>JABJUM010000045.1:0-697504 GCA_016169955.1 Phytophthora vignae f. sp. vignae
CCTCCAGCACAGAGCATAAAATTCATACCCAATAACACGTCCACACCTTCACCGATATTCGCAACCCACACATTCATGACATAAACCACTCTCGGTCCGAGTGTGATCTTGCCTTCCGTGCTAGCAGAGATGTAGGTGGGCTAGTCCGGACACCTTGATGTGTTTCTGTCGGTTAAGCTTGATCTCGAGTCTACGCGCAAGATTCAAGCTGATCATGCTCACCGACGCTCCGGAGTCCATCAATATCTGCAAGCAAAAATCGTTCACTGCACCATGTACTGTAGCCACCTCATGCGAATCCTTGTCCGGATCATGATCCACCCGCCATCCGTACCGCTCACCTGGCTCGAGCCGAAATTCGGTCGGTCCATCCGGTCTTCGCGATTCGGAAGGATTCAATCCAGAATAATCATCAACTTGGTCGGACTGAATCGGGTCATCGTTGTTCAGAGAAATCATGCATTGTTGGTTATCTCGGTGGTTGGTCCTCAGCTCTGGTCCGACGTAGGCTAACACACACAATTCAGGGGCTTTCAGCCCGGCGCGTGCTGGGTCCCCACCCAGCGGGCTTAGGGGTTTAACGGCCCTCCTGAATTCGCCTTGCCATTTAGCAGCTGATCCAGTAGGTTCTTCGGTATGTCCTTCAGTACTCCATCTTGTGCCATCTTCTTCAGTGTCTCCACGGTCTTCATGAGTCCGCACGGCCCTTCGTGAAAACGGTCGCAAATTCTGCACGGGTTGGCCATGCACACGCGCATCGGGTGCCCGCATCGATTGCAACGGTCACACACGATGTCCATCCAGCAATTCTCCTGCCGGTGTCCAGGCCTCTCACACTTCCCACAAAACTCATTCCAATCAGAATTGCTTCCTCTTGGTGACTGCGGCGCGGAATGTTGACCGCATCGCGCAGCACGCTTTCGTCCAGCACCGACGGCACCGGGTCAGGATCCAACGACCGTGTCGGCGCAGGAGAGACTGGGTCGTGCTTTGAGGCGGCCGCGACCCGGTGTTTTTCTTTTTCTTCCTGGAAACGCACAAGTAGATTTTCCTCGTCCGACTCGCCCGCACTCTGGACAACGTAGGCACGTCCAGGAGTCTTGGGTCTGAGTCGGTCTCGTTCACGATCTCGACGCACGTTGTCCGCGCGGAAATCACGCTGTCTGGATGCCGAGCCTCCTTCACGTTCGCTGTCTTGGCGATCATCCTCGGGTTGGCGGAGGATGAACTCTAGGTCGTCGATGTTGTGCAGACGTTGGCTCTTCAGACTGGACCAAAGCTTCGATTCGGTCAGTTGCCTGATGAAACGCTTGATGTTCATCTCATGCATCCTGGGTGGTTTCTTGAAGTCCACGTTCGCTTTGTAGGCGGCAGCATTCAGTCGGTAAAATAAGTCAAATGCCGACTCGGGCCGCTTCTGTGTGATCGTGTAATACCTTTCCGAATCGGACATCTCGGAACGGCAGTACTTGTGTTTGAACGCACGGGATAGATGGTACCAGTCGTCGCGAATGTGCCTTGGCAATTGAGCGCGCCAATGTCATGCGGACGTGGGCAGCTTCAGCCTCAAATCATACACCTTCATGCTGTCCGTCCAGCCACCCTGGACGGTCAGGGTGAGAAATCGCTCCTCCGCTTATGGTATAATGCCTTATCATCGAAATCCTCGAGCGAGTTGAGTTCACGTACGGCCGGAAGTTCATCACCGTCTTGCATCCTTTGTCGTCACCGACGTGGAGTGCGAGGGTACATTCGCGAGCGAGTCGTCGGAGTCGCTTGAGCTGTAGCCTTCGCCGTGGCCGTCATTGGAGCTCGAGTCCGGTTCGGATCCGGAGGGCTCACCACCTCGGCGGCCTCGCCTACCGGAAGACCACTTGTGCGCTCCCGACCCGGTATCCTTCGCATTCTTGGGAGACTCCTTCACAGGGGCCTTCTTCTCGTCCTTTCGGGGGGGGGGGCTGCTTGTCCTTCGCTGACGTGGCCTGTGCAGAGCGTGTCTTGGCCCCCGAGGCTGCTCTCGCCTTGAGTACGCTTTCGAGCGTCGCCTGAAGTTGAGCTGCTAGAAGCTCGTTAGCACGCGGCGTCGCAGACCCGATGGGTGTCTGACCCGACTGGATAGACGTACTAGATACTGGGTGCAATGTATCACGTCCAGTCTCTGTCTTCACTTGTGACACCGAATTAGGTCCCGATGTTGCTTTAGCTACCGGATTTTCCTGGCATGTAGGACGAAGGTTGTGCAGCTGATGGGCTTGAAACCGCTGAATGTTCCGGGAAGATTATCGTTCCTTCTCTCGCTCAGATTCAAACCGGTGGACCTTCTCTCGGAATAAATCCAGCTGAGCGTTGAGTCCCCTTTCCATGTCCTCGACCCACCGAGTCCGTTCGGCTTCAGCTTGCGCCTCTTGCTGTTTCCAGGGCTCGGCGAAATCCGCGGCAGCGCGCTCGCGCTCCAGGCCTCGGCTCGGGCGCTCTCGATCGCGGCTGCCACTTCATGCGCCGGCATCGTTGGTATCAGAGGCGGGTTGGGCATGCTGGTAGGTTCCAGGATCGGTGTCTCCGATCTCGATCCGGTCTGCACACTGTCTTGGAGGGCGGCAGTGCGTCCGGCAAGCTCTTGGATCGCGCTGAACGCGCTGTGGAGGCCTTCACTCAGTCGGGCCGCGTTGGCGGCGGATGCCTCCTGGCATTCTACCCAAGGCCTCCTGTGTCTGGCGCATCGTGTTGAGCACGACTTGGGATGCCCCCGGACATCGCGGAACGGATCGACCGACCGGATCGACTCGACCTGCCAGACCGACTCGGTACACGCTTTGATCATGAGGACTTTCGGCGGCGTCTCCGGTCATCGTCACTGGAGTCTGACTCACTTGGAGACGGGCTCCGCCTCCCGCGTCTGGACATCGTTCGCCTACCGGATGAAGTTCTCAACCTTCGGTCACTCCGGACGGTGGTGCGATCGGACTCCGACATAACGACATCGTCCTGATCCACCACCGTCCGGAGTGACAGGTTCGGAGTACCAGAGATTATCCACGCGATACCACAGCCCACGGGACACTGAATGACCCGGGAGTGGGAACCGCTTGGACGTTTGGCGTGTGTCCTTGTGCCAACCTCTATAGGTATCGTTTACCTTTGGCGGACCGGACTTCACCGAATGAGTTGTCGGAAATACAGAATAAAGTCTGCTGGTGTGTCCCTGGGATGAACCATACCAAATGAACAGAAGGTCAGACCGAATGAAAGGGACCACAGTCAGATCCGTAATTCAGAATAACCAACACAGAAATGCAATGCCGAGCTAAACGTCACACAATATACAGCTACCACTTATTCTTTGAGACCCTTGGGTGGGGGGTCTATTCACCAGTCAACTTCGGAGCTGTCACCCAAGGCACTGGTCAACCCTGGATGCGCACTCACTAACGCGCACCACCCTCACAGAATGAGGGAACAATACAAAATATAGGTCAATCCTATCACACGGTAGTCAATCAATTCAGTCTCGGGGGTGACTACCTCTACCGCCTAGGACACACAGGTAGAGCACGCAAATTGGAAATGCAACTCTCACAGATCACTCTGGAGCGCGAAACCCCAGTCACTGCCGACGTTGCCTCGGTACCTTTGAGTCCCCACTACACTGGTGCTCGCTACACCAGTGAGGCCTTGGAAGCGTCCCTAAACGTACTTAGACTGCGCGCAGGCAGCCTCCCGGAGGTTCATGAAGACGTCAAAGTCGGGGTGCTACTTCTGCCCCGAGCACAGAGTCGTCCGCGTGTTTTTCGGCAAATTAATTTCTGCTGTTACGTTTGGCAAGCTATCTTTCTCACTTCACTGACTTATAGTAAAGGTTTCACTATGGTCCTTGGCTTGGATATGCTTTGATCTTGTGCAGGTCCTTGTGTTTGCGGGTCCTCCATCTTCTTGCATTGAGCTTAGGCATGCTTGACTTGACTTGGTTATTGGGCGATTTGTCGACGTCAACGCTTCTTCGGCAACACTCATCATCTGACGACAGAGGTACGTGGGTACGGCGTCTCATCATCGCCGAACTGGACCTTTGTGTCTAATCACGTAGGCCATCCGGTGTCGCTTGATGTTCTTGGTCGATGCGGTCCTGGATTGCTGCCGCGGTATATACATACACGGTAGTACTGGGCTTGTTATTGGTGCGGTCTTGATCCAGTATGGGTACCAGGGCTGTACCAGATTGATTATCCAGTAGTCCGGTCCCATTCAGTGCGGCACCTTGTCATCCGGCGCATCACTATCGGGTTCACCACAATCCAATCCGGCAAACAGTGTTCTTCGTCCAGCAAAGTTTCGGGTGCATGGGTTTGTGCTGAGCATGGCGAACTTGGGGGATCTATCCGACGTCTTGACGGAGCCAATGCAGGCAGAAGCCAGGATACGTTCTCTGGTTGCACTTTGCGCGCCTTAGGCTTATTTTGCGGTCAGGGAAGTCGGTGGACGGACAGAATGTGTTGCTCCACGCCGGATATGTGCGCTCATCCGGTGGGCACACCTCCGATCCTGTGAGCCCATGATTACTGCAAGCGCCGGGTCCCGCCAATTCTACCATACTCATCCATTCTTCACATGTCACACTCCACGTCACTGGATTCCTGTTCAGTGCGTCCGGTCATAATCAGGCGAAGGGCCGTCCCATCCCTACGGTCAGACATGGGTGCGGATAAAAATCCTTTCCCACATCGTGTCAGTCGTGCTACTGCACCATCGGAAACGTGTCGTGGTGCCGAAGAGTTGCAACGCAGTATCGTGGAGCTCTATCACGATTACCTGCTCCATCCTGGCGCTGAGAAGCAGTATCAGTCGATGAGCACGTTCTGGTGGCCTGGAATGCAGGCAGCGGTGGAGAAGTACGTCAAAGATTGCGTGGACTGCAAGAAGCAAAGCTACACGGTGGGAAACAACAGTATGGACACCTGCCACCAACTCCTGCATCCAACACCGATCGCCCATTTCACGTCGTTCACGCGGATTTGGTGGGGCCATTTACAGGAGACTTCTACTGCTTGACTGTGATTGAACAACAATTTCGCTGGCTGGAGGTCCTGATGCAGCGCGGCAAGACCTCTGCAACTACGGCTCTGAGCTTCGTGTGGCGCTGCCGTTATCCTCGCCCAAAACTGGTCGTGCATGGCCAAGGACCTGAATTCACCGGAGACGAATTTCAGATGCTATTGACCTCGATGTCGATGAAGGACAAGTCTATCACCGCGAAGAACCCGCAGGCCAACGCTATCTGCGAGCGTGTGCACTTGGAAATTATGAACATCCTTTGTGTACGTCCGGGCCTGCACGATCAGTTGGAGGTGGCTCTCGACTATGCTGCCTACGCTATTCGAGCCAGCTACCATTCTGCACTTCGATCTTCCCCCACTCAATTACTGTTTGGCGAGGACATGATCACGCGCGAGCAGCATTTCGACAACTTGAACTTCCTTCAAAGCGGCGATTCATGGCCATTATGCAGGACAACGATCGTGAAAATATGCGGCGCCTGCAGCATTTTTATCGCGTGGGAGACAACGTAATGCTCCGTGTTCCTGCTCGTGAGCGGAAGAAAAAAAAACGACCCGGTCACCAAGAGCCCGTTCGTCGTGAAGGCCGTCTACGATAACGGCAATGTGCTCCTCGACACTGGATCAAGCGAGTACCCGATTCAACATCAGGCGAATTTTCCTGTGTTGATTCAACATCACTGACATCCTGGCACGAGGAAGAATGACAACTCCTTCTGCACCCTGTCGACACTAGCGCCTGCCATCGCTAGCGTAAGGGTTGACTTCATCTGAGTTTCGTTCTGGGTCCGTTTAGAACCCTCGCTTTGGGTACACTATGTGCTTTCAAGGCGCTACATGAGCAGTCTAGCTGCTAGGATATGCCAGGAGTAACTTCATTCAATCGATCACTTCTCAATTCGACTCAAAGGACTCAAGCGGTTTGGTAAGTTCGCGTGAAACACGGCTACGTACGAGTTCCGTCAAAAAGCGCCGCAGTACTTCACTACACATTATATCAAGGAAACGCTAGCCAAGATGTAGCCTGGTCTGGACCCTGCCGCGCGCGAGGCGAAACGGAAGAGCATATACTACTGGCGGAAGGTGAGAGTCAATGTCGAGCGGGCGAGCAGCAGTAGCAAGACCAGCAGAATGAAGAAGCTTAGGCCGATGGGCACTCCCCACTGACACTGAGCTACAGCTCGTGAAGAGGGTAAACGAGTATCGTACGCTTGGGGCTCCTGTTTCGGCGCTCATGCTTCACTTCAAGGCACTGGACTTCGCAGAGCAGGCTGACCCAAGTCGGCAAGCGTTTGCCGCGTCGTGGGCGTGGAGGAAAGAGTACATTAAGCGGCACCGCCTCAGTTTTCGTGCTAGGACCGGCAAGGTCAGAAGCCACCCGAGGGTAATGCTAAGGCCGTAGCAGAACTTAACAAGACGATGAAAGAAACTATGCTCAAGCTCGATGTTCAGGAGGCGTACAACCCAGACCAGACTCCTATATTCTTTGGGTATGCTCCCAAGTAAACGCTCAATACGCGAGGAGTACGCGCCGTCTGGGCTCGATCGGGTGGCAATGATAAGAAGAGGATATCTAACTCAACTCGTTCAATGAAAAAAAAATCAGGCCGTTTTCCGTCATCAAGACACGGACATCAACAGTAAAGGGGGGTGATGTGGTGAAGCGGAAATCAAGAAAATCGGAGGCCAGGATTGACCGGCCGATTAATGCATCTGAATTCAGGATCCAGCATCAGATGAACCTGGATTTGCACTCATCTTTCGCCAGTAGTAGATGCTATTTTGCTTCGTCTAGCGCGCTTCGGGGATCGAGACTGAGTACATCTTTGCTAGCGCCTCCTTGGTAGAATGAGTAGCGACAAACTGTTTGGGTTGGGTTGGGTTGGGTTGGGTTGGGTTGGGTTGGGTTGGGTTGGGTTGGGTTGGGCTGGGCTGGGCTTGGGCCGCTTGCCGCGCGCCATTGCAGAAGTAAAGCTAAATGAACAGTAGTTGAAGTGATGTGTGCAGACACGAAGCAAGAGAACTGATCTGCAAACCCACTCGTAGCAGGGATGGCAAAATCCCAGGGACTGTCCCTTTTTCCCAGGGACGCCCAATGGGACGTCCCACTCACCCACTGGGACTAGGTGGGACTTTTAAACCGGTAGAGGAATTGCTGAACCGGTATCCCAAAGAAAGGTCCATTTTGCCGGATACGATCCGGATAATAATTCGGTTCTACCGATATTGCTTCGGTTAGCTCCGATTCCCACCCAAAGGCCCACTTGGCCCATAAATTCCCACTAAAGTCCCGGGAATTGGCCGTCAGATGATACAGGTGTCATTTTCCAAATACCCGACGTTGCCAACCCTGCTAAACTACTCGTCGGATATAAACTGCTAATCGTAATATCGTAATTAAGTGATAATATTGGCTGAAATGATCTGCCGACTATAAGTGACCATCATATACAGGTCGTTTTACGGTACTCCCTTCATCCATCACCGCCCGCACGTTAGCTCTCAGTCTCACGTAGCAAAGCTAGGGATGCTGTCCTTGGTGCGTCGTTGCGGTCCTTCCGCCGCGCGGGCGGCGATGCAGCCACAACGCCGGATACTGACCAAGAGTCAGTCGCTGCTGCAGCTGCAGCGCGGCTTTGCGTCCGCGGACTCCAAGTGGGGCATCACCAACGACCGCATCACGGCGCGCGTTGTCAACGTCGTGGATGACGACGGCAACATGCGCACGGACGTGCCGCTGCACCAGGCCATCAAGGAGGCGCAGGGCCTGGGTGTGGACCTGGTGCAGGTATCGCCCAGCGGCAAGCTGCCGGCGGTCTGCAGACTCTTCGACGCCAAGAAGCGGCTGTACGAGCTCAAGAAGGCCAGCAAGAAGGCCTCCAAGCAGCAGAAGCCCAAGCCCGACAAGGAGGTCGTGGTCGGGGCCAAGATCGCCGTGAGTTGCTCGTTGTACGTGGATGTGTTTGTTAGTGATCCGGTCACTAACACTGAGTATTGTGTGATTGCAGCCGAACGACCTGAAGAACAAGGTGGACCAGTTGAAGCGCTTCCTGAACAAGGGCCACAAGGTGAAGGTGACGATCAAGTTCGACCAGGCGTACCATCTCAAGCAGCAGTCGATCGAGCAGCTGGAGCGCATTGGGGGCCTTATTGACGCGGAGACAGGGGTGCTGAGCGGCCCGCTCAGGGAGCAGTTCGGCGGCGTCTACGTTTACTACTCGCCGGCCAACTAATGGAGAGAACAACCGCGATGGGTTGCGTGGCGTGCGCCATGTAGAGCAAACACCAATGTGCTGCGTCATTTGCCACGCTCAGCGTGTCCTGCCGACTTACAGCAGAGCGGCATAATTTCCCGCTGCGGCATCCCGCCGTATACGCCATGCCATTGGCAACGCGCTTGCCGTCTCTCAGGGGATGTGGCGATGTCTGCAGGTCTGCTTGGCGTCTGCTTCTAGAATAGACACAGCGTCTTTCACCGAGGTGGTGGTTTTAAGTCAAATGCAATGCCACTCAAACCCACGAGTAGTCTGGGCTTCAACACAGCATATCCAGAGCACAGCACGCAAAGATGGGGTCTGAAGACGTGTGTATGTAGTTAATGGGATCCTCCAGTCCCCATCCACTCGCCACTGCTGACGCTACAATACGCTGGTCGAGCATCGACCAAGCGTGCTGCACTAGCACAGCCACTGAGTAGAAGTGGGGTCCAGAGATTTGATGCCTAGACGTTGATAACTCGGGCAAGCTTCTGGATGCGGTTAAGCAGCAAGTCGCCCTTCTTGATGGCGTCCTGGTACTGCGCGTTCTTGGCATCTGGGCGGTTAGTCTCAATCACGCCAGCCACCTTGTCGATCTTGGCGTTCAGTCGGCCAGCAGCGATGAAACGAGCGAGCTCATTGTCCAAGAACTCAACACTCACGCCAAAGGCAGTGGCCATGGAGGCAATCGTCACACTGCGGTAAGCCTCCAAGAACTGACCGTACGCGAGCACGCGCAGCTCGCGGTACAGGAAGCGCGAGTGGGTCGACAGGTACTTGTCACGCAGAATGTAGGGCTGGATGTCCACCATGGCGGTGAAGAATCTCTTGTAGTTGCAGTCGTACAGTCCGTTCAGGAAGTCCGTGAGGCACGGGATCTCGTTGATGACCGCCAGGATCTCCGGCGAGTCCACAATCTTCTTCTTGAGGTCCACGCGACTCATGCTCAGCACGCACGTGATGACGCAGTAGAACACCATCGTGTTGTACGGCATCAGTTCCGTGGCCGTGAACGTGGCCACCGACTCCTGGAAGAGCTTGGACGCCTTCTTGAAGTCGCGCGCCATCAGAAGGTAGCAGCCCTCGTACACTTTCAGGCGGTTGCGACGGTCCCAGTCGCCGCCCTCGTCAATCAGCCTGCAAACAAGCAACAGCAGCCACGTCAGTCAGTCGTCCAACTAGCCAGCCTCTCTCTCTCTCTCTCTATGTATCTATCTATCCGCTCTTGACAACGTACGCCGTGGCCTTCTTGATGTACTTCTCGACCAGCTCCAGGTCGGAAAAGAAGAGGCCGATGCGGATGATGTGCAGCGCCACGAGGATCTTCTGGTTGATGGACTGGGGCTTTTCGCCCGCCACCTTAAAGGCCTCCAGGGCCTTCTCCTTATCTCCGATCCGCGAGTACATGCGCGCCTTGGCCAGCAGCGCCTCCAGCACCTCAATGTCGCCCAGGTTCTGCTCGGCGTCGGCCAGGCGCTCGTCTAGCTGCGTCAGCTCCTGCTCGTTCTTGGCGCTCATCTGGGCCTCGAGCGCCGCGTCCACGGGCCACTGGAACTCGGCGCACACGAGGCGGTAGAAGGGCGCCATGTCGCTCTGCTGGATGAGCTCCAGCACCTGCTGCTTGGCGGATGCGGCCTCCGACTCGCCCAGCGTCGACGCGCCCGAGTGCTGGTGCCGCAGCAGGAAGTGCAGCTGGCTCAGCTTCATGTTGGGCAGCGTGCTCAGGTCGTCCTCGATCTCCTCCGAGATGTTGCCCACACTGGCCTGCTTCTTGAGCGTCGGCACCTTTGCGGCGGGGTCCGCGGGCTTCTTGGCGTCGTCGGCGGCCATGCTGCTGCTGCTGCTAGATGGAGTCTTCGCTGCTTCTTGCGCTGAAGGATATTGCGATCTATGAAGGGGGTCTGTGGTGTTGTGTACACAGGATAAGCATAGTGAGAGGGACCATGATTCAGCATGGATACATGCACAGATTCTGTTGAAGTTAAAGTGAAAATGAACTCAACTACTTGCTCGCGCGTGGAAGGGATCTGTCCTAGCCTAGCAGCTGTGGGAGCGCCTCCAGGTCGATCTTCATGGCTGCTCTGTCGCCGAAGTTGCGGATTATGGTGATGGCGTCGTGCTGCGCGAAGTCGGCCACGAGGTTGCTCATCAGCGACGTGAGCTCTTCGGCATCGACCTGGTTCTGCTTCTTCTGGAGGTCACCGACGTGTGCTAGTAGAGCGGACTTGTCGAGCTGGTCGCGCACTTTTCGCAGCACTGCGAGTTTGTCCGAGCGCGCGAACTTGGCTGGGCGTGCCTCCATGTACTTGGCGCTGTACTCGTCCATCTCGAAGAGCACGAAGACGCGACCTACCATGCGAACGCGAGCTCCCACGTAGAAGTCGTCCAGGCCGAGCCACGAGCTGCGACCATCGGTGGTTTCAACGGATCCATTGGCCCGGGTGCGCTTGATGCGCGTGCGCTCAAGGAACTTCCCGCCCACGACGCCAGAGTTGCGCTGGATGAACTCAATAATGGACACACTCTGGTCGGACACGATCAGGGAGATAACAAAGCGGCGCGCAACGTCCTCCGGTGCGTCTGTATCGAAGCGCGCGCGGAAACGGAGCACCTCGGTCGTGTCCAGCGACTCGATGCTCTTGAGCGGCGCTTTCGGTAGCAGGTGGTAGCAGGACTGCAGCGAATCCTCCTCGGAGCCCATACCATCGTGCGCTGGTGGCGTGAACACGGGCGGAGGACGAACCTCCTCCTTGACGGTGATCGCAGGAGCGAGGCGCATGTTGTGGCTGTCGTACCATTCGCGCGTGGAGGCGTCAGCATCCAGCAGTAGAATGCGCCGGTTGTAAATCTGCAGGTACTCGCCAATAGCCAGGTCTTCCCATGAGTAGTAATTGTGCTGCACTGTTGGGGTGACGTCCTCGCCGTCTACCCCTTCCTCACAGACAGCTGCGCAAGCTTGACGTTCCGGGTCTTTTGACAGCTTCGCGCGGTTAAGCAGCTTCGGGAACGGGTCGCACCCCGAGTTGCGTTCGTAGGACTCGAGAATCTCAATTGTATTGTCGGCCAGGAAGAAGTGCAGCGTGTAGCGGTGGCGGATGCCGTAGAGCTTTTCCGTGTCGTCCCAAATAGCGAAGAAGCGCAGCACTTCGCGGTCGTGAGCCAGAAAGCGGCGCAGGTGATCGCTTGGCCGCGCGAACTTGCCCAGTGTCGCCTCCATGAAGTCCTTCATCGGGTACTTCTTCTTGCCGTAGTGTGCATCAGGGTCCTGGCCAGTCTCACGGGCCATGTGCGCTTGGCGCAACACAGTGTATGGGTCGCGGGGTACAGCCTCGTCTGGAGGCACATAGATCCCGTGCGAGACGAGATAGTTTCGTGTGAACTCGTCAGCTGAAATGAGGTGGAACGTTCGTCCGTAGAAGGTCAGTTCTTCGCCCACGTTAAGATGGCGCACCGTGAAGAACTGCATGTTGCCCCGATCATCGCTTTCAGGCATGGGGATGCGGTGCCGCTTGACAAAGTTGCCCTGCAGGATACCGCTGTTTTCAACTTTGGGCTCCGTGATCTGCAAGGTATCGTCTTCAAGGTAGTATAGCACTTCACAGCGCCGCACTCGGTAATTCTCCATATTGCTCTCGTGCACTGCTTCGAGGAAGTACGCTTCGAAACGCAGCACTTTCTTGTCGTTCGCGATGAACTTGGGGTTGAACGGGCGAGTGGCCGTGAGTACAGACGCGTCCAACAGCGTGGAGCTCCCCGTGTCGCCTTGACGCTCCAGCTCTCGGATGTAGAATGTTGCGGGTTTAGCGTTACCCAGTGCGTGTCCACGATTCTTCGGCGCCGTGTCGCCGTGGCGCCGGAAGATCATTGGCACTACCTTTTGCTTTTCCAGGATCGCCGGGCTCGGCATGATTCTTGTCAAGTAGCTAGCGGGGCTTCTGTAGTCTCCTCAGCTCTGCGCTAGCTGGTCTCTCTTCTGCTTTTGGCCAGCGTGCGCCGTCTTGTTGTTGCTGCATCCCCACAGACTATAGATAAATCGCCAAACGAGCGGTACCATGTCTTCAAATAGACTTCGTCGCCCGAATATTTTGGTTTGCGGCTGTAACAGCAGTTGATCCGCTTGAAATGGCCTTCGTGAATACCCGCTTTATAGGAACTCCTCAACGTTGATGCTATCAGCTCGCGGTCGCATGCGCAAAGTAGAAGATCGGGTCCTAAGCAACCGCTGGGTTCTTTCGGTTGGACCACCTAGTTCACGCGAGGTTAAGTCCATTGGGTTGGAGGCAATTGCATCCTCTGAAATATCCGGCTTTCCAGAATGAATCCCAGATTCCAATCGTGCCGCGTCTTCGAAGTAGGCTTCGACCACGAACGCGACCACTAGGCTCAGCACCATGACAACTCCAACAACATAGAAGCTCACGAAGTAAATACGACTCCACTTCGTCGTCACCACTACTGCGCCTTCCATTGTCACAAACCACTGCGAGCACAGCAACAAAAGTTAGAAGTGCATAGTAGTTATGGCGGATAAGTTTTGCTTAAACTTACATTATTAACGATCAGGAGCTCAAATAGAGTCGTCAGTGACGATGCGAAGTCGTTGAAGTTGTTGCTGTAGAAGTTAGCCTGGCCGTACGTGATGTCGGCCAACCGTGGATCACCCACGATCAGTTTCCCTCCAAAGAGCTGCATACCCACTGCTGCATATACATACATGAGCATCCCTAGCATTCCTGTGCAACAACAAGCAAAAAAACAAGTGTGGCGTCAGTACTACTGTATATGTACGCAGTGTTGATATCGTAAAAACCCACGAGTACCGTAGAGAGTCATGAAAGCAGGGATTAACCGCACAACAATGCCAAACATGGAACTTAGAGCTTGAAGCGCAACGAGTAGTCGCAAACAGCGTAAAAAGCGGAGCAGCAGAAGGAGTCGGATCCATTGCCACTCGATTTCAGAGCTGTGAGTGTGCACGCTCACCTCGGCGACAAATATCACAAGCGTAACTGTGCAGTCATAAATGTTCTTGGGTGTCGTAAAGTAGCTGCCCGAGCGAAAGACATATATCTTCAGAAGCATCTCCATGATGTAGATAATAGAAAATGCTGGCATCCACCGCTCCCACGAAAGGCTCACAGCCACGTCGCCGCGAATCTTGGCCTCAATTTCCACGAGAATTGCAACCAGGTTGAGCAAGATGATCAAGTCCACTGCTTTATCGAACCACCCCCGCGCTACAAAGCGCTGAATAGCGCGAATGAACACATAGTTGCTTGGCTGCCGCAGTTCACGCACAACTTTGGCTGATGTTTTCTCGCGCGCAATGAACGCCTTAATGAGAACCACAAATTCTTCAAAGGCGATCGGTTCGTCACTCGACTCTTCAATAGCAATGAAACTATCGTCCAAAGTAGAAGACTCATCATCACGGAAAAGCGACAGCGTTGGACGCATCAGCCTGCTCACTAGACGATTGTAGGTCACTCGGCTGACAGTTTTGGTCTGACCTGCATCCTCTGTCGCATCTTCTTCAAAGATGACTCGTTCGACCGGTAGTAGATGGAACGCAGCTTGAAGCGCCATTTTTTTCTTGGTAGAGTAGTCCACCGCACGCTCGGCGATCTCCTGTCGATAGTGCTGGTAGATCGAGGCAAACACTAGATTCATCACTAGTAGCTGACCGATCATCAAAAAGCTGATGAAAAAGAGGCTATACACCCGCTTCTGTGAGTAAATGGGCATCATGACATCCGGAAAATTGGCGGTCGTTAGCAAAATGATGAGGCTCATACACGCTTCTTCGAACGACTTGAAATATGTGGCAGCTTCCGAGCTCCCGACGAAAAGTACCATACCAAGAACCGCGTATAGAACGACGAGAAAGGCCAAAGTTACCAGGCCGTCTGCAAAGCGTGGTAAAGCCCTCAAGAGGCTGGAAAAGCCCGCACGGAGACGGTGACTCATGGTGATCATGATGAACGGACGGATAAGAGGCGCGAGCACAATAGGCTTGGCTGCGTTGGTTGCCGGACCATTGCTGCCGCCCTTGTCGTAATGAGAAAATTCCAGGTTTTGATCCTCCGGTGCGATAAGCACCGTCACCACTGCGACAAAATCCGCTAGCACGAACACGATCTGTAAAATATGCCACTTATCCACGAAGTACACCCGTGACCCCATATACTTATACTTCATAGAGAGCTCCAAAGCCAAAAACGTAAGACACGTCAGCTCAATTGCGATAGAAATGTTTTGAGGCAGCATTGGCAGACCCCACGTAAGAACTTTGGAGGGATCACCACACGATGACAGGAAAAAGCACCACGCTGGAGTCTCAACAAATGCCAGCGTCATCAACACGCACATATTGGCGGCTCGGATGTACCACAGACCATGAAAGAGCTGCTTGTAATGCATCCTGCTCAGTCCATCCACCAGGTATTCCTCTCCAAGAAACCGTCCACGGATAGCATCGCGCACGAACAGAGCTGCCAATTCGATCCGCTTGGCGTCAACTTCCCGTTTCCTACCATGCCGGCTGGATGGTCCTGGTGAAAATGATCCTAACGGCGTTGCAGCTTCATCAGCTAAAATCTGTGCGTAGACTGGATCTCGTCGGTGAAGACTGGGGCGTCCATTGTGGTCGGGGACGCGCAGCTCGTCGACAAAGTGCGTGAGCTCGCGACGATAGAAGACAGTATACCCGAGCAGCAACACACCAGTAACGGACACGAACAACATCGAGACAGTCATGAAAAAAGCGCTTAGTGATAGCACGCAGCCCGCGAAGGCTGTCCATTTCGAGTACTATGCAGAGTAATGCGTGAACCCAGTTAGCACGAGCTAGTGAACCCAAACACAATCCACTTGGCTTACCATTCGGAAAGACGGACGAAAGGCCGACGATGACAAGTCCTGAAAGAAGCACGCGAAATTGAGCAGAGAGAACGTAAGTAGGAACGTCGAAGTTACGGTAGGAATAATGGCGTCCACTGTTCCGCACAACAAAGCAGCTTGGCACAAAATCCAGGTGGACGCTAGTGCGGGCACGGAGAGCTTGTGCTCCCCAGGAAAGCTGCGCGGCGAGTGTGGACATTCGTTTGCGGTAGTAGCCTCTTTTGGCATAGATGACAACCGAGTAGCGTCGGGCTGCGATGGTTGAACGTACAGCGTCGCAAAAATGGTGGAGGCCCCTTTAATGTTGGAGAGGGCAGATGACAATGTTGTGGAGGCAACGCCCAGAAAAATCATCGGCACCCCCAGCACAGAATCCACCACAAGGGGCACCACGAACGAATTCTTCTCCAGTACGTTACTTTTCACACAGGCAGCAAGCACGAAACCAAGGCCCAGGTATACCAGAAAGCAGAACACTAGCGCCTTATGTATCCCCAGCAGAAAATATTGGGACGCCTTCCTCACAACCGCAGATGAAGCTCGAACCGCCGTTCTTTCCGACACATGCTCCGCCAAGTTCGCTCCAGCAATAACTCCACAGAAGCCAGGGAAGAACGTAGCGAACATCCGCCTCAACATCTTCGGCGAGTGCTCGACCGAGTTCTCTTTGAAATAGCCCAGTGACATTCCCGTGTGCTTGGACGCGTTTGGTACCAAAAGAAACAGCACATTACACACCACCGCGAGCATAACCAGCACAAAAGCTAGCCGTAAAGCTCGTAAGGTGATGCGGATCTGCACTCCATACATCAGGCCCGCGAGTATCGCGCTTGCAGCAGCCACAGTCACAGCTGAGGCGTCCTCGTTCCAGGGCAGCGAGTATCTCTTTATGTCTTGTGCTCCGACCACGACCATCGCCAGCTCGCTGAACCCCAACAGGTAGAACGCCGCGCCGACCCCGAAGGAGACGTACATCATAAGACCGATCATGTGTCCGAGTCGGTGGCCCAACGAGCTCCGTAGTGCGTTAAACAGTCCCCCACCGGCTTGAGCCACGCCATCCCCAGTAGACGCCAGCGCGGACATGGACATGACGGTTATGAAGGTAATAATGAAGGCCACGGAGATGACAAGCACTGCGTAGTAAACGCCGAGGGTCCCCACGACGACCCCGAGGCGCATGAAGACGACGACGCCCAGAATGCTGCAGACCACGGGCGCGAACGTGTTGCGCTCCAGCTTGCGGCTCAGCGTTTGTAGAGATTCTACATGAGTGGCCTGGCTCGCGAGGTGCTGCATCAGGCCCTCGCGCGGCGGCGAGAGGGTGCCGTACGTCGCCATGGCGGCGGGGCAGCGCGAGTGCGGAATTGTTGGAAGAGTGATGGTCCTGACTTCAATCTCCGTCTAAGTACGATCTGGTGTGGCGCACTTCGGGGTATAATTTTCTTGTGGTTGGCAGTTCTGACTGGTGGTGGGCGTAGGCAGCTCTTCCACCGTAAGAGAGAATCCTCCCCGACGACCGAGACCGAGCAAGCATGGCTGAGACCCCCAACAGCGCGGCCGTGGTGCCCGGCGAGGAGACGACGCAGGCGCAGGAGATCCTGCACCTGCAGTGCCGCTTCTACGAGCAGAAGTTCCCCGAGATCGATGAGCTGGTCATGGTGAACGTGCGCTCCATCGCCGAGATGGGCGCGTACGTGTCGCTGCTCGAGTACAACAACATTGAGGGCATGATCCTGCTGTCCGAGCTCTCGCGCCGTCGCATCCGCTCCATCAACAAGCTCATCCGCGTGGGCAAGAACGAGGTGGTCATGGTGCTGCGTGTGGACAAGGAGAAGGGCTACATCGATCTGTCCAAGCGTCGCGTGTCCCCCGAGGACATCGCCAAGTGCGAGGAGCGCTACAACAAGGCCAAGACAGTGCACGGCGTGCTGCGTCAGGTTGCCCAGGAGAACCACCTGGAGATCGAGGACCTGTACTCGAAGGTGGCCTGGCCACTCTACAAGAAGTTCAAGATCGAGACGGTCAGCGACGACGAGAAGAAGGTCGAGTACGTGCACTGCTACGACGTGTTCAAGATGGGCATCACGGACGACGCGGTTTTCGAGGGCCTGGACATCACGCCCGAGATCCTCGCGGCGCTCAAGGCTCAGATCCGCCGCCGACTAACCCCGCAGCCCATTAAGATCCGCGCGGACATTGAGGTGACGTGCTTCACGTACGAGGGCATTGAGGCCATCCGCTCGGCTCTGCAGGCTGGTCAGAATATTGGCACGGAAGACGTGCCCGTCAAGGTTAAGCTGATCGCGCCGCCGATGTACGTGATGACCACCAGCACGCTGGACAAGCAGAAGGGCATCCAAAAGCTGCAGGAGGCTATCGAGGCTGTGCGGGAGCACATCACGGCCAAGAAGGGCACGATGTCTGTCAAGATGGAGCCGAAGGTGGTGAGCGTGAACGAGGAGAAGGAGTTCCTGCAGATGATTGAGAAGCTCGAGAACGAGAACCGTCTGGTGGACGGCGACGCCCCCGAGGACTAGAGAGGCACAGAACAGACATGAGCGAGCCAGCACCGATTCGGTTATGGTGGGCGATGCCGAGGGCTTTTCGTTTGAGCTTAGCAACTTGCGTATGCTGCGCGCTTCCTGCTGCACCCTCGCCGTGTACACCAATTGCGGCTCGAGGCTCGTTGGTCTGCCTGTGACAGATTAGATGGCAGCGCTCTGCATGCATACTCAATACAGCTGGATGCACTGCGCACCTCTCGTGGTGGTGAATTCGCGCTTTTATATACTGTTTGTCTTCATGGTCTGAACGGTTCCATGTGAAAGGAACACTGTCAAAATAGGATCATATTACTCGCACCGCTAACGTACAAAACTACTTGCAGCCTCTCCCCTCTACAGGGTCGACTCCTCGGTTATACGCATGCGTTTGTACTCGTTGTACTTCTTCGAGGAACCTCGGACCTGCAGCCGGCAACAAACAACAGTTAAGAAACGCCTTCACCCTAAATTACAAGTCGCAATTGTACGGACCAATTCAGCAGGGTATTTCCTGGCGTTCTTGGCGATCTTGTCGTTCAAAGCAGCAGGCAGGTTGACGTCACACTTGTCAGCAAGACGCACAAGGTAAATCAGGACGTCGCTAATTTCCTCGCCCAGGTGCTCCTTTTCCCGGGCAGACCAATCTGTCACGACAGAGCAGCATGTTAGCTTGACAGTAAAAAGCCAACGGATAGCGAAGTTACAAAGTACCTGCGGTGTCCTTCACCTCGCCCTTCCACTGGAAAATCTCGCACAGCTCACCCATTTCTCCATTCAGGGCCAGCAACAGGTTTCGAGGTGTGTGGAACTGTAAGAAACACAACTGGTTAGTATTGAGAGGACTTGCAATTCATAACAACCCCGCCCTTACCTGATTCCAGTCGCGTTCATCAGCGAAATCCGCAATGCGCTTGCGAAGTGACTCGAGAGTCATCGTTTCTTCGAATTTTGCAGGGGGCTGAACGCCGTTTGTAGGGGGAATGCCGCTAACGGTAGTGGCAACAGCAGAAACATCGGTCGTGGACGTCTGGCCAGCAGCACTCGAGAATACGTCTTCGGTCATGGTGCTGTCCATGGTGCCATCCAACAGCGTTTCGCTATCGTGGCCGGATGAGGTCAGGATATCCGTTGCATCAACAGATTGGGCTTGCGCTTGGCTGTTGTTGTGCTGGAGCTGCTGCGGGGACTGCAACATTACCTGAGCCCGAGCTTGAGCGTCCGTCATCACCTGCAATGCCTGGGTTTGTACAAACTGATAGGCTTGTTGAGCCTGGGCGTTTGCTTGAGCCTGAGCTTCCGCACGTGCCTGCGCCTCATGATGCGCTACGGCCTCAGCTTCTATTTGCTCCCTCATTTGCCTCTCGTACGCCGCTTGCACCGCCTCCGTGGAGCTGTCGTGGCTCTCGGACGTCATTACGTGCTCCATCTGATGCACGTGGGTACTCGTCGTAGACTCCGCTGCCTGCCCAGCCGACGTCGAGTCATTTTCGTCATGCGTGCCCAGCTCATAGTCCGACTCATGCAGAGCACCGCTCATCATCTTCATCGAGTCCGGGCCGATGGGGTGGTTGTGCTTGTCATGCATGCGCACCTTCACACGGTACGTCGGGCCGTACTCCACCGCCGACGCGTACACGTGGAACGGGCAGCCGATGTCGCGCAGCTTGTGTCGCAGCCGCTTGCCGCTGCCCCGCGAGCGGAACTTGATGCCGTGCGTGCACTTGAAGGTCTTGGACAGGAACTCGGCGATGTTCTTGCGGTCGTGACGGCCCTTGGACACCGTGCGGTTGTACACCTCAAAGGTCAGCGACGAGCGCTTGCGGATCGGGTGGTACGCCGCCGTAGCGCGCACGATCGCGGCGTCGAACGCCGCCCAGTCGTCGTAGAACTCGTCGAAAAGCGGGCGCTCAGGCTGAGCAGCCTCCACCACAGACGACGCGGCCGTCGCGAGGCTCTCCTCCGTCACGGAGGCGGCGGCGGTGGCCTCGGCCGCCGCCTTCATCTCCTCGAGCGACTTGTTGAGCTCCATCACTGACAAAATGACTGGGATGTGCGCTAATAATAGCGAGTCCAGTATGCATACAAAAATGAAGTGTAGTCAGAGTGTTGGTCACTGCAACGCGCTGATCAGCGCCACTACGCACTCCGGCCAAGTGGCAGCAAGACGATGTACGGCGCGCCGCCGCCTCCGGACGAGTTGCGGCAGGCGCTGCAGCGCCTCCAGCGCGAGAAGGGCGAGGCGGACGGCATGCTGCAGCTTTTGAGGTCCAAGCTGCACCAGGTGGAGGAGGACAACTTCGATTTGCACTCCAGCATGGCGGCGTTCGAGGCCGAGACGCGCTTCGAGAGCGACAAGAAGGAGCGCGAGCTGCGGACGCAGATCACGGCGCTCGAGTCCAAGCTCTCCTTTATGTCCTCGAAGCTGCAGAACGCCGAGCGCGTCAAGCTGCGCGCCATCAACGAGGTGGAGGAGCTGCAGCAGAAGCAGCTCGTGGAGAGGAAGCGCCGGGACGCCGAGAGACGGCTCATGGCCACCAAGCGCCGCAAGCACGAGAGCTTCATGGCCAGCCAGTCCATGATGAGTCAGTCCATCATGATGCCCCAGAGTCAGAGGCAGTCACAACAGTTCGCGAAGCCACCCCCCGCTCCAGTGGTGGAGACTGCGGTGCAAACAGAGAATAAGTTCGAGGAGGAGGCTGGGAAGCAAGGTGGCAGCCAGCTTAAAGAGGATAACGCCCGGCTCGTGTCCTATTTGTTGACGGGGCCGTCGAGGGACCTACTTACATTATTGAACGGGACGGTGGCTGTTAATGTTGGAGAGGACGCCAAGCCCAGTGGTGATGAGGATCGGACGCAGCCCCCACAAGGATGCTATACTGCTACGCCTTCGCAATATCTCCAGGGATCATCGGGGAACTCCTTTAATGACTCGATGATGCAACAGTCGCCGGGTGGAATACCATTTTCACAAAGTGTTTTCTCACAAGTTGCAGGACGTGCGTCTGCCCAAGCCCACGCGTCGCTGGTGAGTTTTGCAATGGAGACAAAAGCTGCTCAAACAACGTTGGCAACCGATCGTGCGCGAGAGCTGTATGATGTGATGGGGAGAATGCTGGCAGGAGACGTATCTGCCGTCGCGCTTGCACCCGTGTTTGTGAAGTATCTCGCGGCGCCGACAGATCTCGAAGTGCCTGTGATCTGCAGTGTTCTGCGCGTTATGTACTCGGTGATACACCACAGCACGCACTTCCAGCACTTTCTCCTAGTGGCGTCGGCACCTTCCGATGAATCATCTTCTTCTTCTGCCGGACTCCAGAGAGGTGCAAACAGCATGGAGCATTCACGAATCGCTTTGCCTGGGTTGCGCTTTTCCTCGCTGGATGACTATTTGTCGGCTCGGACGGACTATGAATCGGTTGTACACAGCGATTTACTCCAACTCTCAGCAGTAGAAGTTGCGTCAGAGCAGCGTCAGCTTCGTACCAAGCTTATGACTGGACTATGCCGTGTTATCAAGAACAACCTTAAGGAGCCTGCGGTCGTCAAGGATGGTCTGTCCGTGCTTTGCCTGTGTGTCGATCTCGGACTTACTCATCGGCCCGCGTTGACGCCAGACTTCAAACCCTTGCTGGCAACTAATGTAATCCCAGCCATTTTATTGGCGCCTAAGGGTCCTCCTGCAGTCAAGGCACAAGCTGTTGGACTACTTTCTCAGCTACTGCGTGTGCCAGAAGTCTTTGCTGAAATCGAGACGGAATCGAAGAAATCATTGGTATTCAATCGATGCGCCAAGATGCTGGCATGTGAGGAAAATGCAACATTGGATGAAGCGAAAAATATGCGGGCGCTTCAACATCAGATTGTCAAGCTGCTGTTATCGATCACCACGTCGTTCCCATCGGTAGGGATCCGCTTCGTGCTGGAAAGCACCCGTGGCTTCCCCAGTGACTCGGACGGGTATCGCTCCGTTATTTATTATTTGGTCCAGCTACTGCATCAGGAGACGTTTGATCTACGGATCTCAAATTCTGGCGGCGACAATTGCGTTGCGCGACAATTGCAAAAGGATCCGTTTCGGTTGGATCTCATCCAGGATGCGTTTGCTCTGCTTGGACTTCTATCGCGCTACGTGGATATTCCGAGCGAGCTCAATGGCGATGATCAGATGCAGACGTTTCTCGCGGTTTTATGTTTTCTAAGCAACCTTGCTCAAGACGATGGCAGCGGTGTGCGAAGCGACTCGATTGTGGCAACAGCACGCGCTTTAGTGGCCATGATGAACTTACCGGGGCAGTGATTTCAGGTGAATCTGGCCGGTAAGGTCAGTTGAGCCGAGCCCTGCTCTCGAGCTTATGACTGATGGATGGAGATAGACGCCTCATCTCCATCGCGCAAATTTCTGGAGACCTGCGATTGTGCTGTCGCGCGTATTTCGAGGAACTGAATGGAACACGAAACTAATTGCAGTCCCATCGACGACGTATATTGGCAATGTCATTTTCTATCGTTGGGGGAGCATCGCGCAGCAGCGTGTTGCCATTCACAAATAGGACCCACAACCAGGAAGCGCTCAGCCCAAGGTCACCAAGAGATCTCTTCACGGTCCTGCTCGCTGAAGGAGCAGCACAAGGAGTACCATGGGAAAGTTTGCAGTCTTTTGGACGCTGCTGCTTTTTCTGGTTGTGGTATGCGTTGACGTGGCGCTCGCGACAGACAAGTGTACGCTTCTCTACCCGCTTGAATTCAATTCGAGTTGTGCGCTAAACTAACTTTTAATGTTTTGTGTTCGTCTAGCATGCTTTGAGCTGCCGATCGTGATCGTGTCTCCAACCAAGGTGAAGCTGCCCACTGAAACCTGCAATCAGCCTCGCCTCCCTGCACCAGATTGCATGAGGGACCCCGTCGAAGCCAATATCGAAGTGATCGACAATCAAGGTTCACTCAATTGTCTGAAAGGGAATCGAACCGCAGTTTATTCAGCAAGCGTCCACTATCGAGGGCAGTCCAGCCTCCATTTCTCGAAGCACCAAATGGCGGTCGACCTGGATGAGGACGCTGAGCTCCTGGGATTTCCAGCTGATCGCTCCTACATCCTAAATGGCCCTACCGTTGATGGAAGCTTGATGCGAAACCACCTCGCCCACTGGATGTACCGTGGCACCGGGCGTTATTCGCCTCGGACGCGCCATGTCGTGGTGTTCGTTCGCGACGAATTGGATGCAGATGACTGGACCCCACGATACCGCGGCATCTACTTGGCTCTGGAGAAGATCGCGTACACGCCGAATCGTGTGGGGTTGTCAGTACTGGACAATTCCTGCCAGTCCAAGGAAGAGCTATCCGGTGGTTGGGCGTGGCAAAATAACCCACTCGGCTACGGTGACTACTCTCCTAATGTGGTGCTGAACGAAGCAACGGGATTGTTTGGTGCAGGTGCGAGACCAATCTTGACGTTCCCCGAGCCGAAAATGCTGACACAGTCCATGCGCGATTACTTCATCTCTCCTGAAACCGGCCCACTCCCGCGTCTGTACCAGTATCTCTACGATAACATGACCCACCCGGATGGACTCGAGGAGCACATCGATATCGGATCGTTTGTGGATTACTTCCTGCACTCGGAGCTGTCGGCGAACTCGGACGCCTACCGCCGCAGCACCTACTTTTTCAAGGACCGCAATCAGCCAATTAACGCCGGGCCTGTCTGGGATTTCAACTTGGCATACGGGCTGGGTGGTGCTACGACGTCTTGGATGTACACGATTCATACATTCTGGAAGAGGCTGGCGTGCAACTACAAGTTCGCATCGCTTGTGCAGCAGCGCTGGGCGAAGTTGCGGTCGGCGACGTGGAGTGACGAGTCGATCCGAACATTTATTCTAACCAGCGCGGAGCCGATTCGTCGTCAACTGACGAACTGCGCCGACTGGAAGAGCGATAACATTCAGTGCGCGAATGTGGAGGCTAAAACGAAGGGCGGCTTTGAGGACGTGGTAAACCAGTTGCTTGAGGCGGTGCTCGCACGTGCGCGTTGGATGGACACGAGCGTCGCTGGGTTTTACAAGACACTCGACCCCAACCTCTGTGTGGCTGCTGGCGAGCTCCCTGCGTATAACTGCGCGGCAGACGGAGACGACAAAGGTTGTCTGTTGAACCCCAGCACCTACAGCAATGCGGTTGAGTTCCCTGAGCCTCGCAGACCTCTTGCCGCAAAACCCTGTGGTGCATCGAAAGTTACTATGACAGCGGCGGCGGAGAAACCATCAATCGACCCTTGCTGGCTATCTGCGGGAGTGTACATGTCGGACGGATCGATAACACCTTTCTGCTCGGGCTACGGATTTTGCCCGGAGGGGCCAGGTGCGAAGTGCACATGCCACAATGGACACCGAGCTCCAACTTGCGCCCGCGATGATGACACTATCATTCCTCGCGGTGGATTGATTGAGGATAGTGTTGTCTCGCCGCCGATCAAGCCCATCGATGAACTGTCAAGCTTCGACGAATATCTTCGCTATCCGCTCTTCTTCATGTGCGTAGTTCCAGCAATGGCACTGGGATTGGCCTTGGCAGCCCGCCATCGCCGTCGGCAGCACTACATTCGTCTGCGCGCTGTTGCTCATGGCCGTGACCACGAACTTCATTACGGCACTTCGTAGGCAGGGCAATCAATGCTGCTTCTACTTTGCGCTATCCGCTAAATCTATGAACCGAGTCTTGACTCAATTTACTTTTCCTTGCTCTTATGTTAGACAAGCATAAGTGTTGTGCACTGTGGGTTCTGTAGAATCGATCGCCTTGTGTGTGAACAAGAGCTTGTGGCTAGTCTAAAATGTGTACTCCGTGATGGTGGTGGCCTCTTCACGCCGCATCTGACTGGTTTTTGCTGCTGGAGGGGATTGTACTGCTTGAGTTTTGGGGGCACTACTGCCGCTGAAGGCGAGTGCCAAGAAGTCGATGTCTCCACAACTGCTTGTGCCCGGGTATGGTGGCGGTGGAGGCAGCGGCGTTGAATCTACTCGTTCGTCGTCACACATTTCGTAGTCTGGAGCCGAAGGAGAGTAGAGCGAGGCAACAGAAGGCAGCATGCAAGTCACACTTGGCTGCTGAGAGCGCATATCGGTGGAAGATTCTACTCGAGGCGAGGTCATCACCACGTCAATCACCGGCTTGGCTGGGATGAGCAACGAAGCTGAAACACTCGTGCCAGCCGTAGTTTTGACGTCGGGTGACAGCGAGATGTGGCCAATACACATTTCGCAAAAGGAGGCAGTCATCGGGTTCCTGTACGTGCACTGACCGCAGCTCCAAGTCCCAACCGTGTCGCTCGCGTTGAGTTGCTGAGCTGACTCTGCATACATGTACTGAGGTTGTTCTGCAGCGAGTTCGGCCGCCTCACCTTCTACACACTCTTCTGCAACCTCCGCGTCGATAACTTGAGCCTCAACGACGTCGCAGTCGTCAAGCAACACCTGCTCAGAGCTGCTCTGCAAACTCAACAATGTAGTCGCTGCCGCTCCGCTCTCAGCGTAACTGGAAGTCCCGTAGTAAGTCTCGTGATTGGTGCCATAGCTTTCCTCGTAAGTCGGTGGATTGGTGGCGTATCCAGTTTGCCCGTAGCTGTACTGTTCTGCTGTTGTACTGGTTGGTGTGTCACTGGCCGGGTAGGCATCGTAATAGTCCGCTGCAGCGGTCTGCGCTTGGTCATACGTAGTTGTGGCGTCCGACCACGACTGAGTCGTTGCTTCCTCTTCTGATGAAACTGAGGGCCGAACGGCAGCGTAGTAGTCTTCGTAGCCGAATGTTGAGAACTGTTCCTGGTGAGGCGTTGTCTGGTCGAGGACTTGTTGGATGGCAAGCTTCAGTCGCCCCGGCACCTCCAGTCTGTCCACACGAAAGTTGTTAGAGAACGCTGCTGTAAGGCCATGAAGTAACTCTTGACAACATACGCCTGCCATTCCGTCGTCTCGCGTCGGGCGCTTCTCAAGTCGGCGGCAGTCTGGAACCAATGCTTGCTGCGGCAAAGCGAGACGACAGTTAACTCTTGATGGCATCGAATGTGGCCGATCACTGAATGACTTTTCAACGCACTTGACGAGGTTGTCGCAGATTTTCTGGAGCTGCTCGTGGTTTTGCGCTTTGCCGATCTGCTCGGCTGCCATCCAGACGACTGTCGCCGTCGGCGTGTCCTCAGCCACCACCCAGCTCATGTCCACCAACTTTCAAGGAGTGAATGGAACCCCCACCTGGCACTGTCAACCAGGCTAGCTATGAATAGGAGACTATGCAAAACTTCCTCGCAAAAATTAGACCTCAACCGCCGAATCAACTTTACTGCAACTATGCAGATGTCTCGACGACACGATCCAGAACTCGCGATGGAACCCTCATTTTGAAGCAGGGGCTCCGAATATGGCATTGTTATTTAGTACGCTATGTGGGGCTAGATAAATTATCCCATCACGCTCCTGACAACACAACAGTAAATTATGACAGCACCTCATCTTAAACAATAAATAACTCCATTATGGAAAGCATGTAGTTCATTAACGACACACACATTAGCTTACCACCTAGCGCAAATTGTCAACAGTCGTTGCATCCCAGTACGACCGATTCTGGCGGAGAAACAAAATCGTCTCAAGCGTGCGCGGCAGCAGACCGTGTCGTTGATGGCCAAAGGTCACCCGAGCAGTCGTTCCACCACGTTTGACGTGGGTGGAATGCTCTTCAGCTGCTCGTACTTGACCGAATCCTGTGCAAGCCGCCGGCGCTTCCGCAGGCGCTCCACGAATGACGCGGCTGCCTCCTCCTCCTCCTCGCTCGCGGCCTCGTCGTCCGGTCCCGCAGCTTCGAAGGGCTGCAAAGCGGCCTTTTCAGCACGCGTCAGCCGCTGCGCCTTCCCGCGGAGAACGCGAACACACCCAGCCTCAAAGTCTGGGCTGTGCACAATGTTGGCTCGAGGCCCTGCAAAATAAAAAACATTATACAATTGTTAGTAAAATAATAAAGACAAAATCCACAGTTATAAACTTACCAATGTAGCGTGCATATTGTGGCTTGACAGCGATCAGCTCGTCGAACCACTCGCGAACGTCCAGCAGGTCGACGTCGTGGCCTTGAAGGGCCTTAGAGACCGACTCGATGTCGCACAGCTCCTGGTACAATGCCCGCAGTCGCTTGTTCATCGCCGGTGGCGGCAGCAGGTCCATGAGGTCGTCGTCTTCGGCGTCAAGGAACTCGAGGAGCTTGAGGTAGCGCCGCACCATCTCGAACGTGGAGCTCCAGCACGTGTCTTGGCGAATGACAGGTCGAAGTGGCGTTTTCAACCTATTTTGTAAAATTACAATAATACAAAAATTGTGTTAGAGACATATTGACACACCACACATACACATCAGCGCTTACCGTAGTTTGGCAGATTGGGTGAGAGTACGCAGTTTTACCATGAGCGCTTGCACAGCAGCCAGGTCCTCCTCATGCGACGCCATGTCCGCCTGAACAGCAAGGTTCAGGCGATGGCTTGCGCAACCAACAAGCGGCACACTCATAAGAGTTGCCAGCCGCCGGTTTACGGCGCAGTTGTCAGCTACGAGGAAGCGACACTGCGCCAGCTGTACGCCGTAATCGCGCGGCAGCATGGTCGCTAGGAACTCGAGGTGGCCCTGCGCGGAGAGATCGTCGTCCAGCGCGTCCAGCAGCGGGGCCATGCTGAGTAGCGTTGTCTTGGGACAGCCGTTCACCTCGTAGCATGCGAACACGGCGATGTAGTGCTCAGATGCGTGTGTCCAGCCGTCGAGCATGATGCCGAAGCGTGCTGGCAGCTCCGACGCAATCGAACGCTCGACGGCGACGACGACCCCGTCCATGCCAGCCCGCAGCGTTTCCTCCGAGATGGGGTCCAGATTGGAGTAGCTGAATAACATCCATAAAGTAAAGCCGTTAGTTTCTGTAGTAATGTAAACACAATGAACTTCTGCATACACGTACCGCCGGGATTCTCGGCTCTCACAAAAGGAGAGTGGCAGGTTGCACATGACAATCCAAGCCATCCAGCCGTGGAGGTTGAGCGCCAAGTGGCGGACGAAGTTGACGAGGGAGCCTGTCTCCGCCGTCGTAGCGTCGAGCATGACGGTCTCGTAGTCAGGGTGCTCCCGCCTGATGTGTTGCATCAGGTTGGAGTACCCGTTCCTATGGGTTTGCTTCCGCACCGTGCCGCAACGGCAACGGAAATACTCGAGAATCACCTCGTCGTTCTCGTCGCGGCACGGGCGGAAGTAAAACCCCGAGACTTGGGAGTTCGTGTAGGTAGGGCGAGGGGGGCGGATAGCGCGAACCATGCTGGAAGAGGTCTTGGAGGCTTGAGAAGTGAAAATTGAAAAGTGAGAGCTGCCAAGTGAGCTGCAACTCGCAATGCAGACAGCCAGTAATTCCAGCGCTCCTGAACGACTGGAAGCGAGTAGATGTCTGGTAAAATGCAAACATTATTATATAAATGTAACTGTCATAAATTATGTAATATCACCAAAAGCAGCAATAAATTATCATGGTCGATAGTTGAACCCGCCGAAATGCGTAATTTATTGTTATTTTCTGAAATAATGTTATTGACAATGCTATTTTCGGAGGCCCTGTTTTGAAGGGCACCTCCGATGACAGCATGGGTTCCACAAACTTGTCACTCGCACATCCAGTTTTCCACATTTCGTTCCATGACAGCGAGAGACTCGGCCATCCAACGTAGAGAGAGAGACCCATGTCCGGCATGTAAGCTTAGTCGAGGGTTGCAACCCCACGAGCCATCACTGTCGGCATTCCTTGGACGTGAGTTGCTGGCACCAACCTCGCTCACTCTCCATTTCGACTTCGAGCGAGCACTCCAGCTAGCTACCCAACCGAACCAACTCGACCATGAGCACTGACTCGACTAGTGCATCCGGCAGTCGAGTATCTTTACGAGGCGTTGAGCGCATGGTCTCCGCTACCGACGGTGTGTCCACCAAGATCGCGCACTCGATGCTCGTCCGAGGCGATACGGCAGTTTTGCTGCGCTTCCTGCCCACTGCTGTGACCCACACCTTCAACATGCACCCTCGGATGCGAGCTCTTCAACTCAAGGACCAGCCGTTCACGGCGGAGATTCAGTCGCCAGTGACTGCGGATGCCCTCGACACTTTGCTGCGAGTGAGGATGCTGTCACCTGCCGACTACGGAGACGGCAGCCCCACAAGCTGGCAGGCTTTCGCGGAGAAGGAGTGCAGCGTCGGCTTCGAGCGCCACTGCCAACTCCCGTTCTACCTTGTCGCGTGGGTTGCTAAACGCAAGGACACTGTGCGCCTCATGCTCTTCTCGGACCAGTACATGTCCGACGGCTTCTCCGGTGTTGTGGTGCTCAACTGCATCCTCGAGCAGGTATCGCGACTTGCTCGACAAGCCTCGCAGCACGAATCTTCGGAGCAAACGACCCCAACGTCCTCGTTGATCACGGAGTTCCCATTACGTCCGTCGCTCTACCGCATGTGGCTCAACAAGATCACGTGGGCCAAGCCATTGCTCAAGGGCACCAACGCCATCTTCGGCCGCCGCATGTTCCGAGGAAGTGCCCACAAGTTCACGCCTTTGCTGCCTGCACGAGCGGGCCAGAGAGACTTTGCAGTCCCCCCAGTGGCCAACACTACGAGTGCGCTGTTCGCTGACGGCGAGCCCAAGTGCATGCGTGACGCGCTGGCCAAGTGCAGGAAAGAGTGCGTAACTGTGGACGGAGCTTTGATCGTCGTCGCCCTACTGGCATTCTACCGCGCACGCAGCAGCAAGGAGCAACGCGGACGCTTCAACCCGTTCCGGCTGGCGGTCGATGTCGACTGTAACATGCGCAGACTCGTACAGTACCCCGCAGAGGAAGACCAAGTGGGCATGTTCACAGCAACCACCGACCTCGACTGGCTCACCACGGAAGGGGTGGACATGCTGACGACGGGGTTCTGGGACTTGGCCGGCCGGGCCAGCCGTGAGATCGACGCCAACCTCAAGAACACGATGTCCATGGCTCTGCCCACCATCACGGCCGACCAGAAGCTCAACGCGCAGATGGACGCGTCGTTCCTCAAGAATGTACGCGTCGCGCACTCGATCACTGCCGACGTCGACATCGCTGAATTGATCCAGTATCCGTTCGAGAAGCACCACTTGCTGACTTCGACGTCCGACACGGAGAGCCGTCGGGGGCTGCTATCGTACAAGAAGACCCGCCAGTCGGTGGCGCCGTCCGACGGTGAAGACTTCCTCACTCGATCGTGGCGTCTCGAGAGCATGTACTCGACCCCTCACAACGTGCTGTCAGTCGAGAGCTTGCACGTGTACAGGGCGCTGCCCCATCTAGCTCCGTCTGCGACCATCTTCGTGTCATCGGTGAACGCGTTCAGCTACTCCATGGCGCACAAAGTTGAGACCGAAGTGGGGAACAACTTGTTCACGGCGGTGGTGCTGCTTTTCGAAAGCTTGGGCAGGATTGGACCTGACGAGAAATTGACCGAAGTTCTGGCACGTTTAGACAAGTGAAAGGTAGCGGATACGAGAGGAAGACGCGGCTAGAAAAAAAAAACACCTTTGTTGAAGAGGTATTCACCACACCAAGAACCTGCAGTCTTTCTAATACGTGATAAGACACTTCCGACTTTGCCACTGGAAACACATTCGGGGCTTAATCATCTCTAGTCTATTGCCCGAGTTAGCTGGTCTGGCTTATTAAGCGGTCTGTTCCTTGGACTGCTGGCGAGGGCGCTCGACGAGCTGCTTGTCTTTAATTTCAAAAATGCTGGAGAAGCACGGAGTGATCTCGTCCTCGTGGTGTGTGATCAGCACCATGTGCGTCTGCTGAGCTGCGTGCTGTCCGATGGCTTCAATGACTCGAAGTACGTGAGCGCGGTTGAACGGGTCAAGGCCGTGCGTGATCTCGTCCAAGATCAGCAGCTTCGGGCGTGCGGCCAGAGCCCGAGCGATTAGCACAAGCTTCTGCTCGCCCTGCGACAGCTCGGACAGACTGCGCGTCTCGATGGCGTCGGGCAGCGCCAATAAACACTTCGCGAGCTTGGCCGTTTCCGGGCTTTCAGCGTTGTTCGCAATGAGGCTGAAGGCAGTTTGGTCTTCTTCAGCTCCATCCTGCTGCAAACTTTTGTGTAGAAGCTGGATGTGCTGATCAGTCGAGATGGCTTCCATTCTCGGCTTCAAGGAGGCGGTTGACTCCTTCGTGAGTGAAACGGAGCTCGAAGGGCGCACCTGCTCTCCAACGACCACCACCTCGCCCTCGGTTAGCCCGTGGCCCGGGGTTTGCATTAACACTCGCATGAGGGAACTTTTGCCAGACCCGTTCGGTCCCAGCAAAACCCAATGTTCGTGGGTCTTCCGCGCGAAATCCACATTATCCAGCAAGATACGCTTCTGGTCGTACGAGATCGAAACGCCGTTGAGCTGGACAGCAGGAGTCTCCGAGGACCCAGCCTCAGCTCCATGCTGGCACTCAAATAGTTGCTCGACGAGCGACACCAGCTCCGTATCCGTCATCCTCATGCGCTTCTCGTGCTCTTCATTGTAAAACTCCTCCAGGCGCTTCATCATGGCCTTGTTGCGCGCGTCGTCCTCCTTGTCTTCCGGCCACGCTACAACTTCCACTGCGTCCTGCTCACCCTCTTTATGCTTCAACAGCACCGTGTGCGAGAAGATCTCCGGGAAGACCTGCTCCAACCTGTTCGCAACCAGCAGCACCTGCGTCTTGTACGCGAACGCCTCGTGCTTGGCGCCCGTCGTCTCCACCAGTAGCCGCGTGAAGCCCCTCGTCAGCTGCCCCAACATCCACTGCAGCTGTCTCCTCGCCTTCACGTCCAGCCCGTCGAACGGCTGATCCAGAATCAGCACCGTGGCTCTCGGCGTCTCCAGCAGCGCCACCGCCAGCAGCAGCTTCCGCATTTCTCCCGTCGACAAGTGCCGCACGCGCTGCTCCCAGACGGGGAACAGTCCGAGTCGCACGATCAGGTCGCGGGCCGTGGGCGACCCGATGCCGCCCAGCACGTCTGCCACCACTCGGTGGCCGTTCTCCGCCACGAACTCACGGTGGGCGTCGAGGCTGAGGCTCGCGAGACGGCAGGAGGCCGGCAGTTGGCCTCGACGCTGCTGGGTCTCGACGTGCTGCTGCAGCTTGGCCAGGAACCGGGTCTTCCCGCTACCGTTGAGACCCACGAAGCAGTGGACATCATCCGGCAGCAGCTCGTACGTCGGTGGCAACGAGATCACGGGCTCGGACGCAGCAACGGGCGCCTGCCGCCGCGGCGCAGCGCCGTTGCCCAACAGCGTGCTGAAGTCCCGAGTTGCGCTCGCATAAAGAGGGATATCGCGGCGACTACGCGGCGGTGAATAGTGCAACAAGGATCCAGAGCTGCGCAAGACGGAGGCGAAGCAGGTCGGCGTACTGGCCGCGCGCGAGCATAGGCCTGGCCGCCGCAGCGCAGCTCGAGCGCGTCGCAGCAACAGCATTGATGCGTGTTAAACCAAAAGGCGATTGTGGGTGCCAGATTGTGAGGACGGTATCGCCTGTCAAATCGAATGGTTAAGTACGTAATAACCGCTTCTTAAGTTCGCTCCAGCCGTTTCGCTGCACGAGTAACGGCCGCTCATTTGCGGATCCCGAGCCAAAGGGCAACAACAAGTCTCCGCCCGCTCCTGGAACAGTCCCGACTTGTGTCAATGGCCTCGCGCGTGGCCAAGTCCTTCATCAACGGCAAGTACGTGGCCGCCAGGGCCTCGAGCCAGCAGTTCACGCTGCTGAACGCCACCACGCGCCAGCCCGAGACGTCGTTCGCGGCCGCGGACCGCGCGCAGGTGGACGAGGCCGTGCAGGCCGCGAGCTCGGCCCAGCGCCACTGGCGGCGGCTGAGCCCGGCCGAGCGCGGCGCCATCCTGCGCAAGGCCGCGGACATTTTGACGCAGCAGACGGATGAGATCGCGCGCCTCGAGACGCTGGACACGGGCCGCCCCATCGCCGAGACGACCGTCACGGACGTGCTGAGCGCCACCGACTGCCTCAACTACTACGGCGGCGTGAGTCCGTCCGTGGGCGGCCAGCACCTGGAGCTCACGGGCGGCAGCTGGGCCTACACCAAGCGGGAGCCGCTGGGCGTCACGGCCGGCATCGGCGCCTGGAACTACCCGCTGCAGAGCGCGGCGTGGAAGTCGGCGCCGGCGCTGGCGTTCGGCAACTCGATGGTGTTCAAGCCGTCGGAGGAGACGCCGCTCACGGCGCTCAAGCTGGCCGAGGCCTACATGGAGGCCGGCGTGCCCGAGGGCGTGTTCAACGTGGTGCTGGGCGCCGGCGAGACCGGTCAGGCTCTGGTGGAGCACCAGGACATCGCCAAGGTCTCCTTCACAGGCTCGGTGGGCACGGGCAAGAACGTGTACGCCGGTGCGGCCAAGGACTTGAAGAAGGTGACGATGGAGCTCGGCGGCAAGTCGCCTCTGATCGTGTTTGAGGACGCTGACATCGAGGAGGCCGTGGCCGGAGCCATGATGGGCAACTGGTACTCCTCCGGCCAAGTGTGCTCGAACGGCACCCGCGTGTTCGTGCAGCGCAAGGTCTTCGACAAGTTCGTGCAGCGCGTGCACGAGCGCACGCTCAAGCTGCGCATCGGCGACCCGCTGGACCCGAGCACGGACATTGGCCCCATGATCCACGAGAAGCACATGAAGCTGGTGCAGAGCTACATCGAGAAGGGCGTGCAGGAAGGAGCGACGCTGCTCAAGGGCGGCGGTGAGCGCATCATGCCCTCGGAGGCCACCAAGGACGGCTTCTTCCTCACGCCGGCCATCTTCGTGGACTGCAAGGACGACATGACGATCGTCCGCGAGGAGATCTTCGGCATGGTCATGTGCATCCTGCCGTTCGACACGGAGGAGGAGGTGCTGGCCCGCGCCAACGACACGGTCTTCGGTCTCTCAGCTGGCGTCTTCACCAAGGACATCACTCGCGCGCACCGCATGATCGACGAGCTGCAGGCCGGCACTACGTGGATCAACAACTACAACCTCGCGCCCGTGGAGACTCCGTGGGGCGGCTACAAGAAGTCAGGCGTGGGCCGCGAGAACGGCCTTGCGGGCATTGAGTCGTGGACGCAACTCAAGTCCGTGTACGTCGAGATGAACGAGGTGTGGTGCCCCTACGCGAAGTAGATAGGGACATAGCACGTTGTCGACAAGGAATACACCTAGCTCTGCGTTGTGAATGAATGCAAGCATTATTGATGGTTTCCTCTGTTCCACATGAAAATGCAGTAGATCGCGTCAAAATATTTGATGTGGTTCACACATAGAATTTGATTGGTCAAAATGATCTCAACTAAATTGGAGCTCGTCGATCTCTAAATTGCTGCTCACCACTCCGACCGAAGAAACCACCACCTGCGGCAGTCTTCATGGGTCGCCCGCCGGGGGTTAGCGACCTCCCACCCGAGACCAAAGTCGCTGTTGCTCTCTTCCTGGAGGACCTGGCCGCCTGTGGCACTGGTGCTTCAGCAGCGGTTGCGGCTGCTGTTGACAATTACCCTGTCAAGCCTCGAACGGCGTGGTCGCTGTGGATGGACCGCACCAACGTAACGGCGCTGTTAGAGCCACGGCAGAGCAGTAAGCCTCCGAAGCCGACCAAGCGGACGAAAGAAGAAGTTGCTGCTCTGCTGGCAGGAACACCTGCCAGCAGAGCAGCAACTTCTTCTTGTAGAGCGGCAGTAGAGCGGCAGCCCTTGCTGCATTCCCTCCGCTTCGTTATGCCGCTGTACCTCAAGAAGGGTCTGCTTTATGTAGCCATAATAAAATTTGGGTACAAAGTTGCTAAATCTTAGGATTTGAAACCGGTTGGTAATCATTGGTTATAAATTGCACCAAGACCTCCAAAACAGTGTCAATTAAAAACGCGCTATAGCACCCCTAAAACATACTTCACAGAGAACGCACTAATTTTGCTGAATGCGCAAGGTGGTGAGGAGCACGCACATATTTGTCCAGCTCGCATATGATAAATACTCGATGATCTACGGAGGCAAACGTGACCATCGGTGGCACAGGACGGTAATATTTGCATTCTGTTACCGTTAATATTAACGCTCGTGATCTAAGAAAAATAACAGACAAAGTGTTCATCCTGGTCTATACGATGCTTCTTTCAGCTTTACGATCCGACGCCTGCTTCGTGCGATATCGACGACTAAAGATTTACTGCATTTTCGTGTGGAACAGAGAAGTACACCATTTATTTACTTTCAACTTCGGCGTATTGCAACCTTCAATTGCTCAGACACTACGGCACGCTACGAGTTTTGACACCACAGCTTGACTCCACAGCAATGTTCAGGTGAACAGGTCAATCTTACGGCTTGTTGTCCTTGCCACGAAGTCGTAGCCTTCGATCGGCTTGGTCGAGTCCGGTGGCTAGTCGACGTTGACGCTCAGGAAGACCGTCGGGAGCTGCTGCGTTTCGCAGAGCTGCGCCGAGCAGCTTTCCTTTCGGCCAGTTGACAGGTCCGTGCGGACCGCGCGCTCGTCCTTTGGGACCAGGTCCGTGGTTCCTTGCGTGGTGGAATCCTCCATCCTCGTGTTCTTCTCCGTGACTCAGACTTCCTGGGGCTGACCCAGCCAGGTAGTGGGCGTGAGCTGGAGTCGCCGTGCCTAGGAGAGCTGCTAGCCAGACGGCAGCGGTGAGTGCGCTTGAGAGGAGTCTCATGTTGTGAGACTTGTTCGCTTGATTCTGCGCTTGTTAGCTTCGAGATTGGATGAGAAATGGTAGCTCGATGGCGAGCGCCGCTTGTGCTCCTCTATCACATCGTGGTTTCACAAACTGTAAGACCTCTACTGTCGCACATGTGCTCGCTAGTACTGTAAGAACGACAAGTTGCTGATGAGCGAGGACGAGGTCCAATGAGTGATGATACTTATCCAATGAGTGATGATTCTTCAAGCGAGTAGTTGCCTCGCCACCTTACCCAGTCTTGTTCCTCTGGTATGCTTAGTACTGAGTACTTGGAGCACGGGTATAATACTGTCAGTAGGTTCTCAGTTCTCAGCTACCAAGGCATCGAGGACGGAGGCGCATTCCATGCCACACGATCATGACAGGGACGCGCGGCTTGCCTACCCGAGCTCCTTCACTTGTTATTAACGAAAAAGCCAAGAACCAAGCAACCGAGCGAACGAGCAAGCCCAACGGCCTGCGTGCCTCCAAGCGCCCGAGCACCATGAAGCTCCTCCACCACCTCCTCTCAAGTGCCGTCTGCGTGGCAGTCCTAGCTTCGTCAACAGTCGCCAGCGTCGAAGGCAAAGCGTACAGCGTCGACGACGCTGCGCCTGCTAACGGTCAAGGTCCCTTCGGCCCCTTCCGAGGCCCCGCGGTGGAGCACAACTTCGACAGGAGCGAGCTGTACCCCGGACCGGAAGAGAGTGAAGACGACGCCGAAGCTGTCCCCACAGCCGGTGAGGAATACGAAGACGACCTGCTGCCTCAAGCACTCCCTGATACCGGCCTCGGCGATGCAGACCAGGCCACTGACTTTGATCAAGAGGCGTTCGAGGACCGAGTACTTGCCCCCGACTTCTTCCTGGAAGAGTTTCCGGCCGAAAATGTGATTGAAGCTGAGGATGGCGATGCAGTGCAGCCTTCCTTCGACCAGGAGCTGCTGGAGTACACCCGTCACCTCCGCAGCCTGGTCGACCCTCCTCGTCCTCGGGAGCCCCTGGCATTACCTCTCGACGACCCAGAGGCGCCAGCGGTCGAGCCGAAGCTCCCGGAAGACAGCGAATCGAAACCGAATTTGCGCGGCCCCGAGCAGCGAGATCAGCTATGAGCCGATGAGCAGGGACAAGTGAGGGAGGGAGTCAGCTGACGTGTGTGACCACGGGCCCGCGTTGAATGTGTCGATGTGCGTGCAGTGCAGTGCAGTGCTGTGTAAGTACAAGTAAAAAGGTCTCGTACCGTGTCCACCTAAAATGTTTATCCACGAAAATCATTCTTGCGTATGTGTTTTTTGGCGTCATCCTTCATGTTGCACACTTCTGCCACCCTCACGGCGTAGTCACACACGCAAGAATACTGCAGAGCGCATTCCTCTTGGTAGCTGCCAAAACTTCGCTCCCAACGTGAAGGCGGCATCTCGCCCCGGCAGCCATTTCAGTACAGCGTATATTTCTTACAGCAGAGATCACTTCACGGGACGAGTCTCGGGTCTCTTGGTCGACGCTCAAATCGATTGAGCACGCACATCAAGTCAACTTGTGGCCTCGTGATTACTCCCTCCGCGAGCGCAGCACATCCAGCAACGCGGCTCACGGGCGCAAGCAACGCTGACCTCGGCGTTTACTTGCGAGAGAGAGAAGCTCCCATAGCTCCATTCCCAGCCTACCACACAGTCGGAGCGATGGCGAAGAGCTTCGACGTGAGCGGCCCTCGACACGTGAAGCTCCGCGGCTTGGAGCGCACCGTCACGATGGTAGACGGCGTCTCCGTGACGATCGTCCACTCGATGTTCGTGGAGGGCGACGCGCGCACGCTGGCCCAGCTCCTGCCGCTGGCGCTCATGCGGACGTTCAACAAGCACCCGCGGATGCGCGCGCTGCAGGTGCGGGCCGACGAGTTCACGGCCGAGATCCAGGAGCCCGTGGCTATCAGCGACATCTCGACGATGGGGCTGCTGCGACTGCGGCGGTTCTCCCCGTCCGATGACGACACCAAGCCCACGTTCGACGAGTGGCAGCAGTACGCGGCCGAGCAGTGCAACATCAGCTTCGACCGGTACACCAAGTTCCCGTTCTACCTCACGGCGTGGGTGGACGAGAAGGCGGAGCAGGCGCGTCTCATGCTCTTCTCGGACCACTACATGTCGGACGGGTTCTCGGGCATTATCGTGCTCAACTGCATCCTGGAGCAGGTCGCGCTACTGGCTTCGGACGACAATGCTCTACGCAGGAGCCACGAGGTAGAATACCCACTGCACCCGTCGTTCTACGACATGTGGATGTCCAAGAAGTTCCTGTCCAAGGGGCTGATGAAGGGCGTCATCTCGACCTTCGGCAAGGCGATTTACCGCAGCGAGATGAAGAAGTTCAGCCCCGTTCTACCAATTCGCGACGACCAACAAGACTTTACGGTGCCTCCAGTGTCGAATCCGACCTCGGCCTCCTTCGCGCAGGGAGATCCGAGCTGCATGCGCGAAGCGCTGGCGAAATGCAGGAACGAAGGCGTCACATTCGGTGGTGCGGTAGTGTGTGCTACCCTGCTCGCGTTCTACCACGCAGCGCAAGCCCAACCGAACTTCAAGCCGGACGAGCCGTTCAAGATCACAGCAGGGCTGGACTACAACATGCGCCGACGCGTGCCTGAACCTGCAGTGGAAGACCAAGTCGGGGCCTACGTAGGGTTCGCTCTACTCGAGTGGCTCTCCAAATCGGGTGTCAATATGAAGACGACGAAGTTCTGGGACCTCGCGCGCCAAGCGAAGAAGGAGATCGACGGGAACCTCGAGCACACGATGCAGATGGCATCGGTGCCGATCGTCCTGGACCGGCGGCTCAACAACAAGATCGATCCCTCGTTCGCTGAAGCGCTCAACGTGCGCCAGTCGCAGGCGGCAGACGCGAACATCTCCAACCTGGGGCGTTATCCGTTCGCCAAGGAGTTCTCGCTCTCCTCCAAGAGCGAGAGCAAGGCCAAGCTCACAGTCACGAGTCTGCACGTGTACAACCCGAATCCGCACTTGAGTCCGTCAGCAGTTCTCTACGTCACGTCAGTGGACTCATTTTGCTACTCCATGGGCTACAAGTGCGAGGACGACGCGGCCAAAATGCTCTTCACTGCGTGGGTCGCAGTGTGTGAGCACCTCGGCAATATCGGACACGACGACACAATGGCGGAGGTGCTAGAACAGCTCGACCTGTAGGGCGCCGCTAAAGAGTAAGAGTATATATATATCAAGTTAGCACGATCCAATTTACGAGACCAGCGTCGCTGGAAGTAATTTGCATGTATCGCGAACACGCTCGAGGGCTAGCGGGATCGTACCAAGGACAAGCGTTAGATTTTGGAACTGGAACGCAGTGGACGGGAGTCTACGTACTGCTTTCAGCCCGCCGTTTTCAAAAGATGTTCTCAGTGAGTATTGGCAGCTCTTGAAAACGAGTGAGTCACTGTCGGGTGCTAATCCAGCGAGCGTGGGGCACAAATCCGGTGAATAAACCTAAATACTTCGTGCCAGCAAGGACTCTCTGTGCTGTGTCTGCTTCCTGAGTTGAACCTGATGAAGCGCTGATGAGCCGGGCTCAACTTGGGCAGCCAACTACGTACAAATTCACTTGCCAAGGCTCGGCGGAATATACCAAGACGTACGAGCCTGCAAGTCCTTGGTGCTTGGTGCCGGTGTTGGCGCGGGGATTATGGTGTGTGATGATGATGCGGTCGCTCAGCTGCTGTTTCCGTGGGTTTTGAGCTTGGTCTGGACTCCAAACTCTGGAGATGCCAGCACATGCACATGTACGTGGTGAGGCTTGCGAGTAGTCGAAGCTGCAGTGCGCCGTAAGTACATGTGCTTCACCGTGAAGTCTTGACGTCAAGAGCCGCTCTCTCACCTTTGACCTCAAACACTTCAAGCGACGACGATCGGCGATGCGCCACTAGTGGGAGTAGTTGAGGATTTGTACGCGTTACGTACGTACACCTCCCTCTTGCCGCCCTCTCTCATTCTCGAATCCACCAGACACCACCGACGGACGGACGGACGGACGGACGCCATTGGGATGACGACAGACGCCACTGATGCACGGCGAGTCAAGCTGCGCGGCGTCGAGCGGATGCTCACTATGGTCGATGGCGTCTCCATGAAGATCGTGCACTCGATGCTCGTAGCTGGCGATGCCGAAACCCTGCTGCGGTTCCTGCCGGTCGCGCTCATGCGGACCTTCAACATGCACCCGCGTATGCGCGCGCTGCAAGTCAAGGACGAGGACTTTACAGCTGAGATCCAACCCCGCGTGACTATCGACGACATCGCCAGCAAGAATCTACTGCGCGTCCGAAGGTTCTCGCAGTCCGAGAGCTCTGAAGGGGCTTTCGAGGGCTGGCAGGCGTACGCTGAAGCGGAATGCAACACGGGCTTCGACCGGTACACGCAGTTCCCGTTCTTCCTGGTCGTGTGGATCGACCAGGAGGCGGAACAAGCTCGCCTGATGCTCTTATCCGACCATTACATGTCGGACGGGCGATCGGGTATGACGGTGCTGAACTGCGTCCTCGAACAAGTCTCCGCTCTCTCTTACAGCGACGCAGAGGGTAACCAAACCGAGGAATTGCCGCTCCACCCTTCATTCTACGAGCTCTGGCTGTCCAAGAACGTACTGTCTAAAGCGCTGCTGAAGGGCCTAATGGCATCTCTCGGAGCCACGATCTACCGTAGCGAGCTCAAAAAGTTCAAGCCTCTGCTACCAGCGCGAGAAGACCAGCACGACTTCGTCGCCCCTCCAGTCTCGAACCCAAGCTCAGCGTCTTTTGCTCAAGGAGAGCCTGATCGAATGCGGGAGGTTCTAGCAGCATGTCGAGAGCACGGTGCCACCTTCGGTGGGGCGCTGGTGGCTGCGGTCGCCCTCGCGTTCTACCGCGCCGCCAAGGAGCAGTCGGACTTCAACCCCGACCAACCATTCAAGGTCCAGGCAGACGTGGACTACAACATGCGCCAACGCCTGCCCCGTCCTATTGAAGGAAACCAGGTCGGAGTGTATATTGCGTTCACCGACCTCGCCTGGCTCGCCTCCGAAGGTGTCGACTTGGAGACCACCCAGTTCTGGGACCTCGCGCGTCGGGCCAAGAAGGAGATCGATGGGAATCTCCGTAGTAGTTTCTCGATGGACGCGGTGGCTGTCGTCATTGACCAAAAGATCAACGCCAAGATCAAACCCTCGCTCGCAAACTACATCAACATCCGCCACTCGCAGACGTCGGATGCCAACATCTCCAACGTCGGGCGTTACCCTTACTCAAGGGAACTGTCGCTAGCCTCGAAGAGTGACAACCATAGCAAGCTGACGGTGAAGAACCTGCACGTGTACAACCCGATTCCTCACTTGGGCCCTTCAGCAGTTTTCTTTGTTTCATCCGTAGACTCCTTCTGCTACGCCATGGGCCACAAGTGCGAGGATGCAGCAGCGAAAACGCTCTTCACTGCGTGGGTTGCTGTCTGCGAGAACATCGCGAGCATCCGTACTGAGGATACGTTGCTAGACGTACTAGATCGTTTGGGCCTGTAGAAGACAAAATCAGAAGCATACAGGTAAGCTTCGTTCATTCAATCATTCATTCATTCAGTTTGTTATTATAGATCCACTACTTCGTTCACCTCTCTGTCTGCACTGCGCCTCCATTCGTGCACCCACCGCCAAACACGCCGGCTGCGTAAGGACGCGCTGGCATACTGTACACGACCTAGGACTGCCTTACCCGGTCTCTCTACTTCGCGGCCGGAGTCTTCGTAGGCGTAGACGTCACCTTGGGGGTGGGTGTCGGCGTGGCCTTCACCGTCGCGTTCGAAGGCTTCGTAGCCGCCGGTGTCTTGGTAGGCAGCGCGGTGGCGTTGGTGGCCTTGGGCGTTTCGGCCGCCTTGGTGGGTGTGGGCAGCGCAGTGGCGTTCGTCGGCTTGGGCACTGCTGTCGAGTTGGTCGGCTTGGGCACTGCCGTCGAGTTGGTTGCCGTCGGCTTTGTCGGCGCTGGCGGTGAGGTCTTGGGCGTTGCCGTCGTGGCTTTGGGTGTCGCCGTTGTGGCCTTCGGAGCCGCGGTTGTGGCCTTTGGAGGCGCTGTCGTAGGCTTCGGGGTGGTCGCTGCTGCCCTCAGGCGGCGGGCGTCGGCTGCCACGTACTCGTCGTCCGAAACTCTGTAGTTGTCGTTGTCGCCCTCCACTTCCTTCTCAGGGACGGTCTCGCTGCTGTCATCGTCACTCTCGTCCGAACCGGCCAGATCGAAGTCATCACTGTCGCCGTCGGGGCCGCGGAGCAGTGTCGAGACGCCTTCATCCGTTGTCGTTGTCGTCCCGGAGTAAACACCGTCATCGACTACTTGGGCCGCAACTGACGGTGCTGTCGTGGAGGCGACGAGGACTGCGACGCAGACAGCGCTGGCGAGGAGGTGGCGCAGGAGCTTCATGGTGCTCGGATCGGTCGGCCTTGCGGCTTTTTCTGGGTTGGTTAGCTGCTTGGTTGGGTGCTTGGCACTTGGTGTGTTCAGGAATGAGAAATCGTAGCTCCTTTTGACCTCCAGGACGCTGCGGATGCCGTCTACCGGGCGGTATCGGGTAGTCTATCTCGCGGATACTATAAATACAAACGCGGGCCAGCATTATTTCACTTGTCGATCCTCGTCTTCGAGGTGTTATCGATTTTTGTTTACAATAGCTGAGGAGGATGTCAATACGATGACGGATAAGGTTTCGAAGATATCTTTCTTTCATCGGCTACTATGATTCGTCCTCGCTGTTCTGAAGTTCTCGTGCGGTTGACAGTGCTGTTAGGCATTCGTGACATGGCTCTTTCGGTGAACTTGGCTGTTGAGCAGAGGGAGGTGGGTGGATGGGTGCAGCGAATTGTGGATACGATAAGTACTCCTTGAGTATTTGGCCAAACAGTGGATGAATTCACTCATCGGAAGAACCCGTTATCAGCATGTAACAGTGTTATAGAGTCTTTTGGCCCGAAGCCGAGGTCTTCATACGCCCGACAGTGCGAGTGAGCCACTTCCACGTCGCCAGCACATATCTCCCGCATCCTCCAAAGCCCACAAGGTAGCGGCTGCACACAAGCTAAAAAAACACCAACGAGAAGGTTATCATCATCTACCATACCGACCCGTTGGTCCGTTGATCGCTTGGATTACCTGGAATAAAACTGTTCTCTAGCTGACGCTGCGCGGTATCTGCTCTTGATGTACTCAGGACGATCCAAGATCAGATAAATGTCTCGGACGTCCGGGTACGGGTCACCCATGTCGCGAAAGACGAACTCGCGAATTCTCCGCCGTGGATCGAGCTTATTGCTCTAGCCTTGATGGAAGGAGGAACTGGCCGACCACGAAGCAGCTGCTGAACATCAGGCTCTCCACGTGTGAGCCATCTACCGTTCCTCTTGGCCAAGTACAGGGTCATCTCGTCGATTGGGCATCCGAACCCCTTGTGACGGTCCTGCACATCAGATCACTTCGAGTCTTGTCCTCTCGAATACTGACGCGCGATGGCGCCCGCCCTCTACCGCCACAACCGTTGTTGCCTTTACGCCTGCGGTTCCTGTATCTCCTCCCCGAGAATGACGAAAGTGGTAGCGGGTAAATCTTCAATCCGAAGAAGTCGATTCTTCGGCTCTTCCGCTTTCTGGCAGCAACTTTTTGTGCTACGCACTGAAAAACAAGCGCTTTCTTGTATCCATAGGTGTCAAAGCGAGGATCTCCTCTTCGTCTCGACAAACTTCAACTCGAAGCCGCAAATTGAGTCTGTACCACCTCGAGCGATCCAATTGGCTATATTTGCAGAAATGGCTACACATATGCAAAATGCACTTCGTGCCCGAAAATGCGGAGCACTCGTCGTTCCGTGGCTACGTGCGCGTTGCGGGGGACGAGTTCGCCGTGCGCGTCTCAAACGTTGCGTACGATCAGCGCACAGGTCGCGTCGTCTTGGACGCCGCGCAGTTGGACGTGGAGCGCGCTCTAGCAGCTCGGTTGAAGGCTCACAGCGCCACGCTCAAGCTGCGACTGGCGCAGGCGGCGTCTCTCGAGGGCTTTGCGGTGGAACTGGACGAGCTGGTGGCCATATGCTGCAAGCCTCAGGCCCACAGCCAGGTTGCGCTACCCAGCGCCAAGTATTACGCGCGGCTGATGGCGGAACTGGACGCTGTGGGCTGGAACAGGCTGCGGCAGCTGAGCAACGACTTGCGCTCGCTGGAGCTCGAGGCGAAGGACCAGGCAGGACGCACCCACGCCGTTCGGGTGCTGCTGCCATTGAAGTACGAGGCTCCAGGAGCTGCAGCTAAGCCCGAGTGTCTGGTGGACGCCCCTGAAGCTTTCGAGCTGCAGTGGCCGCCGGACGACAACCAGTCGGTGCTGAGTGAAGTGGTGGCGCAGTTCGAGGGATTTCTGGCCAGGTTTCAGGGGTTTTGGGACGTGTTAGATGCGTTGGACGCAGCTACGTGTGTGCTGGAGCCGCAGCATCCGACGAGGGCCACGGGACGGAGGAGGTTGGCGCTGGAACGGCATGCGTCCGTGCAGTTTGAAGTGGACCCGGCACACCCCACGGCCATTTTGAGTGAGCTGAGCTTCTTCGGCAATCAGGCAAGTGTCGGAGCGTTGAGGGAACGCTGGGGGAGCAACGCATCGCGGTGGGATGAGACCAAGTCATTGCCGAAGAACTTGGCAAATGTGCTGGAGGTGGCGCTGCCGTCGCCGAAGACGACGAAGCCCGAGGAGTTTGCAGTCGAGTGCGGCATCTGCTACTTGTATCGTCTGGAGGGTGAGGACGAGAGCACCGAAGAAGGGCAGCGTAAGGGAGAGACCCAAGAAGGATCGAGGATCCCGGACCGACTGTGTGAGAACCCAAACTGCAACAGACCTTTCCACGCCAAGTGCCTCTTTGACTGGCTGCGCGCTCTGCCCACGTCGCGACAGTCCTTTCACACGGTATTCGGCGAGTGTCCCTACTGCCGTGAAACTATCAGCGCCAAGTTCCAGCCAGGCTGCTAGAGGTAACGACAGATTAGCGGTAACTTATTGGAACAGACTACGGACTTTCGACTGGCTGGGGTCTTCGCTTGGCTCTCTATCTACTATGTGTGCGTATCGTTGGTTGTTGACATCTTTCGTACCGCGCTGGTGGGTTGCTAGTCTTTACTCAGCAGCCGGGGCAGGTTCAGACTTGGCAGCTTCAGCAGGCTTACTCTCGCCCACTGCTCCATCGGAAGTCGGAGCCGCTCCAGCTTGGTCCTCACGCACAATGTTGATCGAGCCGTCAGCGTTCATGCGAATACGCTTGGACGGTTTGCCAGTATCACGGTCCTCGTACTTGCCGCGGCGACGACGACCACCAGCCGGCTCCTCACCACGGCGATCCTCGCGGAACTCACCGTACGGGTGAGCTCGGGAGCCACCACCACGTCGTCGCGACGACGATCCATACTCCCGGTCATTGCGACGGCGGCTACCGCGCGAGTCGTTGCGCAGATTGCTGCGAGAGTGATACATGCCCTTCTTAGGGAGCTTCTCCGGCGGGAAGTCCTCGTCCGTCGCCTTGCGCAGCAGGATTCGCCACTTCTTGTCTCGGGGCTGCGTCTGGCTTCCGATGGGGTTGTTACCGAGATACCACTGCGATCGGTTGAAGGCAACGTCCGGGACCTCCACTTCCTCTTCAACGTCTTCCATCGCCGTAGCTGAGTCGTTGTCGGCTGGTGCCTCCGCATCCGCCATGTCCACATCGTCACCAGACGCATCTTCAGTCTTCACCTTCTCCTTCTTCTCCTTGAGAGTCTGCGGTGGGATCTCCTTACCGAGCGCAATGAGAGCTCGGCTCGCAGTGAAGTTGTCTTGGAACACGACAGTGCACGAGCTGTCGTTCAGCCACTCCACGTACGCCGGGCCATAGCCCACAAAGTACTCCAGTACATCGCTCGTGCGCACTTGCTGGAACTTCTCGTCCAAGGAATACATGTGCAGCGCGTCGTTACGGAACGCCACCGGCTGTCCTTCCACCTCGGGGGCCTTGACGTCGCAGCGCTCACGAGCCACCTTGGCAGAGGCCGGCTTGAGGCCGGCAATGACAACCTGAGAGCGGTCTTCTTCCGCTGAGAGTCCAAACTTCTGCGCGCGAGCACGCAACTTCTCCTGGTCGCGCTGCTTCTCGGCCCACTCCTCCTGCGTCATTCCCTGCTCCAACGCCCTCGCAGTCTCCGCCGAGTACTCGACGGCAAACTGCGGCGTGTCGAACCTCTTCATGCGCTGCTCGCGCTTGCTCTGCTCCTCTTGGCTCGTGATGTCAATGCCCGTCGCGAACCCGGGCACGATGGCGCCTGTGCGCTGCAGCTTCCTCACCTCCCTCGGATCCAGGAACTTCTTGATGTCAGGTGGTGCAAATGGCGCGCCGAACCTCTCGGCACGGCGCTTCGAAGCCGCGTACTCTTCCTCGTACTGCTGTCGCTGCTCCGCCGTTAGCAGATCCTCCTTACCCAAAGGATCCGCCCGCACCATGGGCCTCGGGGCGGGGAAGGCCGCCACATTGGCAGCAGCCAGAGCATCACTCTGACCCTCGTAGACGCCGTGGACCTGAATGCCGCGCAGCGACACGGGCGAGTCCCACGCCGTGAACGCCGTCTGAGTCACGTGCACGAAGTCCGGGTCCTGGCACGTGGCCAGCACGTCCTGCCCCACCTGCGCGCCAACACCGAAGGACAGCAACCCGCTCTTGATGTCCACCACGACCCAGTACGGCACAAAATCTTGGGCGGAGCACGTGCGGCCCGTGAAGACCCGGGCCAGGTCCACCTCCTTGTTGCGACCTGAGGCCGCCTTGCGCCACACCAGCTCCGTGTTGCCGCTGGTTCCGACCGCCACCTCGTACTTCCACTCGGTGTGCGGCTTCCTGCGTCGCTCAGCGTCCTCGGAGCCGTCGCCTGGGGCCGCGGGGGAGGGGGCGAAGCCCACGCGCAGATCCTCGCGCGCCGTCGCCTCGAACTGCACGACCAGAGCGGAGAGCGAGGCGATTGGGGACTCGACGGAAGCGCCGTCCATTGACGCATCCGATGGGGGCGCGGGCGGCGAGCGCCACTGCTTGTACCGGCCGTACAGCGCTCCCAGCTGCAGCTCCGAAGGTGGTGACGGGTCCGAGTCCATGACGATTATGCGCTTCGCTTGCTATAAAGTACTGAGATGAGTATACTACTTTAAATTAGTTAGGGATACTATTTCACTGTGTTAAGATACGCAACTAGCCAATCACGTAATTTGTTTGGCTCCAACCTGCCGCGCACCTTAGGAGAGTACGCTGTTAATTCGAGATGGAGCGATTGTTAAGTTAGATGACCCCGAACAATTCTGATGATTGGCTGATTTTAGTTATCTGCTAAAATCAGCCAATCATCAGAATTGCTCGGACAAGTTCACGTAATCCTTGTTGTATCCACACAAATTACACACAATTTTTGTGGCGGACACAAACGTGATGTGTGGTACACAGGTCGTGTGCGCCACGCGATGGTTATGCGCGTCAGTCCCCAAGAGCTCCATTAAGTTAATGGCATTAACTACAAGCAGCAAGGAGACCATGGCCGACTCGAAGCTGCAGGATGCCGTGAACAAGATGGTGGACCGCCTGGACCGCAGCGTGCTGCGCGGCATGCAGCGCGACGGCTACCTGTGCGCCGCCAAGGTGTTCGAGAACAAGAGCTGGTCGTCGGACCAGCTGGCGGCCGCCGTGGAGCGCTGCCAGATGCCGACGCAGCAGATCAACCAGTTCATGCAGCAGGAGATGCAGAACTTCCAGAACCGCATCCAGCGCGGCGTGCAGGACTGCCAGGACCGCGCGCAGGACTCGCTGCCCGCCGGTGGCGCCCCCAACGAGGCGCAGATCGCGCGTGCCCAGAAGGAGATGGAGAAGTGCGTCTCCTCCTGCGTGGACCAGCACATCAAGCTCCTCCCCAACATCAACGCCCGCATCGAGCAGGCCGTGGCCCAGGTCAAGCAGCAGCAGCAGCAGCAGCAGCAGCAGTAGGCGCGCACTGGAGAGAGAGGCTTGGAATATAGACGCAGAAGATATGAGGTCCTGTGCAGCTCATGGCTTGCTCGTGTGCTTTTCTGATACTATTGTTTACAGTTTTGTTTAGGTTGGGAGTGTGGCTACTACAGCACCGTGAGCTCTCGCTCGCGCTCTTCAGGGTTCACGTCCTCGACCTTGACCACTGTGTGGCTGCTGCTCTCTATTGACACGGACTCGTGCGTGCTGGTGGAGCTGACCTCCTCTGCGTCGTCCTTGCTTTTCTTCGCCTTCTTCTTGGCCTCCAGCTTGGCACGTTGCTCTTTGCGTCGACGCAGCATCCACTCGTACGTGCCGTAGCCCAACACCATGAGCCACAGGTGGAACCCGAGCAGCACGAAGTACATAAACATGCACGGCACCGAAATGGCCAGACACGCGATCAAGCAGCCTTCCACCACGTACTGGAACGCGCCTGCGTCGTCCAGCGGGTTGTGGTGCAGCCACAGCAGACACAGCGCGGCGTACGCCACCTGCAGCACGAACTGCAGCGTGCCCGTGCACGCCACCGTGAAGAACTGCGCGTAGTTGGCCTTGCCGATGCACGTCTGCAGCCACGTGCAGTGGTGGTCCAGCCCCGGCACCGCCTTCCGACAAAGCGCGCAGTAGCGAGTCTTCTCCCAGCGCGGGCCGTCGAGCCGCACGCCGCACCAGTCGTTGGGCAGCGAATCCTCCACGGGCGCCGCCGGGTCGATCGACTCGCAGGATCGCCAGGACGCCAACAGGATCGTCGAGTTCACGATGTGCACCGCCACCGCCACAATGGTCTGGCACAACGAACAAGAGTAGGTTAGTTAGTTTTCCATCCATCCACCCAGTGATACTGCATTGCATTGGGACTGTACCGATGTGGTGACTGTGCTGTTGGTCTTCTCCTCCTCGACGCCGCCCTCGCCCGTGCACAGGAAGACGCCGGCGGCCCCCACGAAGAAGCTCAGCGCCGAGAGCGAGTGGCCGAGCCACGAGATCACCTGGTCGCGGGAGAACGGCCGCTCGAAGCCGTTCTGTCGCTGGTGGCCCAGCACGCTGCCGCTGGACGCGTCGCTGGCGCTGCCGCCGCCGCCGCCGCCGCCGCCGCTGCTGCTGCGCGGAGACTGCTCCATGGAGGAATGGCGGACCTGCTGACCAGGATGCACCTATTTGCGGCGAGTGGAAAAAGATAAATCCATCATGGCTGCGCGGAAATGACTTGGTCTCAGTATGGAAAATAAATGTAGCCATGTCGAGTCGATCTGATATTTTTTGAGCGAGAAAAAGGCAACTTGTACGTTGGGATTCTTTGGGTAGTAAGGACCCTGACTAAGGAGGGAGATGGATAGAGCATCTTACGTGCTGTACGCACATCGATGTGAAGTGAAATTATCGGCAGGAAGCGCCGCACTGCAATACGTACATACTGTAGTCATCGAGAAGAGCATGGCCATTGCCGGGGCCTACGATAGACAACGGAGCGTTGAAGTAGATACAATGATAAGTGCTGTAGCGATCCATTCACGAGGTATTGTACGCTGCGCATCGACTGTGGTGCAGTTGAGAAGACTTTAAGCCTCCAAACAAACAGGATACGATGTGCCTGACCGAAGAAGAGATTATTATACCCGTCAAGGGCGCATAAATTTGCATATCGCGCCCAAAATAAATGTATCATGCGGCCGAAATGATACATTCCAACAGGGTCGTGAACTAGGGTGCGTTGCGTTAGGCTGGGAGGACCGCATGAAAACAGACATCGTTTGCTGTGCCATGGGTAGTTTAGTGAATTTTCCTAAGTCATAGCGGTAACCAAATCGAACCCTGTAAGGTCAGTTTTGCGAATCTAACCCTGTCAGTCTTCCCTACTGGTCGACTTCAGTGGCGCATAATCTAACCGATGGAGTGAGGCGCAGGTAAAGTAATGATTATACATTTAAAATACATTGACGTGTTTTATATTGGCTGATCTCTACAGTAGAAATCTATACGAAGAGTGTCATCCATACCAGTAAGTACGAAGCCTCGCAGTTCAACTGTATCCCGTGATAAATGTACTTCCATGCAGCAAAACGAAATACTGCACATGCTACTGCATAGCCCTCTAGTATAGAGTTTGTTCCGTTGTAGATTAGCAGGAGTCTTTGGTTAGTTTTAAGTTTTACCAACCGTTGGTTTCCAACGGGGCAAGACAAGCTAGTGATTTTCCATTGTAAGTATTGATACTTGTATAATGTTTTCGGCTTCTGCTTATCTTGATTGAGTAGTATATTTTTAGCGATCACTGCAGAGCTATGTCGTATACATACCAGCATACATGTATATGAATTCTAACAGTACAACCCACGTTGCGCTGCAAATGAGGGGCTTCGCCCCTCATTTGCAGCGTTTTAAACACTATATGAAGTCAATGCTAGCCTGAGCTGACATCCTGTCGGACAGATTTGAAATTTTGTAGGCCGGGGGCTTTCTATCCATATGCTGCGCCGAGGTGAAGACATCCTCAATCTACGTCTAAGTAGAAGTTATAAAGTACTGGTAGATACCGGTTCTAATCAATGTGCACCACATCAAATATCACTTGAAAACCTGCGACGTGTGCGAAAATGGATATGGCTAAAGTCGTTGTAGGCTGAATAATCATCCTTTTGCTACTGTTGTCTTCATTTCACTGTCAAAACGTTTTGTGCGTGGCGGTAAGGTACCTCTCTTTGTCCTGTCCGTCAACGTGAGCTTTGAATGGTACACGCCGAATAATAAATGGCTACGTTTGTGTAAGTATGGTGTACATTTTGTATTTATGGTGTGGCATAATGTTGTTTAAATGAAGCGTTTGGCGGGACCCCGGGGTCCCCGCTTGCCCCGCCAGCTGTCATAAGCAACCGGTATATTCGGTAAATCCAAGTGCTATGTATTCTATGTATCTCTTGTAGTAATGACTCTGGAGCTGCACAGAGCTGCAGAGTTCGCAACTTTGCGTGCTCGACGCCGCTGCTGCTGTAGTAGGCGCTAGCTTCTAGCAGTCGGCTTGAATCTGCTTGGTCGTATCTTCACCAAAGCACTTAACAGAACGAACGAATGCAGCAGCTTTGCGGTCACGAAAATGTCAATATCACGTTTGCGCCGAAGAAACTCTGCACCTCCAGTTCGCATAGACTTCATACTGGAAGCCAGATGCGTGAAGGTGAAATGAGCTCTAGCTAAACTCGAAAAATTATCAAAAATTGTCACAACCTATATATATTAGCACTGCCCCGCCGATAAAAATAAATAATTCCGGTCGCCATCGGTACATGATGCGGGACCCCGGGGTCCGGCCATTAGCTTCAAATGTTGCCTGAGGTACAAGCAACTTTTTTTCGCTGTGTGAGGCTGTCCATACAGCTCTTCTAGCTGTCCCCCAGGATAAATGCATACTGGTGGTCCTGCATGTCGCAAGCATTTTAGGCTTTGCCAGACTATGTCGGCGGCTCGAAACCAGCAGCAACACCTCGACTACACCGCAGTCATGTGGCTTGGCTGTTGACCCAAGCCCAGCCTAAATGACCGATCATCGTCCTCATGGCAACCTCTTCATTCTTATCAATTTAGGGCTCGCGTTGCTGTACGCCACTAGTACTTGTATGCAGCCTGGAATTCTAGAATCCCGCACCATTTTTGTAGTAGCGCCCTCAATAATGCATCGGCACGGCAAGAATAAATGTATCATTTCGGCCGCATGATACATTTATTTAGGGCGCGATATGCAAATTCATGCGCCCTCGACGGTACTAATTGGCTATGCAGGATACTTGAGCTTTCGAGTCAAAATGGGGTGAGGCTTATACCTTCCAGTTTCAGAGCTGCATCAATGGCGTTGGGAGACCCAAGGAACTGCTTTGGTACTAAGGCCCTTGTTCAAGTGAAGAAAACAGTTCTGTGCCGAAAATTTATGGTGATATGATTGGATAAAAAGTTGACATGAATCGTACAGGTTTTGCTCGTTCGTGTTCCCGGAGCACGAATTTCAGAACACCAAAACGAACGAGGTGTTCCAGGGGAGAACATTTTGTGCCAGGAACCGCGGCCAAGGACAAGACACTTTTGCCTCTCCTCGACCAATCAAGCTCCTGGTCGGGGAGCCCGTCCGGAAGGCTTCCGGCGGAAGCCCAAGAATGCTCGGCAACCATGCTGCCTGTGCGTTGTAGTGGGCGATAGCCACGTCGATAGGTTGTATGAGTGCGCAGCCAGTTGCAACTCTATGGTGTGCTGTGGCACGTGCATGCTGAAGCCTGTCGTACAGCGGCAAACAATGCAATCCCTAGCGCTACACTTGGTGCATTCGCTTGACGATTTTAAAAATGACGGGTGGTGTCGAGACAGACTTCCCCCGGAATTTACTTGGACAAGCGTAGCACATGTTTTGAAAGTCACAAGCACAAATCGAGACCAAGCCAAAACCCCTAGCCCGCACTGAAGCACTGAACCGTTTTCTTCACTTGAACAAGGGCCTAATAAGTAAGCTCCAAAGATCGACAATCTCATGCAGGCAGTGTTTTGTAGTTTCACCATCCGACACGTTATGCGATCACTCGAGTCATGTGAGCAGCTGGGACAGCCAATGATCTGTCATGGGCTTTGCATCGGGCTTTCCTGTGTACATGTAACTGTATAACTTGTGCTGAAAGTTTGACTGTACAGAGATACACCCGAGCGTCTGTTACCGGGAAGGTGCGTTAGCGCCCACGTACTCACTTCTTTACATGCCCCCAGCAAGCTCCGAGTTACCCAGTACAGTACGGTCCAGTCCTCTGTTCTTGAACTGTGTTCTGTTCACTAGGATGAGATTTGTCCTCACTTCCGAACTTCAGTCCTTCATACCAAGAGCTCCGTTGTCTGCTACTTCATTAAGTATTAAGTATAGTCATGCACGTAACCCAAGCCTTACTCGCGATCGCAGCCATACTCCTGGCAAGCAGCAAAGTTCTCGCAGACGCCACGGATGGTCAAACCTGGGGTTATTCCACCAAAGGGAGGGCGCTGAGAACCACCAACGCGGGGACTGCCGATGCTTCTTCTGCTTTGACTACCACCGAATTACGCGCTTTTTTCTCCAACATCATCGCCAAGATGAAGGTGCGGTGGTGGCTCGAGACGGGGAAGTCCCTGAGATGCGTGACTTGACGCCTGAGTGCAAGATCGCAGAAGCTGATGTCGGAGTTCCTGGGAAAACGACGCCTGAGATGGATGCCCCGGTGAGGCGAATTCTGGAGTATCATCGGAAGTTTTGCTTGGGAGATGGCAATGCAGCTTCCCCACCTGGCCGCGGAGTGGTTTGTGATCTGGATGTGGGTGACGCTAAGCCGGTTGCCAGCGTCCTAGGTCTATTGCACCGCATCTGTGGACCAAGGTGTATAAACTTCTGAAGAAGCTTCTAGAGAACGGGCTAATCGAGACGTCCACGTCCCCCTGGGCATCACCGATTGTGATCGTGCTCAAGAAGAACGGCGTTGGCATCCGGATGTGCATCGACTATCGTGTGGTGAATGGATTTATTAAGCTCTCGCACTACCCGCTGCCGCTCATCGATGATCTCCTGATCGGATTCGAGTCGGCAATGTGGTTCATGAGCTGGGATATGGCGAGTGGTTTCTGGGTCATCAAGATGACTGAGAGAGCCAAATTGTTCGTCTGTCCCTATGGACACTACCAGTGGGTCACGATGCCCTTTGGCCTCAAGGTCGGAAAAAGACGTGATGAAGGCGCTGAAGCTCGACACGCTGTCGGGAGCGGCGCTCACGTCCAACAAGAACTACAAATACTTCCAGAAGTTCGTGACTACGGCGGAGTTCAACAAACTCAACAAGTGGCTGACGCAGGACACCTCGACGTTCGAAGCCTGGAAGAACCTCGGGCTGCACAAGCTCGACGCGGACCAGCTCAAGAACTCGCCCGCCCTCGCGACCTACGAGCGCTACGTCAAGATGTACGACGACGACGTGATTCTGCAGCTCGGGGCGTACAAAGTGCCCTCGATGACCAGCGTGGGCTCGCCAGAGGAGATGGCGGTCAAGACGCGGCTCTGGGCTCAGTCGAACCGGAAAGTCGACTACGTCAAGAAGGTCCTGAGCTTGGAAGGACTGTCGGATAGCGCAATGCAGTCCCACGCGAACTACAAGTACTTCAAGCAGTTCATGGACGCTCGGAAGAGCAACAGCTAAGTTAGTTGTAGCTTTCAGGGCCGTAACAGATTCAGCTGGAACACATAGCGACAGTGTGGAGTTCGGCTAATAACTCGTCGTCATTCCTTCCGAATAATTAACTCGAGAGCCAAGCGAACTTGAAGGTGAAGTCGATGCCTAAAATCACACAAAAAAAACTGCTTCAGTATCAGTTAAACGTCATAAAGTTGGAGCTGAGCGGCGACTTACCGAAGTGGACCACCCGGAACGCCATCGTCATTAGCATCCACGTCAGCAACTTGGCTCGGATCAACTCGCTGTGTGTCTCCAGTACAAACGCAACGTGATACAGAGCGTTTATCGCGAGATTGCGATAAATCAGCCATATCAACGCCACAAACGACACGCTCTCCACAAGAGAATAAATGAAAATCGTGTCCACCAGGCCGCCAATGTTCTCGGTCGTGGCACCAGCTAGGTCGGTGTGATATTTCCCGTTCGGTAGACGCACCATCAGCAGAAGAAAATTGCCATAAAACAACGGCACAAGCGCGTCAAGGGCTGCACTGAGCAAGAGGCACTCAGTCGTAAACAGCAGCTCCAGTGTCTTGTGCAAATTCTCCAGATGAGGCTTTGAAGAATTTCGTGACTCGGCAACGACGATAGTCCCCGCTGGTGTCACGATAGTCGGCGCTCTACGTTCCGCCCACGTCGATGCCTTGCTCATTTTGTGTCGGTTCTCGAACAATTTTTGCTTGGAATTAATTGGAGACGTGTGACGTCTACTCGTATCCGAACCTGTGGATCGAGAAGCAGCTTCCAAGCGAGTGAGAAGCTCACGGCCCTCGGGCGATATTTTGTATGGGAGACGGCACGACCGAATGCGTGTGCGTTTGCGGTTCTGCTTCCGGAATTCGTCCATAGACTGGCAGACACGGAATGCCACGCTCAGGAGGTCGTTGTCGACGATCCAAACATCTTTTAGACGGGAAGTTCGCTGGTTGAGACGGTAGAGCACAATCATCGACTGGATAATGTCGATCAGCACGACAATCGCCACGGTGGACGCCGACGTCGCGGACTCCATACTGGTGGACACGTACAGCGCGTTGAAGAAGTCGACGGTGAAGATGACGGCCTCGGGCATTGTGTCTTCGATGTGAGTCACGGTGCGCAGGATAATATTCTTCAGCAGGAGCTTGATAATAGGAAGTAGTAGCATCACCGGGAGCTCGTACTTTGTGTTATGCGTGTGGACATAGTGGAAGAAAACCTGGTAGACGGGGTAGATGACCGCCATGGCCTGCAGCGCAGCTGTGAACTTGAGATACCTCACAATGTGGTCGTAATGCTGCAACATCTCGCGAATGACGTTTCTTGGGACGATAACGCAGAACAGCCCGAGCAGAATCGGGTAAAAGGTCGGAGCCATTGTGAGGATGGAGAACGGAATCGGGAACGTCGTGCAAGCCGCGACGAGTACGACGAGTGGCGTCTCGAGCACAGCAGCAAAGAGTATCATCAGGCACAATTGGAGGCGCGAGATGATACAGCCTTCGATAAAGTATTTGACTTGGGCCAGGAAGCCGTTAGCGATGACCATTGCGAAGACAGCGACGCGAATCCAGAAGCCGTACTGCAGTGACCACCTCGCGTTCGGGTCTGGCAGGGGAACCGCCTCGAGCGCGAGGATAAACACTGCGACGGGTACCGTAGCGGATAGAGTTACAAACACCACGCGCACTGGACTCGTTCTTGTAGTGTACTCGTGTAGCGCAATCAATCGCTCGATCGAGTATGTTCCGCCTCGGTATCCCACGTGTAACTCAGCCCAATACCGCGAGAGCTGCTGCGTGGCGTCTGCTGTCTGCTTGATGAAGTTGGACGACGTCCGCAGTAGCAACTCGTCTTGTGCTGCGGCCGGTGAGGTGGCTGGATAAGGAACAACCGAGCTCCTCATGAATTATCTAATGGACAAGTGGCCTGAGCACCATGCAGCAAAAGGCCACGTTTTCCAGCCTATTTCAAGATTTACCACTGTGTGAGGACATATTTATCTACCTTCGATGGTACACGGTCGAGTGACTGGGGAGCGATTGGAAGCTATTATAGTACAAAGCGAATGGACAACACCAAGACTGAACGACACGTTAACACATATCCGACTTGCACTGGGCGTAGACTGCAGTAACTATAGTGCAGGATTCTTTACTTTATCAACCGCTAAAGGTCTAATACTTCGTAGTAGTTCCCAACAAGCTTGTCATACTTATCACCAGTTAGTCTTCTTTTCCAAGCCACGCGAACTTGAACGTGAAGTCGATACCTAACAACGGCAAGCAAGCCTGTTATTAAAATCAAGATGATTATCGTTATGATGATGGCAAAAACTGACGTCCCGAAGTGCACCACACGGAACGCCAGTGTCATCGTCACCCAAGCCAACAACTTGCTCTGGATCAACTCCGTCTGTGTTTCCAGGACAAATGCCAGGTGATACAACGAATTGATCCCAAGGTTCCGGTAGACCAGCGCCGACAGCAACCCGAACGCAACCATCTCCACGATCGAGAAGACAAAGATGGAGTCCACCACGTCACCAATCGTCTCCGTCGTGACACCCACCAGCTCGGAATGGTACTGGGCGCTCTGTAAGTGGACCATGACAAACACGAAAATCCCGTAGAACAGGGGGACGATGGCGTCCAGGAAGGCACTGAGCAGGAGGCACTCGGCCGTGAACAATACTTCCAGAGCTTCTCGAAGCATTCGGGAGTGTTGTGGTGCGTTGCTTCTCACTTTTACGGGGCATCCTGCTGTATCTGATTTCCCTGGTGAATAAGTATTGGTCTGGGTTGGTAAAACAGCGTTGCGGTGTGCCCAGGTCGCCCCTTTACAGATTTTGTGCCGCTTTTCGAATACGATGCAGCTCTCGATTCCCACGCGCTTGGTCGGCGCGGACGATCGGCGATGCACTTGCTGGGAAATGCGTTCCAGACGGCCAAGGAGTTCGCGGGTTTCAGTCGAAGTAGTGTGAGAAAGGCACGAGCGAACTCGGATTCGTCGTCGGTTCTGCCTTCCGAAGGCATCCGTACTTCGACAGAGTTGAGAAGTTCCGCTGAGTAAAGTGACAGCACCATCACAAGGTGTACACGTAGCCAACTTTGTCAGAATTGTTGCCGTCCCCCCATGTAGACGGAATAAAACTGTAGCCACCTGAGCGATATCAATACAAACGATGATTACGACCGTCGATGTCGTCGTCGCGCTCTCCATACACGTAGCCATGTACAGTGCATTGAAGAAATCCACCGTGAAGATGACCGCCTCGGGCATCATGTCCTCCAAATGGGTCACGCATCGCAGCGCGATATTCTTCACGGCGAGCTTGATGATTGGGAGTAACAGAATCACTGGGAGCTCGTACTTGGTGTTGTTGGCCGCTTGGAACAATACTTGGTAGGCGGGGTAGATCAGCGCCAACAATTGCTGGGCAGCGATGAAGCTGCCGAATCGAATCAGGCGGCCCGTGTCTTTCAGTACAGATCGGACGACAGTGACCCCAGCTACGAGGCAGATGAACGTGCTGGAAACAACGTAAAACGCTGGCACCAAAGTGATCACAGTGAACGGGATCGGGAAGCAGACGTTGGCTGCAAAACCCACGGCGAAGATCATTTGTACGACGACGACGCACGTCAGTAGCACGACCAATTGACGTCGAGATATGACGAAGCCTTTGAGGAAATACCTCGCTTGGACCGTGACAGTGTAGAGTACAGCTCCTATGACGATGGCCGCGCGCACCCAGAAGCCGTAGTTCGCGCGCCATCCGAGTGCGGGATCTTGGAGGGGGACAGCTTCCTGAGAAATAATAAATATTTCGGCGGGTAGGAACGATGCGACGCACACAGTGACCACATGCAGCAGTGAATGTTCTCGTGTGTACTCGTCCAGAGCAAGAAGCCGCTCGACGGAGTACTTCCCACCACGATAGCTCAAATGCGCCGCTGACCAAAGCTGAGAGAGTTTGAGGAAGCATTGTCGGACGCAGAGAAAATCACAATTCGAGTTGGCGAGTTGGTGGTATGAACATCATCAGGGATATCCGATGAGGCCGGAGGGTCCGGGTGGATCATACTACAGAATAGCGGTCATCGATCGCTGGGCTCGGGGAGCGAACGCGTGCTGTTAGGGAGGAAGAGAGTCGACTTTATTTTGATCGCATGCATGCGTCTGAAGTGACTGGGCCCTGCTGTAATTAGACACCGACACCACAAGCGAATACACAAGTGAAACGCAGCCGGATAAACGCGCTTTGTCAGGCTCAGGGTCTTTGATTCGCTAAGAGAAAACAGAACTTTTGGCACTATTCACGCAGCCACGATCCACGATGTAGTGGCTATTTTGTATTTTTAAGCCACGCAAACTTGAACGTGAAATCAATACCTAAAACAAACGCGCGTCAGACATGTTGATTCACTCATATGGCACAATCGAAAAACAAACACGTACCAAAGTGAGCCACACGGAACGCCAGTGTCATCGTGACCCATGCCAACAACTTGCTCTGGATCAACTCGGTTTGTGTTTCCAGAACAAAGGCCAAGTGATACAGCGCGTTGATCCCTAGATTTCGATGTATCATCGCGGCGAGCAGTCCAAACGAAATCAGCTCTACGATCGCGAACACAAAAATGGAGTCGACTGCGTCGCCAATCGTCTCAGTTGTGACGCCAACCAGCTCGGAATGATACTCTGCACTCTGAAGGTGGATCATTACTAGCATGAAGGATCGGGGACGAATGCGTCGAGAAATGCGCTGAGCAGGAGGCATTCTGTCGTGAATAGCACCTCTAGCGCGTCACTTAATACGCCTGTACGTGGCTGAGCAGCGTCAGAGTTGCTCGTTTGTGGACAACCCTGACGCTTGTCTACCACGTGTGCGTGAAGCGATCCAGTACGAGATGCCACGTGCAGCAGGTTAAGTAGCTCATGAACCTCCCCCGAGACACTGTGCGAAATGCAGGACTGAATTCGAGTCCGGTGCCGTATTCGCTGGCGAGTATGCCTCCGAAAAGTGTCGACACTTTTGCAAAGGTGGCAGGCTGCTCCAAATAAATTGTCTGCACTACCCAACGCGTCTGAGGTCTCGGCCACTCGTCCCAAAACTGACGCCGTTTGTCGATTCAAACCGAGCAGTACCGTTACAGATTGAGCAATATCCACTAGCACGATAACGACGACGGTGGACGTGGACGTCGTGCTCTCCATACACGTGGATATGTACAACGCGTTGAAGAAATCCACGGTAAATAGTACTGCTTCTGGCATCATATCCTCCATGTGGGCCACGCATCGCAACGCGATGTTCTTCATAACAATTTTGATGCCGGGAAGAAGAAGAATCACCACAAGCCCGTACTGCGTACTGTGTGTGGCATGGAATAGAACTTGGTATGCCGGGTAGATAAGCGCCATGAGTTGCTGAGCGGCGATAAAGGAGCCGAATCGCACGAGACGATCTTTATTTTTCAGAACCTCACGAATTATGGGCATCCCAGCCACTGAACAAGTGGATCCCGTCGATAAAATGTATTAATAGAAACCAGGGACCAACGTGATGACAATGAACGGGATGGGAAACCAGAGGTTTGCGGCGAAAAGCATCGCGACAATCGTCTGCCCCGTCACGGATATTGCAATCAGCAGGATCAATTGACGCCGAGATATGACGAAACTCTTGAGGAAATATCTAGCTTGCACCAAGACGGTGTACAGCACGGCTGCGATTACAATCGGTAGACGGACCCAGAAGCCGTAATTCGCTCGCCATCCCAGTGCGGGGTCTTGGAGAGGCACAGCTTCCTGGCAGATAACGAGCATCTGCGAGGGCAGAAACGTCGCCCCAATCACGAACACAACCCGCGAGACGGATGTGCTTCGAGTGTATTCATCCAGGGCGAGAAGGCGTTCCACAGAGTACTGGCCTCCACGGTAGCTGATGTTGGCTGCCGACCAAACGCGATGCAGTTTTAAGCTCCAGATCCGTACGCTAGGATATTCGGGAGCTGCGGCTGACAGAGGGGCTCGTCTCGGAAGCACTTGAGGGATGTCTGTTGGCACCGGGTTGATCATGTTTTGGTCGCCACGGGACCAACTGATCGATCACCTGTTCGCTCTATTTCCGCTTGTTGTACTTAGTTGTGCTAACTTTGGGATCGATTGTCCTCTGGCTTTGTATCTGCGTACATATAACCTTGCATCAATGCATCCACAGTGAAGGAGAGTTAGAGCGTGTCGTATACCTACTATCGCACATTTGCGCCTGCAATTGCAGTTTTGTTTTAGATGAAAATCAACCCTGGCAATCCGATTTTCTCCGCAAGACTCTGCTGAACGTCCTCGACTCTGCCCTTCACGCGGCGGCCCATCGAACGCAGGATTGAGGTTTGGAGCTTCACTGATGAAGAACTGTGCATTCCATTGCTGTTTGCTGAGATCCGGCAGCAGGTTCGGAGACTGGAGACTGCGCGAGGATTGGCCGGCGATCTCATGACAACAATCCACCCCTCGGACTGGAAGCGAAGTTGCTGGTGCGCATGCGTGATGACTGAAGTCCAGGCCAAGACGGTACGGCCCTCCTCGTCTTTCCGTTGTAGCAAGGTCGCTCCACTCAAACTCATCTCACTCGGTTCGAGACCCATCGAGTACTTCAACTCCATCGATTCATTTGAGCTCTCTTTCGCCTGTCAAACAATGAGGAGTGTTTAGTGTCAAAAGTGGGTCAGTCGGTCGACGTGTAAGCGTACCTTCAGATCGAATGCATTCTGGTCGCCAGGCCACTTCTTGTCAGCGAGAACCCCCCACAACGCGCTTCTAGCCGTTTGGAGATCACACGCTAGCGGTGTGGTAGTGAGTAGTTCAACGCACTGCCCGCCAGCCTCGTCTAACTGTTTGACCCGCGTAATCGACTCCAGAGAGTCCAAACCACTCGCAGGGAACGAGCCAAAGGCTGCGTCGGTGGTGTCGAAGACGTGCTGGATGGCCAGCCGCAGCCCTGAGATCCTGCCGTCACCCGCCACTAAACTCGACTTCAGAGCGGTGGGGGATGGCGTTGAAATGGCCAATTCCTCCGACGATTCAATTGTCTATTAGCAAATAACAACCAGACCAAACACCATCGGCACCACGAATAAAGTAAAAGAGACCCAATACAAACTAACACTTATAAAACTCACCGAGAGCAGCCTCTTCTCCTTCGCCAGCGCATCTCGGACCACCCACGTCGTCTGCAGTCTCTCGGCCAGCAGATTCCTCAGCTTGGCATTGATTTGTTCCGCCTGACGCCGCTTCCTCTCCTCGTCAAATACCGCGTGTAGCCATGTTGGCTGCTGTGTCAGCGCTCGAGTCAGTTTGGCCCTGTCTGCAGCGCTTGAGCCGCTCCACCAGCTCCTCGTAGTGCTGCACTTGGTCCTTCAGCTGCTGGCGCTCCGCCTTCCTCCTCTGCCGCCGCCGGACGTCGTTCAGCGGGTTGCGCACTCGCTTCTTTGGCTTCGCGGGGTCTCGACTGGAGACCGAGTCTGTCGCTTGGGCGGGGGCCTCTGGGTCGCTGTGAGTAGGGAGGTCCGTAGGGAACGCGTCGCAGGTGTCGATGAGCTCCAGCGCCTCCTCCAGCGTCAGCGTGGGCTCGCCCAAGTCGCGTAGTAAGTCGTCCATTTGCGTGTGATTCTGATACTGGACGACTAATGAGAAAAAAATATTTTTCTGCAATTTTGCACATTTAGTAGAAAATATAAGTACGTTTGATGATATTTTAGTAAACTTACGTTTTGGTTTTTGGAGTCTACCGTACTTCGCATAGTTTAAGCGCGAACGTGAAATCAATCCCTGGATTAGAAAAAAAAGCGATAAATAACGCGGCAACTATCGCACTGCGTAAATAGGTGAAACTTACGTAAATCCGATTGGGTCTGGAAGATGAACGCCAAGTGATACAACGCGTTGATCCCAAAGTTCCGGTAAATCTGCGCTAATACCAGTAGCACCAAGCGCAACACACTGCACTAGTGTGAACACTTAGGGTGGGGCTAACCACAGCTGGAATTGTCTCTGTGGTCGATCCATTCAACTCCAAGTGATACTTGGCGCTCTGGAGATGAACCATCACGATCAGGTAGACGTAGGGGACGATTGCGTCGACAAACGCGCTGAGGATAAGGCATTCCGTCGTAAAGAGAACTTCAAGCGCTTCACGGAGGATGTTGTCGTTAGGTGTGCTCTTGTCCAGGTGTCTCGGTGGATTATTCGTCTCAGCTGGAAAAATAGCGTTCGGCTTAAGGAGCTGTGTCGAGGTAGCTCCTTTACTAGTTTGGCGCGAATTTGTGAACAGATCAACCCCAACGGTGGCAGCAGGAGCGGAATGGCTTCTGTTCGACACGATACAAGAAATTCTCTGCAGCCGGTCGAGGATTTCAAAGGTTTCAGTCGTAATATTTTTTGTGTAGAAAGCACGACCTGATTCGAATCTGTTGTCGATTCTGCTTTGTAAAGCTGCCCGGGTTTCTGCAAAGTTGACAAGTTCCAATGAGTACATTATCTGAAGCGCCCAAAGACATTGTAGCTCCGTTCAATCTCGTCAGAAATGTAGAAGCTCGGTTAGATGGTACAGCACTGAAGCAGAGTGCGCGACGTCGATCAGAACGATAATCACGACCGTCAAAGTCGAGGTCGCGTTTTCCATGCTCGTAGCCATGCACAGAGTGTTTAAGAAATCCACCGTGAAGATGACCACTTCAGGCATGAGATCCTCCATGTGAGCCACACAACGCAACGCAATATTCTTCAAGAAGAACTTGATGGGGGGGGGGGAGCAAAAGGATCGCTGGAAACTCATACTTCGTGTTTTTTGTGGCACGACAAAGCACTTGGTGGGCTGGATAGATGAGTACAATAAGTTGCTGAAGAGCTATAAAGCCCCCGAATCGCGGGGCGGGCTTATTTTCGAGGAATCATGGATGCTCGTCGAGGAAGGTTGCAAAAAGTACGCTAATCGAGGAATGCTGCTCCAAACGGATGTTCGGCGAGGAATCATGACGGGCCATACGTGCGGCGCCTTTTACAATATAATGCTGCGCAGTGAAGTCATTAGGGCCCCGTGTGCTCCCCGTGTGAAGTCGCTCCGTGCTACCCCTTTGCCGATATAAACTGCTGCAAGCTGCTACTTGCTGGTAATGCATGTGCAGTTTCCTGTTTCAGTAGCATGACTAGGCGTTTGCTGCTGCAACACCAACTCGGTCGACAATACCTTCGCGAGACCTCTGAAGCGATGACACTGATCTAGCTGAGGGCGGTGGTCTACTGTTATTGTGGCCGCTGGCAGTTGCGCTGGCACGAGCGTCTGTGACTGCTAGATACGTCACCTCGACCTCCAAGGCGCCGTGAACAAGGTCGTCCCGAAGGCTGTGAGCTGGACCCAAACCAGCTAGTCGCCGCAGACACAAGGAAACACCCTCCGGTGGAGGCACTGCGCGCCGTTCCGGCAACTTATCTTGCAGCCGCTGATGGCTTGGTAGATTAAAAGTGAACACGGTGCCCAGAACACCGCTTTTGCTGCAACTTAGTTATTGTGTTATATCCCTGTTAGAGTACATACCGACGTTGGGCAGGGGCGCCATCGCTACCGTGGGCTCACAAACGTGGAGTGTCGGTGGTTCTGGATGATGAGGCTGTGTCGCGCCGTTAAAGCAATTGCGTGCGCAGCTTAACAAAAGCTATAGACCACCACCACCGCCACCCCCGTTATAACTTAGATATATACATGTACCACTGCAGTAAACACAACGCCTTGGCCGATTACCACTTTCGCCGCGTATCCTGCACTGACGCAAACTCTAAGAAAGCGTAAGGCTCTCTTTGTCTAATAAATAGCTAGTTGATGTTTGTTGCGGTTTAGTCGGCTACCTACTCCCGGAGACGCGCACTGCTGCATCTCCGCCTACGGTGGTCGTATCGCTAGATCACTAGGATACGGGCCCGCAGTAGCAAGAACAACTGATCACAGTCGCTGCTGCGTCTTGATTTCCACGCCGACGACAGCAGCCCAGTTAGTTAACTATGTAATAGCGCTAAACCATGTTCCTGTTTGATAAATGATAACTGCAAGTTGACGCCGTCATAGCATCTCCATGCATCGACTAAATAGATAATCGATCCCGCTGTAGCCTGGGTGATTACAGCCCATGCGCCACAGCTTCGTGTTGCTGAGTAGATCGCACCGATTGTAGGCAGTATCTTGTGCTACGAGCCGATAATACCGTGGACCACGTTTGTTGTACTGCTTCCTCATATATAAAAACCGCACACTGCTAATGCGCTGACCAAGCCGATAAGGACACCACACTGACGCGGTGTCCAACATGATAATCGCTGTCAAGATGGCTTAGCTAAAGACGCAGCGCATGTCCTCCTCGTCGGACGACACAAAATTTGGGGGAACTGCGGACGCTACGCTACTACATACATGTACCTGTACTGTCATCGCGTAGGTTTTTTCTTAGCAGCTCCGAGAGCGCACTGCATGTGATGCCATCCGTGTACGTTCCGCCTCGGCCAATTGAGGTGGGTACTGACCCCACCCGTGGAGATCCCGGCGCCACTCTCAGACCCGACGCTGCTGAGCCACATGACTAATACATGTAGGCCACTATAGGACCAAACTTTCCGCGTTATGGCTAGGATTGCAAGGCCATGCGTGATACAATTGTGGGTTGAGCACCCGCGGCGCGGGTGCAGCGCGCAAAGCGCCTTATTAATAGAGCAGCATGAGGCAATGTCTGGCTGCTTGTCGACAAATCATCAAAGCATCATTGGTCCTCGATTTTCGTACTTCTCAGAGTTTCCTCGATGAACAGACATCGTTTCCTCGATAAAAAGCAACACCCCCGAATCGCACGAGACGATCTCTGTCCGCCAGAACTGCGCGTATAACAGCTATTCCAGGTACAATGCAATTCACCACGGCGGCCGTAGTAATTACAGTGAACGGGATAAACATTTGCCGCGATGATCACTATTGCAAGCGGGTTGCCAGCAAAACAAAGAGGGCGTGTTTTTAAAGCTAAAGTAGCCGACTTCTTGACTTACGGTCTTGTGTCTAAAACTGCCTATCGAGCCCCCCCCCTAGAACGCCAGGAAAAGCTTTTACTACTACTAGTAGATAATAATTTATCGAGGGACCAACTTCATGCACCCATGATATGATACTAAGTGGTCGTGGATGAGCATTCATGCATGTTTATTGCGAAAAGGTCATGTCTGGTTTCGCTACGTCTACAGTAGTGTAGTGCTCCAGCCGACAACGCGGGGCCAGCTCTGAGCTGAGCTCAGTTAGGCTTGATGTGAAATACGCGCCTCAACCACGAGATACTTTTCCCGAATAGCTTTCTCACGAACTCCGACGGGTACAGATAGGCCATGGTCCTTACGCTTGTACGTCCGCGCTTATTCCCTCTCTCTTCTGAGCTTGGGTCATCTCTCGCTAGCTCGCGCGTTGGTGGTGCATTTCCAGAGAGCGTCTCATGCCGCAATTGAGATGGTTTAGTCGCGGAGATCTTGTTGTCGGCGGCGCTTGTAACTCCGTCGCTGAGAACGACCACCGTGATGGCAACGATCAGCGCAGAGCGGAGCAGCCACATGATTTCTTAAGGCAGGAGACTGCAGTTAAGCTTGGACCGAGTAAATTGCAGAATGCCGTCCGCTGTCTGCCGTCGGTCAACGAGATACGTACAGTGTACACACGTACATACAGTCAATTCTACATGTACTGTACCGCCAGCCGGTACATGTATGTATCTTCGGCTTTGCAAAGAGATGGACCACAAGACTTCAGAACTGTTGGCAAGCGCGTAGGTATTAGTACTTCTCCGGTCCGGAAAAGAATTAACAGTTAGGTTTTTCTAATAAAACCTCTCTTTATTTTATTGGATAAAAATAATAGCGACTACGATGTACGACCAGCGCTAATATGAAGGTGTCGACACAACAAAAGGAGCCAGCCCCTATCGGCACAACAAAACGAGCCAGCAACACGATAATGGGGCGGGCCAAGGGCACCGTCGACATCCCTGAGGAAACGCGGCAAGCCATCGCGCTGTTCCTCGCTGAGCGGTCTGTGGGCGGCCGCTTGAAGCGTGGGGCAGCGTCGACACGCTTGACCACTGTTTCCTGACCCTTCAAAACGTCATGGAAACAGTGATCAAGCACCACGGACACAACGACTACAAGCTCTCGCACTACAAGCAGCGGCGTGGACTCTCGTCAAGTGCATCTCCGACAGCGCTGACATGTGAACCAGCTGCGGTAGAAAGTGGGATTCACCATCTTTTGTGTGGAGCACTTCAGTTTCTCTAATTCATAGCACATCATCTGATAAATCATAGCTCTAACATTGAGGCTTGTTCTATTGGCTGAAATCAATGGGATTCGAACACTGATTTGTCGCATATCAATCTAACCAGCAAAATACCTCGTGGTTCCGATTGCTAAAACAACCGAAAGGGAGGGCTATTTTAACGAAACTGTGGGGCTGTATGGAACAACTGTTTAAAGTACTTTAGAATGATTATTTTAGTTTTGCGTAATTCCAACTAGCAACGACACAGCGAAAAAAACCTTAGAGGGGTCGTGGATACCTCCATTGCGAGCGTGGTAGTTAGATACTGCGTCGTGTTAAGCGCTCGTAAAAAATATACCTGGAAAGCCCGCACTTAGAGCTTTCGAATGCAGGTTTCGCAGCATCAATACAGTCATTACTTTTTCAGATATGCATTGGTATGTGAACTGTTAATTCTTTTCCGGACCGGAGAAGTAAATACACATCCAAATCACCTATGGTTGGAGGAATTTCCATAGCACAGTATGTGTACTGAGTTGTCCCCGAAGGCGAAATAATTATCCGCCGTAGGACACCCTCAGTGCATTGTTAAACTAAAGTCTGGTAAGTTCGCGTGTAGAGAGAATCAGTACACTGATAAGTGCGCACGGTTAGAAAGCGCCGTGATTTCTGTAGTGAGAATGAGAGGTATACGTATACAGACTGAATGTCTTCCAATTGAAAGACACTGTTGCAACAGTACACTGGGTGTTTTGTAAAAGCGCAGCGGTTGAAAACAGGTTTGTCGACCGAAGACGTGAAGCACTAAGAAAATAACAACGTTATGTGCAGACAGAAATATCCCTCAAAATCGTATTGGATTGTACTAAGCCCTTACGGAGACGTGCAGTTTTATCACGAATCGACCCCTTGGAGGAGGGACTAAGGGCTTATCACCCCAATCTCGGTCAATTTCTCTACTGCAGCGGCTACATAGTGACACAAAGCGGTGACAATGATATCCGGTCTTTATCGGGACAGGTGGAGGATGGGCAGTTTAATGTGGGCTTTGCCTGCATTCCCCACTCGTCTAAAGCATTATTGTGTTTATATTCTATTGGATGCTTTTAGTTTAGTGGTTAGTATAGTTTGATTAGCACGCGACCGACCGTTCTGCATCTAAAGAAAGCAGCAGTGCGTCCAGTTTCGGTTCATAATCTACATGTAGTAGCATGTTCGAGGAAACTACATGGTCTGCAGCGCATGCACACGTATTTGGAGGCACTTTGTAGTCGGCGTGGCCACCATTGTAACCGAAATTGAATTTGTTGAGGTTAAGATGGCTGACTACACCCACTGCTGCAGCGTCACCTGCCACCACTGTAAATGAGAGCTGCGTCTTTATACAGTATCATTCCTAATCAACCTCACCCTCTTGCATAGTTTACTTGTATGAAGGTCGGCTGCGGATATTGGAGATAGTAGTGACTTCGAGGGACGCTGTACCTCTCCTACATCTAAAACCTAGTCTCAAACACTACGGCGACGGGGGAATCGAGCCACTATGGAGAAGCCGCAATGGCATCAGCGTAAAGTCAATATCACCGTGTTATCTCGGGTTGCCTACTAGCTAAGTCCGCAAAATGAACTATGCAAAACTGGAAAGAGCGAACCTAATAATGTTTGCTGGCTCAGTATATTCGATTGACACATCAGCGGGGACAATTCAGTACATACCTACTGGATTACTTTACACTTATGGAAATTCCTCCTTATGATTGGATCGCTTGTTCAGCCAAAGGGACCTGACTCATATACTGAGCATCATCAACAGCGAGAGTTTGCTCGCCCCAGCGAGCAAACTCCCTACGATACATGAATAAATTGTGTGTTGGTATTACAGTATGTATACGTACTCTGGAACGGAGTCGACTTGGACTATCTGATAGGACACTTTATTGCAAAGGTGCGGAAATTTCTAGCCTGGTGTTTTCAAGAGTTCCGCGGGCCCACAGTGGACCGCGGGTGGACGCGCTAGTACCGTTGCGACTGTTCTATTAAAACAGTCGGAAAATTGTACGGTACTCTCTTATTTTGAAGTTTGTATGAATAAACACAATATTATATGAAATGAACGAAACATAAAAATGAATAAAATAGGGAAAGTACTAATTGAAAATAAACGTATACTTGACGCGACCAGGTGGCAAACTCGGCATCATGCACATTCTCGGCCAAAAGAAAAATGGTGCACTGGGGGACGGTATTCGTGACGGTGACGGCGTCGAGCTTCTTGCTGGGGCGGCGCGAGCTGCCCAAGATCGGGCGCTTCTTGGGGCTCTACAGTGGCCGCTCCGTGGGTGCCATCCTGCGCGCCAAGAAGGAGTTCTTCGACGCCACCAAGGACAACGACCTTGTCAAGGTGCGCAACCCGCCCGGTCTCTCATACTTGTTCACTTTTCCCGTTTGCGTAACTTTATATTGTTTGTCCGCCAGCTTCAACGCGAGTTCCAGCGCGGCATCGAGGAGCTCAACGAGATCCGCTCCGAACTCACGACTGTCGGCAACATGCGTCGTCCCCTGCAGCCCACAGGAGCCCCGGCATCGGCCCTAAGGGGAGCCACTTTCGACCACTCGGCCGCATCAGCTACAAATGCTACTGGTGCGGCATCTGTAGCATCGACGCCGCCAGCGAACCAGGCGCAGACTGCGGGACGCTCCAGTGTGTCGTTGGCCTCAGCGGCCGCGTACGAGATGCAGGACGGCGTGCGGCGCAGCGCCGAGGCCAGTCTAGCCATGGCCGAGCTGAAACTGGCGGAGCAGGGCAATTTTGCCCCCAGAGTGGAGAGTCAAGAGGGCGGCGCCGACTACGTGTCCGCCAGCATCATGGACAGTCTGCTGCTGGACCAGGAGAAGGCCCACAAGGCGAAGGGCTCAGGAGCAAACTAGGAAAAGTGTATTAAAGAACTGCGGTTGGCGTCTGTGCTGTACTGGTAGCTGTTGGGGTAGACTTTCGATTGTTTTGGCTTGGCTGGGCGAACTGATGCTTTTTAGGCTCGAATGTGCGCAGTGACAAGGTGGAGAACGAGGACCCGCCCAATGTGCTGCTGGTCGTGGTGGAGTCGTTCCGGTTCCACGACTCGCACTACCTCGTGGGGGAACAAGACCCGTCCAACCTGTTCCGAGGCAGCAACATGACGGTCACGCCCCACTTCGACAAGTGGGCCAAGCGCGGCGTCGCGTTCACCAACATGTGGTCGAGCTGGCGGACGAGTCGATCCGTGGAGAGTTTGCTGTTCGCGCAGGTCCCGTACGACAGCGTGGCGGACTCGGGCATGACGGGAGGCAAGAAGAACTACCAGCTGGACGGCCTGCCGCAGTTCTTCAAGGCCAAGGGCTACGAGCCGTTCTTCACGACGGGCTGCAAGACCGACTACGACGACTGGGACTCGTTCCTGCCCTCGCACGGCTTCGATACCGTCTGGGGTCGGGACGAGATGATCAAGCTGGCGGAGAGCGACCTGGGCATCACGCCCGACCAGTGGTTCGGCAAGGAGCACCGCGAGCTCTACTGGGGCGTGCACGACGACATCAGCTTCCAGCTTCTTGGAGATCTGATGGTGAACAAGACCAAGGAGCAGGCGGCTCGCGTGGCTCGTGGTGAGCCCAAGAAGCCGCTGTTCCTGAACCACTACACCATTTCGAGTCACGTGTCGTACGAAGAACGCCCGACATGGTACGCGGAGTCCAAGAAGCCGGACTTATCGGCGCTGTACGAAGGCCTGGAGAACGCGGCCAGCATCAAGAACTACGCTGAGATGCGCTACTTCTCAGACATGGAGTTCGGTAAGTTCATGTGTGGTGGGTTTCGCACTAGAACACCAACTGGGGCAAAAAAGCAGTGCTCGGACTTTACAATAACGTATTATATTATTGATTTCATTTGACACAATAGTAAATAAATGCATTGAGGAGGTTACAATAATAAATAATGGATAAATATATATTGTATTTTTAGCCCGGTTTAATCGGTATAATTTAGGTTAAAATTGGCGAATTCAGGTTCATGGGATATCATGTCTCCTCGGATGAAGCTCCACGTTTATGACGGACAAACTCGGTATTCCTTTTATTTGCAATGACGACTTCTTTCAAAGGTGTACAGGTTCCACCGAGGACAACTACAAATATCAACAAGTAGCAGCGAGTAGACACTTGCCCTCCCAGCGCTTCTTGTAGTAGGCAGTGATCTCCCGCCCCTGGTCTCGCCATGCGCGCCACTGGTTCTTCTCCTCCGTTGGGAGGGCAGGGAACAGGTCGCGCTTCATGTCGTGGTCGCTGTAGGCGTTGTGCAGCAGCACGGAGCTGGTACTTCGGTCGTACCGCAGCCGCTCGTGGCCCCGCACGATGGCGTTCTTGACGGCTGGGTTGTTGCTGTACACCACGCGCTCCCCAAACGTGACGTTGCGCTTGAGGGACCGACCGACGCCGTCCTGCAGGAATCCTTCATCTGGGACGCCCATGATGTCGGCCAGCGTGTTGAGCATGTCGTACTGCTCGGCCGCGTCCTCGATCCTTGCTCCGACGTAGCTGCCAAGTCGGCCTTCCGCTATCAACGCGCCAGCCACATGGGTGCAGGAGACGTCGCGCTTCTCGGGGGTGTCGTTGCCGAACTCGGGGGCTTGGCCGTGGTCTCCGACGATGAGGACGATGGTATCATTGAGCACGCCCGCGTCTTCCATCCGGTCCAGGAACTTGCCGAGCTCCATGTCGGTGAAGTACCGCATCTCGAGGTAGTTTTTGATGTTGTCGGCGTTCGCTTCGCCCTCGTAGAGCGCGGAGAAGTCGGGTTTGTCGGCCTCGGAGTACCACGTGGGGCGGTCTGTGTAGTCCACGTGGCTCGAGATGGTGTAGTGCGTCAGGAACAGCGGCTGCTTGTCGGTCTGGTCCTGGGTCTTGTTGATCAGCAGATTGCCGAGGAGCTCGAAGCTCACGTCGTCGTGCACGCCCCACTGGAACTTCCGCTTTGCTGCTCCATTCCAGTCGTCAGATGAGATCCCCAAGTCGCTCTCACCAAGTTCCATCATCTTGTCTTGGTCCCAGAGCGTATCAAAGCCGTGAGCAGGCAGGAACTCCCTCCAGTCGTCGTATCCCGTCCACGTGCCCGTGGTGAAGAAGGTATCGTATCCTTTCTGCTTGAAGAGCTGCGGCATACCTGCGAGCTGCACGTCCGCCCTGCCCCCCGCCGTATCCGTTGTCTGTGCCGAGTCGTACGGGATCTGCGCGAAGAGCAGACTCGCCAGCGAGCGACTGGTCTTCCAGCTGGACCAGAGGTTCGGGAACGCCACGCCGCGCCTCGCCCACTTGTCGAAGTTGGGCACGACCGTCCCGTTCCAGCCCTTGAAGAGGTTGGACGGGTCTTCTGCCCCCACCAGGTAGTGCGAGTCGTGGAACCGGAAGGACTCGACCGCGATGACGACCACATTGGGAGGGCTGCTGTCGTTCACGCTCACGTCGAACGCCAAGTCTCCGCTGAATCCGTGCGTTCGTCGGTAGAGTGAATCTCCCGCCGACAAGGTGTAGTCTTCCGTGCTGTGGATGTACACGGAGGCGTTCTTGATGCTCCCATCGGCGACTAGAGGCACGAATCCGACTTCAGTGACCTTCAGAGCGCGAGTGAAGAGCTCGTTGAGTGTCGAATCCATCGCCACGTTGGCCACTAGAGGAGACGACGCCTGGCTGATGGCCAGTACGATCATGGGCAGGAAGACGATGGCGAAGAGCGCCACAATGAGCTGCACTGCGAGGAGCAACCAGTCGACGCTTTGAAGCCGACGAACAGTTCGCTCATGCCACGTCTCGCGATCACTGGCATCACTGGAGGAAGGCGAAGACGAAGACGATTGAATCAGTTCGTCCAACGAAACACCTCCCCCGACGCTACTACTCAGTCGCTTGGGTGTGACGGTATTGGCGTACGTCACCGCTTGACCGTTCTCCAGCAGCAACTCGCTGACGTCGTCGTAGCTGTCGTTAGAAGACGACGACGAGGAGGAGGACGAAGACGAACCGTGCTCCAGCTCCTCCTTGGGTGTCCACAGCTCCTCGTCGTCTCTCTTCAAGCGTCTGCGGATGCTATCGACAGCGCGAAGCAGCGCGTGCGTCGGGTTCCAGCGCATGAGGTCCGCCCACGACGTCCACGTGCGAATCGAGGCGAAGAGCGTCGCCACCAGAATCAGCACCGCCCCCGTCAAATAAGCCTCGTTGAACTCCGACTGGGAGATGGCTACACTGCCGACCATGTCGCTGTCAGCAATGGCCATGGCCACGATCTCGAAGGTGAAGCGCATGCTGCGCAGTCGCACGAGTAGAATATCCAACACGAACGGAGCAGTAGTCGCCACGAACAGCAGCCACGACGTGGAGAACGTCACGACTCGGCGGATGACGCGCTGGCGCTTCCACTTGATGAAGATCTGCACCGTCATGCTGTCCGACGAGGTGCCGAGTGTCTGAAGCAGCACGAAGTCGACGAACCAGAGCGCGATGACGAGGTACGTAGCGCAGATCAAGTCTTCGAGCAGCCCCAGACCCAGCGCGCCCAGCTCCACTGCAAAGGTCTTGTCATTGTCGGTGCCGTACATCCCGATGAGCGCCGAGAGCCCCACGCAGCGGTAGATGAAGAACAAGAGCAGCACTGCCGCGTAGACGAAGGCCCAGCCGAGCCACCGATGGCACCAGAAGTTGGAGTACTGCAGCGTCAGCAGCATCTCACGAGGTCGCAGCCAGCGTCCGGACTTGAGGTCGTCTCGAGAGTCGAAGGCCGAGAACTTCTCGTCCATCGCTGGGGCTTCCACGCTCAACGCAGCAGACGAAGACGACACCATCGTGGCTGGTAGACGGGGGAGGACCTGCGTCTCGAGCAGAATCGTGGTCGATGCGGTCGAAATCGAGGGATCGCAGCCGAGTAACTTGGAGAATGAATGACCTAGGACTCGAGGCCGAATGCTGGAAGCCGAGCCTTGCCGAGAAGTACAGGTACAGACAGGTTCCACTAATTCAGAGCACGTGCTGGATAGCAGAAACCTTGGGGACTGTGTGGCCATGGAACTGCAACGGTGGTAGCGACTTAATTCGTAGGTGGCGTCGAACAGCACAACCGAACGCAGCGAGGGGTTCCTCGACTGCATAGTTGGCGCACAGTAGGCTCGACTACATTCGAAATACAACCCCCTATTTGAAAGCCAGGCAAACTTGAACGTGAAGTCCACCCCATACACTTGCAAACCGACTTGTTAGAACACGCTATTAGTATCCATGAGCTCCGCCACCAGGATCACTAGCAAAACGCACCAAGGAGCACGACTCGCAATGTCAGAATCATGGTCGAGCTGGCCACCAACTTGCTTTGAAAAATCTCTCGCCGTGACGAGTGCCACTTCGATAAATTAACGCAGCCAGAGTGCTATTAATACGAACTCCACTGTTGAGAACACGTCTCCGACAGTAATCGTCGTGACCCCCACCACCTTGAAATGATGCGTGCGTAGGGCTGGAAGAATGGTCCTTGGATGGTGGTAACATGCGCCTCTGTAGAGCGTGAGTTCGAAACTTCGATAACCTCGATCCGCTTGACAGGAGTTACACTGTGCGTAGTTATTTCCAGCCGATCGAGGAGGCCACGGACTTCAGTCGAGGTATTGTGGGAAAGGTATGACCGCGTTCGTTGCTCACTGCTAGTTAATTCCAACTCTTCCGTAGCTTCATTGAGCTTCGCGAAAGTTGTAGCAGTTCGTTGGTACAGGAAATATAGCACGACTGCGGATTGAGCGATGCTGGTGTACCGGTAAGTAGCTTTGACAGGATTGTGGCAGGGATGACGAGTGCATACTTCGTATGATACAAACCAAAATGCAAGCTTAGTGCAACTCAATCAAAGTATGAGTTCCTTGGCAGGCGAATGAAATCGGAAGAGGTTGCACCTGCTTAAAGAGTTAACATGACAAGCAATGCCTTGCATTGGGTTGCACTCGAAGAATAATTTTGCGTCTAAGCTTCTGAGCCTTTAGCACGCACATACACGTCGATGGTGGCTTTAGAGCGCTGCGCCGGATTTGGCGCGCCACCAAGGCGCCCCTCGCGTTGCAGGCAGCGGATGTCAGTTTGGTACGAGCTAGTAGCTGTCTTAGCTCGACGGTGTTGGAGGAAGGGGGCGTCGGGGCTTCGAACAGAGAGGAGGCCAAGCTGACGGGCCAGCATTGGCGAACTATTGCGTGGGAGGAGAAGACTCTGGCTGCACTGCGAGCGTACAAGGAGATCAACAGGAACACGTTGGTTCCCCTCTCATTTGTCGTTCCTTCGGGTGACGCTCGCTGGCCGCGGGTGACGTGGGGTTACGCACTTGGGCGTGGGGTCATTCATTTGCGTGGCCAAGCTCAGAAGCAAGCTCTGTCGACGCGGATGGAGACGGAGCTGAAGGAGCTCAACTTCGCTTTCAGCGCCAGCCAGTACCAGTGGGACGAGATCATTATGCCAGCTCTCCGCCACTTTTTCGCAGCGAACGGCCACACGGATGTCCCGCGCACGTTTGTAGTCCCGGACGGCGACGATACGTGGCCACGATTGTGGAACTGGAAGCTGGGTAGCACCGTTACTGTTATCAGGAATATAGGTACATACGCTCGTCAACAAATTCCAACATTCGACGGGTCGCGAGCAAGTGTCTGCCAAGGGTCGCCTCCAAGGGTCTCCGGGCCCTTGGCCTTCCTGGGGGGAATCCTCCCTCGGGAGCCCAGGAAGGAGCATGGCGGCAGCGGCGACGGCTTTCGCGTGACCATGGCTGACGAAGGCAGTCGGCACTGGAGCAGCTCGCGCGTGACGACGGCGATTGCGCTCCAAGAGGGCAGCAACTCTATGGGTCGCTGCCACGGTGGTGGGAGGCCCAGCCTTCTGCCACTCTTTCAAGCTCGCGGCAGGCGACCGCGGTTCAAGCACTGAAGCCACGCCTCCACGGAGGCATTTGGGCGGTGTCCTTCGGGATGCTGCCGTCATGCGATGTTGTGAAGCCTAGGCTCACGCATTATACAGCACGCGCCAGACGAACGCGATTACGCTCAAGTCAAGTCCCTGTGGGACAGCGGCTACTACGGCCGCATTCAGGTGGGTGCAGGGCCCGTGCCCTGTATCTACCGAACCTCGTGGGTGGCGAGATCGATCACCTGTCCTCTCTGAGGTCGCGCTTTGGAAATTCCATCGGACTCTCCGCAACCGGAGGGCCACCCGGCTCGTGACGTTTATAGCACGAGTGGGGCCAGGCTGCTTTGTCGTTAGTTGTTGGTAGACAGCAGCAGTAAGCTACTAGTAACTAAATGACAATACACGTCTTCAAGAAAAAAAAAAAAAAATACGCTCAAGTGGAGGAATCGAAGGATGAGCTCAAGGAGATGTAGTTCTGTTCGGGATGATGATGGCTGAGCGTGAGTGGAACGAGAAGGTTCCTCCGGTGCTGAAGGTCTTCCGCCAAGTACTCCACCATTGCATCGTGGAGAGGTCATTCAAGGTGCCACGTGAATTTCCCTGGCCTGAAGAAGCAAAGGATCTTCCTCTTGGCCAGGTCGTCAATGATATGCGCATGGGAAAAACCTATGAGGAGTTTGTCGCTCGAGACGCGGATACTCTCAAGGAAATAGGATTCGCGTGGGACCGTAATGAGTCCACTTGGAACGATCGAATCATTCCAGCACGCCGCTGAGTTCAATACTTGTCGGATGCCTCGGCGCTTTGTTGTACCTGCGCGTGAACCTTGGCCCAAGAGTGCGTGGGATATGGCACTTGGTATGCAGATGCAGAATATGAAATATAAAGGATACTATTTCGTGCAAATCGGGCGTGACGTCGACGTTAGGATTTCCCTTGGAGATGCGGCGTCAAGGATGGGAAAAGCGAGTTGTGCCGTTGCTGGAGATTTACGAGTCCTGCTGTGGTGACAAGGCAGTCCCGCAAGATTTCGTGATTCCGTCTGAGGCTCCGTGGCCAGAGAATGTGTGGGGGCTTCACTTGGGTGTCTTTGTAGCGAGTAATGCGCGCCGAGTCGCGACGGAGGGTGAGCTCTAGAATCATAGCAATGAGATTGGAATTGTACTCGGAAGGAGCCTTGCTGGTAAAATACTCTATTGGCTTAGCAAAGTCAAACAAAGTCCGTTCCTGCATATCACGAGCATCAAGGGCAAGACTAACCAAAGTGTTATGTCATCATTAGCGTCACCCCAAGCAAACAGTTTGCCCTGAATTAATTTAAAACTCCATTTGAATTTGGAGTACGAACGCCACATGATACAGGCGGACTTCGTTACCGACTTGGGCAACCTCTAACACCAACGCGCGGTGAATAAACTTCAAGAAGAACAGAAAACTATTTTGATGGCTTAGGAAGTTCCATAAGAGGAGACCAGCCCTGTTGCGGATCCAAAGTGCATTATAATTGTCCGACTGCACCTTGCTCGGTGGCTGCATTCTTGCCTGTTGAATGCTACTACTAATACATCATGTCTGCTGTACTGTTCAGCAGTGTCCTGCGAACAAGCATCTCTTGTCCCACCGCTTGGTGTAATACTCGGTGAGTTGGCGGCCGTTGTCTCGCCACTTGAGCCACTCCGCCTGTGCTTCTGGTGTCAGGTCCGGGAACAGATCTGTGTGCATGTCATGATCAGCCTTAGCGTCGTGCAAGAGCACAGACCTAGCAGCGCGGTCGTAGCGCAGTCGCTCGGTTCCACGGACGATCGACATCTTCCGGCTCGGGTTGTTGCTGTACACCACGCGCTCGCCGAACTTGGCTTGGCGCTTCAGCGACCGACCCACGCCGTCCTGCAGGAACCCTTCCTCCGGCACGCCGACAATGTCGGCCAGCGTGTTGAGGATATCGTACTGCTCGGTCGCATCCTCGATCTTCATCCCCGCAGCGTCGCCCAGTCGGCCCTCAGCGACGAGCGCGCCCGCAACATGATGGACGGACACGTCGCGCGCCTCGGGAATGTAGTTGCCGGCTTCAGGAGCTTGGCCGTGGTCGCCCACCACAACGACGATGGTGTCGTTCAGAATGCCAGCAGCCGACATGCGGTCCATGAACTTGCCGAACTCCATGTCTGAGAAGTAGCGCATCTCAGCGTAGTTCTTGATGCTGGCCGCATTCTCCAGGCCATCGTACAGCGCCGAGAAGTCCGGCTTCTTGGACTCCGCGTACCATGTCGGGCGTTCTTCGTACGACACGTGACTTGAAATGGTGTAGTGGTTCAGGAACAGCGGCTTCTTGGGCTCACCACGAGCCACGCGAGCCGCCTGCTCCTTGGTCTTGTTCACCATCAGATCTCCAAGAAGCTGGAAGCTGATGTCGTCGTGCACGCCCCAGTAGAGCTCGCGGTGCTCCTTGCCGAACCACTGGTCGGGCGTGATGCCCAGGTCGCTCTCCGCCAGCTTGATCATCTCGTCCCGACCCCAGACGGTATCGAAGCCGTGCGAGGGCAGGAACGAGTCCCAGTCGTCGTAGTCGGTCTTGCAGCCCGTCGTGAAGAACGGCTCGTAGCCCTTGGCCTTGAAGAACTGCGGCAGGCCGTCCAACTGGTAGTTCTTCTTGCCTCCCGTCATGCCCGAGTCCGCCACGCTGTCGTACGGGACCTGCGCGAACAGCAAACTCTCCACGGATCGACTCGTCCGCCAGCTTGACCACATGTTGGTGAACGCGACGCCGCGCTTGGCCCACTTGTCGAAGTGGGGCGTGACCGTCATGTTGCTGCCTCGGAACAGGTTGGACGGGTCTTGTTCCCCCACGAGGTAGTGCGAGTCGTGGAACCGGAACGACTCCACCACGACCAGCAGCACATTGGGCGGGTCCTCGTTCTCCACCTTGACGTCGAACGCTAGAGGCCCGTGGAATCCCTTCGTGCGTCGATACAGCGAGTCGTCTTGAAACAGCTCAAAGTCCTCCGTGGCCGTGTGGATGTACAGCTCAGCCGAGGCGATGCTGCCGTTTGCGATCAGCGGCAGGAACCCCTGCGCCGAGACGAACAAAGCCTGCGTGAAGAGCTCGTTCAGCGTCGCGTTGAGTCCCGCGTACGCCACGAGCGCCGAGCTCGCCTGGCTCACGGCCAGCACGAACGCCGGCAGAAATACCAACGCCACCACCACGACAACAGCTCCCACTCGTCCACTGCAGCAGCAAGAGACCTTGTTCTGCTGGGGCTTCACCAGCACGACCCCCTCCATCTCCTCCTCCTCTTTCTTCTCCACCTTGTCACTACTTACCGTGGAACCTAAAAACCCGACGCTCTCGTTCTCACCAACGCCCTCCTCGAGACTCTTCTCCTTCTCGTCCTTCTCGTCCTTCAGTCTCCTGTTCAAACACCCCTCGGTCGTCTGCACCACGGCAGCGGTGGGGCTCCACCTCGTCAAATCCGCCCAGTCGTACGTCGCCCTCACCGCTGCAAAGAGCGTGGCCGTGGCCGCGGCCAAAGTGGCGCTGACGTAGGCCTGGTCGATCTCGGCCTGCGAGATCTCGGCCGCGCCGGCGTTGCTGGACTCGTGGATGGCCATCTTGACCAGGTCGAAGTGGAAGCGCATGTCGCGGATGCGCACGAGCAGCAGGTCGGCCACGAAGGGCACGGCCATGAGCGCGAAGAGCACGAGCGCCGCCAGGAACCGGACGACGGCGGCCACGCGTCTTTGGCGGCGCTGACGGAGGTCCAGCGGCTTCTGGACGCCGTCTACCACTGCGTCCTCCTCCTCGGGCTCGTCGTCGAGCAGCTGCTGCTGGTAGCGCTGCTGCAGCCAGCGGTCTACGAGCCAGAGCGCGGCGCAGAGGTACGTGGCGCACACGGCGTCCTGCAGCGCTCCGAGTGCTAGAGCGCTGGCCTGCACGTCCAGCGTGCAGTCTTTAGGCGTCCCGTACATTGTGATGAGGCTCGTGAGCGTGGAGAGGCGGAAGAGCGAGAAGAAGAGCAGCACGACGGCGTAGACGAAGGCCCAGCCGCGCCATGAAGGAGGTGGTGGTGGTGGTGGAGATGTAGCCATCACTTCAAGTGATTCACTTGAGCCTGGGTCTAGACCGAGGGTAAATTGCAGACTGACTGACTTGTGGTGGGTTTGCTGTTCGGAATTGACTGGGGGATTGTATGGAGCTGTCGACCTGCAGCTGTCGTGCGCGTTGCATTGTTGAAGGGTACAAAAGGGAAGAAGTGTCGTAAACTTGGGGCCTGGATCACGAGACGCAGCAGCATACTGTTGCGAAGGTGTAAGTTGAGGCGTTGGAGCGCTGCTTGCTCGGAAGTTGCTAGTGCATTTCACCCGCGTTGATCGCCATGGACGCGGCTCAGCTGAGAGCGTGCAGTGCAGGTGATACCAGGTACCCACACAACAAGTTGATTTTTTGCCATGACTTGTGCCCTTGATTATAGGACGCGGGTTCCTGATTTCTAGGTGGGGGTCATCGATGCGGGAAATGGAGGACTTTGAGCTTCGCCGGAAGTTTTGACTTTCATACTGTAACTTGGGGACTGCGAATGCCAAGTCAATGATGGAGCACTTCCCAGCTCGAGAGGAGGGTTATGAGCCGAGGCTGCGGATCCTGCGAGCTTTGAGCAAGTGAGACAGGAGCAGTGTATCCATCAGTACATATCCCGCGATCGTGTGCCAGCATTGCTTGCCAGGCAGGAACTGGGAGCTCTCGCCCCACTGCAAGGAGCTTGCGGCAGTGATTTTTTTCGAGTACGGTAGTATAGCAGCCTGCTACGTACATACTTCTAGCAGGTTATTCGTACGGTGCAGTAAGAATGGTTGTTCTCCTCGCTCATCTATGAGTGGCCCCGAACAACGGCCGTGGTGATCACAGGGTACTGATGTGAGCATGTTCTTCTCATCACATTCACGACAAGCCGGGGGAGAATAAATAATACTAGTATCTTTATACATGTACATGTATACCGCAAAAGCCTGACAGATTTAGCACACTGAAAGATTTGGCAGGGATGATCTCGCCTGTATTAAAAGCTGACCAATCAGTGCACACCTAATGTATTAACCCACCTTGTTTTGAAACGATGTGGTTCACATACATTATGCACCTACACAATTACCTCCGTACAACCGGCGAAGAGCTTGGCGGCGGCCCGAATGAAAAGAACGGACCGGCCTCTACGATCAAGGCCCGGATGGTTGCTGCCGTGATAGTTCCAAGTGCGTGCATGGAGCGCTGGAACATGTCGTTGCAGCGTTCCCAGTTCTTGCACGGCGCGTGTACAGCGCGGCTGTTAGACTGCTCTTGAAAGGAGACATGACTCCCACATCTGGCGGCTGAGCCACTGAGGTACAACCGGCAGGGACGTACACAGTGTAGGTGCCCATTTCTGCAAGTCGTTGCCGCACGGCAGCACATTTGTGATCCTTAAGGCAGTCCAGGATGAGGACGGTCACCTCAAACTGCCACTGCCACACTTTTTCGATCCACTCAAGCATGACACGCTCGTCAAACGCAGATGGCGAGACGCGGCCACTACCACCTACAGTCAGCTTCTTGGCGCGCTTCTTGTCCTCAACAGCCGCATTCATGGAGTCGATGCTCGGGGTTCACCGATGCAGCGAAGTCCTCAACGGTGTTGATCTTGAATTCGATGGTATGGGTGAGCTTAATGCGGTGCGGAGGCGTTTTGCCAATGAGCCGAATGCTCTTTCCCCCATATTTATCTACCTTGTTTTGAAATGCGCTCACATCCAACCACCTTTATACGCAATTTTGATTGGCCAATGAGCGACAAGCTTGACTTTCTGAAAGACTTGGCACCCGGCAAAACTGCTTTAGTGAAAGGCAGTGATTGGAAAAAATATCTTGGATTTTATTGCGGATAAAAATTTAAACTGCAGGACACTATTGACATAGTAAATACAATACCAATACTGAACTGCAGACCCAAGACATATTGCAATACTCGATTGGAAACGCAGATAAAATTGCCTGGTTGGTAGTAGTCTACAGCGCATTCTCGCTATCAGTACTGTGAGAACGCTTTACAGCTTCTGCAACAAGTCTCCGCAGATTAGTGTAGCCCGTGCTCAGCTTGTTCATGGGTGCAGCCTTGCACTTGTTGCATGTGTAGGCACGGTCGCCAGCAGCGGGGTTGATCTTGAAGTAGTATCGAACTACGTCGGGAACTCGAGTGCGTGCCATGCGTGCAGCGGTTACGGAAGTGGTTGCTAGTCGGAGAACTAAACGGAAAGTGAGGATGGAAGTAGGGGGAGCGCAGGCGTTTGAGCTTAACTAGAATGGTTGGCAGTGGCAGTTGACAGCGACGGTTGGCAGCGCTGCCTGGTAGCGAACGTTAGTAGCAATAGATAGCCAGTATGGCTGGTATGAAAATTCAGTATTGGATAGTGCTGGAGCATTGCAATTCTCAATTGGAAGCTCAGCAATACTGCAAGACACGATTGTACCGGGTGGTCACATTGGCATCCATATTGCAATGGTACGGTACAGTTGCAATGCTTGCCAATACATTTTTTCCAATCACTGGTGAAAGGTGCCAAATCTATCAGGCTTTTGCGGTAGCATCTTCCTCTCGATAAACGCGCCGAGCGTCGCTGGCTTTGAGCCGCGGCCCTTCTGGAACAGGTGAGCCCATTGATTACCGTCAGCCGTAATCGCGTCGTCCCGTCGCAAGGAGCTCCACCATGGCTGATCGGCCTGTGCGAGCCATGCCGGGCGAAATAACAGCTCGGCATCGGGGTGCGATCGCAGCAATTTATTATTGGAAGACGTCAGTGTGTACTGCACGATCTACATGTAGATGTAGATACCGGTATTCTCACTTTTGCGGGTTTACTAGCCCGAATGTGGGCATTTACGAAGAATCGCTCAGCACTCCGACGCAAGCAGGCATTTCCGATCCCAGCGACTCGTGTAGTAAGTGTTGAGCCAGCGTCCAGAGTCTCGCCACGCGAGCCACGCGTCCTGCTCCTCGGTCGAAAGACGTGGAAACAAGTCGTCCCGCATATCGTGATCGCTTCGAGAATTATGAAGTAGCAAGTCGCCCGAATAGCGATCGTAGCGCAGACGTTGGCCCCCTTTCACCACCGACATCTTCTGACTCGGATTGTTACTAAACACGACGCGCTCTCCAAAAGTTACATTCCGCTTGAGCGAGCGCCCGACTCCGTCCTGCAAGAATCCCTCCTCTGGAACTCCAGCGATATCAGCTAGCGTGTTGAGAATATCGTACTGCTCCGCAGCATCTTCCAGTCGCAGTCCAGCGAATTTCCCGAGTCTTCCCTCCGCTATGAGCGCTCCGGCGACTCGGGTCGCAGATAACTCGCGAGCTTCGGGCTTATCGTATCCGAATTCCGGTGCTTGACCGTGATCTCCCGTGATGACAACGATGCTGTCATCAGGCCTTCCGATAATACTATTGTAATAGTATTTCGGATCACAATTGAAATAAACTATTGGCTTGCAGTTAGAACCGCATAAAATACATTATTGTAGCAGTGTTTATGTTCGATGTTATGTATAACTACTAGGAATTTGTATAGTGCAGCACCTGGTCCACAATAAATAACTGATACAGTTTTCCCGTCGACACTCAATAAGTTATTGAATGGAACATATTGTATTGTATTTCAAAATAAATAATTATATTGGAAGGCCTGGCTGTCATTGAGGATTCCTTCGCTCTCCATTCGGTCCATGAACTTGCCCAGCTCCACGTCGGTGAAGTAGCGCATTTCCAGATAATTTTGTATGAGATCTGCGTACTCCTTGCCGTCGTAGAGCGATGAAAAATCGGGTTTCTTCGACTCGGCATACCATTTCGGACGTTCTTGGAACGGAATGTGGCTGGAAATGGTGTAATGGGTCAGGAAAAGAGGCTTCTTGCGCTCTCCTTGGGCCACTCGGGCGCGTTGCTCCGTTGTTTTATTAATCAGAAGATCCCCGAGAATCTGGAAGCTAAGGTCATCATGGACACCCCAGTAGAGACCTCGCTGCTCGTCCCCATACCAGTCATCGGACGAAATATTCAGGTCGCTCTCTGCGATTTTCATCATCTCGTCTCGACTCCAGACCGTGTCGAATCCGTGGGCTGGGAGGAACGAGTTCCAGTCGTCGTACTCCGTCTGGCAGCCCGTCGTGAAGAAAGATTCGTACCCCTTAGCCTTGAACAACTGCGGCAATCCAGCGAGTTCGACGTCTTGCTTGCCTCCAGTCATGCCTGAATCCTCCACGTCGTCATAGGGGAGCTGTGCGTATTGGAGGCTCTCAACTGAGCGACTCGTTCTCCAGCTTGACCAATAGTTGGTGAACGCAACGCCGCGCTTGGCCCACTTGTCGAAGTTTGGCGTGATGGTGAGGTTCGTACCGTTGAATAGATTGGACGGGTCGTCATCTCCAACAAGGTAATGGGAATCGTGGAATCGGAAAGACTCGACCACGATAAGCAAGACGTTAGGAGGGTCATCACCGCTAACATTGACGTCGAAGGCGAGATCTCCGTGGAATCCGGTCGTTCGTCGGTATAGCGAATCGTCTGCAAACAGAGTGTAGTTCTCCGTGGCTGAGTGGATGACAGTCTCGACCCATGGAGTATCGCCACCCGAAGGGCCGGATACGTAGCTCTGAGCAGTATCGCCTAGCAAGTGAGCGAACAGCTCGTTCAACGTCGCGTTCAAAGCGGCGTACGCAATTAACGACGGGCACGCGCTGCTCACTGCTACTGCGATGACTGGCAAGACGATTAGAATGAGTAGAATTACGGAGACTTTGATTCCACGCAGATAGAGCCGACGTCTCTTGCCTTGGCAGGAAGGAGGCGTAACCGCGTCTTCGGCCACAAAATCGCAGATGCTTAGATTGTCGGGAGTGTTCGCACCGGAGTTTCTGCTCGAATTGACGAGTTCCAGCACAACCTCATCAATGTCATTATCGCTATCCGAGCTGGCTTTGGTTGACATGGCTCTGATTTCCGAGATCGTGAAGTCACGACGGTAGTGATACAGTGAACCGGATTCCACTGCGTGAGCTTGGCCCAAGCTGCCAACGTGCGAACGGCAGCGAACGCAATCCCCACGATACTAGTGATCACCACAACGACGTAAATCTGCTGCATCTCATTGCTCGTCATGGCATTTAAAGCGCCACTCTTCTCGTTTAAAGTCATTAAATCGAAGGTAAAGCGCACTCCCCGTAGACGCACCAGCAATAAATCGGCAGCGAATGGACCCAGAGCGAGCAGGAAAAGTATCCACGAGAGTAGGAACACGACCATCAAAGGGCCAACCTTCTTGATTTTCATTGTAGCGGCTGTATCAACGTCCACGACTGTCCTCGAGTAAATCTCTTGCCCGGTGTCCACAAGCCACAACGCAAATGCGAGATACGTCGCACAGACGAAATCTTCCAACAATCCAAGGCTTAGCACTGCGATCTTCACGCCAAACGTGTCGTCCTCCTCGTTGCCATACATCGCAATGAGGTCCGCCAGCGCCACAATCCGATCAATGAAGCAGAAGAGCAGCATCACGACGTAGACAAACGCCCATCCAAGCCACGGTCGACAATTGGTCCAGCGACTGCAGCTGAATGGCTGCCGAGCAGCACTAACCTCTGAGATGGCACGGCATTCCTCGAGAACCACCACGTCGGTCGCCATTGCGTTTAGTCGGGCGGGAATCAACTAATGCATCGCTAGTCCTGATGACTCCGCGGACACACGAACAGTACGTTCCGACCCAGTGCGTCTAGCCACCGGTTGAATACTTTCCGGTCATTAGAGGCACTCACACGCGCGCACACGTCCGGCAACGGTCTCATTGGACGGGGGCACGGAAGTCACTCGCCCGCGATAGATGCAAGTGATCTCTCAACATGCCAGCGGCGCTGGTCTGCAGCATTTGTAGCTGCAAATTCACGTCAAGTGTCGGTCACCACGAGCTCCAATCGCCCTGAGCTCCGCTGCGCACGTGTCAGTAAGTTGAGGATGGCCCAATACTTGGCAGACCGTTCTCTAAAAACTACGGTAACCCTGAAACTTCAACCGCCCTACACTTTTGACGTGAGCCACTCGCACCCCCGTTACCACAAACAAACAGCAAAATAATAAAAGAAAACGAGGTTCTGGTCGCCAGTAACTGCAAGTATGTAGGCTAGAAGCGTGCAATGTGGACCTTGGAGCTCTTCGATGCCGCAACAACAAGACAGAGTTAACCCTTGATTGGGAGCAGATGTGACCAGAAAGTAGCTGACTTGGTCTGTTGCGTCGCCGCGAAAAGTCCGGCGTCCTTCCTCAGGACCTGGTTCCTTCCGACAGATGCCCGAGACGCAGGTGACTCAAAGACGCACAGCTCGATTCCCGGCGCCATGCCCACAACAACAACAACAACAGATACTACCGATACTACTACTGAGATGGCGGTGGCCGTGCTCGAGGACCCCTCGTCCAGTCCCTCCGTCGCGGATCCCGAGAAGCCTCGAGCTCGACCTTTCGCGTCGATGATCCAGGTGGTGCAGCACGCGGCCCTCTGGGGGCGTCCGTGGCTCGGCTGGGTCTTCGTCTACGGCGTCGTGTTGCTCTTCTTCTTCGTGTACCGCTGCATCGGGCTCCAGCCGCTCATCCTCATGTACGGCACCAAGTCGGACTGCACCTCCGGTGTCGAGGCTGGAGCCTTGGCGTTGGGCTTCCTGGAAGACCTCGTCTGCGCCACGTACTTTGCGTGTGCGCTATGGGCCTTCGACAGCGTCAAGCGGCTGGTAGGCGACCGCTTGGGCTGCACAAGTGGCGGCTTTGTGGACGTCTCGGAGAAGCGCAAGCGGGTGATGCTGCGTATTTGTGGCGGCTTCTGGACGTTCCTGGTGTCGTGGCTGTTGTTTGTGGCCATGATGGCGCCGTTTGTGGCGGATCTGCTCATCGTGCGGCTGCGGGACATGCGCTTCACGTTCGAGCTCGTGGCCATGGCCATCCACGAGTCCAGCAACGCCAGCTCGGCGTCCATCTCGCAGTCGGAGATCAACGAGGCGTACGTCAACATCGCCGGGCTCGTGGTGGTGGCCACGCTGTTCGCGATCGTGCGGACGTGGGCCGACTGGGCCGATCTGTCGCGCTGGAACCCCGCCTTCGCCTTGGTAGATCTGCTGGCGTTGCGTGGAGAGGCTATGGTCGATATCCACCCCAAGACCCCTCATGGTAGAGCGAAGGAGAACACGGAGGAGGCCATTCTCGAGGCTGGAGAGCCCACGTCCTACATGGTCACGACGTCGCCCTGCGGAGACGCAGCGACGGACAAGTCCGCGGCTTCAAGAGCGTCCGGACTGTCAAAACTGATGGTCTTTCGCCTCTGCGCGCTGGCCGTGATGCTGGTGCTTGGCCTCATTGTTCTACCGGTCATCGTACTCGCCATCAGCCGCGCGTGCTCCTCCCTCGTGGCTTACTCGGGACTGAACGCGACGCTGAACGAGCTGTTTATCCGCGGCTTCGACGTGACAGCGCAAGGCTTCACCCCTTTAGTCGCAGACGGGAGTATCGAGCGCGCAGAGATCTACATCCACACGGCCACCGAGAAGTACACGCTCTTCAAGGACGACTCGCTCTACCGACGGACACTGGGCTTCCAGGGCGACCTGGCCTTTGACGTGAACGTATCCGACGATAACCCGCCAAACGTTCTCCTTATCGTGGTAGAATCCTTCCGCTTCCACGACTCGCACTACCTGGTAGGGGAAGACGACCCGTCCAACCTCTTCAAAGGCACCAACATCACGGTCACGCCCAGCTTCGATCGATGGGCGAAGCGCGGCGTGGCGTTCACCAACATGTGGTCAAGTTGGCGTACCAGTCGATCAGTCGAGAGCTTGCTCTTCGCTCAGCTCCCGTACGACAGCGTGGCGGACTCGGGTATGACTGGAGGCAAGAAGGACGTCGAGCTGGCTGGCCTGCCGCAGCTCTTCAAGGCCAAGGGCTACGAGCCGTTCTTCACCACTGGCTGCAAGACTGACTACGACGACTGGGACAAATTCCTGCCCTCTCATGGCTTCGACACTGTCTGGAGCCGAGACGAGATGGTGGAGTTAGCTGAGGGATACCTCAATATTTCGTCCAGTGACTGGTACGGAGACGCCCACCGAGCGCTCGGCTGGGGCGTGCACGACGATTTAAGCTTCGAGATCCTCGGCGACTTGCTCATCAACAAGACCAAGGAGCAGAGCGACCGCGTGGCCCAGGGGGAGGCCAAGAAGCCGCTGTTCCTCAACCACTACACGATCTCCAGCCACACGCCGTTCCGAGAGCGACCCAAGTGGTACGCGGAAGCTGTGAAGCCCGACTTCTCCGCGCTATACGAAGGAGAAGAGTACGCGGACGTCGTCAAGGCGTACCTCGAGATGCGGTACTTCACCGACATGCAGCTCGGCAAGTTTTTGGACCGCATGTCGGACGAGGGGGTCCTCGACGACACCATCGTAGTGGTTGTTGGTGACCACGGCCAAGGCCCCGAAGACGGACTCGATGTGCCTGAAGCAAGGGAGCTATCGGCCACCAGAGTAGCTGGCACTATCATCGCTGAAGGAAGACTGGGCGACTATGTGGGCCTGAAGATTGAGGACGCAGTGGAGCAGTACGACATGTTGAACACGCTGGCTGACATCACCGGTGTACCAGCGGACGGGTTCCTCCAAGACGGCATCGGACGGTCCCTTAAACGCAACGCCACCTTTGGCGAGCGCATTGTATACAGCAACAACCCCAGTAGGAAGATGTCGGTGGTACGCGGCCACGAACGACTGCGGTACGATCGGTACTCGAGCTCCGTGCTGCTGCACGACGCAGACTCGGATCACGAGATGAAGACGGACCAGTTCCCCGCCCTCAGCACCAAGGACAAGGCCGAGTGGAGGACCCATCGCGACAACGGACGACGCGTCAATGCGTACTACACCAAGCGCTGGGACAAGAAGTGTCTGCTTGCTGCAGAATGCTGAGAGGGCTGGTAGAATCCCCTACAAATGGTTATAATAATTGTTTTGCTGGCCTTGCTGTAGAGCTTTACTGTGTTCCCCGTAGAACATTTGAGTCCGATCATAATATGAGCAAGCGCTTTTTTAACTGAAGTCTATTTTACAAGGCAAGTGGATGGGATCAGTCAGGTGGCATGATCCCCCTCCTCGTCATGCGACGGCGACAGCCTAAAACGATAAGGTTGCGTTGAAGATCAAGTGAAACGACGAAGTACCTGTATTTTCAGCATTGGCTACAGATAGGTAGTTGAATGAATGAAGTCTGAGAACAGGCAGCGAGTTGAGACGGAGACTTTCGGATGTGTATATTTTGCTGTCTGGAAGACGCAACCAGCTGAGCTCCAACGCCCACTGGGACTAGCGGAACTGAGTTGACGGGGCGAAACCACCGGCGCGTTGGTTTCCGATGCGTTTTTCTGCTTTCCGTCTAGCGATCGACGTGCGTTGTGTAGGCACTTTCAAAGCTGCTGGCCTGCGCTCACGGCCAGCGGGTTATCAACCTACGATGGTCCGTCGGGATTCCGTCGACAAGGGGCAGCACTACGGCTTCCCCTCCGCAGTGTCTGGGGATGCAGTCGAAGACTTCCCGGTGAAGAAGGACCCTTCGAGGGCCCCGGCGATCGTACGATGGCTCAAGCCGGACGCTTTGATGCAGAGGATCGGGAAATATGGACACCCGTGGACCGGGTGGGTCTTCGTCTATGGCGTAGTGCTGCTGGTCTTCTTCATCTACCGCTGCACGGCTCTCAAGGCGCTGTTCGCCATGTACGCCAGCGTCAAGGACGGCACCCCCAGCATCGTACTCGGGGCGTTGACGCTCGGGTTGCTGGAAGATTTCGTGTGTGCGACGTACTTCGCCTGCGCTTTGTGGGCATTCGACTCGCTCAAGGCCGCTGTCACTCAACGCCTGCCTCAACTGAAGCGTCCAGGAGTCGCACAGTTTATCAACAAGGCTGTGACGTTCTTGGTGTCGTGGCTGCTCTTCCTGGCCATGACAATCCCGTTCGTGGCCGACGTGATCATCGTGCGGCTGCGGGACATGCGCTTCACGTTCGACATCGTCACGATGGCCATCGACGAGAAGGACAACGCCACGTCCTTCGAGGTCTCCAACGACGAAGTCGCGGACGCGGTGCTCAACGCTGTGGCGCTGGTCGCTGCAGCCACGTTCTTCGCCGTTGTGCGCACGTGGGCTCCGTGGGCGGATCTCTCGAGCTGGAACCCGACGCAGTTATGCCCGCAAGCGCCTTATGGTCTCTGCTCTCGGAGAGCTACTCGCGTCAAGCACAAGCACAGACCCAGCGCCAAGGTGGACCAGGACGACTCGGAAGACAGCCAGGACTCCAGCAGCCCCACGGAGGACTCGGAGCTCGACCCAAGCCACGTCCTCTCCAGTCGAGCGAACGCGAATAAAGCTCGAGATGAAGACGACGAAGACGAAGAGCGCGACGCTGCCAACACCGCGCGATACGTCAAGGTCCAGATACGCGAACCCGCCCAAAGCCCCGAGCTGAGGAAGCTCACCGCTGTTGTAGACGATGACGATGAGGTCGACAATTCAGCGGACTTCAACGCAATGGACCAGTATCGTCAGTACCTAAAGCGAGGCATCATTACCCTCGTTGGGTTAGTGTTCTTCCCCATGATCGTGGTGGCCATTAGTCAAGGCAGCGCTCCTCTCATCGCGTACTCAGCTATGAACACGACGCTCAACGAGCTGTTCAAGCACGCGCTGCAGCCTCGCGTGCGTCAGGTCACTCCGACGGCTGGAGACTCGAGTCTCCCCTGGGTCGAGGCGTTCATCGACTACGAGACGGAGGAGCACACGCTATTCGGCTACGAGACACTCTACCGACGCACTACGGGCTTTAAGGGGGATCTCGCGTTCGACGTCAACGTATCGGCCGACAACCCGCCCAATGTGCTGGTCATCGTGGTTGAAGCGTTCAGATTCCACGACTCGCACTACCTGGTAGGAGAGGAGGACCCGTCCAACCTGTTCAAGGGGAGCAACATCACGATCACCCCCAACTTCGACAAGTGGGCGAAGCGAGGCATCGCTCTACGCAATTTCTGGTCCAGTTGGAGAACGAGCCGCTCCGTGGAGAGCCTCCAGTTCGCCCAGCTTCCGTACGATAGTGTGACCAAGTCGGGTATGACTGGAGGGAGGAGCGGCACGAGACTCGCTGGTCTGCCGCAGCTTTTCACGGCCAAGGGCTACGAGACCTTCTTCACCACGGGCTGTCTTACTGGCTATGACGGGTGGGACGGCTTCCTCCCCTCGCACGGGTTCGACACGGTCTGGAGTCGGGACGAGATGATGAAGATCGCTGAGAAGGACTTGGGCATCAAGCCCGAAGACTGGGACGGAAGCGAGCACCGCGGCCTCAATTGGGGCGTCCACGACGACTTGAGCTTCCAGATCCTCGGCGATCTACTGATCAACAAGACCAAGGAGCAGCAAGACCGCGTGGCTAGGGGACAGCCCAAGAAACCGCTCTACTTGAACCACTACACCATCTCCAGTCACGTGGACTACAAGCAGCGCCCGAAATGGTACGACGAAGCGGAGAAACCAGACTTCTCGGCCATGTACGAAGGCCAGGAGTACGCCGACAACGTCAAGAACTACCTCGAGATGCGCTACTTCGCCGACGTGGAAATGGGCAAGTTCCTCGACCGCATGGCCGAAATGGGCATCTTGAACGACACCATCATCGTCATCTCCGGGGATCACGGCCAGGGTCCCGAGTTCGGCAACGACGTCCCGGAAGACCGCGATGTGTCGGCCACGCGCGTGGCTGGGGCCATCATCGCTGAGGGGCGACTGGGGAACGCGTCGGGAATGGTGATCGACAGGGCCTCCGAAAATAGCATTGTCAATAACATTATTTCAGAAAATAACAATAAATTACGCATTTCGGCGGGTTCAACTATCGACCATGATAATTTATTGCTGCTTTTGGTGATATTACATAATTTATGACAGTTACCTTTATATAATAATGTTTGCATTTTACCAGACATCTACTCGCTTCCAGTCGTTCAGGAGCGCTGGAATTACTGGCTGTCTGCATTGCGAGTTGCAGCTCACTTGGCAGCTCTCACTTTTCAATTTTCACTTCTCAAGCCTCCAAGACCTCTTCCAGCATGGTTCGCGCTATCCGCCCCCCTCGCCCTACCTACACGAACTCCCAAGTCTCGGGGTTTTACTTCCGCCCGTGCCGCGACGAGAACGACGAGGTGATTCTCGAGTATTTCCGTTGCCGTTGCGGCACGGTGCGGAAGCAAACCCATAGGAACGGGTACTCCAACCTGATGCAACACATCAGGCGGGAGCACCCTGACTACGAGACCGTCATGCTCGACGCTACGACGGCGGAGACAGGCTCCCTCGTCAACTTCGTCCGCCACTTGGCGCTCAACCTCCACGGCTGGATGGCTTGGATTGTCATGTGCAACCTGCCACTCTCCTTTTGTGAGAGCCGAGAATCCCGGCGGTACGTGTATGCAGAAGTTCATTGTGTTTACATTACTACAGAAACTAACGGCTTTACTTTATGGATGTTATTCAGCTACTCCAATCTGGACCCCATCTCGGAGGAAACGCTGCGGGCTGGCATGGACGGGGTCGTCGTCGCCGTCGAGCGTTCGATTGCGTCGGAGCTGCCAGCACGCTTCGGCATCATGCTCGACGGCTGGACACACGCATCTGAGCACTACATCGCCGTGTTCGCATGCTACGAGGTGAACGGCTGTCCCAAGACAACGCTACTCAGCATGGCCCCGCTGCTGGACGCGCTGGACGACGATCTCTCCGCGCAGGGCCACCTCGAGTTCCTAGCGACCATGCTGCCGCGCGATTACGGCGTACAGCTGGCGCAGTGTCGCTTCCTCGTAGCTGACAACTGCGCCGTAAACCGGCGGCTGGCAACTCTTATGAGTGTGCCGCTTGTTGGTTGCGCAAGCCATCGCCTGAACCTTGCTGTTCAGGCGGACATGGCGTCGCATGAGGAGGACCTGGCTGCTGTGCAAGCGCTCATGGTAAAACTGCGTACTCTCACCCAATCTGCCAAACTACGGTAAGCGCTGATGTGTATGTGTGGTGTGTCAATATGTCTCTAACACAATTTTTGTATTATTGTAATTTTACAAAATAGGTTGAAAACGCCACTTCGACCTGTCATTCGCCAAGACACGTGCTGGAGCTCCACGTTCGAGATGGTGCGGCGCTACCTCAAGCTCCTCGAGTTCCTTGACGCCGAAGACGACGACCTCATGGACCTGCTGCCGCCACCGGCGATGAACAAGCGACTGCGGGCATTGTACCAGGAGCTGTGCGACATCGAGTCGGTCTCTAAGGCCCTTCAAGGCCACGACGTCGACCTGCTGGACGTTCGCGAGTGGTTCGACGAGCTGATCGCTGTCAAGCCACAATATGCACGCTACATTGGTAAGTTTATAACTGTGGATTTTGTCTTTATTATTTTACTAACAATTGTATAATGTTTTTTATTTTGCAGGGCCTCGAGCCAACATTGTGCACAGCCCAGACTTTGAGGCTGGGTGTGTTCGCGTTCTCCGCGGGAAGGCGCAGCGGCTGACGCGTGCTGAAAAGGCCGCTTTGCAGCCCTTCGAAGCTGCGGGACCGGACGACGAGGCCGCGAGCGAGGAGGAGGAGGAGGCAGCCGCGTCATTCGTGGAGCGCCTGCGGAAGCGCCGGCGGCTTGCACAGGATTCGGTCAAGTACGAGCAGCTGAAGAGCATTCCACCCACGTCAAACGTGGTGGAACGACTGCTCGGGTGACCTTTGGCCATCAACGACACGGTCTGCTGCCGCGCACGCTTGAGACGATTTTGTTTCTCCGCCAGAATCGGTCGTACTGGGATGCAACGACTGTTGACAATTTGCGCTAGGTGGTAAGCTAATGTGTGTGTCGTTAATGAACTACATGCTTTCCATAATGGAGTTATTTATTGTTTAAGATGAGGTGCTGTCATAATTTACTGTTGTGTTGTCAGGAGCGTGATGGGATAATTTATCTAGCCCCACATAGCGTACTAAATAACAATGCCATATTCGGAGCCCCTGGTGATCGACGACGCCACGGAGCAGTACGATATCCTCAACACGCTGGCGGACATCACGGGGGTGCCCGAAGGAGGCTTCGAGCAGGACGGCGTGGGTCGCTCTCTCAAGCGGAAGATGAAGTTCGGGGAGCGGACCGTGTACAGCAACAACCCGACGAGGAAGATGTCGGTGGTGCGCGGTCACCTGCGTCTGCGGTACGATAAAGCCACGGACTCGATGCTGCTGCACAACGCGGATACAGATCACGACATGAAGAAGGACCTGTTCCCGAGTCTGACTAAAGAGGAGAAGAACGAGTGGCGACGCTGGCGCGACGCTGGCCGCCGGATCAATTCGTACTACACGAAGCGGTGGGAAGGAAGCTGCCTGCTTGAGGCGGAGTGCTAGGTAAAACAATAATACAATAGAAAAATAAATTCAAAAAGTTGGTGGTCGTGCTGCTAGGACCAAGTAACTGCGGTTTCTCACTTTATGAGTGTTGTCGTGCCTCTGGTTGCATCTTGTTGAAGCCGACACATCTATCCATAGTCCAAATGCACTGGGAAGCCGCTGCAGTGAACACGCGACGAAGTAAAGTTTTTTTTTCAGTTCGAAATGTTTTGACAATAGCTTACAAGCAGCCAAAACGTGCACACGTAGGAACACATACCACTCCGATGCGACACCCGATGCGAGGCCACTGGCGTAGGTTCCATGAGCGTAGAGTTGGGGTGGGTTAGAGGTTGAGGTTGAGGCAGGCCGCAGGCTACGGAGCCGTTAGCTCGCGCTTCGGTGCTAAGTGAATGCGACTGCACCACGAAACAGCGAAAACTGGCGGCACAACTTCCCACTTGCATTCTATTTAGCGCCGTCGTCCATTCGATGCGATCCAGTGCTTCCACTTCCATCGGGCTATGGAAGCCCTCGGCTCACTTCACAACTCGCCGCGAACGACTTTTGGCTGTCGCTTCACGACCCTCCAGTGCACACGAACAGCACAACTCAACGGCGACAATGACGAAGAGTCCAGACATCCAAGGTCAAGGCAGATCTTCGAGCTGTTCGCTGCAGTGGGTCGGTGGTCGGCCGTGGCTCGGCTGGGCTTTTGTCTACGCGTTCGTGCTCTTCCTCTTCTTCATCTACCGGTGCATGGCGCTCAAGCCGCTGGTGTTGATGTACGCCAGCGACAAGGACTACACGTCCAAGGTGGTTCTTGAAGCGCTGGGCCTCGGCTTCCTCGAAGACTTTGTCTGTGCCACGTACTTCGCCACCGCGCTCTGGTGCTTCGACAGCCTCAAGACGTTCATGGCCAAGTGCTGCGGCCGAGACAGCAACCTGGCCAGTAAGTTCCTCACGTTCACGGTCTCGTGGCTGCTGTTCGTGGCCACGATGGCGCCGTTCGTGGCCGACCTGGTGCTCGTGCGGCTGCGCAGCATGCGCTTCACCTTCGAGCTCGTGACCATGGCCATTGACGAGAGGGACCACGCCAAGGCCGTGGCCGTGTCCAGCTCGGAGATCAGTGACGCCACACTCAGCGTGACGGAGTTTCTCGTGGTCACAACGTTCTTCGCCATTGTGCGGACGTGGGCGGCGTGGGCCGATCTGTCGACGTGGAACCCGACGCACCTGGTGCTGTCGTTGGATGACTCGCTGCTGTACGTGGCGCTGAGCGCGGGTGGCAGCAAGCCGCTGTCGCCTAGAAGTAGAAGCCCCAAGCGCAAAGGCGACTGTCGACAGTACTTGAAGCAGAGTCTCGTGGCGCTGGCAGGGCTCGTACTCTTCCCGGTTATCGCGGTGGCCATCAGCACTGCCAGCACGCCGCTGGTGGCCTATTCGGCGCTCAACACGACGTTGAACGAGCTGTTCGCGCGCGGACTGGAGCCGACGCTGGACGTGACAGTGGCCGCCCCCATGGTCGTCGAGGACGTCGTGGAGGGGAGCGTCGACAGCTCCAGAGACAACGCGCTGTCTGGAGACGCGCACAACACGACGGAAACCCACGAAACCTTGCAGAAGAACTCGACCGAGAGTGACCAAGAAGCTTCAACTGCGGCCAACGCAGACAGCGAAGCTCCTACGCCCGCGCCCACACCGGCACCAACACAGGCAGTCAAGCGCGTGACGCTGCCCTGGGTCGAGACGTTCATCGACTTTAAGACGGAGGAGCACACGCTGCTTGGGGACAACACACTACACCGACGCACTACGGGCTTTAAGGGGGATCTCGCGTTCGACGTCAACGTATCGGCCGACAACCCGCCCAACGTCCTGGTCATCGTGGTGGAAGCGTTCCGGTACCACGACTCGCACTACCTGGTAGGGGAGAAAGACCCGTCCAACCTGTTCAAGGGGAGCAACATCACGATCACCCCCAACTTCGACAAGTGGGCGAAGCGAGGCATCGCTCTACGCAATTTCTGGTCAAGCTGGCGCACGAGTCGATCGGTGGAGAGCCTCATGTTCGCTCAGCTGCCGTACGACAGCGTGACCAAGTCGGGGATGACGGGCGGCCAGCAATCCACCAAGCTCGCGGGGTTACCGCAATTGTACTCGGCCAAGGGCTACGAAACCTTCTTCACGACGGGGTGTTTGACCGACTACGACGGATGGGACGACTTCCTGCCTACCCACGGGTTCGACACGGTCTGGAGTCGCAATGAGATGATGAAGATCGCCGAGAAGGAGCTGGGCATCACGCACGATCAGTGGAATGGGGACGAGCACCGCGGCCTCAATTGGGGCGTCCACGACGACTTGAGCTTCCAGATCCTCGGCGACTTGATGGTGAAGAAGACCAAGGAGCAACAAGCGCGAGTGGCCAGAGGAGAACCCAAGAAGCCGCTGTTCCTCAACCATTATACAATCTCAAGCCACGTGGACTTCAAACAGCGCCCGAAATGGTACGACGAAGCGGAGAAACCAGACTTCTCGGCCATGTACGAAGGCCAGGAGTACGCCGACAACATCAAGAACTACCTCGAGATGCGCTACTTCGCCGACGTGGAAATGGGCAAGTTCCTCGACCGCATGGCCGAAATGGGCATCTTGAACGACACCATCATCGTCATCTCCGGGGATCACGGCCAGGGTCCCGAGTTCGGCAACGACGTCCCGGAAGACCGCGATGTGTCGGCCACGCGCGTGGCTGGGGCCATCATCGCTGAGGGGCGACTGGGGAACGCGTCGGGAATGGTGATCGACGACGCCACGGAGCAGTACGATATCCTCAACACGCTGGCGGACATCACGGGGGTGCCCGAAGGAGGCTTCGAGCAGGACGGCGTGGGTCGCTCTCTCAAGCGGAAGATGAAGTTCGGGGAGCGGACCGTGTACAGCAACAACCCGACGAGGAAGATGTCGGTGGTGCGCGGTCACCTGCGGCTGCGCTACGAGAGAATGACCGACTACGTTCTGCTGCACGACGTAGATACCGACCACGACATGAAGAACGACTTGTTGCCGGGGCTCTCGGAAGCCGAGCGGGCCGAGTGGCTGCGCTGGCGTGACAAGGGGCGACTCATCAACTCGTACTACACCAAGCACTGGGAAAAGAGGTGCCTGCTCGATGGAGATTGCTAGAAATCTTCGGTATGTGTAGCGGCTTGAGCTAGTCAATAGTAGTCAGCGCTGACAAGCTAAACCCTCATGTCTGTCGTTGGAGACTTCAAGGCCACGGGACACGATCCGTCGTCGCCCTCCTTCACATCACCCGTTCGACGTGCTCAACACGCTCGAACATGTAGCTGGCTGAATCCAAACGTAGTGTCAAGGTCGGGGGCGAGTGGTGTTCAGCTACGAGTCCGAATCGCGTAATGGCCATGAGCGGCTACGTGACCGAGTTACGCTCGCGTCAGCAACACCGAGAGCACAACCCGACCAAATCACGGATTCTTGGCCGAAGAGCAAAAGGAGCGTACGGGAGGCCTGACGTGCCTTCAGGCGCCAATTTCAACTCCAGTTTACCCGACGCGGTGGAAAGCTAGCTCTTGTCTGCTAAACAATCGAGCGAGGTTATGAACCTAAAATGCCGTCCAGGTTGTGCCTTTAAATGGGATGTTTCAGCAGCAGCCTCTGCTATTAGCTGTCAGGGTTGAAGTCGGTCGATCGACATCTGTACTTCTTGGCTCTCCCTCTTGAGACGAGTGCAGTGCAGTGGCCGTTAGTGCTCGCTCATACGGCCAAAGAAGACACCTCGCGCCCCTGAGCTCGATGGGTCCGAGTTGGAGTCTGTAACTCCACGACCGGTGGGTGCAAGTTTGTGGTCGCCAGCAACCGCAAGTAAACTCAACCAAGTAATCTTCAGAGTAAACCTGCATCTTTGCTGGCTTTGTTCGCAAAAGCTGGCAAAATGATGACTCGGGTTCCGAAAACTCAGGGCCAGACTGCTGTTCGCAGCGTTTGCTGTCCGCAGCCGCTGCGACGTTGAAACAGCAGGCTCGTCGCGTCGTGGCAAAGATGGCACGGAACAGGCTCAAGTCAGCCTGGCTCAACATCCTCGGAGCTGCTGCCTCACCATCGAAGAGATTTTTTTGCGTTCGCCCTCACGCCGCCTGTCCGCGGGGCCTTACGTGGCGATGGCACGACTGCGAGCACAACTCCACTCACTCTCCGATCGTCAGCGGCGGCAGCACACCACCATAGCCGGCTAGGTACCCAAGTCTCAATAATAGTCTACCATGGTGCCCATGGAGAACGACGACCCCGAGGTAGAGCCCAAGCCTGTCCGCGTCTCCAATGACGCAACGCTGGACAAGAAGCTTCAAGCTCAAGCTCAACAAGAGGACGAAGTAGACGGCCCCGAGGACCTCCCGACGTTCACCGAGTGGGTCGTGCTCAAGGTCAAGCAGACGTCTATCGCGCGTCGCCTCGCGCGTGACGACTGTCCGTACCGCGGCTGGGCGTTCGTCTACGGCTTCACGCTCGCGCTCTTCTTCGCGTTCCGGTGCAACACGCTCGGCGCGCTGATCTCCATGTACGGCACGGAAGCCGACGACAGCTTCTGGGTCGTACTCGGAGCGTTGACGCTCGGGTTCCTCGAGGACTTCGTCTGCGTCACGTACTTCGCGTGCATCTTGTGGGCGCTGGACAGCGTCTCGCCGGCGTTCAACTGCTGCGGTCGCGGGCTCGTGGCTCGAATCATTGGCCACGTCACGAGCTTCTCGCTGTCGTGGCTGCTGTTCGTGCTCGTGGTGACGCCCGTGATCGCCGACGGACTCATCGTGCGGCTGCGCGACATGCGCTTCACCTTCGACATCGTGGTCATGGCCATCGACGAGAAGGACAACGCCAGCTCCTTCGAGGTCTCGGACAAGGAGGTCACGGACGCAGTGATCAACGTGCTGGTGCTCGTAGTCTCCGCTACGGTCTTCGCCGCCGTGCGGACGCGCGCGCCGTGGGCCGATCTGTCCACGTGGAACCCGACGCACATCGCGCTGTGTGCGAGCTCCTCGCACGCGTACAACCAAATGAGCTTGAAGGGCAACGACAGCAGTACCAAGCGCAAAGACGCCAACGTCGAGCTTGCTCCGTTGGCGAAGGGGAGCAAGGAGGACGTATCGATTGACACCGGCTCCGGTACCCCCAAGTACGTGACGGTGGACATCGGAGACGCTACCGAAAGCTCGGAAGCGGATACGATGTCGCCCTCAGACGAGGAGAACGACGGCGTTGACCGCCTCTCCGTCGCCAAGAAGCCGATGGCAAAGGCAAAGGGCAAGCGTCAGTACGTCAAGCAGTTCCTGGTGGCGCTAATTGGTTTGGTCTTCCTCCCGCTCTTCGTGATCGCGTTGACCAACGCGGCGTCTCCTCTGGTCGCGTACTCGGCCTTGAACACGTCGCTGAACGAAGCTCTGGGCCACGCGTTCCAGCCCGACGCGGAAGGATCGACGTCCGCAGTGGACGAAGCGGATCTGCCCTGGGTCGAGACGTATATCCACCACGCGACCGAGAAGCACGAGCTCTTTGGCAACGACACGCTGTACCGCAAGACGACGGGATTCAAGGGCGAGCTGGCGTTCGACGTCAAGGTGAGCAAGAAGAACCCGCCGAACGTGCTGCTCATTGTGGTGGAGTCCTTCCGCTTCCACGACTCGCACTACCTCGTGGGGGAAGAAGACCCGTCCAACCTGTTCAAGGGCACCAACATCACGATCACCCCCAACTTCGACAAGTGGGCCAAGAGGGGCATCGCCCTTCGAAACTACTGGTCGAGCTGGCGCACGAGTCGCTCCGTGGAGAGTTTGCTGTTCGCTCAGCTGCCGTACGACCATGTGACCAAGTCCGGTATGACTGGCGGCCAGAAGAGCACCAAGCTCTCGGGTCTGCCGCAGCTCTTCTCGGCTAAGGGCTACGAGACGTTCTTCACCACTGGCTGCAAGACGGACTACGACAGTTGGGACGCCTTCTTGCCTGCCCACGGGTTTGATACAGTTTGGAGTCGCAACGAGATGAAGAAGCTAGCGGAGAGCGACCTGGGCATCAAACCCGGTGACTGGAAGGGCCCGCAGCACCGCGGACTCAACTGGGGCGTGCACGACGACCTGAGCTTCCAGCTTCTGGGCGATCTGCTGGTCAACAAGACCAAGAAGCAGCAAGAGCGCGTGGCCAAGGGGGAACCCAAGAAGCCGCTGTTCCTCAACCACTACACCATCTCGAGCCACGTCAACTACAAGCAACGGCCGAAATGGTACGACGAAGCAGAGAAGCCCGACTTCTCGGCGCTCTACGAGGGCCAGAAGTACGCCGACAACATCAAGAACTACCTCGAGATCCGGTACTTCACCGACATGGAGTTCGGCAAGTTCATGGACCGCATGTCCGAGGCCGGAATCCTTGAGGATACGATCGTGGTGGTCTCAGGAGACCACGGACAGGGTCCAGAGTTCGGCAACGACGTCCCGGAAGACCGCGACGTGTCTGCGACCCGTGTGGCTGGCGCTATCGTCGCTGAAGGACGACTGGGCAAGAATGTGGGCAAGGTCATGGACGACGCCACGGAGCAGTACGATATCCTTAATACTCTGGCGGACATCACTGGAGTCCCTGAAGGAGGCTTCGAGCAGGACGGCATTGGTCGCTCGCTTAAGCGCAAGGTCAAGTTCGGGGAGAGGACGGTGTACAGCAACAACCCGACGAGGAAGATGTCGGTGGTGCGTGGGCACGAGCGACTGCGGTACGACCGGGTGACGGACGTGGTGCTGCTGCACAATGCCGACACGGATCACGATATGAAGCACGATCTGCTGCCCGGTCTGTCTGAGGAGGAGCGGAAGGACTGGCTCAACTGGCGAGACGCCGGACGGCGCATCAACTCGTACTACACCAAGAGGTGGAAGAAGAAGTGCTTCCTCGCTGCAGACGCCTCCGAATGTAAATCCAACTAGATTGACAATATAAACGCTGTTCCTCGAACTGTAAGAGGGAACTTAAACTGAACTACGTACAGGGATCCCGAAAATACAATATATCTCAACTGAAAGTGATTGAGGCAAATAAATAGCACTTGACTTTCTTGATGGAGAAGAAATAAATAATTGAATAAAACAGTACAGAACAATACATAACTCCCACTTCAACCTTGTCTTGTATTCAAAGTTATCTACTGCAGGCAAGCATCGACAGTAGCAACATTCCAATACGAGCTGTTCACACTCAAGAAGAGGATCATTTCCGGAGCCTGCGGAGAAAGACGATGGCGCTCGTGGCGCAGCACCGACCTGGCCGAGCTAAACAGCCGCTCGAGGATATTAGACGTTGGTGGTATCGCGCGGAGGAGGGCGAAGGTGGTGGGGGCGGCGCCGACTTCCTGCGCTTCAGAATCCGTTCCGCGAAGCTGGTGACTTCCTCGTCATCCGGCGAAGCTGCGGTGGCTGCAACGCGTCGAAACGGTTGCAGCAGCGCCTTCTCCGCAGCTGTCAGCCGTGTCACCTTCCCGCCCAGCACTTTAACCACCGCAGACTCGAATTTAGGCGAGTGGACGATGGGGGCATTGGGCGCTAGCATTACAGCAGCAAAAAAAAACATACCTTTAGTAAATGTGATAACAAAACACTAAGAAAAAATACAACTCACCAAGATAGCTTCGAAACGAAGGCCGCACCTCCAGCAAACCATCCAGCAGGTCACGAGCGTCGAGCAGTGTTAGCCCCTCGCTTTGCAGCTTCTTGGAGATCGACTCCACGTCGTGCAGCTCGTCGAAGAGCTTGCGAAGGCTGTGGTGCATGGCTCGCGACGGGATGAGGTCTTCGAGGTCCTCGTCGTCCGGTGAAAGGTGCTCGTAGAGGCAAAAATACCGCGCGAGCATCTCGAACGTCGACGATCATCGGATGTCTTGGCGGAGGACCGGTTGGAGGGAGTTTTTTTTGACTGCCAAAAATATTAACGAAAAATTAATAACGTTATTAATATATCCAAAATAATACCCAAAACAGTAATCGTACCGAAGCTTTGCTGCTTGCTTGAGCGTGCGTAGCTTACGCATATGCGCTTGAACTTCACCCAGCGCTTCTTGGGAGCGAGATGCTCACGCACCGCGAGGTTGAGATGGTATCTTGCGCAGCCAACAAGTGGCACACCCATGAGGTGAGCCAGTCGCTTGTTGATTGCGCAATTGTCGCCCGCCAAAAAGCCTCGCAAAAAGCGAATGGAAGATTGCACATGACGATCCAGCACATCCAGCCGAACCGGTTCGTCGCCTTCTGACTGACCCAGGAGACAAGCGTCCGGTGGCAGCGGCACTGGCATCCCGCATCGCGTCCTCATAGTTGGGGTGGCTGTCTCGGACGTGAGACACCAAGTTGGTGTAGCCCGACCGAGGCGTGTGCTTGCGGTGCTTCCCGCAAGCCTTGCAAACTTGATAGCCTGTCGGCTCTCCTTGCTCATCGAGGGCCGGCGAGAAGTAGAACCGAGCGACTTGCTTCTTGGAGAAAGGTCGGGTGGCTCGGGTCGGGGCAAACACACGCATGGTGGTGGAGGTAGCGGTAGAGTTAAGCTCCTTGAGCGGAGGGAAATTTGAAAGTGCCTGCAGAAGTGTAACGTGCACTTTGTTTCACGCTAAGGGCGGCAGGTGTCGTGGTTGGTGTCTAGTAGACGGGCCACCGCTGCTGGGCCACCTCCGGTGGCGCAAAACTGGTGGCTACCAAGGACCGCAAAATATTATATGAGTTTTCGCTTGATATCAAAATAAAATATGGATGGATAGTTATATTCAGGCAAAATAAATAATTTCCCATAAAAATATAAATATATTGTTTTGAATATTTATTTTTCGGGATCCCTGACTACGCGGACGTCTCCAAAGCTTTTGCGACGTGGAGCTCTCCGCGCATGAGTTTCTCCACAATGAGTGCAGCCACGTCAACTCGGTCGGCTTTGGCGGCAACAAGCAGTGCCACCTCTGGCTTGCTGCATCCGGCAGTTTTCGAGTAGAGCTTGGACCATGTCGCAATCCTCCTTTGATGCTGCTCTTATCAATGCGGACGCAAGTTGGTGGTAGTTCGAGTATCATCACGGCAATATCTCTGTAGCCACGCCAAGCAGCCGACACCAACGCGGACTCGACATTTCTTAGGAAGCCCCGCCGGATAATCTCAGCAGCGATAGTGTGTGTAACCTTCCTCTGCAGTGCCCGGTCAAAGTCAGGCCTTCCGATATAATTATTTATTTTGAAATACAATACAATATGTTCCATTCAATAACTTATTGAGTGTCGACGGGAAAACTGTATCAGTTATTTATTGTGGACCAGGTGCGGCACGATACAAATTCCTAGTAGTTATACATAACATCGAACATAAACACTGCTACATTAATGTATTTTATGCGGTTCTAACTGCAAGCCAATAGTTTATTTCAATTGTGATCCGAAATACTATTACAATAGTATTATCGGAAGGCCTGGTCAAAGTTACACCGGCCCCGACGCTCGTAGCTTTTGTCACACAAGAGCTGCACCACAGCGAGATGACCATTCCGCACCGCAGTCAAAAGAGCGAGGGTCATGTTAGAAGGTCCTGGCAGGAGTTGTTTCACCACATGGACGAAGCTGTTAGCCTACCTCGTCGATGCTCGAAACGAGCCCCCTGAATACGGCTGCAACGTGTGCGTGCGTGGCCATGACGAGCAGCGGTCAAGAGCTCTCTCGCATATCAAGCAGATCAGGGTAAGCCCTATAAAGCCACTGAAGAACGTCGAGGTGGCCATTAGCGGCTGTACCCGTAAACGCCTCGACCGAGCAGCCCTCCGTTCGGGTTGGCACGTAGCCACTGGAGAAGGTCGAGACGACCTCGCGCGGCAGCTCCGTCCATGGCTCCAACTGTCCCCGTACACTCGAATAACCCGCTGCAGGTCGTTGTACACGGCGACGTCAATTGCCTTGGGCATCAGAAAAGTATTGATGAGGTCGAGAACATGCGGGAGGCCTTGAAATTGGTCGGGGATCGCCAGTGTAGTGCTCAATAGCAGGGGAGGCGTCTCCATCCTCGTTCTTCGACTTAAACGCACAATTCTGTCGTTGATCAAACAAAACGTGAAGCGACAAGGGCCACGGCGTGTTCTCTTCTCTTTCTCTTCAAAACCAACCGCCACTTATGTTGAAAGCCGTGATGCGGCAGTCGTCCACAGGATCAACAACGTCTTGATTGGAATCAAGTCGAAAACTCACTTCGTCCTCGGTGGAGGTGGCGAAGGAGCCGCGTTCGAGCTATGTGATGCGACACTGGACGTCTGGTGTGGAGCGACGGGAAGCTCCTGGTCGTCGAGCTGCCTGGGAATCTGCAAGAACTGCTAATGAATGGACTCCACAACCAGCCCCCGCCGTGCAACAGGAACCGAGTTCCACAACCCCGTCGATTTTGGCCTGTTTGCGGCGGTTGAGCCACTGCGACAGAGGCTGATAAGGACGCGGGTGAAGGGAACTGCACAAGGAACGAAGAGCAAGAACTTAACACGCAGCCAGGAAGTTTTCCGTTAGCACTTGGAAACCCCCCAGCCTCCTGGCTATCCACCGCCTGGGGGTTTCTCCATTTTCAGTTTACCGGTGCCTCGTGAGCTTCACTCCCCCCCCCCCCCCATCCCGACGTGCCAAGCAACCAAGACCGATGGTTCCTCGCGGTATGCCTCGTTTCTCGAGACCCCCGTCATCTTCGTTGTTTCTGCGTGCGGGTGAATCAATCTCTGCCATGAAGCTCCGCGTCGTAGCGAAGGTGACTCCAGTTTGGCAACGCGTTGAGTCTTCTACAGTGTTTCAGCGGTTAAAAAATGCCGAACTGTGGACTCGGCCGTGGCTCGGGTGGGCGTTTGTGTACACATTCTCCCTCTTCGTGTTCTTCATCTATCGTTGCGCAAGTCTCGGCTCGCTTTTCGACATGTACGCGAGCAACGGAACGCTGGGTCTGGCGCTGGGGGCGCTGAGTCTCGGGTTTCTGCAAGACTTGGTGTGCGTCACGTACTTCGCGTGTGCGCTCTGGCTGTTCGACGCAGTGAAGTCCGTGGCCAGCAAGTCCCGTTCACTTGACGCTGTGTGGAAGTGCAGCGCGTTGGTCCGCTGCAGCTGCGTTACAGCTCGAATGGCCGGCAACATCGCCGCATTCACCGTGTCTTGGCTCCTGTTCCTCGCTATGATGGCGCCTTTCGTGGCGGACTTGCTCATCGTGCACATTCGAGGCATGAGGTTCACGTTCGACCTTATCGCCATGGCAATCGAAGAGAAGGACCACATCAGCGCCTCTCCTATCTCCAGCGACGAGGTCAACGAAGGCTATGCGAGCGCGGCGGTTCTCATCCTTGTGGCTAAATTATTCGCGACCATAAGGACGAAGGCGTCGTGGGCTGATCTAATGCACTGGAACCCGACACTAGCGCTCTCTAACCTCATTTTGGCTCGATCCAGTCGAATTACTAAGCCAAAGAGGTTTACGAGCGCCGCCAAGGTCACTGACAAGAAGTTGGTCAAGTCCTCCTCGTACGTGGACATTGACCTCAACGATGATAACGGTGAAGCTGAGCCCGTGGACGCAAACGAGGACAGGGAAGGGTTGCTGTCAGCCTCGAAAAAGAAATCATTCGACGACCCTAAGTTGACGTACAAGCGCGTTGCGGTGCAGCTCGCTCTCGTCGTCTCCGGTCTCGTGCTTCTCCCTACCGTCGTTGTGGCATTGAGTCGGGCGAGCTCCCCCATTGTTGCATATGCTGCCATGAATGCGTCACTCAACGAGCTATTTGCTCGTGCTTTGGAGCCTACGCTGGATAACAATGTACAAGCCTCTGAGGACGCGTGGGTAGAACTCTACATCCACAATTCTACCGAGAAACACACACTGTTCGGCCCCAACACACTGTACCGGCGCACGACAGGCTTTGAAGGAGACCTCGCCTTCGACGTGGACATCAATCCGAACAATCCCCCCAACGTTTTACTCATCGCAGTCGAGTCTTTCCAGTTCCACGACTCTCGGTACCTCGTCGGGGAGGCGGACCCGTCCAACTTGTTCAAAGGAACGAACCTCACCGTGACTCCAAACTTCGATCGGTGGGCGAAGCGCGGCGTTGCTCTGCCTAACTTTTGGTCGAGTGTGCGCACTAGCCGCTCCGTGGAGAGCTTGATGTTTGCACAGATCCCGTACGACAGCCCCGTGCATACCGGTATGGCTGGAGGGAAGAAAGATACCCGCTTGGAGGGGCTACCCCAGTTTTTCACGGCAAAAGGGTACGAGACCTTCTTCACCACGGGCTGCACCACGCACTACGACAGTTGGGATATTTTCCTTCCGATTCATGGCTTCGACACCGTCTGGAGTAACAACGAGGTGGCCAAACTGGCCGAGAGCGACTTGGGCGTCAAGCACGAAGACTGGTACGGCTCAGAAGCTCGAGGGATGCACTGGGGTGTGCATGACGATCTAAGTTTCCAAATTCTCGGCGATTTACTCGTCAACAAGACGAACCAACAGAAGCAGCGAACGGCTCGAGGTGAGCCAAAGAAGCCGCTATTCCTTACGCACTACACCATCTCGAGCCACGGACCATACCAAGAACGCCCCAAGTGGTATGCCGACGCCGAGAAACCCGACTTCTCGGCGCTTTATGAAGCCGCAGACAACCCGGAACTGCGTAAAGATTACCTCGAAATGAGGTATTTTACCGACGTCGAGCTGGGCAAATTCATGGATCGCATGGCCGACAGCGGGATCCTGAATGACACGATCGTTGTCATCGTCGGGGACCACGGGACTGGCAATGGCGTGTCGGCCACACGAGTGGCCGGTGCCATCATCGCGGAAGGCCGGCTGGGCGACAAGGCGGGTCTTGTGATCGACGATGCCACTGAGCACTACGACGTCCTCAACACGTTGGCTGATATCACTGGAGTGCCCAAGGGGGGATTCATACAGGACGGTGTCGGACGCTCGATCAAGCGGGGTGTCAGCTTTGGAGAGCGGGTTGCCTTCAGCAACGACCCGAATAAAAAAATGTCTGTCGTGCGTGGACATCAACGGCTTCGCTATGATCGGATTGGTGATGCTGTTTTCCTGCACAACGCTGACACGGATCACCATGAGACTACGGATTTGTTCCCAGACCTTTCAGAGGAGGAGCAAGCAGAATGGATGGCCTGGCGAGACCATGGACGACGAATTAACGCGTACTACACGAGTCGCTGGGACGGCAAGTGCTTGTTTGCTGTCAATTGCTGATGCAGCCCTATGCAGGAACTACAGGAGATACGATTAGTGGTTACAAGGAGGACATCAATACATGGGACTAATCTAGGCGGCTCGCTGTCTTCTTTTGTGGCTGTGCTCTTCATGGCTTGGCTGCAGTTCTTAGAGTACACTGTCGATGGCATCAACAACACCGGCACCGAGCATGACGAATCCCAGAGCCATCATCCCGCACAGGAACGCCTGGTTCAGTCGCCTCCCCAACGTCGGGGGTTCATCACGAAAGAGGCACAGGTGGAAATATGCCGGCATGATGAACGCCAGCAGTGAGCAGCAAGTCGAACCGATGAACGAGATAAATCGCCCAAAATCTGACAGTCAGCACAAATACATGAAGTTAGGAATAATACTTAATAATAATGGAAAGAATCAAACCATGAAAACATAACGAGCAGTACCTGGGATGGCAGCAGCAATGACTGCAGTAAACAAAACGACCCCAGCACGCAGCAGAACGCCCTTTCTCTCAGTGACCCGCGAGTCCTCCAGCTTGTTGCCACAAGCCACCATCGGCTGCAGCACCTCGAACACCGGGAACAGCATCACCGGGTACGTGAAGAAGAGTCCCAAGCACAGGAAGATCTTGACAAGCGTCACCAAACCGCCGCTTCCCTCAAAGTTTAGCGTGATGACGGCGTCCGTGTCATCCCCAAACGCGAGGTAACCGCAGATACCGAACGTAGCGTACAGTGTCGTGATGATCACGACGGTGCAGACCAGAATCGGCGTAAAGTTCCTCTTGTTCTGCATCGAGTTCTCCAGCGGCAGCACCATCCCCACGCCTTCAAAGCAGTAACTCGCTACTCCAAAGAAGAACGGCACCGCAGACACAACTCCGATCGCCTCGATGTTGTCGTGGTCTTGCTCCATGTAGCCCAGATCAATGTTCAGCACCACCAGCAGTCCGAGGATACACATGAAATCTGCCAGCAGCGCCACGTAGGCCAGCTCCTTCATGTGTTTCAGCAGCGAGAAGCCGATCAGCGGGGGCACGCACACCGACACCACCAACTGCTTCGACACGTCCAGGAACTTGTGCGCGTTCGTCGAAATGAAGATCAAGTCTACAACATAATAATAAAATAATATAACGTCAGCACTCGTTGAAAAGAACCCCCACTATCAAGTGAAAGTGCCTTACAGGCGATGCAAAACCCCGTTTGGGAGATAACGAGAGCTGAGTTGACGAGCGTGGAGCCGAATTGACCCATGGCGAAGAAGCCGATCTCGCCGTACTTGGTCACGTTCTTGCCCTGCTGCTTGAGCTTGTACTTGCACTGCACCACGAGCATCATGGCGTACGTGCTCACGGCCGCCACACCCACCAGTGTCACGAACCCCACCTACAAAACAAATAAAATTAATCTAAGAGATTAAAGATAAAGCAATACATTAAAGAAATCTCACCAAGACGCCGCACTTGCGGAAGGCGTAGGGCAACCCCAAAACTCCCGAGCCCAGGAACGCGATGCACGTGTTGATGAACGTCTTCAAGTCACTATACGCAGCAGCAGCAGCAGTTAGTCTCTACTCTAATAGCGCATTAACAGTATGTAAGCTGCCGATTGCCACGTACGACGTGAGGTGCTGCGCCGCCTCCGCGTGTTCGTGCGCCGCGGGGCTGTCGAGGCGCTTGGGGCCCGCGCTGTCGGCCTGCCGCACGCTGAAGCTGGAGGCGGTGGAGCACGTGTCCGACTCGCTGTCGAGGTCCACGGCCCCCAGCTCGGGCACCTGCACGGAGCCCACGTGTACGTGTACGTCCGCCATGCTCGATCGCTGCGTCTCGAGTTGTGACGTCGTTGTATGATCGGTGTGGATGAATTTTCGATCGTCAAATCCCCAATAATGCGTACTTAACACGCACTTCAGCATTATAAAGGCTGACTCGACGACAGCTGGACTGTGCTGTGCTTGCGACTGGAGCGAACGCGTGCTGCATGCATGAAGCTCGATGCATTCGTCGTCGGCAAGGTTGTGGTTATTGTGCTGGTGGCGATTTTGGTGGTACGCGTGACTGGCAGGTCTAGTTGAAGTTGCACCCTCTCGGACTAATCGCGGCCACGGTATCCTCTCTAGCGGGGACCAGAATGGTGTCGTCACGTTTAACAGCAAGTGAGGGAGGTCATGCTGTTCGCTGCTCAAGTTCAACGGAGATGTCTGAGACTGGTACTACACTAGACTCTAGCCTAGACTCCACGGACCAGTTTTCAATTCGCGCTGATCGCCGCAAGCAACCAACTACATTCACAGTAATTAACTTAGTGTCATGGGCATCGCGTCGACCGTAACGCAGGAGCACGTGGACACCGTGAAGCAGTACGTGGCGCTGCGCCTGGAGAAGCGCACGAAGGAGACGCTGCAGCTGGTTAGCGACGACGTTCAGTTCTACAGCCAGCGTGACGGCAGCTACCGGGGTAAGGAGGAGTTCTGCGTCTACCTGGAGAAGACCAAGGTAGAGGGCACTTGGCAGCCGCCAGCGATCGAGGACGGCGACGACGAGCACGTGGTGGTGCGTGGCGTGGTCAAGATCTTCTTCGTGCCGGTCTCGGTCAAGTCGACGTTCGCCTTCGACGACGCTGGCCGCATCTGCAGCATCCAAGGCCTAAAATGACTGTGATGCTTTGTCCATCGCTGTCCGCGTGATGTAGCCATGTTCGCTAAAAAGAGGGTAATCTAAAAAATAGTGAGCTCTTTGTTTTACACTTGCGTTCACTATGGTTGCAAAAGATCGCAATTTCGTGTGCGTCACACCACTTCGTACTTAACTAGGATCTCCGACCCTTCCATACATTTTCCTTGTTCCCGCTTATCAAACGGCCTCGAGTCGAGAGGTGCAACGAGCTCCGCTATGGCCGTGACGCAGGAGGCGCCTGCGCGCTCCAAGCAGCAAGATCTGTATGGCAAGCTGCACATGGGCATGGACCACGTGCTGGCCAAGCTGCTGCTGAACGCGCCGCCGCTTCCCGACGAGCTGAAGCTGCAGACGGAGGCGCAGTCGCTCTCCACGACCTGGGTGCAGGTCTCCGAGGCCTACGAAAAGCGGCGCGCCATGCTGCAGCGCCGCAAAGAGAAGGCCAAGGCCAAAGCTAAGAACAAGAGCAAGGATAAGAACAAGGAAAAGCAGAAAGAAGAAGAGAAGAAGAAGAAGAAGAAAATAAAAGAGAAGTCGGAGGAAAAGACGGAGGAGAAGAAGAAAACAAAGAACAGCAGTACTTCTCCACGCAATGGGAAGAGTTCTCCTGTTGTTGCGGCGGAGAAGAAGAGCGAGAAGAAGAAGAAGAAAAAGACGGCGAGCTCTCCGCGGGTGGCTAAGCACGAAAGCGACACGCCCGTTGTGAAGGAGGAGCAGCAGCAGCCCGACGCGTACCAGGCCTCGGTGCTCAAGAAGCTGCGTAAAATACCAATGTGCGAGAACATGGTATTCGGCTCGAACAAATACAAGGCCATCGTCAAGTGGATGGAGGTGGACAAGGGCAAGAATGCGGCCACGTCCGCTGCACTGATGGAGCTGCTGAACAAACTGCAGCATGACGCGATGGCAGACAAGAAGAGCAAGCCCAAGCTGACCCGGAAGCGATCGTTGGAGACGCTGGATGACGCACTGCGAGCTGAGAACCGCGACAAGAGGAAGGCGACGAGCAGTGATCGGAGACGGAGCCAGAAGCAGCGCAAGACTTACGTGGATGAAGACGAGGTGGTCTACGAGTCTGGAGAAGAGGAGGAGGAGCCCGAGTATAAGGGAGGGTACTCTGACTCAGATGAAGCCGAGTTCATGCCGGAGCTGGAGAACAGCCCGCTGCCAGAAAAGCCCAAGAAGCGCGCAGCAGGACGGTCACCGAAGCGGCAGCGGCAACAGGCAGCAGAGGAGAAGGAGGCGGTGAAGGAAGAGAAGAAGATCGAGCCGGCGAACAAGACCGGTATGACTTCTATGGAGCAGCTTGCTGCTGTGGTGGCCAAGATCAGAGCAGACGATGTGGCCTCGGGCAAGTCCGATACCAAATACCTGTCTTACGAGAAGAAGACCGAGGAGACAGTGAAACCAGGGGCCTCGTCGACGTCTGCGATCGTGCTGGATGATAGCGAAGAGGATGAGGAGGAAGAAGAAGAGGAAGATGAAGAGGAAGAGACCAAGGCCGCAGACTCTTCAACTGACGACGAGCAGGACATGTTTGACCTGAACGAAGAGGATGTGTACGTTGTCGAGGCTATCCTCTGCGTCAAGGAAGGTCGGTCGCTGCTAACGGCGGGGGGTCAGCGGTCCAAGGACGCGGATTTGTACCTCGTCAAGTGGGAGGGCTACGACGAGCTTACCTGGGAACCGGACGAGAACATCCCGCGGCGACTCATTGACATGTTCCGAGCGCGCGAGCGAGCCAAGCGATCCTGCCAGTATCAGATCAAGTTGGCTCAGGAACGCAGGGAGGTGACCAACGTGACTACGGGGAGCAAGGAAATTATTTACCTGATTCAGTGGATCAATCAGGAGAACCTGGTCTGGGAGTCGCGCACGACGCTGCCTATCAAGACGCAGGTGTGGCTGGACAAGGTTCTTGGCGTCCAACCCGCGCCCAAGAAGCGACGCGACACCAAGGTGTCGAAGCAGTATATTTACCAGTAGGGAGGAAGGCGACCAGCGTGAAAATGAAGTAACAAATTGCAGAAGTACAACAAAATGAAGAATGAATCGGTGAGTAAAATGACGCGGCTTTCATTGTGCTGGCTCCCCCTCCCCCTCAGCAGCGCGCCGCGTGCTGTTCATCACTAGCCTTCTCCTCTTTCTCTTATACGATACGGTCCAGCTCCGTTGCGTACGCGAGCGTCTCACCCACTAGTCTCAGCGACGGGATGTCCGAGGCGCCGAGAGACTTCTCGGGGGCCTTGAACCACACGCGGCCCTCGCGCACGACCCACTCGGGCTTCTCCTCCTGGATGTACGCGTTGAGCTCGGCGGCCGAGTCGAAGATGAGCATCTGCTGCGCGTCGGCCAGCGTCAGGCACTGGTACGCCACCTCGGCGCAGTCGGCGATGTTCTCGCGCACGGTCTGCAGTAGCTGGGCCAGGAAGAAGCGGAAGAAGGGGTTGGGCACGTTCGCGCGCGCCTCCAGCACCTTGTTGTACGTTCCCTCCATCAGGTACTGCTCGAGCTTGACGGCGAAGGCGACGTTCGGGTCCTGGCGGCTCTGCTCGGGTAGCAGCTCGAGCTCGTTGTGGAACTCGGCCATGCGGTTCTCCACCAGCAGCTGCAGCAGGCGCGTGCCCAGGATCGGGTAGTGCAGCGGCGAAGGCTGCAGCCCGCTGTTGTAGTACACCTTGAGCTGGATCATGCTGCGCTCGAAGGCCGTCATGTCCTCGCGCAGGATGCTCAGCAGCGTGGCGCTCTCGAGCACGTGGCCTGGATAGTGGAGGGGTTTAGACAGTAAATTAGCGATTGCACGGCGAATTTTAAAGCTCTGATAGCGGTTAAGACTTCGTTGGATACGTACGAGCGAGTTCCAGTTCCTGCTTGGCCGTGGGGGAGTCCACGCCGCACGGAGGCAGCGCTGGCAGCGTCGTGAGCGCCATCTAGAGAGGAAGATTTAAAAGTTAATAACAGCGGACAAGGCCGAAATAGACGTAGCAGGAGCGCACCTTCAGCTGCGCGAGGATCTTGGCGGCCTCGTCCACGCGGTTGCCGTCGATGGCAGCGCGCAGCACCTGCGCCTCCTTGTCCAGAGCCTCGAGGTTCGCCGACATCGTGCTGTTGATCTTTTGTACGGTGTGTCGGATATTGGATCCTCCCTCGGACCAATTAGAAACGGAATACCTATTTTGGTATCAAAACTTGCCAAATGTAGATGAAATTAAGTAGTTTCGAACCAAAATGTGTGTAGGCTTGGTCTTTGACCTCAAGACATGGCTACATTTACTTCAACTTGCTCCTCTACTGCGTCTGCGTCTTCTTCTTCGCCGCTGCCGTCATCTGCTCAACGAGCATCTGCACGGGCGCCAAGCTCGCGTCGTGCGTGAACACCACGTCGTACAGGTCGAGGTACTCGTCCAGCGCCTCGTCCACATGCACGTTGAGGAAGCCGACGCGGATGATCTCCTCGGCGTCCAGCCCTTCGGCCATGTGCACATCGCCCTTCGAGTCTCCGAGCAGCAGCACGTTGCGCCGCTTCTCCAGCTCGCAGCTCTGCCGGAACGGCGAGTCCAGCAGCACACGTGCGCTCTTGTTGAGCGAGTGGATGAGCGCCCCGTCGAAGCCCTCGATGACTCCGTTGGCGTCAAACCGCATCATGTTGGACACGACGTGCACGTTGCTAGGCGTGAACACTCGGCCACTGTCCGTTGCCCCTCCACTGCGCTTGCTCTCAGCGGCGAACTCCTGCTCCAGCGCAGCATGGATGACGTCGTAGAGCCCCGCAGAGAAGATGAGCGTGGGCACCTGCTGGTCGTGCAGCAGCTTGAGGAGCGGGTGGAAGCCCTGGCGGAAGCTCAGCGAGCCGAGAGCCACTGCCTGCTGCACCTGCTCCTTAGTCAGCTTGTACTCGACCAGCAAAGCGTGCGCGCTGTTCCACCACTGCTCCATGAAGGGCAGCTTCTCCTCGTCCGAGAGCGTCGGGGACATCTCCACGGGGTAGAACTTAGCGAAGAGCTCCTGCTCCCCCGCGCAGACCTGTGGCTGCAGCACGCTGCTGGTCATGAGCAGGCCGTGGCTGCTGCTCTCCTGCTGCAGCGGGGCCTTGGGGTCGCTGCGCTGCTTGTAGTACGGCGTCAGCGTGCGGTCGAAGTCGGCGATCACCAACAACTGGTCCGCTCCGTCGCGCGTGAACTTCCTCATCTTGCGGGCGAACTCATCTGCAGTCAGGACAACAGTTAAGAGCCTAGTCTAGTTCATTGATGGCAGCTGGATTGTAGTAGAGGAGGATACAGACCAGGGTCTCCGATAACCATTCGAGGGGCGCGACGCTGGTGTCCATCACTGTACGAGTGCGCGTGGATCGACGGACCCGCAGCTGACGCGTCGGCCCCAGAGCAACGGGTGATCGATCGAGCGGCCAAGAGCGACCCGCCCGTAGCGGCGCACAGAGGCAGGAGCCCCGAGCGAGACGGGAGGAGCTGCCGCCACGCCATTGAAAAAAATCGACCGCGACAATAATCATCCAATTGTTGGATGCCATTTCGTCATTGGCCAAGAGACCCAGGTGCATACGAACTTGTACAGCTTCCTATTGCAATAGCTGGCAGACAACTTTATCCGCAAGTGGAGGAAGTTCTCGTCCGATGGGTTCGACAAGCTCGTGGTCATCGCCGACTTCGACTAACCTTACACCCTGATGCCATTCTTCAAGCCCACGGGTAATGTTTCTCCTGCGCGCTTTGGCTGCTGCCGTGAGATTGATTGTGTAAGTTTATCGATAGACAGCGTCAAAGGAGCAAGCCCCCAGCTCGCATGGTATCCTCTTGGAGAGTGACATCCTGGATGCAGACGCGAAGCGCGTGGCGCGCAGCAATTTCGAGCACTACTACCCGATTGAGCAGTCCGCTACGCAAACGGTGGAGGAAAAGCTGCCAAACATGATCGAATGGTAGTGCTGATAAGGAGGTATCATTGCTCTGACCGGAGAATTTGTTGTAACATCAAGGCTGCTTCGTACGTGTAAGGTGGACGAAGGACCACGAACTTATGATCGAGCAAGGGTGCAAGGGTTCACGAAGCACGCTATTGAGAAGGCGGTGACAGACTGCGGCATTACGTTTCGGGACAAATTCACAGGTCTTTGATCTACTGGAAGGCAAGAGTGTGCCTACTCTCATCTTCTCGGCAGGACTGTACGATGTCATCCACGCTGTGCTCGACAAGGAGTACAAGAAGACACCGGCGCAGAAGCCTCCGTCGAGTGTGCACGTGATCTCCAACATGATGCAGTTCGACGAGAGTGACAAAGTGACCGGCTTCAGAGGCGAGGTACGAATGAATACCTATTACAGTACTTGCGACTAACGTATCTACTGCGTTGTAGCTCATTCACAGCATGAACAAGAGTGTGTCCGCCCTGGGTGGCACAGACTTCTGGAATCGGTGTCAGCTCGAAGAGCGCCGCAACATCCTGCTGTTGGGCGATTCGCTCGGTGACGCCAACATGGCCGACGGACTGGACTTCACGGAGGACGAGATCGTGCGCATCGGCTTCCTCAATAACGGTGCCGATGATAAGCTCGACCTGTCATGCAGCACTTCGACGTGGTACTCACGAACGACTCGAGCCTGTTGCCTCTCGAGCTCTTACTGCACCAAGTCAAAGCGTAGAAGACCTACATGCGACGTAAAATACTGTAGAACGTGTCTTGCTTGTTCATCATCTATATGAGCGAGATACGCGCTGAGAAGGCATTTCATCGTCGCTTAAAGAGTTTGTCGTGCTCGGCTCGCTCTCAATCTCGTTTTCTTCGTTCAAGTGCGGCAGACTCATCGACGACTTGGACGTGTCGGCTTGCTCTGACACCTTCTCGTGGTCATAGGACGCGAGTCGGTTGAATGTACGCGAAAGCCGCTGCGCCAGTAGCTGCGACGGAGACTCGATCAAGTAATACGATGCCGTCGCCAACAAGATCGTGAGACCGAACACCTCGAACGTCTTGTCATAGTAGTTGGTCTCTTCGTTGACGGGCGGAGTGTAAATCACGAACACGTGCAGCAAATAGACGGAGAAGCTGATCTTGCCCAAGTAGCGCAGCACGATCCACTCGAAGATCAGCGACACAGTCGACGGTTGGAGCATCTCGATCACGAACAGCAGCGACAGTTTGACGCTCGAGAAGGGCATAATGTAGCGTCTTGAGGGTGTAAGTGGCATCCCCAGCCAGTTGAAGAACAGTCCTCGGAAGACGACGCTGAGGTAGGCGGCGATCAAGACGGCTTCTACCACTCGGAGTCCGACGATATGCAACGTGTTGAACTTGAAGCCCGTGCTCTTGATCCACGCCTCCAACTTGACGAAGATGACTGCGGCCATGGAGCCCGCGACGAACATCGGAAGGTGCGCACTTAATGGTTGTCGATAGTAGTTGTTGCGTGTCGTGTAGAGCCCTTCGTGGATGACCCAGACGTAGAGCGGAACGAAGGATACCCACCAGAAGCGACGCATCTTGAGCACCGCCAACACGAACGCAGGTAGAATGAAGTAGTACGAGATCTCCAGGGGCAACGTCCACATGAGGAAGTGGCGGTGTTCCGGGTGGAAGGTGAGCGTCTGGAACAGGTTGAAGTCTTCAGGGCTCTTTACCTTGTAGTATCTCTTCTTGAGCTCGAACGGCATCAGCCACAGGGTGATCGCTACCAGCGCAAACAACGGGTACACGCGGAAGAAGCGCTTGGAGAAGTAGTCGGCCAGCGTCCACCCCCACTTGCGGTAGGACGCCTGCTCGGCCATCAGCTTGATGCTCTTCTTCATGAAGATCATGGTCAGCAGGAACGACGACAGCACGAAGAAGGCGTCGACACCAACAGCGCCCATGTAGATATCGTGCATGTATCCTGTGTGCTGCGTGACGACAAAACACGACGGCGGCGCCACGGACGCCATCGAGGAACAGAATCTTCGCTACCGGCGACGCTGCTGGGTCGTTCCGTGGGAACCCTTGGGTCGTTTCAGTCGCCTCTAGGTCCGCTTTCTTCACCCCACTCTTCGGTGAAACTCCATCTTCCACCACTTCGAGGCGTACGACAGCGTCCGTCATTGCAGCGGGTTGAGGCAAGTCGAGGAATGCAGTTCTCCTCCACTCGTCGTAGCCGAGAAATCTTTCGGTAAGTAATCGCGGCTCGATGAAGATGGTAAGATTTGCCTCTGGGGATCTTTTGCGTGTTGAATCACATGTAGTGCATGATGTACCCTGTGTAGATCTGTGGGGTTATAGCACGCGTTAAAGCGCACGGTACAATAAGATGAAGCTGGGCAGGTCAAGGTGGAGAAGACCCTGCACTTTCAAAGTTGTTGTTGGGGGGGGGGGGGCAACAGGCGTTCACCGTTCCTGTTCATGCTTGCACTGGGATAACCACGCCTCCTCCATGGCTGCCACCGTATTGTAAGGGATATTGTTCTGCAGCAGCTAGAACACAATTAGAACAAGGATCTGTCCGCCGTTGTTCGTTGTTACTCAGCCCGATCGACGAATTGTCGTAGTTTCTTCACGATCGCCTATCGTGAAGAAACTACTGTACCAGTCAGCAAAGCGTCAAAGACCGACAAGGGTATACAGTCTACTAACTCATGATGTCGTATATTCAATGAGACAGCCCGCAGTTCCGTTTTGCAATTGTCGTATCCAGCAAAGTGTCATATCCGACACTTGATTATAGCCAATCACAATGGACTGTGTGCACAGCAAAAACAAAATTGTCGTATCCGACACCATACTGGTGGCTAGCGTACAGGGGCAATTTGGTTGGACACAGCAGGCGTTGTCCAAGTGCTCTAGAACAGCAGTCATTTCCCAATGGGCAGCAAAGGACGGCAGAAGCACAGCGAAAATAGTGGGAGGCGAACTCGACACTACAAGCGCTCAGTCCCCACGCACCAATTTCGGCTGGACGTAGTCATCTGCTTTGAAACGAACAGCATGGCTTCCACACTCGCCAAGTTCTACGCGGATTTAACGGGATCTCAGCGCCAAACCAAGCGTACACGCATCTATCTATGGCGGAAGCAGAAGGACAAGCTCATCCAACTGTGCACTTCACCAGCGACGGCCAAGCTGCGGAAGGTTCGTGTCGCCGGCACTGGGACGACGCTATCTGCCGATGCCGAGGTCCACTTGGTCAAGTGGATCAATTCGTACCGTGCTCATGGACTCCCCGTGTCCAGCCTGATGCTGCTGTGGTGTAGGGAACATCAAGTTTTGTGTCACACTCCAAGGCCGCAGTGGAACAACGTACCAGAAGCCACGTACTACTCGGCGGGATGACCGTCCGCCGAGCTCAGCGGACAAGGATGCGCTGATGGATTGAACCCGGCTGATGGCGTCCGAGACTCAGGCACACTGGCCCCGACATGGTGACACGGGGCAGGCCCAGTGGTGAAGAGCGAGCCGAGTTCAGGAAGACCCTGGACACGCTCAGCCGAGATCATGGGGAGTTCAAGCCGCCGAGCTCGGCTAAATGGTACCACGTACCGTCCCGATACGGTAACCGGGTCCGATGGAGTCCGGGAGTCGCCCAGTCGAGTCCAAGGGTCGCTCCGCCGAGTTCGCTGTGTTATCCGGACACCTTATCCGGCTCAGCCGAGTTCGAAGGATTATCTGGACAGCTTATCCGGATCGACCGAGCTCAAGCGTCGCCGAGCTCATCGAAGGGTCGGCCGAGATCTAAAACCGCCCACTTTCACTTGGTATTTGTATAGGAGCTTAGGAGTAGTGGAGGCGCCCCTTCAGGGCGCCCGACAGAGATAACAAACAACAGAGCAGAATTTTCTAGGCCCACAACACGTGTACACGTTCCGGTAAGTCCCTGCACGGGGCCGGATTATGTCTGCCGCCGGTACCTGAGAGGCATAGCTTGTAGGGTACTCGGCTGGTAGCGCCAAGAGATAAGGTCGGCCCGGGTTGGGCGTGTGTCTCGCCAAGCGCGAAGGAAAAGTCTCGCCACCGCTGCGAGCCGGTGTTCCCGTACGTCCCGGGCACTGATTGCTGAGTCGAGAAGCCTTTGCTCTCGGCGACCCGTAAAAGCGCTCCGTGCGCCGTCGTCCATCCTTTGGTGGAGGGCACGGGATTTCTAATTCCGGAGTCAGGTAACTCAGCTGGCTGCCGAGATTGACTGGCTTGGGGTACTTGGTCTCGGCGAGAACGAGCCACCACTGTCCCGGAAGGGCCGAACCGCTGGGGGACATCTCAGCGCAGGCCAACAAGGGCCGACTAGCTCGGCTGTGTTGTGTTTGTAGCTAGAGTGCCACATCTGACGATTTTGTGCGTGCTACTACACCACAACTGGTGCCGCGACCCGGGAGCAGGGTGGTTCGTTTTCGTTGGTACCAAGTCAACCAAGTTTCGAGTACTGAGCAAGATGGTCAAGGGAAGATTGTCGCCAAGCTGGGCCAGCCCAGCGACGGCTGGGGGTTCGCTGCTCACGAAGCTGAACTCAGCTGGCGGAAGGATCGCCGAAATGACGATGGAAGTGGTCCCAACCGTTCGGTTTGGCGACGACAGTACCCAAGACCGAGGAAGAGATGGGGGTATTGGAGATTGTGAAGAAGAATTGAAGAAAGCCGAGTTGCTCAGCGGGATAGCTGAGTTCTCGCTGCATGTGGGGCGCATGGAGGAACCTCGACGAGCCCAACAAAACCTCGCAGCCGAGCTCGGTGACGATGCGGACGACGACAGTCAAGACGTCGCTCCAGGGACCGCCCGCCCCTGATACAACGAGCGACGGGGGCATCAAGCGCGAAATGCCCGAGTTTGGATTCGATGCCGAACGTCTCGTGGGAAACCTTTCCACACGACTAGGGGCAATCGAAGGAATTGGAAACCCGTCTGCAAATGGTGCAAGTTGCAGATGAGGTCTCAGGCTATTGCACCAAAATGATGACCCGCCGACTCAGTGAAGACAGCAGGCTGGGTCGAGTCGAAGAATGATACTGCGTCAACTGTATGGATTATATGAATTACATGATATCGAAATGGAGTGAGCGAAGATGGAGCTGGAAAGCAAAAAGCCCATTCGCCGGGTAGCGTTGGAGTCGGCGCGGTCGCCACAGCCACCAAGCCGATGGAATTCGCATCTCGGATCGAGTCTCAGCCGAGTTGCCGAGCTAAGCGATTGAGCCCAGCGGGTTGATGATGACCCAGTGAAGACGTTGAGGGAGGTGACGGTGCGTCTGCACAGATTGAGCGAGTCCGCCGTCGATGCCGAAGCTGTGTCGACTCATCACTGGGTCCGTGAACACGCTACGAACTGGGGCACTGTGTATAATTTGCGGCGGTACGATTGACACCCTTGGGTTCGACCGCCAAGGCCTCCGACCAAGTCGGTGAACGATCTTCCCGTTGTGCGCTCAAGCTGAGTTGGAACGCAGGTGTGCTGACGCGAAGCTGTGCGGGCATGGGGCCACGCTCAAGCAGGAAAGCCGAAGCGAAGTCGAGCTCGCACGATTTTCCAGTGAGGCCGTAATCGCACCAAGTTTGCCGAGAGGCGGCTAGCCGAGTCGGTCGATGCGCGGTCGAGGTGAACAAACCGAAGTTGCAAGCAAAGCTGGACTTGAGCAGAGCTCAGCGGAGGCAGGCTGGGCAGGCGCATAGCCGAGAATGCCAGTGTACCAGCGATCTCGAAGGAAGCCGAGTTGATCCGTAGCTGCGCAGAAGCAGATACCTGGTTTGAAGATGGACTCTGACTTCAATCGATCCGACGTAGGGCTACCGCCGAGTTCAACTGCGGTCAGCCTGAAGCCGAATCGGTGAAACCGCCGAGTCACGGCGTCGCAAAAGTGTATCCAACACCCAAAGCTGGACTGAAGAGGAATGGATTCCACGCGGTCGCGGTCTTATTCGCATTGAGCCAGCATGAGCAGAGCTTGGGTCAGGGATCGATCATAGCCGAGTCGAAAAACCCCTTCAAAGCGCTGATACCTCCGCGAAGGGACTGAGCTGGTAAGGCAGCCAGCTGTGTCGTTCGCTCAGCCGATCTTGCCTATCACCTTGCTGAACTGGGCTAAGTTGAAGCGGAACCCAGTCCAGGTGAACATGAAGTCGAGTTTGGCCGGGGTTGATTCGTGGCAGAGCCACAGAACATGGGGATCCAGTGGCGCCTAGTCGAATTGCAGCACGTGATTGTCTCGAATCCGAGCTGAATCGGGATCAGGTACAAGTGCAGCCGAGGTCAGCACCAACTGAGTTGACCCACAGTCAAGCTGAAGTCGAGATGCGTTCGAGCATAGCCGAGTTGAAGCGAGACAATGCTCTCGGGGTGGAAGTTGTTTGACACCGAGATGTCGTGAAGCCGAGTTCAACCAAGCCGGAACGGAGCCGAGTTCGAGTAACGCTTCGAAGAAGCGCTGGTCATTTGATTGGAGCCGATTGAAGGGCAACCTTGCTGAAGCAGAGCTACCATCAAGTTGGTCCACCTCGCGTCCAGTTCCAGTGGGAGCGCATGCATCTCGGTCTAGTGGCCGGTTCTCGTTGGATTCAGCCGAGACGAAGTAGGTCGCGCCGACGTTATGCGCAGCCGAGTCCGAGCAGAGCTGAGCTGATCTAAAGCGAGACCGAGATCGCGCTGCGTCCGAATGTCGCGTTCGCATTGGGTTGCTGCGAAGCCGAGAACATTGGAGTACGATCACGCTGGAATGGGATGTCAAGTTGCAGCAGTGCCGCGTGTTGGATGGCGCCAATCAGTGTACTCACTTCAACGGAAGGAAACACTGGGCTGAGTTGCGGTGCGCCGAGCTCCAGTGAGATCACATCTTCGGAAGTTCGCCGAGATGAGCGCTGGTAAACGCACCGAGTTTCGATTGGAGCGCGTTCATGCCGAGTTCGAGGAGGTACAACCGAGCTGAGTCTGAACATACTTCACAGCTGAACCGAAGATACCGAATTTGAACTGAGCTTGAACGCAGCCGAGTTCGCGGCGAGGCAGATTGGAATGTGACCGAATGAAGTGCTGCCCCAGTCGAGTTTGCCCACCACCAAGTCGATCCCAGTCGGGGTAAGCTGGTCTAACAGAGCTGGAGAGATGCTGAAGTCAAAGTCCATGGACCACTGAGCCCAGCTCGACCGGTTCAGGACAACTCGACTGGAGCATCAATCTCATCAGGATCGCCTTGTTCTCCTACGCCATGATACAACAACAGTGAGAGTTAGCTCAACACACCAAGGCGAGTGGGACAAACACTTACCAGGCTAGTCGAGTCCATCAAGCGGATGCTGTGTTCAAGTCCAGCCGAGTTCAAGAAGGGCAGCGGATAGCAGGACAGCCGAGTTCGGGCACGGCTGAGTTCAACTTGCTGCTGCACTTCTCGTCAATAAGCTCAGCTGAGTTGGATTTCGAGCTCAGCGCGGCCCGATCGGGGAAGCGTTCCTTGACACGCCGAGTTCGCGGTGGCTTGTATCCTGCCAAGACAACTATCAGGCTCCACTCGACGCACCGCAACGAGAGGCAGATGCTTGCCTGATCAGCCGAGTTGCTGGCAGCATCCATGGCTACTCTGGGGTAATACCGACGAAGCCGAGCATCACTGTCTCCGTCAACATGAATCGAGCACTTCCCAGACACCGGCATCGCCTACTTGCTTGGTTGCGGCAGGCCCAACAGCACCGCTAGTACTCTGAGCTTCGACAGGGGCAGCAGCCAACTCCGTATGACCCAGTTCAGGCTACCGGCTGCCAGGTTGAGACGACCATCCACGCTGATTCGCTGTTGAAGTGATCCGACGGTGAGGCTTGGCGAGAGCGACAGGAGTATCTACATGTGCACAGACCCATGGGGCGCGGAGTCCACACATCAGACAAGGGCTACACCAAATCAAGGTTCAAGCAAGTCCCACCTTCACGGAACGAGGTCGTCGAGCTGGCTGTGCGGGCGCTTCTGGCCGCTTGAGTTTGGGAAATGCGAACTCAGAGTGAATGCGACAGATCTGATTGGACGAAATCAAGCGTGCGACACATCCAGTTGGCCAGGCCACTCACCACTCCGGCTCGTAGCATGACCGGGGCAGTTGTGGTGTAGGGAACATCAAGTTTTGTGTCACACTCCAAGGCCGCAGTGGAACAACGTACCAGAAGCCACGTACTACTCGGCGGGATGACCGTCCGCCGAGCTCAGCGGACAAGGATGCGCTGATGGATTGAACCCGGCTGATGGCGTCCGAGACTCAGGCACACTGGCCCCGACATGGTGACACGGGGCAGGCCCAGTGGTGAAGACCGAGCCGAGTTCAGGAAGACCCTGGACACAATCAGCCGAGATCATGGGGAGATCAAGCCGCCGAGCTCGGCTAAATGGTACCACGTACCGTCCCGATACGGTAACCGGGTCCGATGGGTCCGGGAGTCGCCCAGTCGAGTCCAAGGGTCGCTCCGCCGAGTTCGCTGTGTTATCCGGACACCTTATCCGGCTCAGCCGAGTTCGAAGGATTATCTGGACAGCTTATCCGGATCGACCGAGCTCAAGCGTCGCCGAGCTCATCGAAGGGTCGGCCGAGATCTAAAACCGCCCACTTTCACTTGGTATTTGTATAGGAGCTTAGGAGTAGTGGAGGCGCCCCTTCAGGGCGCCCGACAGAGATAACAAACAACAGAGCAGAATTTTCTAGGCCCACAACACGTGTACACGTTCCGGTAAGTCCCTGCACGGGGCCGGATTATGTCTGCCGCCGGTACCTGAGAGGCATAGCTTGTAGGGTACTCGGCTGGTAGCGCCAAGAGATAAGGTCGGCCCGGGTTGGGCGTGTGTCTCGCCAAGCGCGAAGGAAAAGTCTCGCCACCGCTGCGAGCCGGTGTTCCCGTACGTCCCGGGCACTGATTGCTGAGTCGAGAAGCCTTTGCTCTCGGCGACCCGTAAAAGCGCTCCGTGCGCCGTCGTCCATCCTTTGGTGGAGGGCACGGGATTTCTAATTCCGGAGTCAGGTAACTCAGCTGGCTGCCGAGATTGACTGGCTTGGGGTACTTGGTCTCGGCGAGAACGAGCCACCACTGTCCCGGAAGGGCCGAACCGCTGGGGGACATCTCAGCGCAGGCCAACAAGGGCCGACTAGCTCGGCTGTGTTGTGTTTGTAGCTAGAGTGCCACATCTGACGATTTTGTGCGTGCTACTACACCACACTGCACCGGAAGGCGCTTTCGGTGGCCCGTGACGTTGGTGTCCCCGCACGTCTGTTTGCAGCTTCACATGGCTGGGTCAAAGGCTTCTTGCGTTGCCACCGACTAGCGCTGCGAGCACGTACCCGCCAAGGCCAGGTGAAACCGGCGGACACCGACGCTGTTCTCAAGGGCTTCAACATCAAAGTCAAGCAGCGAATGGCCGAGCTGGGGGTTGATGCCGTGTACAACGCGGACCAGACACCTGTCTTCTTCGAGTACCTACCGAAGTCTACCATCTCAGCCAAAGGTGCCCGCACGGTTTGGGTTCGTTCTACTGGCAAAGACAAGGAATGAGTGACATGCATGCTGTTAGGCGATTCGCTTGGAAGAAAGTACCCACCGTATCTTGTCGTCAAGACGAAGCCATCAACCGTGTCGGCAACGCGAGCTGAGAACGACAACAAGCGACATGGGTTTGGCAAACAGCTATGGAAGAAGATGCAGCCGCTGCAAGCTGAGCACAACGTCGTACTCTACGGAAACTCTAACGGCTGGTGGAACGAAGACCTTACGGTGGCTTTCCTTCGCTTCAACTTCTCGACAAGAGCCGACATGGACAAACCAGTGCTGTTGCTGCTGGACCAGTTCTCTGGTCACTGGACGGAGGCTGTTATGACATGCGCCGAGCAGCTCAACGTGGAGCTAATGAGCGTGCCGCCTGGGTGTACTAGCGTTTGTCAGCCAGCTGACATCGCATGGAATCGTCCGCTGAAATTGCGTCTCCGAGAGTGCTGGATCAGCTTCTTAGAGCGTCAAATGGAGGCACACGAAGCCGCAATGGCCGCGTCGACGCCATTCAAGATGGTTGTTCCGTCTCGTGCGGATGTTATTGAGTGGGTTGCAGGAGCGTGGGGTGAGCTTACAGCGGACACGATAGCGAACGGGTTCCGCGGCGTGCTACAGGAAGGCATCGACGAGGAAGAGGACAAGGTGAAGATCGATGCAGTCGTAGAGCGCTTAGAGCAACTGGGACTAATTGACAGCTGCATCGGAGAAGTTTCGGACGATCAGGATGTAATCGATAGAGTGGTGAACGGTATCGAATATGCAGATGTGTGATTTTGCTTCTTCACTTGTTGTTTAGTTATGTCTTCTTGCGCACGTGCAGGTGTGTGCACGTGGCGGTTGCCATTACATGCAGGACTTTGTTTGAACCCCATTGCGCGTTGGGAGGGTTCTCGAGGTAACCCCCCTCCCGAATTCAACGGTGACATCGGTTCCGTCTCAATGCGACCTTTTGTCCGGCAATGATGTCACATTTTATGCGATCCATATGCCGAATACCTTTGATTTATGCAACGATAATGATTATCATTTATGAGGGGAAAGTTGCCGTCCTAAAAATATCATCAATTGCTATACGGTAGTACAAAATATTGATAACAACGAACGTAGTGAATGCCGTGTATTCTCTTACAAGGTCAACTTACTACGAACCAAAATCGTCGATTTGCCTCAACTCAACACTTAGCCACACGTCACTCACTGCACGCCGCGGAAGAGCAGCAGCTCGGCCAGCTCCTGCTTGCCCGAGACGTGGTCAGGCTCGCCCGCCTCCTTGGCGTACGCTGCCACCTCCTCCAGCGTGGCGCGGCCGTCCTCGATGCGCTCGCCCAGCGCGCTCTTCCACGACGCGTAGCGCTGCTTGACCATCTCGCCCAGCTCGTTCTTCTCCAGCAGCTTGGCCGCCTGGCGCAGGCCGCGCGCGAAGCAGTCCATGGAGCCGATGTGCGCGATGAAGATGTCCTCGAGGTCCGTGGACTCGCGGCGCACCTTGGCGTCGAAGTTGAGCCCCCCGGGCGCGAGGCCGCCGATCTCGACGATCTTCTTCATGACGAGCACGGCCTTCTTCTCGTCCATGAGGAACTGGTCCGTGTCCCAGCCCACGAGCGGGTCGCCCGTGTTGCAGTCGACGGAGCCCAGCATCTTGTAGCTGGCGGCGTAGTAGATGTCGTGCTCGTAGTCGTGGCCCGCGAGCGTCGTGTGGTTGGGCTCGATGTTGAGCTTGAAGTCGTGCTGCAGGCCGTACGTGTGCAGGAAGGCGATGACCGTGGCGGCGTCGTAGTCGTACTGGTGCTTCATGGGCTCGCGCGGCTTGGGCTCGACGAGGAACTGGAAGGTCGCGCCCAGCTCCTTCTTGTAGGCCACCACGAGCTTGAAGAAGGCGGCCATGTGGTCCAGCTCCATCTTCATGTCGGTGTTGAGGATGCTCTGGAAGCCCTCGCGGCCGCCCCAGAAGACGAAGTTCTGGCCGCCCAGCTTGAGCGTGATCTCCATGGCCTTCTTGACGCGCGCCGCCGCGTGCGCGAACACCTTCATGTCGGGGTTGGTGCTGGCGCCGTTCATGAAGCGGCGGTGGCCGAAGAGGTTGGTGGTGCCCCAGAGGCACTTGACGCCCGTCTGGTTCTGCTTCTCCAGCAGATAGTCGGAGATGTCGTCCAGCAGGCTCTGGGACTCGTCAAGGCTCGCGCCCTCGGACACGATGTCCACGTCGTGGAACGTGTAGTACTTGACGCCGAGCTTGGTGAACAGCTCGAAGGCGGCATCGGCCTTGCACTTGGCGGCCTCGAGCAGGCGCTCGCGCGGCGACAAGTTGGCGCCGTCCTCGTCGTTCCACGCGCGGTTCGTGTACGTCTCGCCGCCGAACGGGTCGCCGCCCGTGTTGCCGAACGTGTGCCAGTAGCAGACGGCGAAACGGCACCACTCCTCCATGGTCTTGCCCAGGATCACCTCGGACGCGTTGTACTCGCGGAAGGCGAGCGCGCTCTTGGTATTCTGGCCCTCGAACGTCACCTTGGGCACGGTGGGGAAATACTCCTTCACTTGGTGCTGCACCATCGTCGCTTGCTGATGTGGAGAGCGGTTGGTCGGTTGGTTGCGTGGCTTGCTCGCGCAGACGCTTGAGTGAGTCTGTGTAGTGCTCGGCGGATTCGCGAATGAGCCGAGACGCAGACCTGGACTTGAGCGGATCGGGCGGGCTCGCAGGCTCTTGGAGTCCAAGTTGGAGGAGTTGGCTCGTGCGGGTCAACGGCGCGTTCTGAGTGGCTGGCAACTTCAAGGTCTCGGCTCGTAAAAACCGGTGATCGGTCGGTTTTCGGTTATCAGATGGTCATCATCTCGGTGTCGTTGAAGTGTTGAAGCTGCCGGCAGCGTGTCAAGATTCTCGCAGGCCTGTGTCGGCATTGCCGACGGCAATGGTGGCAGGATGCATGTACAGTGTAATGCTGCTACTACTGTATTGTCCACGGGGTAACCTAATGCTGGGGTTATTCCATCATGGAGTGGGCTCGACTAGCACCGACAGTGGTCGTGGTGTCACCATCGATACGGAAGGTCTATCACTGTGTCAGTAGCGGCCTCGGCTGGCTGTTGTTATGCAGCTGGGTGCGATGTTGATGCTACGGTGCCAGCCTAGCAGTGCTATTACATATAGCTCAGCAGTGCTAGGGACCTTTGCTGGCAGCAAAGGTCCCTATCTCCAGCAATGCTGGAGATAATGCAATGACGATCAAATGATGGCTCCGGGAAGTGCGGGGAGCGGTTGAACCCAGCGTACATTTTCGTGGACAACACTGAGAACACGAACCGATGTATGTACCTATGTAGTATCGTACAGTGCGGCCCCCCGTTTTCGCGGCCGCTGACCTCTTATACACTTCCAGATTTGATATGTCCATGCTATATTCACGGGGCAGCTCATCTCCTTTTCTATAGTGTTCCCTTGCTCACGACAGGACACATCACAAATATGCTGCAGCAAATCCAATAAGTCTATAGGAGTTTGTATGGTCCGCCCTCCGCGAAAACGGGGGGCCGCACTGTATTGGCAATACAGAACATGTACACCATTTCAAGGCCAAATTGAGAGAAGTCAAAATCAAAACAAAAACGACCAAAATCAAAACAAGAGAGATCAAGAAAAAGGGCACTGTCCCGGCCAAAATTTTCCGGAGGGAATTTTCTATTCGACATAGAGTGGGCAAGTCACTTGCTCTGTACAATATATACGGTCTTGAAGGTTATTAGATGATATGCATATTCATGATTGGAGGTTTTCTCAATTTGCTTTTGGCGGTTCTCAATTTGAATCACAACTTCTCTCAATTTGGCCTTGAAATTGTGTACATGTATTGCTATGGGCGGTTCTGCCAGCGCATCGACTAATACCATTACGACCTTGCGTGTGATAATGCAATGACGAGCAAATAATGAGCGAGGAGATGAGGCAACGTCGCCAGTTGTAGTGTCCTGCACCGGTACGACAAAATACAGAACTCTGCCTGAGTACCGAACGCCTGATATATATAAGGGCTCTAGGTTTATAAAGTGATCTCAGCGTTACCATAAAAAAGGCTGTACTGAATTAGTTTAGTTTAGAAGGACTTTGAGGCTTGCTTTGTTAATCAAGCCCAAGCGAAGCCAGAAGTGCTGAATTGTTTCAGCGCTGACCTTTGACCAAACGTGTTCGCACCACATCAGTGCGGTTAGTAGCTCTAATTTGTAAGGACTATCTGCTCCCTCTCCTAGTTGATCTAGTGCATGCATCATCTTTTCAAAAAGCACATACCTTTTGATGAAGTAGATTATTCCATGGTCCATTGACTGAAAATGTGAAAGTGGAAAGGTATAGAAGGCGGTAGTGAGCGGTTGCGAGGAGCGTAGCCGTAGCAAACCCGCGCGGGGTGCCCGCGAAGCAGGGCCGCGCGGTATTTGCGGAGGCGGGCCCAGCGACGAGCATTCCAGCGAACGGACCCGTTGCCGCAACTCGGAGTTAGTTTTTCTAATGCGGGGGTCTGGGGGTGCAACCCCCAGTATGCTTTTATTAGAGGCCCTTGTGCGATTCACATGTTTGCGTGTGTTTTTAATGTGCTGTCCACCGGTACATGCGTGTTGTTCCCACATGGAGAGCCTCTGTTGCAATGCGAAGAGTACAATTGGTCCTATGGAGGCCCTCCATTGGAGGGTACGCTGTCTAGATAACTTGTTGAAGCTGTGCTGCTCCAACCAGCAGTTGATGGGATCGCGTGGGTTTGTGCTCCGCAGCGTGGATTATAGGCACTATAATTTAGAGAATGGTTAGTAGCTTGTACGTGTAGCAACATACTCGGTTCAGGGCTATTAGATAAGCCGCTTTACTCTTAAGTTTACTACACAAATCTTAGAGGCCGCCAGCTTCACAAACTTTACAAAAATGCACGAGTTTTTCTGCAAAACTTGCCACAAAGAGAGCACCGCATCAATTGATCGATGCCATCGATTCGTCAATGGCATCACTAATAGCAGTGATCCATTGTCGTCTAGGTACACGGCCGCTGTAATCATTTGTTGGTGATTGCATTCCCTCCAACCTGGTAATCCATTCCGCTGATCCATTTCATGTACACTTCGGAGTCATCCGCCCCACGTAACCTGTGAGCTCACGCAGTGTTAGCTCATACTGTATACACTCCATCCAGTAGCCAGCTTATACATGTAGTACTAATCCAAACTACTAGTGCGGAGTTTGCAATGGAATAGCTAACGATAGTTGAGCGCACGATGTCGACATTCCGCGGACCAAACTGGCAGCCAACACTGGAACAAGTATAAGGTGAAACCGCCATCATTTGCTCGTCATTGCATTATATCCAACAGTGATCCGTAGCAGTGCTAGGTTAGCACCGTGCCACCTACGTAGCACGCAGTTGCATGCCAACACCAAGCCGAACCAACTGACACAATGATAGACCTTCCGTATCGATGGTGACACCACGACCACTGTCGGTGCTAGTCGAGCCCACTCCATCCTTGCAGCTCCACGAATAACCCCAGCATCAGGTTACCCCGCGGGCAATACATTAGTAGCAGCATTACACTGTACATGCATCCTGCCACCATTGCCGTCGGCAATGCCGACACAGGCCTGCGAGAATCTTGACACGCTGCCGGCAGCTTCAACACTTCAACGACACCGAGATGATGACCATCTGATAACCGAAAACCGACCGATCACCGGTTTTTACGAGCCGAGACCTTGAAGTTGCCAGCCACTCAGAACGCGCCGTTGACCCGCACGAGCCAACTCCTCCAACTTGGACTCCAAGAGCCTGCGAGCCCGCCCGATCCGCTCAAGTCCAGGTCTGCGTCTCGGCTCATTCGCGAATCCGCCGAGCACTACACAGACTCACTCAAGCGTCTGCGCGAGCAAGCCACGCAACCAACCGACCAACCGCTCTCCACATCAGCAAGCGACGATGGTGCAGCACCAAGTGAAGGAGTATTTCCCCACCGTGCCCAAGGTGACGTTCGAGGGCCAGAATACCAAGAGCGCGCTCGCCTTCCGCGAGTACAACGCGTCCGAGGTGATCCTGGGCAAGACCATGGAGGAGTGGTGCCGTTTCGCCGTCTGCTACTGGCACACGTTCGGCAACACGGGCGGCGACCCGTTCGGCGGCGAGACGTACACGAACCGCGCGTGGAACGACGAGGACGGCGCCAACTTGTCGCCGCGCGAGCGCCTGCTCGAGGCCGCCAAGTGCAAGGCCGATGCCGCCTTCGAGCTGTTCACCAAGCTCGGCGTCAAGTACTACACGTTCCACGACGTGGACATCGTGTCCGAGGGCGCGAGCCTTGACGAGTCCCAGAGCCTGCTGGACGACATCTCCGACTATCTGCTGGAGAAGCAGAACCAGACGGGCGTCAAGTGCCTCTGGGGCACCACCAACCTCTTCGGCCACCGCCGCTTCATGAACGGCGCCAGCACCAACCCCGACATGAAGGTGTTCGCGCACGCGGCGGCGCGCGTCAAGAAGGCCATGGAGATCACGCTCAAGCTGGGCGGCCAGAACTTCGTCTTCTGGGGCGGCCGCGAGGGCTTCCAGAGCATCCTCAACACCGACATGAAGATGGAGCTGGACCACATGGCCGCCTTCTTCAAGCTCGTGGTGGCCTACAAGAAGGAGCTGGGCGCGACCTTCCAGTTCCTCGTCGAGCCCAAGCCGCGCGAGCCCATGAAGCACCAGTACGACTACGACGCCGCCACGGTCATCGCCTTCCTGCACACGTACGGCCTGCAGCACGACTTCAAGCTCAACATCGAGCCCAACCACACGACGCTCGCGGGCCACGACTACGAGCACGACATCTACTACGCCGCCAGCTACAAGATGCTGGGCTCCGTCGACTGCAACACGGGCGACCCGCTCGTGGGCTGGGACACGGACCAGTTCCTCATGGACGAGAAGAAGGCCGTGCTCGTCATGAAGAAGATCGTCGAGATCGGCGGCCTCGCGCCCGGGGGGCTCAACTTCGACGCCAAGGTGCGCCGCGAGTCCACGGACCTCGAGGACATCTTCATCGCGCACATCGGCTCCATGGACTGCTTCGCGCGCGGCCTGCGCCAGGCGGCCAAGCTGCTGGAGAAGAACGAGCTGGGCGAGATGGTCAAGCAGCGCTACGCGTCGTGGAAGAGCGCGCTGGGCGAGCGCATCGAGGACGGCCGCGCCACGCTGGAGGAGGTGGCGGCCTACGCCACGGAGGCGGGCGAGCCCGACCACGTCTCGGGCAAGCAGGAGCTGGCCGAGCTGCTGCTATTCCGCGGCGTGCAGTGAGTGACGTGTGGCTAAGTGTTGAGGCAAATCGACGATACCGGTAGGTTTTGGTTCGTAGTAAGTTGACCTTGTAAGAGAATGCACGGCATTCGGTATTTTGTACTTACCGTATTTGAGATCTCCTACTTCAGACACCTGATTATTGAAGTTGTTGCGTTGTATAATGTTTTTGTTCATTTTCAGTCCCTTTCGTGCAAATTATGGCCATATTCTGGTCATTTTGCACCTGTTCTACGCTATGAATTAGGAGATCTGTCTGAAGTAGGAGATCTCAAATACGGTACTAGTAGTATGTGGCGGGCTGCCTCATTGAATATACGACAACATGAGTTAGTAGACTGTATACCCTTGTCGGTCTTTGACGCTTTGCGCGTTCCTTGCTCAGGCAGATTACTGTACAGTAATGTGCCTCAATAAAGATGACCTGATTTGTATACAATTGTCAACTTAAGTAATTTATAAAGGAATTTGTATGACTCCTTTTTTTCTCTAATCATACCTAGAAGAAAAACGCAGTTGATGTCTCAATGGACGATCCCCGTAATAAAGGGCTGATGAATCTGCACGAAAGTACTTTCGTGCACTTTCGAGCACTGCACGACACCTGCAGAGTACTATAAACACACGACAACTGTAGATAAAATAGCACCTGTCATCTGGCAGCTGCCTCCATATGGAAAGTCCAGGCATCGATAATTCCGAGACGCTGGGGTTGGTCGTCAACAGTTTGCTGCAGTGTACCGGTGCGGACAAGTGCATGCACCGCATCCGGTGAGCCATCAATAATCCAATCCTCCGCACAGACATCAGGAACTGTCCCAGTGCGAGCAGGCATTTCCAAATTGGAAATTCCAATGCATGGATGGGGGAACGTACAGTACGACTCGCTTGTGCTGTCGAAGCCGAAGTGTCCACCCAAGACTCTAGGTTTTGGCAGTTTTTTAAAAGCGATGCAGCAATACTTTTTGTATAGTTCAACACGGTATATGCAGTGTACCGCATGGGTAACGCAATTCCGATGATCATGACCACTGGCAGTTCTATTACATACGGACAGTACATCAACGGTGTCGATGTGCGAACATTCCGGCTTCGAAGCCGGTACATCGGTACGCCCATCATCTTGAAGCGAGCGCGCCATCTTATGGTCAGTCAAAGCTTGCTGAAGAGTACTGTATACAGAAATCTGCCTAAATACCGAACGGGTATACAATACATAACCTCATATAACAAATACTTCAAGGTCCAACGACTGGTCGAACGGAGATGGGCAAAGGTACTGATGTAAAAATCCAGGATGCCTTTGTTTGGCCAGAGGTACTAAGCTGTGCAGTTGAAAATTGGCGCGCTTTTGATTGCCTGTGCGGTCTTCTATACCTTTCCACTTTCACATGTTCAGTCAATGGACCATGGAATAATCTACTTCATCAAAAGGTATGTGCTTTTTGAAAAGATGATGCATGCACTAGATCAACTAGGAGAGGGAGCAGATAGTCCTTACAAATTAGAGCTACTAACCGCACTGATGTGGTGCGAACACGTTTGGTCAAAGGTCAGCGCTGAAACAATTCAGCACTTCTGGCTTCGCTTGGGCTTGATTAACAAAGCAAGCCTCAAAAAGTCCTTCTAAACTAAACTAATTCAGTACAGCCTTTTTTATGGTAACGCTGAGATCACTTTATAAACCTAGAGCCCTTATATATATCAGGCGTTCGGTACTCAGGCAGAGTTCTGTACAGTACATGTATAATCAACTTCATCCAACATCAACTTATAATATATCATTACTGTACAACTTCGCGGGTGAATAAGGTCAGCCTGCACTTACTTGTTCTGACGGTCACCAGGCGACAACCAACCAAAAACACCCAAGCAAATCGCGTCCTTCTATTTGGGGTGATTCTGGGGGTTGCACCCCCAGACCCCCGCATTAGAAAAACTAACTACTGGACAGGGCAACGGGTCCGTTCGCAGAGGAGCTCGTCGCTGGGCCCGCCTCCGCAAATACCGCGCGGGTTTGCTATGGCTACGCTCCTCACACCCGCTCACTACCGCCTTCTAATATGGTCGACCTAGCCCTTTAGGAAAGGTGCCCGTGTGCGTTCTTTGGTGTTTTTCGTAGTTTGTCTCACCAGGCAACAGGCAGGAAAGCAGCCGGTGATTGCGCTGTGTTTATTTTGATTTTAATCATTAGTATTTTAAAATAGGACGAGTATGTTGTCACATACTATGTCAATGGTGCCGAGTACAGTATATGTCTGGGATATTCGTACTTAGAGGAATACAAGATTTGCAATTTATCGTACTTAGACGAGTGCGAAATATGCGTGGCCCGCATTGCAAGCGACCGAAAATGACAAGTCGAAAATGGAAATGGACGCCTAAGCCGCTCTTCATGGTGAAGTTGCGCGTTCATTATTCATCACTAATACCTACGTGTCGCGAAATCATTGGGAAATATATGTATTTCATCCGTTGCAAATGAAACTCAAGCAAAGAACTTCGTATGCCTCGAAAATCAAACCTTAAACGTGTGCATTTTGTGAAAAAGCGGCATTCTGCAAGCAGCATCCTTACAGAGCAACACAAGCGCCAGCGCGACGGTTGCACTACTGAAGCATCGTACACGTAATTTCGAGGGAAGATATACCTTAGCACCTTAGCATGTCACTGCGTGCGGCTACTCAACACTAAAACGCAATACAAGGGCAAGTGGGCATTCGACCGCTTTCTAACGCGACAAAAAGCGTATCTAACCTGTATTCATGGGCCTGCAAGCGCTCCTACTAGCTGCAGACGTGCGCAACCGCGCCTTGCTACTCGGCTGCATGTTCACACGCACGTTGCGGGTCAATCGTCCAAGCGCGCCGCCGCCGCGCGCCAAGCATCCCGCCGCTTGCCTCGAAGCCTGCAATTTCCAAAATGAAAAGAGTGGATGAGAGCGAGGCAGAATCAGATTTCTGGTCCGCACATACTCGTCACATATTTCGTACTTTCGCGTGAAATAGTATGTGGGTGTATCCACTCCGTTTAAAATACTTGTGGCACTGCAGTGTATCACACGGATACATTATCCGTGTGGTGTCTGCCCCTGTGCTGTCTCTGATTACATGTTCAGTCTGGTTACCATCCCTCCTGTTTTCTTGATGTAAACGCGTCGCACCGATGTTTGGACGGTTAGATTTGCGTGTTGAACCCCACCCATGGCTTTCAGCTTTCGTGCCATCGACGCCGACAACCCACTTTAGGTTTTCGCCTCGGACTCCCATTCCATTCCAGCACGCGAGCGCAGTAAAATGCTTTGGCAGAAATCCGACACGACAATAAACGTTCAAGCGGTTGAGCATGGGGGTTTACAACCGAGTGGATTGGTTCTTGCAGCCAAGGACGACTCGAAGATCACCGAAGAAGGTCAAGGTTTCCCACTGAGCACGCCACCAGCGCGTCCTTCGTCGCCAGTAGCGAAGATTTTGTTCCTCGATGGCGTCCGTGGCGCTGCCGTCGTGTTTGTCGTCACGCAACACTCAGGTTACATGCACGATATCTACATGGGAGCCGTCGGCGTCGACGCCTTCTTCGTGCTGTCGTCGTTCCTGCTGACCATGATCTTTATGAAGAAGAGCATCAAGCTGATGGCCGAGCAGGCGTCCTACCGCAAGTGGGGGTGGACGCTGGCCGACTACTTCTCCAAGCGCTTCTTCCGTGTGTACCCGTTGTTTGCGTTGGTGGCGATCACCCTGTGGCTGATGCCGTTCGAGCTCAAGAAGAGATACTACCTGGTAAAGAACCCTGAAGACTTCAACCTGTTCCAGACGCTCACCTTCCACCCGGAACACCGCCACTACCTCATGTGGACGTTGCCGCTGGAAATCTCGTACTACTTCATTCTACCTGCGTTTGTGTTGGCGGTGCTCAAGATGCGTCGCTTCTGGTGGATGGCGTTCGCCCCGCTCTACGTCTGGGTCATCCACGAAGGGCTCTACAACACCCGAAGCAACTTCTATCGACAACCGTTGAGCCAGCACCTTCCGACGTTCGTCGCGGGCTCCATGGCCGCCGTCATCTTCGTCAAGTTGGAGGCATGGATCAAGAGCACGGGCTTCAAGTTCAAAACGTTGCATATCGTCGGACTCCGAGTGATAGAAGCCGTCTTGATCGCCGCCTACCTCAGCGTCGTCTTCCGAGGACTGTTCTTCAACTGGCTGGGGATGCCGCTTGAGCCTTCACAGTTCTACTTCATGCCGTTCACGAGCGTCAAGTTGTCGCTGATTATCGTCATTGAGATGATTCAGCCGTCGACTGTGGCGCTGGTCTTCGAGTGGGTCGTGCTGCGGTACCTCGGAAAGATCAGTTTTTCTGTGTACCTGCTGCACGTGTTCGTCATCTTCACGCCATCGGTCAAGCAGCAGACCAACTACTACGACAAGACGTTCTCCATCTTCGGCCTGGTGATCATGCTGGCCACGGCTTCGTATTACCTGATCGAGTATCCGTTGCAGCTCTTGGCGCAGCGGCTCTCACGCGTGTTTGGTGAACGAGCAGCCCGCGAGCACCAAAAGGTCCCCGAGGAGGAATGCGACACCGACTCGTCCGACGAAGCTGGGATGGAGAAGTCGTCGGATATGCTATTGGAGAGGAAAGAGGGCACTGCTGCGGTCGTGTAAGCGCTCAGGAAGAAGGAAATCGATCTGAATTTGCACTTAATCTTCGCTTGGTCTTGCGGGGTCTTCCGCTATGATCGATCATATGTGCGATATGAGCCGTCATATCGAATGTGACCGTTAAGTATCGACTTAAATTTTATCACGATATTTAACAGTTTCTATCTGCCCATACTCAACTCAAGTCCTTCAGCATAAAGATGCCTACTTAATTTATCGAGAGCTGTGATAAGGCTGGAATGAAACTGTATCCCCACGAAAACCGACTTCGCCAGTCGAACTCATTCCTCAATTTGTTGAGTTCCGATCAAGCATGGATGATATCCACATTATCCAGACAAAAGTCGATGATCCACTTCACCGCCATCCTGAATATGAGGTGGTAACCTCCACAGCAACCCACGATACCTCGCAGCATTCGTCACCCGTTACCAAGATTTTGTTCCTCGACGGCGTGCGAGGGGCCGCCGTTGTCTTTGTCATCACGGAGCATTCTGGTTACATGCGCGACCTGTTCATGGGCGCTGTGGGCGTCGACGCCTTCTTCGTGCTGTCGTCGTTCCTGCTGACCATGATCTTTATGAAGAAGAGCATCAAGCTGATGGCCGAGCAGGCGTCCTACCGCAAGTGGGGGTGGACGCTGGCCGACTACTTCTCCAAGCGGTTCTTTCGAGTCTACCCGCTGTTCGCGTTGCTCTCGATGGCGTTGTGGCTGATGCCGTTCGAGTACAAGAACCGGTTCTACCGGATCACAAAGCCCCAGGACTTTAACCTGTTGCTGACGCTCACCTTCCATCCGGAACACCGGCACTACGTTCTGTGGACGCTTCCTCTTGAGATCGCGTACTACTTCATTCTACCCGCGCTCGTGCTGGTTGTACTCAAGCTGGGTCGCTTCTGGTGGGTATTCTTCATCCCGTTGTACGCCTGGGTAATCTACGAGGGTCTCTACACTATCCGAGACAACTTCCACCATCAACCATTAAGCAAACACCTGCCCACATTCGTCGCGGGATCCATGGCCGCAGTCATCTTCGTCAAGGAGGCGTATGTTAAGCAGAAAGGGTTTAACTTCCGCAAGCTGCACGTCATTGGGCTTCGAGTGGTGGAATCTACCTTGGTTGCGCTCTACCTGAGCGTCATCTTCCGTGGATTGTTCTTCAACTGGTTGGGGATGCCACTGCTGCGTCCCACCAGGTACGCTATGCCGTTCACGAGCGTCAAGCTGTCGCTCATTATGGTGATCGAGATGCTCCAGCCGTCCAGCGTGTCGATGGCCTTTGAGTGGGGAGCTCTTCGCTACTTGGGCAAGATCAGCTTTTCGGTGTACTTGTTGCACGTTTTCGTGGTTTTCACGCCGGCGATCCAGGAGCAAAGGAACTACTACGACAAGATGTTTGCGGTGTTTGGGTTGGTGATTCTACTGGCGACGGCGTCGTACTACTCGATTGAGTATCCGTCGCAGCTATTGGCGCAACGACTTGCACGTTGGTTCGCGGAACGTGCAGCTATGGAGCATCAAAGAGTTCCTAGTGAAGGTGATTCAAAATCGACTCTGCCAGATTGCGCAGGACCTTTTTGATGAGTCGTATTAATAACATTTTTTCTTACATGTAATTTTTTGTGAAATTTATACAATCGGGAGGAGCCGAACCCGTACTACCGGTACTGTAGATACAAACGCGAAAAACGGCTTGCAAATCCACAACTCGGAAGTTGAAAGGAATGGTGAAGTTGTTACAATTTTGCATTTACTGTGTACGGTACCGGTACTTTCACTTGTTGAACTGGTGACGAGGCTCGTACGGTATATATTCTTACTTAGATGGTCCATGAGGGTTTCGGGGCTGTGGCTAGACGGACAGAACACAATCAGTGTTCTGTACAATGTTCTGTCATAGCCGGACAGAACGTTGGACAGAACGGTCTATTGGATCCAGCACTAAAAGTACCAAGTGCCATGGATGAACATACTGGCCAACAACTCGCTCATAGTGCTCAAACAATAGCGTTGTTTGCTTCACCACGCCATGCACACTGATGAAGCTCGCGTTGATTATAAACATCGTGATCTTAAAGCTAACAGTGCAGTAAGTTTCATGCGCTTGGGCAACCGCCACCGACAAAGGAATTTAAGCTGCTAGCGACCGGATCCAGTCGCGCAGAAGTGCTTATGACTGAATTCAGTAAGAAGCGTTTACATCAAAAGCGCACTGGAGGCTAACACACGTATATTTACTTTTACATCCGAGATCACCGCAGCTTCATGCCGCTATTACTGCGAATGGCCGATATTCTTCCTCAACAATAGTAAAGGTGTACGACCACCTTTTGTGTTGGAGCTGTCGTACCCTACCGATGACCTTACTCGTCGCCCGCGTCTTCTCCACGGAGTCGCCGCGGTGCAGGTCTCCGTTGCTGACGGCAGGAGCAAGAAGTCGACGTAGACTTCATCGAGTAGGAATCGAACCAGACAGTAACGCTTCTGCCCACGTCGACAAACTCGTCCTTGGCCTCGGCAATCAACTCCCTGGCGTCGCGCTTGATGCACAGGTTCCGCCGGCATGAACTCGCATGGAATGCCCCTCGTGGATGAAGGTTTCCGGGACCGGTACGTCAAGCGCAGCCGCAGGAGCACAGCACCTGACGCACAACTAGGCACTGAGAGCGCTGCCGTTGGTCTGGCACTGCAGAAAGTGAAGCGCCAGCGGCTTACACGCACCCTGACACAAGCCAGAGCCCGTCAGACAGGTTCAACAGCAGCTCACCCTGTACACCAGCATGCATACGCGAGCGTCAGTCATTACAGACAGCAACATCGTTTACATCATTCGTTCATTCGTTAAAACCTGTACGTGTGTCAGCGCCATTCTTGCATTGAGCTTCGTGGGCGTCGAATTCTAAAATGAGCGATGCACACGTCGGAGCGTTTCGGTATAGGCGACATAAATTTGTAGAGTCTTAATATCAAAGTAAGGAGGCTTGGGCGCTTCAACTTGGCCAGCGCAATTCGTCCGAAAGGGCTTTACGTCGCTCCACCGCAGCAAACTTGTGTAGCTGCTCGCAACCAAGACTACCGGGCCCTAACTGTAACTCGGTCTAACCCATACAGCTACCTAGATCTCATCATCAAGCTTTGGCAGACACAAACGTTGAGGCCGGAGTGACCAAAGCTTAAATAGATCAAACTCACGTTATGTAATGACCGGTCCTTTAGGTTCCATGTATTCACACAGCCGAAGCAAGTTACGTGCTATGAAGGCGCAGCACTTCGAATATCTTTCGGTTGTACCAGCGAGATCAGCATCGACTCGACAGTGCAGCGGACGTCGGCCCCGACTAGCTTTTTAGCCTCACGACATCTTCGTCGTCGTGGCATGGATAGATCAGGCCATGAAGGCTGTGGGCGCCAATGAGCGCAACATGCGAGACAACGTATCTGGTGTAGGTATGAGTTGGCTCTCCTCTTGCAAGTCAAGTAGAGTGCGACTCGGGCCTTCCCGGAACCCCTCTTGGAGAGCAACAACTTCGTGTCGCCAACGTCACTGCGGTCAGATAGGTTTGGTTTGGGCCGTGATGTGTTGTCATGGTGCTCGCAATATCTTCATGCTGAGCTGTGTCTGTTAGGGTCCGCCGGCATCACACCAAACTTCAGAGGTACGGCTCGTTGGTTTCATTCTTACAAATTGAGCACCTTCCGTGTGGTGAAGTTTATAAAGCCGGGTTACTCATAGATGCAGACGCAAACCATCTACAGTAACACCTCAGAGCACTAAACACGTAAACGCAGAGAACCTGCACGCGCTTGCATACCTGGCGTAGCGGGAGATCAGGCAACTCTATTATAATGATTGTAAGGCATTATGTCCTTGGTGTGGTAGCCCACGGTCTTGCCCTCGAGTTTCATCATGTCGAAGCAGCTTTAGCAAAAGCCGTGGTGGTTGTGAACGACTAATTGCCCATGAAGGCCGACGAATGGTACTGCAGATAGAAACATCAATAAGCCTACAATGAATTTGCCTTCGTATGTCTAGTTGTGTTGGCCGTTTACTTATTGCTACGTACAGAAGAAGAAGAAAAGTTGATTAACTAGTTAGTGGACATCTTATTGCTACGTACAGATCCGGCATCCCACGATAACTAGACCTGGTTGACTCCACGTTAAAGGGACCACTTTTCCGGTTGCATCATGCCACAACGAAGCTACACGTAGTTGGGCTGATACACGCTCCAAGTGCCCCGTGGCTGCGGGGATGGCGACCCCGAGCATTCTTCACCAAGGCCGCACCACCCACGACCAGTTCCAGGACGCCCAAGCGAGCGGGGCGGAGCCAGCTTCACTCATACTACGCAGTGCAGTGCAGTGCAGCGCCGCTGGACACGTGCCCCAATACTGTCCATTGTGCTGCAAAACGGGAACTACAGTAGCCCCAATAATACGAAGGCGATAGATTCACTTGCGATTTGCTTTGGAGGTGTGTGATAAGTTTTACAAGGTATTTGATAAGCTAATACAGGTAATGTTCTGTGCACTGTTCTGTATGAAAGACAGAACCAAGGACAGAACGTTATCAATGTTCTGTCCGTCTAGCCACTATCGGGTTTCGGCCATTTATTGCCGTGGACAGGCTGGAAACTATATTATTACTACTCTGCGAGCAGATGCATTTGCAGACTACTTACCGTAATACACTGCGTGGTCACGCATCCCGTGATTGTTGCGATTGTTGCCCGGGAAGAAGGTGTTTTGTGGATACAAATCTCAGCACTATCCCCAAATATTTCATGCGAATTGCCCCAAGGTTGCGTACCGGTACCTAACAGAGTTAGTAAGGGTCGAGACACCCGTGGCTTGGAAGCCAACAGTAGTTTTAAATCCCCTGTACCACCAGGTAAGCCACCCAACTCAGAATAAAAGAAAAGGAATGAGGTCTTCACTTCGATCAAACTCCACATATTATTTAGAGTGACGATTACATGTATGTATTGTGGTCCGCCTTCAAGACGGCTGGATCGTTTCGCTGCTCGCCTATCCAGCACATGGGGTCGAACAGCAAATCGCACCATCCCTCTAAAGCATCTGTGAAAATTGATTAAGTGCCGTCCAGGTTGTTGTGGACTGTACCGGTAGCTTGCAGTGTAATTCACTCCGCAAGTCGCCGTGTTTCGATCAAGACAGCCAGCCAAATGCAGGAGCCCGACGCCGAGCTGAGACTTCAGGTCATACAAAGCAAGGAAGGCGACCCGCGCGAACTCCATGATACCTCCAAGGCGACGGCACCTAAATCAACGCAGGATCTACCACGCGAAACGAAGCCTTCGTCGCCGGTAGCGAAGATTCTGTTCCTCGATGGCGTCCGTGGCGCCGCCGTCGTGTTTGTCGTGACGCAGCACACAGGATACATGCACGATATCTACATGGGAGCCGTCGGCGTCGACGCCTTCTTCGTGCTGTCGTCGTTCCTGCTGACCATGATCTTTATGAAGAAGAGCATCAAGCTGATGGCCGAGCAGGCGTCCTACCGCAAGTGGGGGTGGACGCTGGCCGACTACTTCTCCAAGCGGTTCTTCCGCGTGTACCCATTGTTTGCGTTGGTGGCGATCACTCTGTGGCTCATGCCGTTCGAGCTCAAGAAGAGATACTACAAGGTAAAGAACCCGGACGACTTCAACCTGTTCCAGACGCTCACCTTCCACCCGGAACACCGCCACTTCCTCATGTGGACGTTGCCGCTGGAGATCTCGTACTACTTCATTCTACCTGCGTTCGTGTTGGCGGTGCTCAAGATGCGTCGCTTCTGGTGGGTATCCTTCGTTCCGCACTACGTCTGGGTCATCCACGAAGGGCTCTACACGACACGCAACAACTACTATCGACAACCATTAAGTGCGCACCTTCCGATGTTCGTCGCGGGCTCCATGGCCGCCGTCATCTTCGTCAAGTTGGAGGCGTGGATCAAGAGCACGGGCTTCAAGTTCAACACGTTGCATATCGTCGGACTCCGAGTGGTAGAAGCCGTCTTGATCGCCGCCTACCTCAGCGTCGTCTTCCGAGGACTGTTCTTCAACTGGCTGGGGATGCCACTTACACCCTCAAGACGCTACATTATGCCCTTCTCGAGCGTCAAACTGTCGCTGCTGTTCGTGATCGAGATGCTCCAACCGTCGACTGTGTCGCTGATCTTCGAGTGGATCGTGCTGCGGTACTTGGGCAAGATCAGCTTCTCCGTCTATTTGCTGCACGTGTTCGTGATTTACACTCCGCCCGTCAACGAAGAGACCAACTACTATGACAAGACGTTCGAGGTGTTCGGTCTCACGATCTTGATAGCGACGGCATCGTATTACTTGATCGAGTCTCCGTCGCAGCTACTGGCGCAGCGGCTTTCGCGAGTATTTAACCGGTTCGCGTCCTATGACCACGAGAAGATTGTTGAGCAAAGTGACACCGAATCCGACGAACAATCGGAGCCGGATGAGGTGAAGGAGTCGATACGCTTGGAGCAAGGTGAGAAAGCTCCAGCTACTATGTAAGAGATAAACAACAAATCATATTTGTTGTTGGTAATAATCACAAGGGCTTATAGTATTGGGGCAGTATTCACATGTCAGGTAAACCATTGCATTGAATTACTATAAGCCATAGGTTTCATCCCATAGCTGGAGAGGACTGGCGGCGCGGCTTGTAGCTGGCTGTTTTCAATGTACAGATTTGACCGGGCGTGCCATTTCGTGTCCAGGTCGGAGGGTAAAGTCTTCAGGTTTGTTTCACAGAAGGAGATCTGGAAGAGTTGAAGGGGGAAGTCGCAGGACTGAAAGCCGACTGGTAGAAGGCCCTCCGTCATGTTGGCTCGGACCACTGACAATTCACCAACTCGGGGTGACGAGTATTCGAGAGAGCTGCGTTGTTCCCCCATTCCCCAATGGTAGAGTTGAAGAGCTGGAGCACTCGCAGCCGACTGAAATCGTTGAAACTGCCAGGTATCTCAAGAGTTGGGCAATGCAAGAATCGGATCTTTTCCGCTGAATTGCGGTCGGATTTCCCCCATTCCGTCTGCACTTCGTTACGTTTGCCGGAAATCCTGAGCTCATGACAGTCGAAGTTGACCACAAAACACGACGGAATCGCACCCGCCACGGGGTGCACTTTGGGATCGCACTCTACCAACGGTGTCTGCGATTCGGCATACACATGCAACACCAACACGAAGACTCCCCATACAGCGAAGAGGACATGGCAGTGGTGGACGGAAGCACACGTATTCTTGCTGGGGGGGGGGGGGGGGGCTGACGAGAAGAGAATTGACTCGTGGAAATTGGGACAACAGAGCTGCTGTCCACGCAAATCGTTTCTGCGTCATTTGAAGGAGTAGTTAATGCTGGGCGAGTTCCGGTCCCACAAGTCGAAGCTTGTTGCTTTACCGCACGACACAGGAGGTCGCTCATATTCATCACGGAGATCATTAGCCCGACTGAGAAGACGACCCGCATGGCCAGATCGGGCCAGACGCCACCAACACGATCTGCGCGTCATTGATCATCCGAGCTACCCACTCGTCGTCATCGATCAACTCATAGCCGAAGCCTGTAAGCACCACGTCATATTGACCCACATAGCTCAGAACAATCGTGACGGGCGATCGCAGACACAATCTCCAGAGCGCTATCGCACGCAATTATTGCGAGCCTTTGACGAGCCTCGCCACGCCAAAAGCATCGTGAATAGATAACCACGGACGACCAGTAGTTGGCTAGCAGCAAGCTCACGTAGAACCGGTTAAGTACTGCGCGTGGCAGGTACTTGCTCATTCGAACAGTGAGGGCGGTCTGGAAACAAGTCTCGAGCAGCTCGCGACAGATGAGAACGGTGTGAAAGTGTCTTCCATTGACCCCAAACAACCCGCGTCGATTCACCAGCCTGTAGTATATCTGCACTGTATTCCGTCTCAGTACTCCTGCACTCGAACTATTGCTGTGTGCGATGCGGTTGCTGCTCGGCTGGATATTACGCACGGCCAAAAGTTACTTGTCCACGGTGAGAACGCTAATGTGCCTAATCGAAGCGAGCCGCCAATTATTAGAAGGGCACAAACCCCATGCGCGGCAGCCAAAGCGATGTGAACGTAATAGATAGTGCGGAAGTGTTCACGAGGCATTCCAACCTTGTAGCCTTCAAGCGTGTAGCTCAGTAACGTTGCGTCGAAATCCCAGTAGAATTTGGCGTAGGTGGCGTTGAAAACGCACGCAATGAAGTACAGCCCACAGAAATTCAACCAGCAGAACCCATATTGGCGAGACGACAGCGCTACGTAGTCGATTGACGGACGCAATGGTTGACAATTTATCATACTGGGCGAGCTCGATCCTTGAGTGAAAACTTAAGTAGCACAATTCATGCTAAATAAAACTCCCTCTCTGGTCGATTAAGCTCAAGCTTCTCAAAATGACCCACGCCTTTTTTATAAAGACATCACTGCTGGATCTGGTGCAAGAGCAGTTCAACCGGCAGCAAGCTCGAGTCGTTCGTGAGCACAACGTCGAAGCGCTGCAGATACAGCTCTAACTTCTCCTCGGCGCCGTCGTTGAGAAAGCCGATGCGCACAATCTCGTCCTCCTGGAAGTCCAGGCCGTTGGCCATGTTGGCATCGCCCAGTGAGTCGCCCAGCAGCAAAATATTGTGTCGCTTCTCCAGCTGACACTGCTTCCAGAAGTCCGTCTCCACCAGCGCACTCGCATTCTTGTTCAAACTGTGAATGAGCTGCAACAAAGTGAAACTTGTCAGTTATTAACCCCAAATCCCTAAAATCTCGTCAACCAAATCCTACCGTTCCGTCAAACCCGACCACCTTGTCGCCCTCGTCAAAGCGCATCATGTTGGAGATCACGTGCACATTTCTGGGCGGCGTCTTGGCCTCCGTCTTGGCGTACTCCTTGTCCAGCACAGCGTGGATCACATCGTACAGCCCCGCCGAGAAGATGAGCGTCGGCACATTCCCACGCGCCAAGAGGTCGAAGATCTCCATGAACCCCTCGCGGAGCGCGATGTCGCTCTCGTTCACCGCCTTCTTGACCGCGCTTTTGGACACGCCGTGCTCGATCAGGAGTCCGTGCGTCTTGGTCCACCACTCGATCATATAGGGCAGCTTCTGCTCAATTGTCAGTGTGGCCGACTGCTCGATTGGGTAATATTTCTCAAAGATCTCCCTTGCCACGTCTTCCGCGTCCGGACCGAGCGCCTCGCTTTCCATCAGCAGGCGGTGCGTGCTCAGAGCTTGGTCGTCTAACAAAAAATAAAAATTTACAATATTGGTCCAGGAAATAAGGAATAAATAATAATACTCAATAGTTATTAATACCCGTGGGTTTGTAGGCGGGCGTGAGCGTGTAGTCGAAGTCGGCGATGACCACGAGCTTGTCGAGGTGATCGGTGGAGAATTTCTTCCACTTGCGGGCGAAGTCCACGGGGTCCCGCACGAACATCATGGGTCTGCCCTCGGGCCGGCGGTGGGCCTCAGCGCGCGCAACTTTCGAGTCATTATAGGGAGAGGAGGCTGAAGCTGCGGCAGCAAGCGCGAGGCCCGCGGAGCTGCAGGCCAAGAGCGGCGAGGATCGGGAGCAGAGGCGGCGGAGCATCATTGATCGATCGATTGCTGCTGGCATGGCTTCAGTTTGTGTGGACCACAAGAACTGAAGTTGAGCTGCTCATTGACCAATCAGATCGTAGCGGTTGCGTTACTTCAAGTTATACATGTTGTACCGTTAGGGCTACTCGCTTTGGGAGCACATCGACTGCATGGAACCACGAAAGGGATCGTCGACACGCCACAGTAGCTGGGTGCGCACGATACCAAATGTATTATAACTGCAATTACATAATGCGGCAACTACACCATCGCACAGGCAAGTTAAAAGTTGGGAACCAAAGTTAGACTTCGCGAAAGTTCGCGCCCCGAAGTTCCCCCGCAATAGTCGACCCATTCTCCCTTCTGTGCGCTTAAGTGTAATGGCGTACATAAAACCACTCGCTCGCCGAGCACCGGCGAGGATAGCGCACCGACAGTGAGCTATCCATAGTCGCTACGCACGTGCCACGGCCTACTGCTTACCGCTGGAGCGTGATGAAGGGAGTAATAAATTGCCTGCTAACATGTAAAATAAGACTGCATGGTGTTAAGGATAGGCAAAGTACGGCAAGTGATTCGAAATTGCTGGTAGTTAACCTGAAAATTTGAACGCGCCCGTGCCACTCAAGGCGGGTCCAGTACTGTAGTCTGTACCCCAGCACATGTAGCGCAGCGGGTGCGTAAATCCGTCGGTTTTCATGAGTCCTAGCCTAGGACTCCTATGCTTGCTGCCGCTTACTGTGCTATGTCGTGGGTAAATGCAACACTTGTATGTATTGTGCTTTGCACGAACTTTGGCATGCGTTTAAGGGCTCTAAATCAACGAGCCAATCCTTCCCGGTGATCATGTATCACAGCCTAACTCTAAGTTAAAGTTAAACTAATCAATCGCCAGTCCGAAGCACAACGCAGAGCATTAATAGGGCTGTTGCCAGATCGGTTGTCGCTGCGAGAAACACTAACTGATGAGGTCCCCGATAGATTGGCGCCAGCTTCTTGTAGTAAGCACTGATTTGGCGGGGACTCTTTCTCTCACTCTCTTCGTCGGGGCTTTGCGCGTTAATCCAAGGTTGAATTGCAGAGTACGACAAATAGAAGCAGTAGAAATGTTTGGTAGTGGAGGAAACGCTAACTTTAAAGCTGCTTGTCGCTCCTCGAATCAAAACAGGGATGTTCTTCAATATTGTAGACGTAGTATAGTACGATAGATAGTAGATAGCCAGCGCATGTCTATCGACATCTTGATCGACCGGAAAGCAATCAGACAAAACGAGCGAGTTAGACGTAGTATTGTATTTACTCCAGCCATTCAACGAAAGTAGGCATAACTCAACGTTAACTCGTTGTCTTACCAGCTATTCTAACTTAAATCGACGAGTTAGCCTCCTAACTCAATGATGGGCTAATCGCCATGATTTGCTAAAACAACGAATTACGTCGTTGTTTAGACACAAAGCATGCAAGGCACAATAGATAGCCTCCTAACTCAATGATGAGCTAATCACCATGATTTGCTGAAACAACGAATTAGGGGGGGGGGGGGAGGTCGAACCTGGCAAAAACGGTGCTTACTTTTTGGGAGTGGTTTCGCTTACTTTTTGGGAGAATTTCTGCTCATTTCAAACTTCAAGTTACTGGGCTTCTAATTCCCTCGGAGGGGTAGCAACTACTCCCTCCTCGTTGGAGCTCCCACCCCCTCCCTGCTGCATTTTACTTCCCAGCTTTCTCGCAACAAACGATATCAACTTGCCGTCGACCGATGGGCAACGTTGACCAAGACAGACCTGACGAGCATCTGCTCGCCGAGCCGTTAGCGGCAGTTGGCACCGAAGCGTACCTAAGTATCGATGACTATCGGATCATAGTGTGGTGAAGCGCAATTCTCGGAAATGTGTGATGACAAGTGATTGGGCGAGAGATGGATCCGGACTCAGATGGATCTGGGTCCAGAATCAGATGGATCTGGATCTGTACCCACTGGATCCAGATTAAAGATGGGTTCAATCCAATATGGGTTCAATCCATTATCCAGGCGTAATCAAGAGACCGTAAACACAACGTGCAAGCGGCTGATACGCAAGGAAGGTAAAGGGAGCCCGTAGAGCCGGTAGGTATGGATGGGATGATAGGATCCACATGATGATAGGACTTTGGGATAGGGACGAACTTAAGCATAAATCAGAAACGAATTTGCCTTGATCAACGCAAGTGCTTCCTCCTCAGCCTGGAAACGGGAACTACATTGTCCCTACGCGGCATAGAGAGGTTACCCGTAGCAGATCTAGTGTTGGTGGTAAGACTGGAGTAATGCATTGGCCAGATCCAAAACCTTCCTAGTGAACTACTGTCAAGTGCGGATCCAAGATCCATCGGATTTATCTGTTTGGCCGGTGCGTCCCTCACTTCTCAACTGTCAACGACACCGTCATTGGAGGCGGCAAACACGACCAAGGGAGACCTGCGAAGGCAACGAAAAGGACAACAACAACAACAACCGAAAGGCAACAACCCGGCCGGATCCAGATCCAGGCCGCCAGATCCAAGTACAAGACTACTGGATTTGGAGTAAACCGCGAACAGAGTGAAGATTTCCGCGCTGCTCCACCCGCATCCCCGCGTCTCGCCCAGACTGTTCTGTCTTCAAAGCTCGGGCGCTTCAGCAGGCACCAGAGGAGCAGATCCAGCCCTACCGACGGGTACACAAGGTGACCAGTTCAGCACACAGATCATGGATCATCGGGGGACCCCCTCCGTATATCGGTGTTCGGGTGCAGTGGCAAGTTGGATCGGCGATCTCGCAAATTTTGCTGATCCCACTACGCCACAATAGTGACTTGGACGGAGATCAAGTCCAACTTTGATGGCATCCACAGAACAGGGGACACGCTTCCAGTCGAGGGGAAACTGAAGGTCAGAAAACGAAACGCTTTCCTCCAACTCTAGCTCCAACAACGCTTTCACAACGCGATTCGTATAGTCGTCGACAGTGCCTTTGCAGATACCCCACAGCTCCTACGAGCGGCTTTGTGAAGCAACAGATCCGTAGTTGCCGAGACGATCCATCGCGACGGCGAGTTGTATCCACACTGGAGCTTGTGGACATGTCGAATCATTGTGGAACACAGAGCTGTACTTGATCTTGTCGACAACGCGCTCGAAACTGCTGTTGTCCATACGTGTTCTCTGACGGAAGCAAGAGTTTGGATAAGACTCCATAAAGATCTTTGCATTGAACTGCGTACAGCTATCGATGCGCTCTCTATCCACTAAGTAGCGACTCGACTCAACAAGCTGGAGCATGTCAGAAACTTCGTCGAGCTCCGAGAATCGAACAGGACAGAGCGTGCAGATTCGAAGCCTTGTGGCTTCATGGAATGCAGCGCATCAGTCTCCTCTATTCTATGAGGTGCAATTCGTCCCGTCATTCTTTAAGGTGATGCAAAGGCTGCCGATTGCCCTCCAGCGTTCTCCATTTTTGGGATTTGTAGGGCCATGACATCCACCCTCATCCTACTCATTTAATGATATCGTAATCAAGCCTTGTCCGGTGTAATTATCATGAGCCCTTGACACTCGCGGGCACCGACAAAGCAAAAAAACAGCCACTTCGCGAATAGGTTGGCGTTCATGAACGCACTGTCGGTAGAAGTGACAGCGGCAACCGGTAACTGCACACACCCTTCTACTAATAGTATGTAGTTGTCAACGCGTTCACCTGGCAGGATGAAAAGCGGAGGGACTACAAACATGTTTGCGCTCCTGCACGCAACAAAGGAAAGGTGGAAGTGGATGGAGGGATCCGCGTGCCACATGTTGCGCGAGTCGCGCAAGGCAATCACGTTGGCAGACTTCTTGCCGCTCTCGAAAGCGGTCTCGTCGACATTAAAGATGCGGGAAGCATCCATGCAATGCTCGATGACGACCTTAGCGATCGACCAGAACAGCATCTCCACGTCGGCGTCGATAACTGCATTTCGGGACTTGGTGACTGTTTGGGAGCGTCGGTTGCTTAAGGACGGGAGCCGGGCAATAAACCAGCGATACCAGGCGTCACCAACTCCCTTGCCGTCCACTAGCATCGCCACCTCACTTGCCTTGCCAATGATAGTGAGTCGCTCAACGGGAGCTCCCACGATTTGCCGAGCAATGATCCACTGCTAGATGCGCTCCTCAGCGTCAGGTGAAAGGCGCGTTCGGGATCCACATCGCTTGGCTGTCCCGCCTTCCCCATCCTTGGCGAGTTGCACCCAAAACTCGAGAGTTCGGTCTAGAATGCCTCTTTCATTCCCAGCTCTGCACCGCTGCGACTGCGTTCTCTTTCTGCTACTTCGTGTAGGTCTTGCGCGTCTTCGCCATTGTTGAAATGAGCCTGGGATCGATACGGCGATACCCGAGAAGGTTCAAGCTGAGTACAGGTTGAAGCTGATAAGAGCTCGAAGGCTGTGGAAATAGCATATGCTAATTACTTATGGCCAATGCATGTCATCTATTCATCGTGCCACGATGGCAACAGCGTCTCAGGGTCAGCCGACTTCAAGTTTCAAACGTCTGGAAACCATATGCAAGCCTTCAGCGAACGAGCGCTGCGACCGGGCGAGACGACCGACGAGACTAGCGAGCCCATCGACGCAGAGAGGGCGATCACGGACAGGCCTTCCGATAAAAAAAAATACTGCAATAGTACTAGCAAGATGGTAAGAAATAAACTATTATGACTGACAACGGCAACACTAAAGTAAATTATTGGAGTGGAAAGTATTGTATTGATCATTACCACCATCACTATCAAGAGACTTACTGTCCGTTCACCACCTTGGAGACGGTACCCGCATTCCAGAAGCGCCGATTGAGTTTCAAGAACAGCACTGTTTCAAGGTGCACCGGTAGCATACCCTGTCGGTGTGTGCTTCGCGACACTGAACAAGCGTTCAACAGTCTTAGAAGTTGGAGGGATGTGACGTACCCCTCCAAACTTCTTCAGCGTCGTGCGCTGCTTCTTCCTCGCCGACAGGACCTGGTCCGCGAAGCCTTGGGGGCGCCCGCCGGTGCTGAGAACTGCGGCAGCCGCGGCGACGGTCTCGAATGAACTCAGCATGAGTAGCTGGTCTTCCGTCAGATCCTCTGTCTTGTCAGCCAGCGCAAGCACGCACGCTGCTTCGAAGTCTGGGTCCTTCACGATGGCTGCATCGGCTGCGAGATACGTGTCGACGACGGGATGCTTCTCGGCGAGCGCATCAAAGATGTCGCGCACGTCGAGAAGCGTGATGCTGTCCTCCTGCAGCTTCATCGTTGCGCTCTGCAAATCACGGAGCTGGTCGCGCAGGGCACGCAGGCGATTCTCTTGGCGGCGAGTCGGCATCAACGGCACGATGTCGTCGTCGTCCGTCTCCAGCGCGTCGCGCAGGTCAAAGTACCGCTCGAGCATCTTGAACGTGGAGCCCCATCGAGTCGCCTGGCGAAGTACCGGGCGCAAATTGGTCTTTTGCCTGAGAAAAAAAAGCAAAAAGCAAAAAAAGCAAAACATACAATTTAGGTCAGAATAAAATATCACGATCACAAACAAGCACAAAATACCAATTACCACAGTCGATTCTCCTTGTTCAGTCCTCGCAGCTTTCGCATGAGTTGCTGCATTTGCTCGAGCAGTGGCTCGTAGTCAGAGAGGTACAAGTTGACCGCCAAATTCAACCGATGACTGGCGCGCTGCCGATGAACGGCACCTGAAGCAAATCAGCGAACCGTGTTGACAGAGCAGTTGTCAGCCACGAGGTATTTAACGGGGTTACACGCACAAGTGGCTACAGTCACTTGTAACTCTAACAGACGCGATGTCTGTTAAAGGCACAAACACTTCCTCGGCCTTGGTGTACGTTACATCAAGGGCTACATTCATTTACGATCACCACGACGGGTGGTCCATAGACATTTAGGATTCCTATTGGTTGAAAGCAGCATATTTTAACCAATGAGCGACGTGCATAGCAATGGGATTCTGCCAATCAGCCGTTGGCAGATTCCCAACTTGGAATATTAACGTATTATACCGAATAGTACGCGGTAAAGTATTTGAACGCCCTGTGAATTGAGCGCCCTGCTGTAGGGCGTTCTACAGCTAATAGAACACCATCATATATAACGCCCTCGAATAGAACACCGTCGTACACCATCAAGGCAAAATGACCACCGCAGCAGCTGCACTATGTTCGGGTTAACTACTGTTTGTGAATTCGTAGAGGTAGACAATTCTCTGCCATTCGTAGTCGGAGCCAAGCACAACCTTGCTGTTCGACTTCATTCTCCAAAATGCTAAGAGCGTCGAGTTGAGTATCAAGCAGCGAGCGATCGACTGGATAGCTACTGAGGGTGGCGGCGTGCCTTCGCGTGCCGAGGCCCACTTTCGGCAACGCGGGTGGCGTATCTCGGCGGCATGCTTTCGAGATTGGTGGCGCAAGCGAGACGAGATCCAAGCTGCGTGCACAAGAGTATCGGCAAGTGCGGCTTCTACGACGATTCGGAGGACTGGTTCATCGCCAAGCATGACGTGTATGGGCCCCGATCCCGTACAGCTTGGGGTGCGCAAGCTCATGGCAGCGAAACGGTTACTGACAACGACACCAGTGACGCTGTAGACGAGCTGCTCGAGGCATTTGATGAAGCCTGGATCGAAGAGTAGCTTCCACTTAGCTAGATCTAGCTGTTAACAATGCAATTCATCTACTGGCATTAATGGTTGAAATCGTGTTGACTTGAATGAAATTTAACCCACCGGCGACCGCTCTTATCCCGATTTTGCAGGGATAAGATTAATATAGGAATTTGTATACCGGAGGGTTAGGGTAAGTGAGGTCCCCAGCGGCCTGCCCCGACTCTTCGGGTTCCACCGGCTGTCAATCTCATTGGTCAGAGTTATCCAATCAAAGCTTGGATACGGCCGTAATATTAAGCTCTGTCGAGATTTCGATCGAAAAAACCTTGGCGTAATTCGCAGGATCATGCAAACATTCGCCAAGTGAGCGAATTGTTCTGAGCTGAATATTGCGGTGGACGTGCTCGGCAATCGCTGTGACACTATCTCAAGGCAAGCACGGCACGGCACATGAGGGACGCCTTCTACCGCGAAGACGAGACGTACTGAGAAGTGGTGGGCGCGCTGGAGCTCGGCGTCTCCATGGTGCTCACTGAGCTTGAGTTGTGGCTGTGCAGGTGGCGAGGACGGAGGAACACTACGTGGACACCGGTCGTGCAAGGCGCAGCCTCACAGGGACTTGAGAGGCTTTTGCAGGCTCAAGGTAAGTTGAGTTATGAGCTGCAGCACGGTGCGCGCAGCGCACGCTGCTCGCCTGCCTACCCTCGCAACCCATTGCAATGTATTAGCGCATTACGTATATCTATGTGTGCTCGCAGGCACACGCTGTCGCAGCTTTACCAGTGAAGGCGTCGTCCTCCCAGTCTGGGCAACGGCAGCGTCCGTTGGACCGCCACCGAGCTCCAACGCTGCAGCGTGCTGCTACTGCAGCTGGACCCGGGCAGCGTCCGTCGGCACGTTGCTGTCCGGTGTGTTGGTGCTGGAGGGCGCCGAGAACAACGGCTACGCCGAACGGCTCGTTGCAGTGCGGTGCTCTGGAGTCTCGGGTCGCAGCCCGAGTTCCTGATCACAGCGGATGCCGCACCTGCTGCCCGGCAGTACTTCACACGTACGAGGCACAACCGAAAGGAGAACAACTCAATCTCGGTACGCTGCTCACTCTAGCCAGCCTGTTGCCCCATTGCTGACGTGTTTCTCGACTGCAGGCGAGGCGAGCGCTGGTGGCACAAGCCCCCCCCCCCCGTCGCCCCCATTCCATCGGCAGTAACCCCGCCTGACTTCCTCCTTCCTCTTCGCCATGCAGGGCTACGAAAACTCGCAGTACCAGGCGCACTCGCTGCACCACCAGCGCAGCGGCAAACTTCCCAAGCTCTACTAGAACCCCCTGGACCATGGCACCAATAGCGGTGACTTCAATGACTCGGCGTGCATGAACTCCGGCAGCACGTGAACCCGGCACATGCAGACCCAGCAGGCCCGACGCCGCAGCAGGGGGACTTCGACTACGAGCCCATCAGCACCCGGGTCAGTACTACGAGCTGTTGCTCACGGTCTATCGATACAACTCGGGGGCGGCTCTTAGAGCCGCTCTGTGGGCGGCGGTCGTACGTCATCGCACGCGGACAAGCGCTCGCGTGAGGCACCCCAAACGAAGGAGAAGAAGCGCATGTTCAAGCTCAACGACGACATCAACACATGACAAGACCCTGCAGGACGATCAAGCAGTCCGTCGTGTGATCTCGAATCAGAGTGCGGAGCGAGGATCAAAATGGCGGTGGCACGTAAGGCGGTGGCGTCAGCGAAGAGGGCTACAATACCCAATGGTGCTGCCAAAAGAAGCTCTCACTACAACAGCAGCCTTTGCATGCGGACGCATTGAGTATGCAAGGGTCTAGTATAAAATATAATAAAGGCATTCCATAGAATTGAGCGACAGTCAAAAAGTCGCGATAGCTCCTCAGTGGTACATTGTGTTTGCGAGAGGGGGGAAAGATCCGAGAAGATCATGGCCGACGCAAGTATGTACACCGACGACACGGCGGCCGACAGCAGCAGCACTGTGGGCGGCAGCAGCAGCGATGACGACGAACGCTCGAATCAACAGGAGCTCGCAGCGCGAGGGCGCTCCGGGAGCCAAGGGCAGCTCAGCGATCAAGATACCGACTTTGACCGCTCCTCCTACTTTGTTCTCTCGGACCCTAACTACACCTACGAGGCTGTCCCGGTGCGCATGTATGTCCTACTTGTGTTGGCTATTTGATATCTAACCGTCCTGCTTGCATACAACAGGCTTTCACGCCGGATGTCAACCGAACAGCGTCAAACAACAAGAAAATTTATGGCAAGCCGATGTCTGTAGGGGAGGTACGTGCACGTATCTTTGGTGTTTCCGTGGGCGTCACGAGCGCTCAATTCCGATGTATGCCTAGACGTTGGAGAGATTTCAATGGCACCAGGGGTTCCTTGACTTTCACACCCTCCAGCCACTACGCAAACCTTCACGCGAGCGGGTGGGTATGCGAATTACTTGAGTTCTGAGGCGTAGTCTAACAAATGTTATTGTTCAACAGGTTTACGAGCCTAGATTCAGGTCTACCAACCATGTAGACGCATTTCTAGCCGCCCTTCCGCTCTACGAGATGTATGCGCAGTTTCAGAATGACGAAGACTCGAGTCATATCTACGCGTGGCTGCAAGCGTCCCTGAAAGCCTCGAAGGTATTTCACGCGTTCTGTGGTGCCAGGTGTACTCACAACGCTAACTTACCATTGCCCTTTGTGTAGATAACGCTGTCTATGATAAAGCGTCGGCAGCGCCTGTTCGAGTGGGACATTGAACGCTTAGACGCGTTTCTCGATTCCCATGTTGAACACCACATCGCCATGGAGGCAGACGGATCGAACGACGAGAACGCTATCCGGGAGCATTCCAAGGAGGGTTTCTTCAAAGAGCTCGAGTATAAAGCTCGAGTCCAAGAAGCTGCTGCGCTCGAGAGGCTTGCTGTTTGGACGTATCAAACCGAGGTGATGTTTCCTCGTCTTGGAGTATCACTGAGACGCTAGTGGGTCTGAAAGTGCCTAGTCCAGCTGCACAGAAGCATTTATGTTTTGTTGTGCTGAGATGTAATCAAGAAGCCCATGCCTGCATATATTCGTTCGTAGCCTGCTCGACGTTGCATGGATCTCAACGTGGATAGCCAGCTTGGCCGCCGTCGATGTCAAAGTTGGCTTCGCATCTCTCTCACAGGCGTATTTGTATTCAGCTTTGTATGCATGATGTCAAGGTTGACTTCGCAGTGAACCATAGATGTCAACGTTGACAGCCAGCTTGGCCGCCGTCGATGTCAAAGTTGGCTTCGCATCTCTCTCACAGGCGTATTTGTATTCAGCGTTGTATGCATGATGTCAAGGTTGACTTCGCAGTGAACCATAGATGTCAACGTTGACAGCCAGCTTGGCCGCCGTCGATGTCAAAGTTGGCTTCGCATCTCTCTCACAGGCGTATTTGTATTCAGCTTTGTATGCATGATGTCAAGGTTGACTTCACTGTAAACCATAGAACCCCACCTAATTATCCGACTCGTTCTGATGTTCGTCCCCGCTGACCGTACATTCTACCTCGGCGAGAAGCTCCGCTAACACTTCCGCCACGGCCTCCCGCTCGCTCTCATCCGGGGGCCTCTCAGTCGCAGTTACTCCTTCTTCGTCCTGTCCTTCTGCATCTGCGCCGAGCCGCTCTGGTTGATGCGCTTGTACCTCTACGTTTCGCGGTCTGGAACTTGGAAACGGTAACGGCAAAGACGGCGCCGAAGCCGCCCTGTCGGCATTCTGAGCATCGGTCTCGGTTTCCCTTGGCAGTACGGCATCCGAGGCAGCTGTGTCCATCGTTTCCGCGCGCAACTCCTCCTTCGACCGACGCATTCGAATCCGCCCGACCGTTTCATTGTGCGGGAGTTGATCTCCGTTCTTCCACTTCGAGTGCCAAATGTTAAAGCACGATACAGAATTACTATCGGCTACGTGTCGCGCCTTGGAGCACAAAAACAGTCTTCCTCGATCAGTGGAGCACTGCTTGCAGTAATGACGCGTTGTACCGGGAGGTCGATTCGATCCAGGACTGTGCAGTACCGAACAAACTTTGCACACGCGAAACTTGAACTTGCCCTTTGCCGTCTTGTCCGTCGAGACCATCAATTGATGCTTCGAGCTTGCTAGCGAGTACGCCGTCGAAACTGGTGTCTGGTTAGATCTTGACTCCACCTCGGTAACAGCGGCTTCGGCGACTGGAACGACGATTCGTATTGTTCCGGGCAAGCACGTATGAGCCGCGCGGCATCCCTGTCGAAGCTGATTTTTTGTCGGTCTTCAAGTCTTCGGGGAAGCCAAGACGCGTCGTAGCCACCGTCCCGATATTGTAGTACCCCATGTCCATCAAACGAAACCCCAACGTCACTGAAGAATACTCGCGACCAGTGATGATGATTCGCTTCTTGGATCGATCCACCCGACGCTGTTCCCACAAGGCTTTAAGGTTTCGAACCACAGCAGCTGGTCCGCTTCTGGTGTCAACAAACTGTTTTGTTTCTTACCACAATAAACCTCGAACCTGAGCATGAAATCACAGCGTTCAGATACCGACTATATATAAAAATACCGCATATGACCTTGCCTGGAGCAGTAGTGGGTTTTCCCGCAACATACAGCGAACAGCTTGGTGCCGTACTTGTGCGGCTTATTCTTCAGGAAAACTCGTATTGTGTTCCGCGAACTTCTTGAAGGGATAACCATCTCGTCGAATGCAACCCAGCGCCCTAGTTCCATACCACCCTTGAAAGTAGTCTGTAACTTGTTTATCACGTTGCGAATCTTCCATGCCCGGTCCGTCTTAGCCTGCGGAGCCTGGTTGTTCGTAAAGTGAAGAAATCTGGCGAAGGACGTGTTAGTGGGCCCTTATTAAAGTAACGTGGAAATCACAGTACCTGTTAATCTCCTTGAAACGCTTGCGAACCATAAATGGCGACCAAGTTCCAGGTGGGATCGCTCCACGGGCTCGCGTCTTCCAATGATCTTCCAGTCGAGACTTTATCGGGCAAATAGTCCTGGATATTACTAGGCCCAGAAAATGCATGATCTCCGCGGCACGTACTTCTTTGAACGCGTCCAGTTCCTTTTTCTTTGCTTGAAACATTTCCTTGCGTTTGTGCCTGTCGTCCGTCTTCTTTTCAATTGACAACTTCGCCTGTCGAAGTCTTTCCGGTCGTGTCTGACGCTCGTAACGATTAGTTTCCTCGGCAATCTCCGTCCAGAGAGTCTTCGGCATGAAGTAAAAAAAAAAGACCAGAAGGTTTCATCGTTTTCGCTGCCTCTACAGCCGAGGCAGTAAGTCGAGGGGGGTCCGTAAAAACATCCGTAGCGCCGGACAGGTCCGAGTCATCCCGTTCGTCGGTTACCGGTAGCAACTCCCAACCATTGTCAGACATGCCTCGAAGCATTTCATCTGTTATGTAGTCCTGGGGGCCGCACGAATTTCCTCTGCTGTTTCGACACTAAAACTTTCGTTTCCGGTATCATCCGCAATATAAAGCTCATCTGCAAACTCATCTTCAGAATCGTCGTCGGCACTCTCGCTGGGGCAACCATCAGATTCCAGCACCTCGTATTCGCCATCAATACCCACGTTCACTTCATCAGCAAGCATCTCCGCACGTCTTTTCGACTTCTTCCCAGATACTCGACTTCCGGGAGACGAAAGAGTACGTCGATTTTCGAGGGTGTTGCGGTTGTTTCTGCTGTCTGCCGGGGCGATTTTGTTTTTCTGGGAGCCTTGTCTGACCCTCTGGAGTCTGCACGCGGTACTGGCGTAGCATCCGCATTCCTTCCATCGGTATTAAGGCTGATTGAGAGCCCGGCACCATAAGGCTCAACAGGACCACCTGCATTTGAGATCGCCTCTTCCTCGGTAGTCTCGGGAAAGTAATCCGGGAAATCGTACTCATAGTCATTTTCGGTTCGATCATCGGTTTGCCGGCTCTCGGTGGCCACAGTGTCAGCATCATTGGTTACTCCCACTCCATAATTTTCTGGAATCGATGCTCTGCTTGCTTGGCGAACTGAAGACCCACCGCTGGGTTTCTCGTTCTCATCGGTATCTTTCCGAGGGCCGTCATGGCCTACCGTCCCAGTAGCATCGGTGACTTCAGCTGGAGCTGGGTTTTGGAGCATAGCTTGACGTGCTGCTTTCTGGCGACGCCTAAACTTCTCCAATTTGTCAGGGCAGTTCAGATTGGAGGCAGGCTCCCAGCTCGTTTGGGAATATCCCTTCCATTTCACCTCAAAGTAAGACAAGCCAAAACGAAAAGTTTCGCGAAAAAAATTTTCCACTTCGTACACTTCCTCCGAGCCTGGGCACCATTATTACAGTTAGTGCATTTTCCCCAAAACCAACATAAGAACTTGACAGACACGTGCTGGTTGTTACCTTCAGAATCCTCTTGGTGTTTTGCAGGGATTTTAGCCGTCACGTGGCTACCTCGGTCAGGCAAGTCCGCTTTTCGGGTTGTTTTTTTCTTCTTCAACGCGCGTGCCTCTTGAAGTTGTGCTGCCTTGAATTTATTGAGGAGCTCAGGACAATGCAGATTCGATTCCGGCTCCCACGACGTCTCGTCGTAACCCTTCCACTTCACATGGTACTTGGGCTCTCCACGCACGAACTTCATCTCGATGATATTCTCGACTTCAAACTCGTCGTCTGCCGCATTATGAGCGTCTACTGTAAGATCTCTAGGACGCTTTGCTAGTGAAAGATGCGTTTTGCTTACCAGATGCCTCGGAGTTCACTGTCCTCGCTGCTTTTCTTCGCGCCTTCCGGGGCGGCTGGGTGTCGCGCCCGCTGCCTACTCGGCGCTTCTGTGCCATCTCGACGAGTGATGGTGGGGGGAGCAAAAGGCGCACTTCTAGCATCCGGATACGTGGGCGTTGTTGACCTTGATCATACAAAAATACAGATATTAAATTTCCGATCTAAACATATCCGGATACGAAGTACGACAGAGATCGTATACTAATAATATCTCGATGTTGAGTAGCAAGTGCCAATGTTGACATCGCAAAGCTTAGCAGATTCCTTTAGCATAACAAATAGACGCTAGATGTCCTACATTGCTTCTAGAGCTCCTCAACATTTTTTTCACAGCGATAAATACACGCTCGGCGTCGCACTCACTGTGCACGAAACCCGCTGCATGGCAACGGGCATCACGACCGAGCTCGCGAGAAGCGAAACGACGGGCATGACGGCCGTGCAAGTAAGGAAGAGGGACTCAACGTTGGGTTGGGGGATGTCAACATTGACACTGCGCTGGAACTCCAGATCAGCGAGCAATCGAAGCTCACCAGAAGACTTGACGGCAAGCATAGCGACACCAGCACCGCGATCGTGGCGATGACGGCGTGGGCGACCGTCGGGCAGCGTTTAGGTGAGCCCGGCCACAGGGTCACGGCGAGAATGGCGGCGGCGAGCCCGGGCACAGCGTCACGGCGAGCGTGCAGGCGGTGGGCACAGCGACATCAGCGCCGAGAGAGCAGCACAGCCAGCGTGGCGGTGGCGAGCATGGCTGCAGTCGGCACAGCGAGAGCAGCATGGCGAGCGTGGCGGTGGCGAGCATGGCGGCAGCAGCATGGCGAGCGTGGCGGCAGTCGGCACAGCGACAGCAGCGCCACGAGAGCAGCATGACGGAAGTCGGCACAGCGAGAGCAGCATGGCGAGCGTGGCGGTGGCGAGCATGGCGGCAGTCGGCAGAGCGAGAGCAGCATGGCGAGAGCAGCATGGCGAGCATGGCGGCAGTCAGCACAGCGAGAGCAGCATGGCGAGAGCAGCATGGCGAGCGTGGCGGTGGCGAGCATGGCGGCAGTCGGCACAGCGAGAGCAGCATGGCGAAAGCAGCATGGCGAGCATGGCGGCAGTCGGCACAGCGAGAGCAGCATGGCGAGAGCAGCATGGCGAGAGCAGCATGGCGAGCGTGGCGATGGCGGTGAGGGCGACCGTCGGGCAGCGTTCCGGCGAGCATAGCGGCGACCAGGTGAGGATCAGCAGCATGGCGAGCATTGTGGCGGCCTTGGCGGCGACGGTCGATGCGAGCCAGGTGTCGGCATAGTTGGAGAAGCGCTTGAGCAGGAGCTGACGATTTCGGAAATGAGGTTTGGGATTGAGCGCGCGGAAACGATCTTCCGGCACGGATCGCAGCGCGAGCGTGATTGGCCGCGAAATGGCTGGCCAATTACACGTCGCAAATTCAAACGTGGGGGCGCTGATTGGCGTAGATACCGGAGCGAACCCGCGGGCGAAAATCTGCGTGTTGCGCGAACTCACGCGCAAGTTGGAAAAGCGCGCGAAAAGCTGTGTGTTGCGCGAAGCTTGACCAGGCTGAGGCTGATACCACTTTGTCTGAGGCTGATACCACTTTGTGTCTGTGACCTTTGGGTGAAGCCGATTTTGATTGGCTTATTAGCTTCAACTTCAACCCTCGATAAGCACTCCGAATTATAGTAGTTCTTGAGTTAGTGAGTGACTACCCTACTACGGGGGCATTTCTTTTGCAGTTCTATAGTAACTTACTTTTGCACGTTCATCTGCAACAGAAACGATGGCAAACGGTGCCTGAACGTCACTCGCCTCGCTACCTAGGCCAGTGTGGTTTCCTCACAAAACGCGGTATCCGCAGATATGAAATACCAACCAATGCGTGCACACGGTTTCTATAGGTGAGCGCTGCACCATTGATCTTGTCCGTCGAAAACGCTCTGCTTCTGGGTGGTCAAAGCTCACGAGCAGTACACTAATTCCCTCCCGTTCCTCGACACACTGATACGAAAAGACACCAGTGACTTGAGCTAGGAATACGCTGCGCTAGCTAAGAACACGGATGGTTGATGCCCCCCCCCTCCTTTATTTTACTGCCATTTACTACATCTTGGAGCCCACACACCGCTTGACCTCCCGTGCCGCGCCACCGTGCGCCTCGGCTGGCGAGGCGGCGAGCCGCGGCGGCGCCGCACTGGTGGTTGGGCCGGCCAAGTCACCACTGGCACCTCCATGCAGCCCCCAAAGCTCCCTGTAGCGCTATTGCCACCGGGCGCGAATTACCCTCGACTTTCGCCATATCAGCGATACCAGCCACCCTCGGACCGCAGAACGCACCTCGCCGAGCGAGGCGGCAAGCCGCGGCGGCGCCGCACTGGTGGTTGGGCCGGCCAAGTCACCACTGGCACCTCCATGCAGCCCCCAAAGCTCCCTGCAGCGCTATTGCCACCGGGCGCGAATTACCTTCGACTTTCGCCATATCACCGATACCAGCCACCCTCGGACCGCAGAACGCACCTCGCCGAGCGAGGCGGCGAGCCGCGGCGGCACCGCACTGGTGGTTGGGCCGACCAAGTCACCACTGGCACCTCCATGCAGCCCCCAAAGCTCCCTGCAGCGCTATTGCCACCGGGCGCGAATTACCCTCGACTTTCGCCATATCAGCGATACCAGCCACCCTCGGACCGCAGAACGCACCTCGCCGAGCGAGGCGGCGAGCCGCGGCGGCACCGCACTGGTGGTTGGGCCGACCAAGTCACCACTGGCACCTCCATGCAGCCCCCAAAGCTCCCTGCAGCGCTATTGCCACCGGGCGCGAATTACCCTCGACTTTCGCCATATCAGCGATACCAGCCACCCTCGGACCGCAGAACGCACCTCGCCGAGCGAGGCGGCGAGCCGCGGCGGCGCCGCACTGGTGGTTGGGCCGACCAAGTCACCACTGGCACCTCCATGCAGCCCCCAAAGCTCCCTGCAGCGCTATTGCCACCGGGCGCGAATTACCTTCGACTTTCGCCATATCACCGATACCAGCCACCCTCGGACCGCAGAACGCACCTCGCCGAGCGGGGCGGCGAGCCGCGGCGGCACCGCACTGGTGGTTGGGCCGACCAAGTCACCACTGGCACCTCCATGCAGCCCCCAAAGCTCCCTGCAGCGCTATTGCCACCGGGCGGGAATTACCCCCCTCGGAGGTGTCAGTGGTGGCTTGGCCGGCCCAACCACCAGTGCGGCGCCGCCGCGGCTTGCCGCCTCGCTCGGCGAGGTGCGTTCTGCGGTCCGAGGGTGGCTGGTATCGCTGATATGGCGAAAGTCGAGGGTAATTCGCGCCCGGTGGCAATAGCGCTACAGGGAGCTTTGGGGGCTGCATGGAGGTGCCAGTGGTGACTTGGCCGGCCCAACCACCAGTGCGGCGCCGCCGCGGCTCGCCGCCTCGCCAGCCGAGGCGCACGGTGGCGCGGCACGGGAGGTCAAGCGGTGTGTGGGCTCCAAGATGTAGTAAATGGCAGTAAAATAAAGGAGGGGGGGGGCATCAACCATCCGTGTTCTTAGCTAGCGCAGCGTATTCCTAGCTCAAGTCACTGGTGTCTTTTCGTATCAGTGTGTCGAGGAACGGGAGGGAATTAGTGTACTGCTCGTGAGCTTTGACCACCCAGAAGCAGAGCGTTTTCGACGGACAAGATCAATGGTGCAGCGCTCACCTATAGAAACCGTGTGCACGCATTGGTTGGTATTTCATATCTGCGGATACCGCGTTTTGTGAGGAAACCACACTGGCCTAGGTAGCGAGGCGAGTGACGTTCAGGCACCGTTTGCCATCGTTTCTGTTGCAGGTGAACGTGCAAAAGTAAGTTACTATAGAACTGCAAAAGAAATGCCCCCGTAGTAGGGTAGTCACTCACTAACTCAAGAACTACTATAATTCGGAGTGCTTATCGAGGGTTGAAGTTGAAGCTAATAAGCCAATCAAAATCGGCTTCACCCAAAGGTCACAGACACAAAGTGGTATCAGCCTCAGACAAAGTGGTATCAGCCTCAGCCTGGTCAAGCTTCGCGCAACACACAGCTTTTCGCGCGCTTTTCCAACTTGCGCGTGAGTTCGCGCAACACGCAGATTTTCACCCGCGGGTTCGCTCCGGTATCTACGCCAATCAGCGCCCCCACGTTTGAATTTGCGACGTGTAATTGGCCAGCCATTTCGCGGCCAATCACGCTCGCGCTGCGATCCGTGCCGGAAGATCGTTTCCGCGCGCTCAATCCCAAACCTCATTTCCGAAATCGTCAGCTCCTGCTCAAGCGCTTCTCCAACTATGCCGACACCTGGCTCGCATCGACCGTCGCCGCCAAGGCCGCCACAATGCTCGCCATGCTGCTGATCCTCACCTGGTCGCCGCTATGCTCGCCGGAACGCTGCCCGACGGTCGCCCTCACCGCCATCGCCACGCTCGCCATGCTGCTCTCGCCATGCTGCTCTCGCTGTGCCGACTGCCGCCATGCTGCTTTCGCCATGCTGCTCTCGCTGTGCCGACTGCCGCCATGCTCGCCATGCTGCTCTCGCCATGCTGCTCTCGCTGTGCCGACTGCCGCCATGCTCGCCACCGCCACGCTCGCCATGCTGCTGTCGCTGTACCCGCTGGAGCTCTGCCCGACCGCCGTCCACGCCGAGGACCTGGGTCTGTCCAAGATGTCGTTGCTGACTCAACGTTGGGTTATGTTATATGTGGTCCACACGGATTTTGACCGTGCAGTGTGACCCACATCGAAAGCAGCGGAATCTTGGAGGGCGGTGACTTGAGAAGCCGACGCGTGATTGAATATAAAGCCCAACAAATCGTAGACGACTACCGGGCGTACTGGGAGGACTGCCGCTGGTATATGCAGTACCCGCCACGGCTCTTCGTGATCATAAGAGGCCTTCCGGGCTCTGGCAAGACAACGTTTGCTCAAGAGGTCGCTCGTTATGCCGCAACGCTCGATTTCCGCTCGTCGATTTGCTCAGCGGACCACTTCTTCCAGCGCGGAGGTACCTATGTGTTCGACGCAAGTCGACTTTGGGAGGCACATCGAAGCTGCTACGAAGAATGCAGAGAACTGCTCTGGCGCAGACCCGATCGTGGAGTGGATATCGTTATCGTCGACAACACCAACCTTCGGATGGATGACTTTGAGCGCTATCTGGATCTCCACATCCCCTCGGACAAGCTTGCAGTTGCTGCTTTCGAATGCCCTCCTGGTGTAGCTGAAGCAACGAAGCTCCTGGAGCGAGCTAATCGTATTGGCCACGCTATCCCTGGTCACATTTTTGTGGAGTACTTCAACATCTGGAAGCACAATACCCCGCGCCGCGCCGACGACGAGGTGGACACCGACAACGAGCTGCATACCGAGGACGAGCTGGCCACCAACAATATGCCACGCACCTATCTGATCACAGTGGAAGAGTTTATGCCAGATAGTTAAGTCGCTCCGACAAATCCGTTGAGGTGACGAGTAGCTCCAATAAATCTCTAATTTGACGTATCCACTCTTGTTTTGGCACTCGTCTTCACCAAGTTTACTTTTTGCGAGCACAACGCTGCGAGCTTAGTACCTCTCTTATTGAGTCAGCTACGACTTTGGGGTCTATGTTGGCTCAGATTAGATACTTGGTACTAGTAGCCAGCTCAACAACGACTCCGACCAAGTCAACGTTGACTTAGAGTATTAGATTTGGTTCGAATCAATTTCTCTCAACCGAGGATTTGCGTTTCACTTTCTCACATTAAAAAACGTTGACTTCAGCTAAGTGTTAATGGCGAAGCGCAGGGTGCGGCGATCTCAGGCTGCAGACAGCGAGGAGGCTGCAGGCAGTGCTACGGACCAGGCGGTCATGACGAGGAGTAGGAAAGCTGCAAAGGCGACGGGCAAGCCAGCGACAAAACGGACGAGTGCGCCCACTGACAAGTCAACAAGCGCTGCCAAGACCACGCCTGCCACCGGCAATGCCAAGGAGAAGCGGAAGAGGCAAGACACTTCGCCAAGCCCCGGTAAGCGGAGGAAGACTACAAGGAAGGCTGGCCAAGGATCCAAGGGGACGACGGGCGAGCTGGGCGCCGCGGGTGCGTCGGAGGACGAGATGACGACTCAAGATGGAGAGACGATTCCCCTGGTTCCCAAGCGCGCGCTCCGGTCCGCGTGCTTGGCTCTGCAAAAGAAGCTTGACGAAGAAAAGGGCGAGAAACGGCAAGGCCCACGGCGCACGGCAGCTGATCGGTACAAGCTTGCAAACTACCAGAAGCGTGTGTGGGCGGATAGGTACACAGCTGCGAGGAACAGCAACAAGGCATTGGACTACCGCGCTTTGAGCACGACGACTCAATTCAGTGCGTTCAAAGACAACCCAGACGAGCTCCAACGTCACGAGCCTGCGTTGCTGAAAGAGCTCTACGAGGTTTATTTAGCAGAGCAAGCCCTGAAAGGAGACGCACACGCGCAGGCCGCTGGATCAAGTTCGCCGATGCTGTCGCAACATGATGGAGCCGAGCACGTGGAGATCGAGCAACGCGACATCCAGGCGGCTCAGCAGCTTACGGCAACCAGAAACCAAGCAGCGTCAGCGTTAGACCAAGCTCCGAGTCCAGAGCCTCCAGTCTCCGTCCAAGCGCAGACACCCGAGACAGCGCAAGTCGAAGGTGGGAGCGTGCAAAGCCACCCTTTGCGAGGAGGGTATGCGCATCTTGAACACTCCATTTCGCAAGCACTGCAGCAGTTTGGAGAGAAGCTGGAGGAAGAGAAGCAGAAAGGGGCTCGACAGCTGGAGGAGGAGCAGGCACGCTCAAGAAAATTAGAGGAGCAGCTAGCAGCCACAGCGAAGGAGCTGGCCGAACTCAGGACTGGTAGCAGTGGTGGCGACAGATGTACCGTGATAGCGCAAGAGTGGAAGAAGACGGCTACAAAACTAGCTGAGGAGAAGGCGATTTCAAGTGGCTTACGCAACAAGCTTGCCCATGTGGAAACTGAGTTGAATTTGGCAAAGAAATCCGTCACCACGCACGCAGACAATCTACTCAAGGCGCAGGCCAGCCATGCTAAGAAACTCCAGGATGTGCAAGAAGACATGAACAATCTCGCGAGAGAGGTGGACGAGGGCAAGAAAAAACTGGAGGACCGGGAGAAGGAGGTGGCTACGCGAGAGAAGCAGCTGGAGAACAAGGAGAAAGAACTACAAGTCAAAGCCAAGGAGCTGGAATCTCATGAGGCCAAGCTCAAAGAGGAGGGGCAGCGTCTCCAGAACGAAACGCATCGTCTGCAACGGGAGCGGGAGCAGTTGGACGCGGATAAAAAGAAACGAGAGAAGTCGAGTCAAGAGAAGCAGCAAGGAAATCGAATATCGCTGAGGCAGGCGAAGATGTTGAATGAAATGAAGCGCCAGACCCGACTCCTGAAAGAGCAGTTCGAGAACAACGGTTGCCCGCCAGCATTTGAAGAGCTTCAAGCCAAGTGTAACCAGATCGAGGAAGAGAGCGCGACGAAGCAAGCAGATCAGGATCGTGTGAGAGCGGAGTTGGAATCGATGAAGGCTGCGCTAGCGGCGGTGAAAGCGGAGAATAGCGGATTGCAAGACACCACCGCGAAGCTAGAGCTGTACTTGAGTATGTTCAAGCATAGCGCGGCAACCGAGAAAGCTATCGAAGAGTTCACGCAATGGAACGCCGTCTTCCGAGATGGTAAGCCGCATGCGTTTCTGCTTCAGTGTGGTTTGACATTGTATTGACTTCCATTGTCTCTGTCTAAAACAATGTAGGTAACACGAGCACAATGCAGAAGAAGCGCGACTTCATTCTGGGCAAAATGAATGAGGCGTTTGGTTCGAAGACGGCGGACGCTCGAGAGTTTGAGGCGCTTGCGATCGAGTTCTGGGAGAAAAGAAATCTGTTGGTTCACGACAAGACATGGACCGTCATTCATTCGATGGACCACGACAGATACGCGCATGTCTGTGCGAAGATTATGGAAGCATTGGGCGTGTTGGAGAAAACCATTAATCCTTAGTCTGCTGTATTTGTGTGTGTCGCTGCGTAACGATGAATGAATACACATTTCCAAGTCACCGATGACTTAGAGCGAGTCAACTTTGACTCGAATACGCCTGTTTTATTGATAGCGAAGTCAATGTGGACTTAAGTCAAGTCCACATTGGCTTAAACATACTAGTTTCAGTAATAGCGAACTCAACGTCGACTCTGAACGAGTCGACATTGACTCAGTCGACAGCGACCCAACGTTGACTTACAAATAAAAAAAATAAACTCGGTTCCAGTATGAATCCCCAAAGGGTCGTTTTACTTGAGTTTGTATAGACAGTATCCGAAGCGAAAAAATGGCCGACTTTTCAGATGACGAGGATCGCCTACTCGTTCAGCTCGCGGCGGCGTACGAGCAAGCGGGAAGACGAATCGACTGGCTGTCAGTGGAGAAAGACATGGGGCCGTCAACATGGAGCGCAGCCAAACTGCAACAGCGAATCAAGACGCTCAAGAGACGATATGGGAATAACGTGCTGAGTTTCCCCCCACGCTATTTCCGCCCGCTACCAGACCGAGCAGGACTGTATTTGGAAGCCAAAGCCGCGTCTCCGCTACGATGTTCGCCTTCACCACATACCATAGCGACCCTATCACCGCAAGAGACCTACAACGCCACTGAAGGACTATTCTGTCTACTCACCAGGCGTGATATGCGCGCGAGGGAACGTCAGCTAAATACCGGGGAGATTACAATGGCTGGGGTGTCCATGCTGGTCGAAGAAGCGAATATTCAAGAGAATGACGTGTTTCTGGATGCTGGATCCGGCGTGGGAAATGTTCTCGCTCAAATCGCTCTGCAAACGCAAGCATTTCGCGTGGTTGGTATTGAGATCCAACGTGACCTGGCCGCTAGGGGTATGGAGCTGATTGCGTCTAGGACATCGCGCTTTCCCCACTTGCTCAAGATCAGCGTCGTCACCGCAGACATCCGCAATATTGCTGAAGGCAGCGATACTGTTATCAGTGCTGACCCAGACTCGAAGTTGGCTCAACCCAACTTCCTTATCAGCTCCGCCACTCTTTTATTTTGCCACGACACTGTGTTCGAAGAAGATGTGGTTTTGGCAATGCGTGCTTTGTGCATGAAGCTACCTCATCTACGTCTGGTGGCGCTTACAACACGAGTGTGTCCGCGGCATCGTAATACGTGCCGAAATTCGTTTTGCAAGCGGTGGAGGTTACTGAAAACAATTCAGGTTCCGATGACTTACAGCAGCTCCCTTCGGGATTTACACCTGTACGCAGCTGAACCAAGATGGTCGATGCAGTAACTACGATCACCACACGTAACATTTCCGCCGAGGGGCCAAAACAACAACTATGTATTAATTGCATGAAAATCAATGATAATTCTAATTAACTTCGACCCGCCGTTGAGTTTGACAGCATAACGAAGCCGCTGTCGCCCCATGAGCTGCCATACGAGGTCTAGAGAACCCAATACAAGATGAAGTGTTCGTAGCGGACGAGCTTACTCGACGTACGGCATCGTGGGCTCCAGCCGACCATGTAGACTCCACGCTTCAAGCCGCCGTTGTATCTGTTGTTCTTGGAGGCTTGCCACCCCCCGCTGTCCCTGTCGTGCTCTTGGCGTCCTCCCTGCCGTTTGCTTCCACCGTCGTACCTTCGGCATCGCGCTTGGGCATTCGCTGTGGAGTCGATTCGCGTTAGGGTGAATTGTCATCACCCGCATGGTTTCACAGCGGCGGGGGCACGTAACTTAGGTGGGCGCTGATACGCAAGATCGCCTCCTTGCTCGACTCCTGCCGGGAGTGGCCGGTGAACAGCTCGTCCAGAATGTAAATGCGCCTGTCGACAACAACAACACCAGCATGAGCCCCTAGATATGAATGCCAAAGCTGCCAACACGCCGCCTTACCTTCCGGGAATTGAAGATGGTGTCCAGCTCGCACTCCTACCGAACCCACAACATCTCTCAGCGTCAGCCTCCCTTCTGCTAAAGCTCCTCGACCCGACGCCTCACGTACATTCCCGAACTAGCGGTCGGGCTCCTCCACGAACAGAAGCGTCCAGGCCTCGATCGGAATACCTCGGTCTTCGCAGTGGCGGCGATACAGCCGTACTCGTAGCTTCTCGACCACCGTATCTCGAGCTTGTGGTCACCTACAGAAGACAATGATAATACAGTACATACATAAGGGAAAAGAAAGTTAGCGATTAGTGAGAGGTGCATCTTATCAGTTCAGAATTTCACCATACAGGGGAGGCGCTAATCCGTTGTGGGCACCTGGCAATCTGCGGGTGTAAATTCTAGTGCAGTGGCCAATGGTGGCGCGGAAGGCGCGGAAGGTGCCCATCAACCTCAGCAGGCGAGAAATCCGCAAACAGATCGCATTGGTCAAAACGCCGTCGGCGGGACCTTGAAGAGTCGCAAGTACCCTAACCACCTGTATGGTTTGAACCGGAACTTTTCCCCGAGGTTTTTCTTATCCCTGCTAAATCGGGTTAACGGTCGCCGGTGGGTTAACGCGGTCTTAATTGAACGCCTATCATTTAGAACACCCTCCCATGCTCTGGAGGGCGGTCTATAACAATAGACCGCCGTGTACTATTTGCTATTATACGTTACATTTGGAGGAAGTCAGAAACATAAAACAAAATAGCAGTTCCCATTTTAACCCAAAAACATTATGTGGATCGTTTATTTAGATTAATCTATACTCGGAGGTCCGAGTATAATTAACTCTAGTTTAAACTAAGCTACGCTTCCTCATACACGTGCGCATACGTGTAGGCTGTTGTCGTGAGCCAAGGTAGGCCCATTACAAGGTAGGCAATGCTGGAAATGTCCCGCTTGAAAAACGATAGAATACCGGTCAGGAAGGCGACGTGGCTTTCAGCAGTCTGGTCCTGAACGCCGTCATCCGCGATCGGAGCCAATGTCAGGAGAACCTTCTCAGAGCGCTGGTTATGCTCGAAAACGGCAAACACGGCGACGTAGTGCTCCGAATGGAAGCTCCACCCGTCCAGCATGATACCGAATTTGATGGGGATGAATGCACTGATTTCAATTTCGACCTCCTTGGTCACCAAGACCGCGTACTTCAGAAGCGTCTCGGTGCAAATCCGCTTTATCGTCGTGTACTTGTCCACAGTAGGGTGCTCGCAGAACGAGAAGGGGAGGTTGCAGTCGATGACAAAGTCCAGCCACCAGTAGATAGTCTGGCTCTTCTGGTCGATAAAAACGACCAGCGTCCCCGAGTTGAAGCTGCTGTTCGCCAGCGTGGTCACGTAGTCGGGATGCTGCTTCAGCACATGGCTGAAGAGGTTCGAGTAGCCCGTCTTCACGTCTTGCTTGCGCACTGTACCACACTGGCAGCGAAAGTGCTCGGTTGGCTCATCGTGGTCGTCGAGGAGCGGGGTGAAGAAGTAGGAGCAGACTTGCTTGGTCGTGAAGGAGGTTTGTGAACGCATGATGAATTCAGATATGATTGATAAGGTTCTAGAGTGGGTGAGAGAAGCAGCCTACTGTAGGCATGTCTTGTGGCGTAATTACGTGCTATCTGGTTGCTGTCGTGAAGAGTACATCAAAGTATTTTTACAGCCTCGTAAAAAAGTGTTTTTCGTAAAAAAGAAAAGCAATGATGGTAATAACCCGTAAAAATACTTTATTGGACAAAACATGTTTTTTACAAAAATAAGTTAACGTATAATACCGAATAGTATGCGGCATACTATTCTTGTAGAGTGCCCTCTGGAGCCGAGTAGGGCACTATATTTGATGGGATACTATTTGTTAGGGCACTATATTTGATAATGGCTACATCGATGCTATCACCGTAGACGATTATACCGATTATACCATCCATGCCAGCAAGATGTATTTTGTGGTTTATCTGCCACCACTATCAAAGCGCCTACTCTTCGATCCAGACCTCGTCGAACGCGTCCAGCAGCTCGTCACAGGTGTCTTCGTTGAGGTCGCTGTTCACAGTAGCGTTCCCGTCAAGCTCCCAGACCGTGGGGAACTTGGTACCGTACACATCATGCTTGCTGATGTGCCAGTCGCTTGGGTCATCCAAGAACCCACACTTCCCAACGCTCTTCTTCACGACGTCGTCTGGAACTTGACGCCAAGCACTTGCCACCCATGGCGCCACCGTCGCAATGGTAGGAGGGCGGGGGTTGCCGCCACGAGTGTAGGTGACTTGGTCCGACCGCTTCCATTCGTCGATGAGCACTGACATCTTGTCCTTGAAGGACTTGAAGATTCCCACGTCGCCAGCTTGCAGATAAGGAGTCAGACCACCAGGAATCACCGCCATCTTAATCTCCTTCTCAGCACAGCGCTGTTTCACCGACTTCGCAATATGGGCTCTCATAGAGTCCCAGATCACCCACTGACCTGTCGTTTGGGTAACCTGGGGAAAGTACCATTCGAGCCATTGCAGCAGCAGCTCCTGGTCCACCCACGCGCGCTCTTGGAAGGAGACGTAGCAACCCCCAATCCGCTCCATTGCACCGCGCGTTTTGCGCTTCCAGATAATGCACGGAGGCAGCTTCTTTCCCGATGCTGTCACAGCAAGCGCGGCGGTAATGCGCATCGATGCAAATCCCGTGGAGCGAATCACTACGTGACGACGACCGATTTCGTCAACGGTTTGATTACGCGGATCTTCGAAATAGACCGCAGTCTCATCCATAAGGATGGTGCGGTCTCGGTTCATGTCTCCTTTGTTGTCCATCAGGAAACGCATGTAGGAAACAGCTCGACTGACCAGCTCGTCGTCCGTGAGCGTCGTTAGATTGGTGCGGCGGCGTAGGCTGAGTCCATTTCGCTGCATGAACGCAGTTATCCATGGATCAGAAGCGGCAAATCGGATCGGGTGCTCTTCGTGTTCCTCCTCCGTCCTGCTGGCGCGAAAAAGATGGCGTGCTTGAGCGGCGATCCAATCGCGTGTAACCTTCTCCTTCAGGAGGCGACGGTTGTAGATGAGGTCCACAAGCACGTCCTCGGCTTCACCCAGCACCGGTCGGCGACCTCCACCAGCTAGACGACGACGATTGCCTTGGCCAGCCAGGATTTGGTCACGGTTGTGCCACCACTGGCGAAACGCGCCGGCCGAAATGCGCCAACCCAACGCACGAAAATGGGCTTCCGCTCTAGACGGGACACCACCACCCTCGCTCGCGATCCATTCGATGGCTTGCCTCTTGATGCTTAGCTCCACGCTCTTCCGTCTTGCTGGCATGTTGACGAATGGGCTGGTAAGCGTGGTGCTGCTGGGGGAGCGAAGATTGGGTGGATGGGAATTGTCTACCACTTCTCAGGTAAGTCGATACCGACGGCAGTCTATTCGGAACGGCACTCTAATACATGGCACTCTATTTGATGGCACTCTATTGTAATAGTATGCCCTCATCATAGGGCACTCTATTCGCAGGGTACTATAATACCTTAGGGCATACTATTCGGTATTATACGTTATCTACTGAGAAACATTGTATTGGATCTGCAATACAATGATTATTTCGGAAGGCCTGATTCACGGACATTGCCAAGAAGCTAGGCACGGGTGCGAAGGCGTGGGCTCACAACAAGAAGCTTGCGATCTATGTCCAGTACCAGTCAATGTTACGATGGACAAGTTTTTCAAAAGGAATATTTCTCCCTCAAGCTCTACAAGGAGAGCAGGCGATGGTTCGAGCACGGACTGGAAAAGGACTGGTCACCCGAACTAAGGCTGTGGGGACAATATCACAATGCAATGAAAGAGGAAAATTCCAACATGGAACAGCAAAGTGGAGCTGGATTGGCTGCGAAATCCCAAGCGCTTCTTTGCGGAGTTCGCGTGATTTGTTGCGGATTCGACGGCTAGGATCCGTTAGAGCATCTCCAACGGTAAGTCTTATCCTAAGTTAACGGAGCCTTTGAGACCCCGGTTTTAAATAGGACCTGCCACTGGGAGCCATAGGCCTCGGCCAAGTCCTAACAGCGTTACTTTTAGGGTAAACCGCGATTGAGACCTACCGCTGGAGATGCTCTTAGCACCTCGACTTTAAGGAAAAGAATGCCCACGTCGCCTCTTCATCGCAATACACAAAAACCATTTCAAACATTTTGCATTTAATTTTTTTCTGGCGTCTATGAGTTTGAAGGAGGAGACGGAGCAATTCGCTGCGGTGACCGAGTGTCGTCCGATTTCGAGGCTGCTGTAGCATGAGCAGAGAGGGCTGTCGGTCCAGAAGAAGGTGCTGTCACGGGGGATTGATGAGGACTGTGTGTATGAACTGAATGCGGTGGAGGTGACGGGCCTTGGGGGCGTCGTCGGATGACCACGCCACCATTGGCCGAGGTGATGGAGTTTCGTGCTGGTATCTCCACCACAGGAGCCATGTGAGCTGCAGCGTCGTGAACATGATGGAAGGACGGCGGGACCTCCGACGAATGCCGACGCGTAGCCGACTGTGGTGTTGACGGTGGTAGCTCCCGTCTTGGTGGATGAACTGGCTGGGCTAGAGGGCGAAGAGCTACCATTCCGTTGCTGACAGTCACGCGGGTGTTGCCTTGCGGCTTCCTCGCTGTGAGGATACTCGAGTGTCGAGGGTCCCGCGGTGGATTGGGAGCCACCGGTAAGAAAGCCGCAGCGGGGGGCATCGCAGCTCCGTTGTTGATCATCACGAGGTTTCTTCCGCCACGAACGGAACTCGGTCGCTGTGTCACCACAGACCCATCGCCATGATGGCCGCTGTGTCGTGGAGACGCCATAGTCGCCGGTGTCACCGCCCTCCGAGCGTACGGACTCTCTCCATGATGCTGCGGGTGCTGCGGGTGATGATGATGCGGGTTCGACTTCCGTCGGGGGCTTTCGTGAATGGCCCGTGAGCCAGAGTTCTGCCTGTGAGGCGGGCCAGCGACCTCGATACTCTTGCCAGCAGTAGATCCCGAGCCAGTGATGCGGCCGTCACTAACGTTACCTCCAGATCTCACCACGGATTCCGGGCGTCTGCCTTCGCTGTTAGTGGTGCTCTCACGCCGAATTGGACGGTCGGTCAACGAGTTGGGGCTGTTACCAGACGCAGCTATCGGTATCACACGATTTCTCATAATACGTTGGAGCTTTCCATCCAGGAGGTAGTAAGACGCTGTTAGCCGGTTGTACGCCTTCTTGGCCAGCGCCGACTGCACGTCCTCCCTAGGAAGACCCAACGATTCCAGCTGATTCAAAACAAGTTCATGTCGAGCCTTAATTTCCTCAGATTTTACACCTTCGCCCACGTCACAGCCGGACAGCTCGGGGGTCTGCACGCCAGCCAGCCACGGGTGCTGGCGGATCTTGTCTACCGTGTAGCGCTTCTCCGGGTCCGTCTCGAGGATGCGCCGGATTAAATCCTGCGCGCTTGCCGACAGGAACGTCGGCATCTTGTAGTTGGCACTCAGAATCTTCTTGTATAGTAAATTCGTGTTGCTGTCCTCGAACGGGAGGAATCCACAGACCATTGCGAAGAGGACGACGCCCAAGCTCCACATGTCAGCGATAGGACCGTGATACATCCGTCCCTGGATCATCTCCGGCGCCGCGTAACACGGCGAACCACACGCAGTACGCAGCAGTCGCCCACCGTCGTGAATATTACTCAGCCCAAAGTCCACAATCTTCACCAATAGATTCGAAGGAGGAGGCGTAGACTGTTGTTGCGGTTGTCGGTTGTTATGGTTGTGATTGCGGTTCGACTGGAGCAACAAGTTCTCGGGTTTCAGGTCTCTGTGAGTGATCTCGTTCGAGTGCAAGTAGGCGAGGCCGTCCACGATCTGTCGGAAGAGATACGCAGCTTCAGGCTCACGGATACGGTGGTGCGCCACGATGTACTCGAACATTTCGCCCCCGTCCACGTGCTCCATGATGAGGAAGATGCGGTCGGGCGAGTCGATCACTTCGTACAGTTGAATCACGTTCTGGTGGCGGTTGCGCATGAGGATTTTGATCTCTCGCGCCACGCGCTCCACGTCCGCGGCCTGGACAATGCGCTTCTTCTCCAGTATTTTCACCGCCACCTTCTCGCCCGTCAGCAGATGCAGTCCCAGCTTCACCTTGCCAAAAGTCCCTTTACCTATGGTCTCACCCAAGACGTACTCGCCGATAACATCACCGTTACCGTCTCCATTTGCGTTAGCTGCAGTCTTTGCTGTTGCAGTCGTTGTAGATGAGGTCGATGATGACGGTACTGCTGGTGGGTCTGTGACTCGCTCTGGGGCGCGTTGCTGTTGCTGCTTTTCATTGTCTTGAGGGGGTTTCGACGTGGTCGGGACGCATTCAACCTGCTGCTGCTGCTTGTGCCTGGGTGAGCTCTTGTCGGGGATGCTCGTCTTGCGTACGGGCGACTCGGGTGCCGGTGGGATGGAGGGGTTCATGACCGCGGCAGTTCCTTTCGTGTTGTGCGCTGTCATCACCACTCGGTCGTGGGGGAATTCGGGTGTGCGGAGCAGCGGCCTTAGTCGGCGTTCATGGGGCGAAGACAGCGATACGCGTCTGCACAGTGCACACAGACTGCGCCAGCGCCAGCAAGCGAAAGGATCACTGCTCTACGTACGCAAGACTGCAGCAAAGCACACAACGCCACAATCCTGCAGAGATAGACAAGAAGCACGACGCCAAAATAGGCACCCCAACCACCACAGCCTATGCAATGGAGCTCATGCTCTTCTCCTATTAATACGATGGATGGCTCACCCTCTACTGCTGCTTCTTGTCCGTCGCCGTCATCTGCTCAATGAGCATCTGCACGGGCATGAGGCTCGCGTCGTTGGTGAACACCACGTCGTAGAGCTCGAGGTACTCGTCTAACGCCTCGTCCACGTGCACGTTGAGGAAGCCGACCCGGATGATCTCCTCGGCGTCCAGGCCGTCGGCCATGCGCACGTCGCCGCGCGAGTCTCCGAGCAGCAGCACGTTGCGTCGCTTGTCGAGCTCGCGGTCCTTCCAGAATGGCGAGTCCAGCAGCGCGTGCGCCGTCTTGGTGAGCGGGTGGATCACTTGGCCGTCGAAGCTCTTGATGCGGCCCCGAGCGTCGAATCGCATCATGTTGGACACGACGTGCACGTTGTCGGGCGTGAAGAGCTGCGCGTCGGGGATGTCGTCGGCTGCGATGGGTCCTTCACTGCGCTTCTGCTCCGCTGCGAACTCCTTCTCCAGTGCTGCGTGGATGACGTCGTAGAGCCCCGCGGAGAAGACGAGCGTCGGCACCTGCTGGTCGTGCAGCAGCTTGAAGAGCGCGTGGAAGCCCGGACGGAAGCCCAGCGAGCCCTGCGCCACGGCCTGCTTGACCTGCTCCTTGGTGAGCTTGCTCTCGACCAGCAGCGAGTGCGTGCTCTCCCACCACTGCGCCATGAAGGGGAACTTTTCGTCCGCCGACAACGTGGACGAGATCTCCACGGGGTAGTACCGCGCGAAGAGCTCCTGGTGCGCGGCCGCCACGTCGGGGGACAGCACGCTGCTGGTCATGAGCAGGCCGTGGCTGCTGTTCTCCTGCTCCAGCGGCTCCGTCGGGTCGCTGCGCTGCTTGTAGTACGGCGTCAGCGTGCGGTCGAAGTCGGCGATCACCAGCAACTGGTCCGCTCCGTCCCGCGTGAACTTGTTCATCTTGCGCGCAAACGTGTCTGCATCAGCATCAGAGGTTGCAACGGTTAGAGAGGACTGTAGTTCCTACCATTGAGGGGGACTGAGCACTGTACCGGGGTCTCCGATGATCATTCGAGGGTCATTGTAGGACAGTGCGACGATGGAGGGGGCGGAGGCCGAGGCGGAGTCGGCGCTGGCGTTGGACAGGAAGACGGACGCTCCTGCGGCAGCGCAAAGGGCGGGGGGAACGAGGTGTCGCCAAGCCATGGTCGAAACGGAAGTGGGGACAAAGTGCGTCGTCACTTGGGGACATTGATACGCTTTGTGCTGCTGGAGGATCGCAATCAGTTTTTTCAGCTTTCGGTGATCGCAATTAGAGAATGTCTCAGAGTTTGAAGGGCGGTAGTTGAAGTGAAGAGGTGGGTGACAGGTATGATGCAGCCTACATGTACTACAGGTTGATCTCCTCTATCTCTTCGCCTTTGCGTGTTGCGTCCTCCTGTCGACTCGCTAGGATTGCCGCAGAGAGGCTGCGCTTCGAGCCACCTGACGACTTCCGTTTGGCTCCCACGGCTGGGGACGGCGTGCGTGATGGCCGAGAGGTGGCGGGGCGTGACGATGGGCGGGGGCCTGCACCCTCTTCGTCGCTGTCTACGCGCAGGCAGGCCGTATCGCTCACGAGCTGCTGGCAGAGCTTCTCGATCGAACCCAGTGTCTTCTCCAGGTCGCGCATCCGCTGGGTTTTGAGCCGATTGCTCTCCGCCAGAGCCTCCAGTCGAGCTGCGACGTCTTCGTCCACTGTGTGCCGGAGATTCTCGATCTGCGACTGCTGGAGCTCCACGCGCCGGCTTACGCGCAGTCGGTCTTCCGCCTCCAGCAGCTCGCTCGCAACTTGTCGCTTGACGTGGCGCGTGAGCTTCCTGGATGCTGCTTCTCCTGGCGGAGGCCACTGGCTGCCCGTTCGGGGTGGCAGCATGATGAGTGGGTCGACCTTGGTGAGGTTGACTCCGTTGTTCCCGTTGCGAACCTCGGACACGACGCGCTTGACATCGGCCACGAGTAGCCTACACGCTGTGGCCAAGCCTTTCGAGAACGGATACTTCCGTAGCTGCTCCATCTCGCGTCGTGCAGCTTGAAGCGCTCGCTCCTCGCTCGGGGAAATGTCTGCGTTGGCGTCAACCACATCTCCAGATTCATCCCAGCCCATGACGTAGTCGTGTGCTGCCGTCGCTAGCTCTTCGTCTTCTTCTTCCTGCTCCGTGATCGTCTGCATGTACGCGTCGTTGAGGATGGCGAGGAAGACGTTCACCAAGATGAGAAGTAGCAGCAGGTAGTACAAAATGTAGAAAATCGGTCCGGCAACGCGATGTGAGTCCGCCATGCCAGCGTAGTCCAGTTCCCCAGCCACAGCTTGTAGCAGCGTCACAATGGCTAATCCAAGCGAGCTGAAGCCGCGCACGTCCAGTCCAAACAACAGCAGTCCGATCTGAGCGAATGCACAAATGCACACCAGGAAGCACACGAAAAACCACGCCAGATCGCGCGCAGCACGACCCAGCATACGTAGCAGCAGACTCATGCGCTTAGAGATGGTGGTGTACTGCAGGAGTTTCAGCCAGACCAGAGCAGCGTTGATGCTCTCAATGACGCTCTCAGCATACAACACCGTCGCCAACCCTTGTAAGTTCGGGATTTCTTCCAGCGTTGCCGAGGTGATAGCTTTCGACGCCTTGCCGCTCATCGTGCCATACGCCAAGTCGATTGTGTAGAGCCGAAGCGCGATCGTAACCGCGAATACGACAAGATGCAGCGCTGTAAGGATGTTCCACGGCGACGCAGTCAAGTATCCTTTGACGCCATCTCGATGCATATCCTTCAGCATGCGCCACCACTGGACCAAAATGTAAAATACCAGGAAACCCTCCAGTGTGATGCGTCCGGTGCTGGCTGACGAGTATCGGAATAGTCGTAAAACTGCATCCGAAAGCTGCACGAAAGCTCCACCCGATGCAGGAAACTCGACCACGATCTCCACAATATTGAAAAGCTGGAGGTAGGCGTTATAAACGGTGAAGTCCACGATCAACGCGCGTGTTGGCAGGTCTAAATACCTGTCAACCTTGAGCTCCGCCAATCTCTCGCGCGCTAGAGTTCCATTCAACCCGAGATCCACGACGTAACCGGACCCTGGAAACGATACATCGGTGTACCCACAAACTGTTTGCGCCTCTGTGACCTTGGCGCTACTCCAATTGTAGGCGTGTACAGCTGAAGGGGCCGCTTTCCCTTCACCGTTTGGATTCGGGTCGGCACACAGTTTAATTCCCACAGGTTCCTCGTAAATGCACGTACACTGCACTGCGCATTGTGCAGTACACTGCGATGTGTAGCGAAACTTATCTACGCCAAACGCCTCCCCGCATACACGTTCGCAGTCCGAGTAGCACGTTTGCAGGTGTGTGTAGGCCTTCGTAACGCCGCTTGTCTCGAGATCCGTGAAAAACAATCGCGCCGTAGCGTAGCTGATCGACGCAACGATATCTGCGCTGTTGAGAATGAGGCCGTATCCCTGTTTCTCCTCCACGCTGGTATCAAATTTCCCATAGCAGAACGGGACGATCGTCTCGTACTCGGGGATTTGGCTGAGCGACGGGCACGATCCAGCTTTTACGCGTAAGGTCCTCAATCGAACACCGCCGAGCAGGCGATTCGAGCTCGACACTACGCTGCCAGCTTCGGACGACGTAGCCGTGGACGTCTCATCGCTTGTCTCCTCCGTGGACCCGTAGACGACATCAACAAAGGGGCCTTGAAGGAAAGCCCACATCTGCGCTTGGTCACGGATCGCTGTGAAACTGGTTGGCAGTGAAGCAGTATCGCTGCCAGTTGTCGTCGTGGCTGTTGAAGACATAGTGGCGACTGTCGGAACCGTGAAAGATTGGTCGACTAGAGCAGTCTTGAGTCGATTGGCGAAGTAGAAAGCCTGCGTGTTCTCCTCCACCACTGTAGTAGCCAAGATGAACAGGATGAGGAACACTGCGTAGCTGGACGCCTCCACTAAGCTCCCAAACGGCACCGGGTCCCTCGCCATGCGTTTGATTTTCTCATCACGTTGGACTTGGGTTGATGGATCTGCTGCTGCTGGAGAGCTGTGTGGGTCTGGAGTTGTAGGTCTCGGCGACGTCGGTGCAGCAAGTGACAGCTCGGCACTCTTGGCGTCGCTTCCGTCCGCCTTCGCATCTTGCTCCGGCTCCGCGCCCGAATCATCGCCAACGCGATGCCGTCGAAGCATGGTGGCGACCAATTCCACAGCAATACAGCCAACCTGAAGCACGACTCTCCGCGGGGACTACTCCACGAAAAGGCACCCGTCTGAACAGCGCGACTGGTCAAGCAAAATACAAAGAGATATCCTGGAGAAGTAGAGCAAAATATATACAGACAGTAGTGGATCTAGCTCCACCCGCTAGCATCTACAACGCACCAACACGAAGCTCTCCTCCACCCCTCAGGCCTTCTCTGCACTGCCAGGGACGTGCCCAGCATCACTAGAAGGAGCTGGAGCTGGAACCGGCGACTGCATCTTGGCTGGACTGGGGGTCAAACTCACGTCCTTGAACTCCACGCGCCGCTTCTTGGCGGGAGCAGAGGCCGGGGCAGAGGCTGCTCCTGCCAGCTTGGACCTGGCCTCGGCCATCAGCATGTCCTTGAGCAGCTGGAACTTGTCGTGCTTCTGCTTCGTGAGACCCTGGAGCTTCTCCTCCAGCTCCTTCAGCTGCCTCTTGGCGGTCTCCACGGCGTGTTCTTTTTCATGTTGTTTCTTCTCTTCTTTCTCCTCTTTGTTCTCTTCATCTTCCTCTTGTTTCTCCTCCTCCGACGGCTTTTTCTCCTCGCTCTTGCTCTCCTCCGCAGTCTTCAGCGCCGCACTCTCGCTCTCCAGTCTACGGTGTCGAATGCTGATCATCTTGCGCCAGTTTTTCTGCATGCAGCGCCGCCGAATAGCACTAATAAATAATAAAAAGCACTAAAAATTAGCCATAACCTCTAACACCACATTTCTCGCTCAATTCTGCTCGGAAATCACCTGCGGATGGCTTCATGCTTCGCGTCGCGCAGCCTCAAAGGCGCCTCCAGTCGGAACGTGTGCGGCAGGATCGCCTCCAGGTCTCTGGGCCCCGCGAACGGCGCGCGCGGGTTGCGCGCATACGGCCTGCCGCTCATGGCTAAGAAAATGTGAGTGTGAGGCAACTTTTCAAGTAACTCCAGCGATCCAATCAGATGTCGCCAAATCACATCCCCGCTTCACTGACGTGGCACTATACCGCCCCGGCCAGAACACGTAGAGAGAGAACGCACAGTCGAAACCGCCGGCTCCCGCAATAACCCGCACGCGCAGCGCAGCTCTCAGTCCCTCTTTGTCGGCCCTAGCCTCCACATCCACACTCTCTCCGCCATGAAGATCGTCGCCATCGGTGCGTGTCTGCTCCTGCTCCGCCTTCACCCCACAGAGCGGCGCGCTAGAGCTGCATTGGGCTAGCCAAGACCGTATCTGTCGGTGTCGTAACCTTCCTAGTCCATGCTGACGTAATAGTTTTTATTTATTTTATTGATTGTAGAGTTGCTGCGCCAGGACGGCCAGGGTCAGGACCCGACCATCCTGTCGGCGGCCTTCGAGGTGTCGTCCTTCGGCTACTTCCAGCGCTCGGGGTGCGTGACAATTCATTTATTGATCCTAGGGATATTATTGACTTGGGAGGTGGTAGGATGCTGACCTTCGTGACGCCATTGCTGCTGTATGTCGCTGTTATTGCTGCTGCAGAGTGCGGGAGATGATCAACTTCTTCAGCCGCACGTTCGTCAAGCGCACGGAGCCTGGCCAGCGGCAATCGATCCAGCACGAGGAGTACAACTGCCACGTGTACGTGCGTCGCGACGGGCTGTCGGGCATCGTCGTGTGCGACCAGGAGTACCCGCCGCGCGTGGCCTTCGCGCTGCTCAACAAGCTCATGGACGAGTTTGACAAGACCAACAGGTGAGGCGACGGGTTTTGTGTCCAGAGTGTGCTGTTTGCCACATCACAGCGAGGGATTAATCGATTGTTGTGGCTCTGCAGTGGCTGGAAGACGCAGTCCGGCTCCCCGCAGGAGTTCGCGCCGCTCACCACGGCCCTGGCCGAGTACCAGGACCCGTCCAAGGCCGACAAGATCTCGGCCATCCAGAAGGAGCTAGACGAGACCACCGCCGTGCTGTCCAAGACGATCGATAACGTGCTGGAGCGCGGTGAGAAGCTGGACGACCTCGTGTCCAAGTCACAGGACCTCAGCAGCCAGGCCAAGGTCTTCTACAAGCAGGCCAAGAAGACCAACTCGTGCTGCGTGGTCATGTAAGAACTGTCGATTTTCGCTCCCCTCCCGTCTCACCATCGATCGGGTCCCCCTACAGGTGCATTCTCTCCCTGCTTGTTGGTACATTTTAAACAAAGAAAATGCTTTACTGCAGTACGCTCTTCAGAGCTGACAGACAGCTCGCCCTGCACACTAGCAAAACGATTCTACTTCCGCTTCGGAGAAGCGGTGGTGGCAGTTTTCCGCCGCGGTCGCAGGGAGCGCTTAGCAGGTTTAGCCTTCCCCTTGGTTTGCGTCGAGGGCACGGGTGCCGCATCGCTGGACTCGTTCCCAGCTTCGTCCTCCGCAATGTCAGCACCGCTGTGCTTTCGTTTCGAGACCCTCCTTGGCTCGCTGTGCACGCTATCGTTATCGCCAGCTCGAGAGCTCCTGCTATTGGTCTCTGAAAGTTCATCGCCACCTGCAATCACAAGGATCCATCAGTATCGCAACCACGTTTCGACTGACAGAAAGGATGCCACGTACTGTCATCGTCCTTTGCTGCGGAGTTTTTCCTCAAGTTGTGGCCCCTGCCATAGTGCGTATTCCTGTGCGCCCTAGAGGTCTTGTGGTTGCCGCACGTAGGGCAGGCGTCAATTGAGCCAGAGATTCCAGCATTGTCACGCAACTTGTCCAACTGCAAGCACCACCGAATCATTGAGCGTGAGAACCATCAACAATCACAATATGCGAACCGAAAACGTGATGTACCTGTGACACAAGCTGGTTAATAGACTCCAGCTGGTCGCTTGCTAACTGCTGAGCATCCAGCTTTTGAGCTGCAACACACAAATCATTATCAATGAAAGTGAGCACTTTGGACCATAGTACAGTAAACGCTTTCAGATTGCGTTGACTCACCTTCCGACTTCTGAAGCTGGAACCTCAGACGCTCGATCTCGCCCTTCATTTGCAGCGAGTTGTAGCGCTCTTGCTCCCACTCGTCCATGTTCTTAGGCAGATACGATGGAAGCCACTGGAGTGCATTGGGGCCGACGGCAGCTACACGCTCAGGCAGCTCGCTCAAAGGACTGATCAAAAGACCAGTATCAAATGGTGCGATGGGGACTGTAGACGCTGGGAACTCAATGACACGGCGGTTCTTGGACTTCTTGGTGTTCGTTCCCGGTGGCGCAGTCATAATGAGACGTCGCTTCTTGCCCTTACGCTGGCAAGTCTCTTCGAACGAGTCGTCGGCTGGAGTAGCTGATGATTCATCGTCGGATGAAGAAGCATCGCTGTCGTCTTCCGAGTCTTCCTCGTCGTCGCTGTCTCCTGTAAAGTCGAAGCCTCCGTTCAGCATGCGCAGCTTGCCCGTAGGCTTCACCAGGGCGCCAATCTTCTCAAAGAAACGCTGCTTGAGGGCTTCCTCCGTCTCCGTATACGTAGCGTCTGTCGGCAGAACCTCCACATTTTCTTCCTGAATATATCCAACGCCACCAAAATCGAGCTTCACCACAAGCTGCCTGGAATCCAGGCGCAGTTCTAATACGCGGCCAGTCCCAAACGGAACGCATTTCACACGGTCACCGACACAAACCTCGTCAATCTCAGGGAGCTCGATACCCTGGGCTTCCAGCAACGCCTCGAGCCTGCTCTTCTCCCGAGTCAAACGTAAAATACTGCTTCCTCGAGCTTCAAGCTCGTTCATAATATCCTGAAGCGCATTCGTGCGTCGTCGACTGGACTCCAACTCTTTCGCCGTATTCACCACGTCGCGGCTCAACGCGCGCGTCACGCGCTCATGCTGCTTCTGCATGCGCTTCATCTCGCCGACCTGCCACAACAGCGTGCATCGATGCCGCACGTACGTTCTCTCCAAGTCCTCCCGCTCGATCCTCATAGCGCGCAGTTCACGTTGCGTGATCCTCACGGCTCGTCTCGCAGCCGGTAAAGTCTCCACAATCTCCTCGGGTGCAATAACTCCACTAGGCCTCGAGCGTCGGGTTTTCAGAGGAGCCACATCCACGTCGCTGTCGTTCTCATCGACCAGGAACAACCGTCGATGCTCCATGTCCTCATTATTCGTACGTCCGCCGGGCAGTTTAATTCCCGACTTGGCTTCAAACGCCGCCAGCTCCTGCTGAATGCTCTTGATGTCCAGCTGCGCTTCGTGGTGCGACAGGCTCTGGACGCCGTCGATCTCCGGCAGAAGTCGCGGCTGCCGGTCGTAGCGCTGCCCCTCATGCATGTGCTGCATCAAGTGCAGACTGTCGGGGCCCAGCGGCAGCTGCTTCATCTCTTTGAAGGGCTGGCGCTCGTCGTCCTCGTCGTCTGCAGCAGCGTCGCGTCGCTTTTGGGTCGCGCGCCTGCCTCAATGAATAAGCATCACACTCAATAGTAAGCAACAACAGCTAATTCCACGCTTAAAACGGAGCTCTCGCACCTGCGCTTGACCTTCTTCATGCTGCTGGGGTCCTCGCCATTCTCAGCGTCGTCGTAAGTCGCGCTCTTCTTGTTCCGCGGCTTGGCGCGAGCCTTGGGCGCCGTCTCGGCGTCGATCATAGGGCTAATTGGGAGCAAAACACGCTGCGCACACGCTGCAAGGCTGCGACGCTGAGCTGCTGGCGCCGGGAGGGGGTCGGGGCGCCGCGAGGAGCGCAGGAAGCTCGCGCGCAGGTGACGCGAATGAGACTCGGCGGGCGCGGAGGGAGAATGGCAGCAATTGGTCAGAATTGCTGCCGGGCTTCGCTCGTTTATGTTTCACCCTGCTTTTGATTTCGACACTGCGCTTCCTGTAGAACGGCATATTGTATGCTGTCAAAAAGGCGAGTTGGAATGGCTACAGTACTATACCAGTGTACCGGTATTAATACATGCACACAACGTTTCCGCCGTCGTAGACTCGCATGAAGCCAAACCGGAACGAGCTACGATTTGCAGCTAGGAAAGTCTGGAGTGAAGAGACCGCCGAAGAGACCGTCGTCACGCTTGTGAGGGCGAGAACCGTTTCCGGCATCAACAACATTTCGGCTGAAAACCTCCCTATTACAATCTTTTGGACGCATCCATTCCCACAGGTATATGTTTTTTTTGCTTTTCACCTCTTTTTGACCAATCCAAACGCGTTGGACGCTTTTACGCAGTCGTCAGTCACACTCACACAGAAACCAAACCAAAACGCCGGCACAGTAGGAAGGTCGAGCCTTGTGCGGCCATGATCTCCAACTCGACGCGGGAGAAGGCCAAGGCCACCAAGGCGTACCTGGAGCAGAAGTACGCGACCATGAAGCGCGAGCGCGAGGAGAGCCGCGAGCGGCGCAACACGCTGGAGCAGCAGATGGCGGCGCTGCGCCTGACGGAGCGCAAGAAGGAGCAGTACCGCCAGGAGCTGCGCTCCAAGGAGCTGCAGAGTCTGCGGCACCAGCGCAAGCGCCTGGCCGTGGGCGACTTCCAGCCGCTCGCCGTCATCGGCCGCGGCGCCTTCGGGGAGGTGCGACTCGTGCGCAAGCGCGACAGCGGCGAGATCTTCGCGCTCAAGTCGCTCGAGAAGAGCGCCATGGTGCTCAAGAACCAGGTGGGCCACGTCAAGGCCGAGCGCGACATCCTGGCCAGCGCCGACCAGGACAACAACTGGCTCGTCACGCTGCACTACTCGTTCCAGGACGACCACCGGCTTTACATGGTCATGGAGTACCTGCCCGGGGGCGACCTCATGGGACTGCTCATGAAGGAGGACACGCTCAACGAGGCCACCACGCGCTTCTACGCGGCCGAGATGGTGCTGGCCATCCAGTCCGTGCACGACCTGGGCTACATCCATCGCGACATGAAGCCGGACAACGTGCTGCTGGACGCGCACGGACACCTGAAGCTCACGGACCTGGGGCTGTGCAAGAAGATGGACTCGCGCGTGGACTTGCTGCCGGTCTCGCAGCACGCCATGAACCCGGAACAGGCTGCGGCGGCTGCTGCGGCCGCGGCGACGAGAGGAGGGGGTGGCGGCAACAGCGTGGACGCCTCGCGCAGCAAGCCGTTCTCGCGGAACAGGCAGGTGGCGTTCAGTACCGTCGGCACGCCCGACTACATTGCACCGGAGGTGCTGGCGCAGAAGGGGTACGGCAAGGAGTGCGACTGGTGGTCCATGGGCGTCATCCTGTACGAGTGTCTGGTGGGCTACCCTCCGTTCTACGCGGACGAACCAGTGCAGACCTGCCGCAAGATCGTGAACTGGAAGCAGTCGTTCGGGTTCCCGCCCGAGGCCATTGCTCGGCTGAGTCCGCAGTGCATGGACTTTGTGCGCAGACTCATTTGCAATGCAGAGAACCGCTTGGGAACAGGGTCGGTGGAGGAGATCAAGCAGCACCCGTGGTTCCACGGCGTGGACTGGACGACGCTGCGCTCCATCCGAGCGCCGTACATTCCTCCTGGAGGAGGCCCGCAGTTCGACTATGTGCTGAGTCAGCTCCAGGCGAACGACCCAGACCAGTGCGGCCCGCAGTACGGCGAACTCGTAAGGCAAATTACGTCCAATTTCGACGAGTTCACGGAACCGTGCGAGTTGCCAGCGCCTGCTCCGGTGCAGGCGTCCGCGATGGGCCAAATGCCTCCTGCAGCACCGACGGGCGGTGCCAATGGCGCTGGTCACGGTAATGACGCGATGGCAGCGGGACAAGCTAATGGAGGGGAGCTGCCGCAAGCATTTGGCCCGGATGGCAAGCCGCTGACCTTCAACAAGTTCATCGGCTACACATACAAGCGGAAGCCGCCGGTGCGCATGGCACTGAACGACGGATTGTTCGACAGCAGTGAGAATGCGTCCGCTGCGGTTGCCGCCGAGGCCTCTTCCCCACCAGGAAGCTACGGGAGTAGCCACTCAAGTTTGAACGTCGCTAGCAGTACTCCTCCGTCCTCTGGCTACGCGGCACGGCAAGGCCTTGACAGTCACTACGCCTACCAGTGAGTGGGCGAAGTATGTGTACGTAGATCGAAGGTGATAATGAAGTTCAAATAGCACGTGTTTGTTGACTGGTGCTTCCATCGCTGTTTGCTACAGTACAATACATCCTACTTAAAAGTATCACCACAACTTCAGGTTTCCATAGGGAAGTGAACATGAAAATGAAAACATGGTCACCATCCGGAGCGTTTTCCTGCTGTGCCATCTTCATGAGCTGCAGTATCCAGGAGGAACATCATGTCCAGGCTCGACAATGAGTCCTGCATTATACATGCATGACTTTCCGCCACCAACAGCCAGGCTGTCTAACCCTGGCCGATGCACAGGACAAGCCCATCTGGCACAGAAATTAAAACGGATGATGTTGAAGTGAGCTAGGCACGAGCAATTATTCAGAAGTTCCTGCTCACTCTTGCGATCTATCGTAGATGGCGACTGGCATCAGGCTGACAACCCTCAACAAAGTGCAGTGGCTTCATGCGCATACAGCACCGGAGCTACTCGACCAATGTCGAACAGCCGGCCCGGTTCGGCGCGGTGGTAAAATGTCGTACTGTACCTATAGTTCGTAGCTCGGATGTTGTGTTGACCAGTGCTTCCAACGCCTCCAGCGCCACAAAAAGCCCGTAGCTCCCCACCAGCGCCTTGGCTGTGAACCGAGCATGCACGATTGGGACTGGAATTTGCGCTGGCACCACGTTGAAGCGCTGGACAGTGGCTGCCCAGATGAAGCCATTGTCGCGCTAAACAGTTGAACCAGCGGCGCTCATTGGCCGAGCGCGCGTCAAAGCAAATTTTCAAGTCTCACATAGCGGATATCAATCCGATGGGGCTCAGGTGGGTTGGCGTGCGACTCTCAGAAAGGTGCTCGATGTGTGGAGCCCGACGGTGACAGCTCCACCATTACCGTATTTGCCAACTTGCCAATCAACCATGCAGGATATGGACCCGCAGTCGACCCGCGCCCAGTTCACGCAGGTGACGACGCCCGGCGAGCCGAACATGGCGAATGTGAGCAACCACCTGCCGTCCCCGTCGATGGCGCTGGAGCTCGACACTCCGCGCGCCGTGGAGGTTGTGACCGGGGACGGCATCCCCACGGGCGCGTGGGCCGCCGGCCTCTTCGACTGCTTTGACAATGTGATGCCCAACTGCTTCATGGTCACCTTGTGCCCGTGCGTGGCGCTGGCTCAGCTGTCCACGCGCCTGGGCGTGGCCTCGTACAGACTCGTCCTGAGTCTGCTGCTGCTCGTGACAGTGCTGGAGATCACCTCGTTCACGCTCGTGTGGACCATGTCTGATGACGACGACGACTCGAGCGACGAAGGCCACTACTACTACTACTACTACGGATGGGAGCACAGCGGCCACTCGGGCAACGCCGTGGCCAACGGCACCTTCGCGGTGCTCACGCTGCTCGTGCAGATGCTGCTGTTCGTCTACATCTGGCAGCTCCGCGTCAAGACGCGCACGCGCTTCCAGCTGCCCGGCAACGCCGCCACCGACTGCCTCAGCTCGTGGTTCTGCTCCTGCTGCACGGTGGCGCAGCTCCGCACCCACGTGCGCTGCTACCAACCAGGAGACTGCAGCTTCGGAGCCCCCGACGTGCTCCAGGCCTACCCGGGCAAGTCGTACGCCGTGTAAACCCAACCACCACTGGGACGCCCCAAGCCTCTTATGCGCACCTGCATACACCCGCCGTTCATCTAAGTACCGTTGCACGAAATATATCCCCCAATCCCGCAATCCCAAGCCTAAAACTTCCTTCGCAACCTGGTCGAGGATAGATATCCCATGCAGGATCCCAGTCATTGAGAATAGCTTGATATTTCCGACCTAAGCGCAGCTAGCAGTTGATTGACATCAAGCCCATTGTGCGACTTCCAGGCCAAGAATCCGATGGCAGACATCCAGAAGCCCCCACCGACGCCGGAGACGTATGCCTATCCGACGGTGTACGCGACGCCCGTCAACACGGTGGTGTACGTGGAGCCTGCAGGCGCGAGTCCAGGTCACACTCGCCAGGCCGGGGTCAATGAACAGGGCGTGATGGTTGGCGCGTGGTCGGCGGACTTCTGGGGCTGCTGCGACTTCATGATCCCCAACTGCTGCATGGTGACGTTCTGCCCGTGCGTCTCGCTGGCGCAGATCTCCCAGCGGTTGGGCGTGGCTCCGTACCGACGCACGCTCGTGATCTTCCTGCTGCTGGTAGCAGCCGAGATCATCGCGAGTCTGTTCCCGTCCAAGTCGAGCAGCAGCAGCTCCTCGAGCGGGTGGAACAGCTCGACGTCCACGTCGACGTCGAGGAGGTACTCGGGCGACAGCAGCCAAAGCAACCCCGCCCAGAGCTGGGTCATCCTCATCGTGCGTGTCATCTTCTTCGTGTACGTGTGGCACCTTCGCCAAATTACACGCAAGATGTTCCGCATCCCAGGAGGCGCCTGCGGGGACTGCTGGTCGTCGTTCTGCTGCTCCTGCTGCGCCATGGCACAGATCGCCACGCACATCAAGAGCTACAAGCCCGGTGACTGCAGCTTTGGGCCGCCCGATGTGCTGCCTCCGTACTTGGGGGCGCAGGCCACTATGACTTCGTAGGCGACGGCAGATAGAAAACCTATTTGATGCGAATCTACATTCTTTTATTTGAGCTTAGCGTCTTATCCTCAGCCGCAGTATCGCTTTACACGAAGATCGCTATAACGAGGAGCTACACTTGTGGTCTTAGAGAAAACTTCAACTTCAGAATTTGGAGGCAATTCTTGTCAATTATTCCATTGTAAGCTTACTTGACGAGAAGCACTCAAAGTTATGCTTAAGACAACAAGGTTCACGGAGCAGCAACAGAATTCCTGTTCCTGTACCGGCGGTAGCTTGCACGTAAGGTGAATTTCCGAGAGAAACTTTTGAAAATGCGTGCCACACCGACTTCAGGCGTGTCGGTAGGTCTACCACTGCCTGGGGCTACAATAGAGCAGAGATGCCTCCAGTCAACTTGACCGAGTCAAGGCGCGAGTTCTGTCAACTCGTGTCGCTACGACGATGGTGTCAAAATATACAGATTTGTAGGCACAAACATACGCACATGGGGAGTGAATATAAATGTGGGTTTGCACCATACAGTTCGAGTGAAAACAGGGAGAGACTATATTTGTGGGGCACCAATATAACGGCTAACCGCTGTGAGGAATATAAATACCAACTTAATTGTGCTAGCCAAGTTACCAAGCGGGCGACTGCAGACAAAGTTTTCGTTCAGGAGCGGCCATGGTTGGATGGCATCAGCTAGCCGTCCACGACTCCACGGACGAATTCGATGACTACCGTGACGAGTCGATGTGCTGCTCGGCGATATTTCACAAGGTCGACTTCGACAACTGCCGTGTTTGCGCTGGTGAACATACGATGACCGAAAGACGTCTTCGGTGCTTGAGCAGCACTTGTCGCGAGTTTGGCAAATGCGGCGTGGTCTGGAAGGTGTTCCACTGCACAGCTCAGGACAAGTGGCAGATAACTGTAAACGAGCAGGCACATGCCCGTGGGGTTCTTCCCTGTACTGCGGAGCATCGGCCAGTCGTGACTCAGCCGATGAAAGCATTTATCGCGGCACAAGACGAGATTGGGAACGCTCCACGTATTATTCTGGCGCGTCTCAAGAGGCAAGCAAATATCAAGCCATCTAAAGGCGGATGGCCAGAGCTCTCCCAGATTCAAAATGCACTGAAAGTTCACCGGCGTTCGAAGGGGACCAAGAATTCAATCAAGGCCGTGCATGAAATGGCTCGCGCTCGTCGCTACAAACCAGAGCTTCAGCCAGATTCCGCTTTCCTGTTCGGACCGAAGTTGGACACGGATGGCTTTGTTTATGTGGGGTCCGGCGAGGACGACGATCCTTTCATTATTGGCGTGACGTCTCTCGCACTTATCGATAGCTGCCTACGGTTCTGTCAGTCGGGGGATTTTGTGCAGTTCCATGCGGATGCCACGTTTAAGGTTAGCGACTTGGGCTATCCAGTGATAACTTGTGGCTTCACGGACCGAGGGCGTTCATACCAAGTTGGCGCTTTCTTTGTGGTGAGTCGGCGCACAGAGCATGAATACACCGAGTGCTTGCGCAGTTTTGCTGACGTCATCCGGGATGTTCGGGGAGCAACACTTCGTATCGACGCAACCATGAGCGATGCTGAGGATGCTCAATTCTTGGCTCTCGAGAACGTGCCCAGCTTTGCAAATGCTACGAAGCTGATGTGTTATTTTCACGTTATGTACAATGTACGTAAACGCACACAGCACCTTCCCTTTGATGATAGGAAAAATGTGATGAACTCGATTGTCGACATGCATTTTACGCAAAGCTTGTAGGAGTTCGAGCGCACACGAGATCGAGAAATAGCTAATTGGCGCAAGCAGACGCATCTCGTTGAATTCGCGGACTACTTCGAGCAGCAGTGGCTAAAAGGCCGCTATTGGCGGTGGCAACTGTACCACAATCCTGAGGGCTACGCATTAACCAACAATCCGTGCGAGAACCTAAATGGAGGACTAAAGCATTTTCTTCAGCGTCGCAAGCATCACATGTGTCGATTGCTCGAAAAAATCGGAACCTTCATCGAAACGACAAGTCCCGTCAAGCTCGCGCCCGCAGAATATACATCCACACCAACATCCGAGTTAGTGAAGGCAGCGGCAGCTATGCTTGAAGCTTCTCGAGTTGTTATCACCAGGACAACCGATGCGAACCAAGTACGAGTCCTCGAGATTCTAGGCGCCGACACAGAGGGACAAGCTGGAGAAGAAAACGGGTTTCTTCTGGAGACAATCAATGCGGCTCCCTCCACGCGTACGGATACGACAACAGGACCGAGTAGCCAATTGGCTTTGTTTCTAGCCTTGACATCCACCCAAGACAATCCAACATCCGATTCGTCCGATAGCTCGATGGCCAGCGATATCCCAGCCATACTACGATCTAGAGTGGATTCAGATGAAGACGAGGACGACGAGGTGGGCACCAATTGGAAAAGGCTTTTCGAACAAGCTACATCGTGGTCTCTACGACGTTCGCATCGCATAGGAATGTCTTCCGATGGGTGGATAGTTGACATTACGCGCAAGCGATGCACCTGTCCCTACTTTTTGAAAATGCTGATGTGCTGGCATGTTGTAGCGGTTCTCCGAAAATTTAACATCACCAGTAGTGTGCGCGACCCACTGGCGAAGTTGAAAAACAGAATCGTAGCAAAGGCCAAGGCAAAACGTTCCGGTCCCAAGCGTAAGCAAACCAAGGCAAAGAAGTCGAAGGGAAAAGCGTCTCGCCGGAAAACGAAGTCGACAAACAGTACAACCGCTACTACATCCTCAGCTGCCAGTTCTGAAGGTCATCCAGGGCCCGTTGGAAGGCCTGCTCATGCGGCACCAGCGCTGGCAGTTCAAGACATTCTATTAGAATAGAGAAAACTGACTAGGTCAAACCCTCTACGTGATGGAATACATGTATTCTTTGCTTTATCGATGCGGAAATCGACGATACCCACAACCTAAATCGCTCCCTCACGAAAAGTTTCGATGCACTCAAACTCTACCAAAGAATCTGCTCGTATGATTCCCGATGACGATCTCACCAGGTTCATCCACTCCAAGCTCAACGCAAAGCTTGTACAAGGCGCTTTTGGTATCATCATATCGTCGTTTCGCGCGTCTAATCCGTGCCGCAGCAAACATAGGATCGGGTTGATCGTACTCAGGGTCCGGTTCGAACTGAGCAGTTCCCATTAGAACCGCCAGTAAATCGTCCAGGCGAAGTGCTACGGCGGAAAACGCGTCCTCCACTGTCTTAGGTTTGTCCTTGATTCTGGCCAAGACGGCCGCGCTCTGCGCACCGGCCACAGCAGCTTCGATAAGACCGACCATACTCCCGCCATTGTAAGCTGCGTGGATTCGAAGTTGCTGCTCATCGCTCAACACTGTGTAGTAGTTGTTACGCGCACTCGCCATCTCTGCGATTCGTGTTTGAAGCTGAGGATCATGTTGTACAGCCTGTGTTGGCAGCGGCTCACCAGTCCCCTGGTTGCTGTATCGAACGCGTTTTGGATTGTTCGGAGAAGTCGGTTGAACGTGTTGCCTCTTCGTCTTGGCCGTAGTCGTTGTGGCCGTACTCGTCGTGACCACAGTCTTCTTAGCCGCTGTCGTCTTGGCCGATGTCGTTTTCGTGGTGGCCATCTTGGCCGTAGTCTTCTTGGCCGTAGTGGTCTTGGGCGATGTTGAGCCAGACGTCTTCTTTCGTTGTCCTGGATAAGCTTTACGTTCGTCCATGATGCCGTACGTATCGTTGGGGAAACTTGAATCTGGCGTTGCTTGGATTAGTCGTGCTCGTTCCTCCGGCCCAATGTCACGCCAAGCATCCCGAATTTTGTCACCGCCACGACCACACAAAAAGGTTGTGTCACGCTTTCGTCGCTCCAGTTCAGGTAGAGTTGGACGAATGCTTGCATACCAACGCGCGTATCGATTCCCCACCGCTGCCGCGAAGAACCATACTGCGTTGTGTGCCCGCATACTGAGTGTTGTGCTACAATCTTCTGGGTTGGTTCAAGGGGTTTGTAGAATGAACGCGTGATGCTGTCTGAACCCAATAACAGCGGGGTAATAAGACCCGAGTAAGTAACAAACCCAAGGCTTCATTAAAAAAAAACTCTCAGTCTTACCGTTGTGCATATTGTGGCTAAGCCAATCGAGGTAATACCTAAGACGAAGACGCTGTCAGCCGAAAATACGTTTCGCACTACGGGAGGTATAGCGCGACTCGGCGTAAAAATATAATCCCCATGATCCACTCTGCGTCGTAGGCTTTAATTCCCACCGCCACATTGCTGTCGTCGTAAATGAACTTATCACCACTCAAAACTTGGATCGCAAAGCAGTGCGTCACTCGTAGTGAGCTGTAGGCAGCGCATACGTAAACTCCATCCACTAGAGCGCATTTCACCAATTGGTCCGACGCGTTCTTGCCGTTGACACCTCCTAGCAAATTGTCATCGAATACGCGGATGCTGATCTGACTTGTCTTCGAGCTACCACACCGAACATTCATATATTTGATGTAGAAACGAAGCTCTCCAGTAGTTAGACCGTCAGGCGACAAGGGTCGACCTCGCTGCTCGCAGTATTGCACAAATTCATCAAAGCTCCCGGGGGGTGCCCACCCTGAGTTACCGAGAAGCGCAACTGCAGTCCCCACAGCAACGACGGCACATTTTCCGTTCGCTGAAGGCGAGGCACCGATATTGTGCACGTGACCATTGTTTCGACAAAACTCGTAAAACGACTCGTAGTCAGACGCTTTCCACATGTCCACAACTGCACATGCTTTCTCAAAGCCGTCCTCCAGTAAACGCTTCCTAGGCAGCCAGGAGTCAGCCCACCGGTATCCATCAGGCTCATCCCGCCACTGGACCCTGTACCAATATGCAAGTCCTACCGGCATGCGGTCCACAATCGCGTACACTAATCCCTCATCAGACGTATCATCACGGGCGTCGACTTGCGTGCAACTTGAGTCGTCATTCTGAGCCTTAGTGGCGACAATTGAAACCGATACACCACCGGATACAGCGTATCCGTCGTCCGATTCAACCTCCTTGTCCGCTCTCTGCAGGCTCAATGCATGTACTCCGTTCTCGGTTAACTTCTTCGGTCTGTCGTTTTGGATGGCACAAATTTTCAACAACTTGAGCGCAGCAGGACCACAAAAGCGCTCGCCAGATCTGTACACCTTTTTTGACTTCCGACACTGCGCCCGAGGACGTCCACTTGTTGCCCTGCGACCCGCAGAAGCCAAGCTCGGGAGTCCCAGACGACAGTGCCGAAAACCACTCGGCTGTGGCAAGTTGCCTCTGTAGACGAGCATGACCACGCTGTACAGATCCTGGTGTATGTGTGTGTGCATCGATGCTGGAGTTGTAGGATGTCGTTTTGATATATGTTGACATCGAGAAAGAATACTCCGAGAGACCCTCGGTAGGTCAGTTTCCGTCTTTCGTCTTGTGTAAGTTGACCAGGTACAGACAATCCCCTCGCTAGTCATGGCGTCGGGAACCCACTTTTTATTCCTAGTTGAGGGTATTCCTGTCGTAGGGTGTACCATGGGGTGGTACACTGGACTGTACCACATATATGGTACGTATTGGTGCAGTCTTTTGGTTACATAGACTGCTCAATGAGCGGACATGAATGGAATTCGTGCAGATATCGATATATACCTCGGTAACACCGAAAAGGATATAAGTATATTTAATATAATACCGTCTGGCATGTGGGGCATGATGTAGGTAATGATACTGATGTGCAAAATAAGTTGCCACGATAGTATCGAGCCCCATTTCACTCATGTTGGCAAGCACCCAATCTCCATTCTATTCAAAGGAACGGTACTAGCAGGTCTGACAGCCAGCTCCGAATGCTAATGCAAGCATTAAATATGAAATCCGGTACGAAAAAAGGACAATAGGAGCTGGTATCCTGGTTAGACTACTGCAGACGTTATGTACAGATTGGACTTTTCCTATAGTTAAGTACCCCAGAATATTCATATTTTGCGATTTTTTATTCCTTATTACGATTGAGGGGTGAGGGGGAGTATTTACTTGGCTTTGTATGTGACGGTCATTCAAAAATCGTTGGGACCCACCTTTATATTCCTGATGAGCGGGTATTCCTATCCTAGGGATTACTACCGAGGGGATCGTCTGTATTAGCATCAATCAACCAGCGAGATCAACCGGCAGAATTGCGCTGGTTGCTGTGTGTCAACCTCGTTTGTGCGCTGTTACACACGGAACATGTGGAGAGGGTATTTTCTGTGTGCATATATTATGAACCAACAAGCTGTATGCTGGGCCCCAGAACCTGTATACTGGAAACCTTTTGTCTGTCGCTACGTCGAGTCCTTGGTATCGTCGCTACGTCGGAGCTGTCATTACGTTCGCTCTCGAATGGCAGATGTCCTTGCATCCTGGAAAACAGCTTGCCCCGTTTTGATGCATGAGACGGGATCTCGTCCACGGTCTCAGTGTCCGAATTCCTGCCAACGCCGAGCTCCCAGCCGCGTACATTGACAGCTCGTTGTCCAGAATGAGCGAGGCGATCACCACTGCGACGCCCGCGAAGCCCGTCGAGGTCCCGTACTCCGGCCAGCCCGATGCTGCTGCGGCCAAGCCGACCGAGCCGAAGGACCTCGAGAGCGACGGCGGACTGGCGACGGGCCACTGGGAAGTCGGCTTCTGGGACTGCTTCACGACGCTCATGCCCAACTGCTTCATGGCCACGTTGTGCTCGTGCGTCTCGATCGCGCAGATCTCGGCGCGCCTCGGAGTCGCGTCCTACTCGCAGGCGCTCGCCGCCTGCCTGGCCGTCATCGTGGCCGAGTTTGCGCTCAGCGGCTTCGCGTTGGCCTTCAACCCGGCCAGCTACTCCATGCAGACCAGCAGCTACGGCATCATGCTCGGCTACCTGACGACCGACAGCGGCAGCTTCGGCGTCTTCCTGTACCGCGTCGCCACCATCTTCCTGCACCTCGTGCTCATCGTGTTCGTCATGCACCTGCGCACCAAGACGCGCGAGCGCTTCCAGATCCCCGGTACTCCGGAGCACGACTTCGCTGCTGCGTGCTGCTGCTCCTGCTGCGCGCTGGCTCAAATGGCGACCCACATCAAGAGCTACAACCCCGGAAGCTGCGAGTTCGGCCCCGTGGCCGACACGCTGCCCGCGTACTCGGAGTAAACGTTGCCGTGTAGAGCGGACCGAGGTCAAGTCCAAGTCCAAGTCTAAGTCGTCGTAATACACTCTCTTCGGTTAGAAAATTGAAGCTCAGAAATCGTGGGTGTGTCCAAGTGAATATCTGACAGCCACCAAACCAAAGGCAGCTACGGTCGATGGTTGTCGATGCAATTCAGAGAGATGAGGGCAAGTGCGGCAGCGACACAGGAGCAAGTGATGACACGCACCGTTTTCTTAGTCGGTGGTTAATCAACCACCGCACCTCATTCATTCGCGAATTCCCTGTATTCTGGTGAAGACCAAGTCGACATGGACGATCACTACGTCAAGTCGGCGCGCTCAGGCGAACCCGAAGGCGCTGCGTACGCTGCGCACATTGACAATCCGACAGACTTTGCGACTCCAAGCGCTCAGAGTCCGACCGGAACGTGGAGCACCGGCCTGTTCGGCTGCTTCACCGACGTTGTCCCCAACTGCGCGATGGTAACGTTCTGCCCGTGCGTCTCGGTCGCCCAAGTCGCGTCCAAGCTCGAGGTCATGGAGAAGTTCTCTGCCAAGGTCAGGTTGACCCCATACTGGCTCGCGCTCGCGGCGTCGCTCGTCGTCGTCGTGGGGCAGTACGTGATGCTGGCGCTGTTCATCAACCAGGTGGCGGAAATCCTCACGAGCGACTCGGTGGTCTGGGGGCTATATCAAGTACAAGTATCGCCACTGGGGCGAGGACGACACGTGGTACATCTACCTCATCCTGCCGGAGTCTGCTACGTGCTCTTCTCGATCCAAGTCTGGCAGCTTCGCACCGAGACACCCCGAGAGTTCCAGATCCGCGGCAACTGGGTCGAGGACTGCTGGTCGTCGCTCTGGTGCCCGTGCTGCGCGCTGGCCCAGACTGCTACGCAGGCCAGGAGCTATATGCCCGGCAGCTGCAGCTTCGGCCCACCACCAGTGGGCACCTTGCTGCCGTATTCGCAGCATTAGGCAGCATGATCATTCGTCACGCAGAAGTTGGTTGAACACCCCACATCATTACTACAGGAGCACCCGCCAGCTTAGTGATACGATGTCATCTAACTTGAGCGAGCACTAACTTCCTCAAAACGCAAGGATGCTGAATTGCCGCTGCATGGGTGATTCTCTCCATCAATGAAGTTCAAACTATCAAATTCCGGTTGTATTGTGCTTCTCACTACTACGCTTCGCAAGGATTGGCTAACTCACCTTTCATAAAAGGGGAATTTGCAATTCAGTCAGGTTTTTGGGTGGGAATTTGCAATTCAGTCAGGTTTTTGGGTGGGAATTTGCTATTCAGTCAGGCGTTTGCTACTTGTGAAAGCTAGAATTAGGAGAGCTCTCCGAGTTGCCCTGCGCTGAAGACCTGCATTGGAGGCTGCCATGGAGGTTGTGCATCGACATTAGCAGCAGGAGGATGAGCCAGCGCAGAACGCGTAGCAGGGCACAGAGAATTGTGTCAGGTAAAACTTCGTAGTATTGACTGTTTTCACTGAAAACTTTTCAGCATAGTGCTGTCCTTGACTGACTGAAGTGGCCGAAGCTTAGTTTGAGAACACGTTTATGCAACATGATGATGTGGTAGACACATTATTCGCGTGGAAGTTCATGAAAAATGCAGCAGGGATTGCCAGTAACACTCGGTCGTAGTACAACATGGTAGAATAGTACTATTACTGGTACTATAGTACCCAGTACTTCCACAAAAACTCAGATATTGTTATGTACTGCTATCTACAGTATCTGATTTCATGGTACATTTGTATCATAAGGTTACTGTACAGTCGCATTTATTTGTATGTTGCAGTCCTCACCATTTATACTTATATTCATCTTGTCACAATTTGGACATGTATGTAAAACCTGACGGGGTTTTAGCTAATTTTCGATGTTTCTGGTGTACTTTTCTGTAATAAGAACAACCAGCAAAATACTACTATATTACTACTACTATGTACAGTAGTTGAGATGGACTTAAGAGCGAATGCACGAGTGTTGGTATATTTCGTATCATACTGGTGGTCTACAACAGTATTCCAGAAGAAAATCCTCTTACTGGCAATCCCTGATGCTTGGATTGAGTGCATAAAGATGGTGAGGTACATGTAATTCATCTCGCATGTTTGCGTTTTTTTTAACATTTGCATCCAATATACTACTAGTAGTAATGTTATATGTATTCGTTGTAGCCTACTTATTATATCAACAAATATGTAATAAAGCACGACCAAGAATCATTGTGAAGATAATGACAAGGCAACGAAGTATTAAATGTCTTGTCGCGTTTCTTTTTTGTCATGCGCGTGACAGCAGCAAATGAAGTTATCTTTGCTTGATGTAGTACTTGAGCTTTCACACGGAGAAAATATTACCGAGTACAAGTATTTTTTTCATCATATACGTTGAGACTGTTCTTGACTCGTTCCGTGCGGTGAGACCAGCTGTGGACCCTTTTCCATGTAATTACAATGGGACTCGACGTGGAATGCCACAAAGAACACTTCGAGAAGTTTGCTTACGGTCGGAAATACTAATCAACGAACGTACGAATCGCGATTTTTAACGGTCGTGCTGCCATGTTGATTGTGAACTGCGAGAGTGTGGGTCACCGCACTCTCGCATAATCACCTCGTGCGCGAGATGTACACAGCAAGTCACAATCTTCAGCGGCGCTAGAGCCACCACAGACCGACGTCAGCACACACGCCCTTCTCACTTTCCGATTCACTGCCTGGACGGCACTCCTCAAAAAGCAAACGTCCGTTCAGGAGTCCAACCAGTGAGCCATGCCGGGCGACCAGCCAATGCGCGCCACCATCGAGTACGACAACGGCAAGACGCTGATGGCCGAGGGGCCGCAAGCGCTGCATGACCACGTTGCCTCCCGCATGGAGAAGGCACTCGGCCGATCCCTGCCGCAGATGGAGGTGCGCTTCAAGGACGTCTCTATCGCGGCCGACATCATCGTCAAGGACGAGACCGACCTCAAGACGGAGCTGCCCACCCTCTCCAATGAGCTCATGAAGGGCATCCGCAGCCTGGGTGCCAAGAAGCACAAGGTCCGGAAGCAGGTGCTCAAGAATGTCAGCGGTATCTTCAAGCCCGGGACTATCACGCTGGTGCTGGGCCAGCCGGGATCGGGCAAGTCCTCGCTCATGAAGCTGCTCAGCGGTCGCTTCCCCCACGACAAGAACGTCACCATTGAAGGCGAAGTGACGTACAATGGGATCGCCTCCACCAAGCTGGCCAAACAGCTCCCTCAGTTTGTGTCGTACGTCAACCAGCGGGACAAGCACTACCCGTCGCTCACTGTCAAGGAGACGCTCGAGTTCGCGCACTCCTGCTGCGGAGGCGGCCTGCCGAAGCGGGACGAGCAGCACTTCACCAACGGTACGCCCGAGGAGAACCAGGCCGCGCTCGACGCCGCCAGAGCCATGTTCAAGCACTACCCGGACATCGTCATCCAGCAGCTCGGACTCGACAACTGCCAGAACACCATCGTGGGCGACGCCATGACGCGCGGCGTGTCCGGCGGAGAGCGCAAGCGCGTGACCACAGGCGAGATGGAGTTCGGCAACAAGTTCGTCATGATGATGGACGAGATCAGCACGGGCCTCGACAGCGCCGCCACATTCGACATCATCTCCACGCAGCGTAGCATCGCCAAGAAGTTCCGCAAGACGGTGGTCATCTCGCTGCTGCAGCCGTCGCCCGAGGTCTTCGAGCTCTTCGACGACGTCGTGATCCTGAACGAGGGCCACGTCATGTATCACGGTCCTCGCGACGAGGCGCTGGGCTACTTCAAGAGTCTCGGCTTCAAATGTTCTCCTCGCCGCGATGTGGCCGACTTCTTGCTGGATCTCGGCACGGACAAGCAGGCGCAGTACGAGGTCAGTTCGATCCCGTCGAGCAATATCCCGCGCTCGGCTAGTCAGTACGCAGATGCGTTCACGCGCTCGCGCACCTACACGCGTATGATGGACGAGCTTCACGGTCCGATTTCCGCGAACCTGGTTGAAGACAACGAGAAACACATGCTCGCCGTCCCGGAATTCCATCAGAGCTTCTGGGACAGCACGAGAGCCGTCGTCCGGCGCCAGATCACGCTCACAGTGCGCGACACGGCGTTCCTCGTTGGCCGCTGCGCCATGATCATCTTGATGGGACTGCTGTACTCGAGCACCTTCTACCAGCTCGACGAGACCAACGCCCAACTGGTCATGGGTATCATCTTCAACGCCGTCATGTTCGTGTCGTTGGGCCAGCAGTCTCAGATCGCGACGTTCATTGCGGCTCGAGACGTGTTCTACAAGCAGCGGCGAGCCAACTTCTTCCGAACGTCCTCGTTCGTGCTATCCAACTCGATCAGTCTGGTGCCATTGGGGCTAGCCGAGAGTCTGCTCTTCGGCTCCATCGTGTACTGGATGTGCGGCTACTTGGCCACGGTGGAAGCCTTCCTCTTGTTCGAGCTCATGCTGTTCATGACGAATCTCGCCATGACGGCGTGGTTCTTCTTCCTCTCGTGCGCGTCGCCCGACCTGAACGTGGCCAACCCGCTCTCCACGGTCTCCATCCTCTTTTTCGTGATGTTTGCTGGTTTTGTGATCACCAAGGACCAGCTTCCGGTCTACCTCTCGTTTCTCTATTGGATTAATCCGATGGCCTGGGGCGTGCGCGCACTCGCAGTGAACCAGTACACCGACTCGAGATTCGACACGTGCGTGTACAAGGACGTCGACTACTGCGCCACGTACAACATGACCATGGGCGAGTACTCGCTCAGCGCGTTTGAGGTGCCGGCCGAGAAGTTCTGGCTCTGGTACGGCATGGTGTTCATGGCTGCGGCGTACGTCTTCTTCATGTTCCTCTCGTACATTGCGCTCGAGTATTACCGACACGAAAGTCCCGAAAACGTGGCGCTTGACATCGACAACAAGGACGAAGTCACGAATGACTATGGTCTCGTCCAGACGCCCCGAAGCCCTGAAAAACTCGGCGAGGTGACGCTTTCTGTCACCCCCGACAGCGAGAAGCACTTCACCCCGGTCACCGTCGCCTTCAAGGACCTCTGGTACACCGTGCCGGACCCGACCAACCCCAAAAAGGACACCATCGACTTGCTCAAGGGCGTCAGCGGATACGCGCAGCCTGGCACCATCACGGCGCTCATGGGGTCCTCAGGCGCAGGCAAGACCACGCTCATGGACGTCATCGCCGGCCGCAAGACGGGAGGCAAGATCCGCGGACAGATTCTGCTGAACGGCCACCCGGCGACGGACCTGGCCATCCGCCGGAGCACGGGCTACTGCGAGCAGATGGACATTCACTCCGAGTCGGCGACGATCCGCGAGGCGCTCACGTTCAGCGCGTTCCTGCGGCAGGGCGCCGATGTGCCCGACAGCTACAAGTACGACTCGGTGAACGAGTGTCTGGACCTGCTGGACCTGCTCCTGATCGCCGACCAGATCATCCGCGGCAGCTCCGTGGAGCAGATGAAGCGCCTGACCATCGGCGTCGAACTAGCAGCGCAGCCCAGCGTTTTGTTCCTGGACGAGCCCACGAGCGGCCTCGACGCGCGGTCGGCCAAGCTCATCATGGACGGCGTGCGCAAGGTGGCCGACACGGGCCGCGTCGTGTGCACGATCCATCAGCCGTCCTCGGAGGTGTTTCGCGTGTTCGATAGCTTGCTGCTGCTCAAGCGCGGCGGCGAGACGGTGTTCGCCGGCGAGCTGGGCAAGAACGCGCGCGAGATGGTCGCGTACTTCGAGTCCATCGACGGCGTGGCGAGGCTTGAGGACAACTACAACCCGGCGACGTGGATGCTCGAGGTCATCGGCGCGGGCGTGGGCAACAGCAACGGCGACAAGACGGACTTCGTCCAGATCTTCCAACAGAGCAAGCACTTCCAGTTGCTGCAGTCGAACCTGGACCGCGAGGGTGTGTCTCGGCCGTCTCCGCTGACCCCTCCGCTGGCGTACGGCGATAAGCGAGCCGCGACGGAACTGACCCAAGCCAAGTTCCTGATGCAGCGCTTCTTCAACATGTACTGGCGCACCGCGTCATACAACTTGACGCGCTTCGCCCTCGCCCTGATTCTTGGCATTATCCTCGGCGTCACCTACTCCAACGCCGAGTACTCGTCGTACGCCGGCATCAACTCGGGCATGGGCATGCTCTACTGCGCGACGGGCTTCATCGGCTTCATCGCGTTCACGGGCGTCATCCCAACCGCGACGGAGGACCGACTGGCATTCTACCGGGAGCGCAGTTCGCAGAGTTACAATGCGCTCTGGTACTTCGTGGGCTCCACCGTGGTCGAGATCCCGTACGTCTTCTTCAGCTCGTTGCTGCTCATGGCGCCGTACTACCCGCTGGTCGGCTTCACGGGAGTCAAGACGTTCTTCGCCTACTGGCTGCACCTGTCGATGCATATGCTGATGCAAGTGTACTTCGGCCAGCTCATGTCGTACGTGATGCCGACGGTGGAGGTGGCTTCGATCTTCGGCACGCTCGTGCAAATGATCTTCTTCCTGTTCCTCGGCTTCAACCCGCCTGGAAGCGCCATCCCGACGGGGTACAAGTGGCTCTACCACATCACTCCGCACAAGTACTCGCTCGCTTTGGTTGCGTCGCTCGTGTTCGGAGACTGCCCGAGTGATGGCGATGGATCCGAGATTGGATGCCGAGTAATGACGGGAGTGCCGCCCTCGCTTCCCGAGAATACGACGGTCAAGCAGTACATGGAGGATGTCTTCCTCATGAAGCACAGCGAGATCTGGAAGAACTTCGGCTTTGTCTTGGGCTTCATTGTGCTCTTCCGTCTCTTGGGCCTGCTTGCTCTGCGCTTCGTCAACCATCAGAAGAAGTAGCCCGTTCAGCAGACACCAATACGACGAATAAATCTTCCTTAACTTTCAACTGGTTCTTGTAAGATGTATTAATACTACTACACCTTCAGATGCTCGTGTTAATGATTCAAACGCAGTATAGACAAACAGTTATCCATTTGGTATTTGCGCTTTAGTTGTCAGAGACTATAACGGGAAAAGCCCGGTGCTCCCACTGTAAGTACTGCATCCACAGCAGCAAGCGTAGGAATTAATACGTACTAGCACTACTACCAGACGAAAAATTGCCGTATGGGGTGTATAAATGTAGCTGCCGCAGCGCGCTAGTGACCAAAGGGCATTTACATGAAGCAGCAAGGCTCCACAAGATATCAACTCGACCAGAAAATGTATTACATCTAGACCGGCGAAAAACTTCAACACCAACACGGACTTTTACGAACCGCATGGGTAAATTTTATTTTGGTTCGTATACGGAACTGATGAGAGATTGGAACGGACCCGTTGCCGCAACTCGGAGTAGTTTTCTTTATGCTGGGGGTCTGGGGGTGCAACCCCCAAAACACCTTTAGATATATCTGTTCAAGTCCGTATACGATCCAATCCGGAGGTAACCACGGCATGCCTCCCCAGGCAAACGAACGAGCCATCTAATGCAAGGGTCTGTCCCCGATGATAAAGCTCGGTGTGTGGTTGAGCAGCTTCTATTCCCCCCCCCCCCCGAAAAAAAATAATGTCGCTAAAAGTCACCCCGTAAATCTTTCATTGCACCCAAAGCCACCAAAAATGTTTTGGCAACTAGACCTGTTTAGTGCAGTGCACAAAAGTCCCCACAAATGCACTAACGTACTTTAATGCACTTTTGAGGCACCTGCAAACGACTGATGCTGGACATTAGCGCGTGCACTAAACAGGTCTATTGGCATCTACTTATCAGTAAAGTGAGGGACTAAGGCAGCCACTGAAAAAAATGCTTGCGTCATGCTATATGCTAAACTCCAACCTGCAGGTTTCCTGGCAACTTCGCTTGCGACCTGCTGTACGCCCTTTACGTCAGCTTGGGTCACCTTACCTTCAGCGACGTAACTAGCAACCTTCCGGAGGCTCTTGGCTTCCTCTGGTGCGAACTTGGTCTTTAAAACCTCGCTCACGACTTTCCAGAGGTTCTTGGCCTCAGCTGGCGTAAGTTTTGTCTTGGAAAGCTCGCTCACTGCTGTCTAACATTGCTTCGAAAATGTGAAAAATGTGAATGGTGATTGCCCATCAATATCTATTACCCATAACCATAATGGTGTCTCAAGGGATCTACCCCAAGAAAATACAAAAACCAAGTATAACGACCCGCTGACACCTTGAATGCTCAGATACTTGCGGCACAACGCCAAGACTGCTCTATTGCTCTCGACCTACTGCTGTCACTTCCGGTTTCGCGCTCCACACCTCAAGGCACCCTCTTCGAAGTCGATCTCGTCTAGAATGAGTGCACCACCTGGAACTGCGCGTGTTGTGTCGTATACCCCACCGTCAGGGGTCGAGTACGCTGGGACTGTTTGAAGAGAAGTAGTCAACACGGGGTCGAAGGTGGCTGAATGTCTAGACGAGTGAAAGCTTAGCGAAAAATAACTATGTAATCAATACACAGGCTTTCTTTGTTGTTTATGTTATCAACGATCATTTCCGGAGGCAGCTCGGGTACCTCACAATTGGTACCTCTCAAAAGGTGTAGCCATCTCGGCGCTCCAGCCGACACGCAATCAGTCGCCCGGGTGCCTGGCACGGGGGCGGTATACCCCGGTACGGGACATCCTCCCCGACTGCACGTTCGTCGTCCTCAACGGACCTCAGGGTGACTGACGGGCGAGCTCGAGGCGCAGGAGGGACGACGGTTCTTCAGCAGCACGCAGTTCGGCAGAGATAGCGGCCGGAGCTCGAGGAGGGGTCTCTCCACCTCGACGTTGTCCACGGCACCGACATAGGCAGTGGGGTCTTCGACAGAGCCGCCACCTTGCAGGCGCCGCAGGCTCTCCATCTCCGAATGTTCCCGATCACCCGCCCTCGCTTGCAGGTCCTTGAGACCGCGAACAATCATGCCGGGTAGGCGATAATTCGTCTACGTCCTTCTGGTTGCCGTGGCCACGCCAGATGTGGTCGAGGAGCGAGGCGCAGCGAGGCCGGCGTCGGTTGGTCGGTGTCTGTGTACTTCGGTGCGAAATGGCGAATGGCTGCTTTCCGAGAAAGGCAAGAACTTGACGGATGGCGGATTGACCTTGGAGAGACTGTAATCGATGGCTTTGCCCTCGGGGTGCGGATTGAGCGTTCCTGCGGCAATTTCCGTTCGAACCGGCACGAGAAGTTGAGAAAGTACTTCTTATTCTGACTTTGACCGAGGATGACCAACATGTATGATGCTTTGGTTCGTTACCAGGATCGCTACGCTCCGGTCGAACTGCTTCCTGCCTACGGCGGTGCCGGCGTGTGCTGCATTTTCGCGTGGGTTATCTCCACCCCGCTCCGGAACGTGGGTTGGGCTTTCGGCGCTCAGGTCTGGCGCGTCGCGTGCTTGAATGGCTCGCTCTGGAACGCGTACCTGTGTCAGTACAACGCCGTGCTGCTCAACTGCGAGGTGCGAGAGCTGCAAGGCGCTGCTTACCTCTACGCTATCTGGGGTGCCCGTGCGCGTCCTCGAAGACAATGAGGAACGCTATGGCGATTATGGGCGGATGCTGCATAAGTGGTGGACTGCGGCCTACTCGACTTTCTATACGTACCTGCCGGACTTGGGTTTGAGCACGGCGCTCTCGGTCGTGAACTACGCGAAGGCTACGCGCACTGCGACCGCTCAGAGTCGCAAGCGAGTATTCGAGGGTATCCTCGTCATGTGGATAGTGACCAAGTTCATGCTCTCGCTGGTGTTCTTTGCGCCGATGGCGGCGTTCGACTTGCTCGAGTTCGCGCTGATGGGCACGGTAGGTGTGGCTGTCTCGCTGATAGCGCTAAACGCTGCCAACTACGTCCTCGGGTATACGCTGTACGGACCCCCCTGTGATGGTTCTGGTAATCGCCGACATCGGTACAGACGACAGCACCGCTCTTGATGATGTACAGGACGTTGCCCCGCTCGCCCTTTTTGATGATTCGATCCCCCTTCGCGAACTTGACGAACTGCGCTGCTTCGGCGAGCTGGCTGAGTTGGGTTTCAGTCAACGCGTGCAGCAGAGAGACTTTACGCAGTGCGTTCTTGCACTCGCCGATCTGCTCCGACTGGATGCGAGCTACCAACCGGCGGAACGTCACGCGGTCGAGAGCCCAAAGACGACCAGACTGCGAGCAGGTGACGGTAGCAGTGCGCGGGCAATTGTACACCAGCGCCAACTCGCCGAACGTGGCACCTCGTTGGACCGTATTGACGACATTTCCGTGCACTGAGATGGAGAACAAGCCCGTCTCGACGACGTAGAAGAAGTCGCCCGGGTCGCCCTCCGTGATGATGACTTCGCCTGCTACCGCAGATTTCTCCGTCATGAAGTCGACGATCGAGTCGATGTCGCTGTGGCCGATCGTGTAGAAGAGGAAGTTGTTGAGAAGCGCTTGCCGAATGATTCCAGTGGACTCGGCCGATTTCACGACGCTCTTGAGCTCCAGCGGGGTGTCGAATTGGACGCTCTCGCCGAAGATATCTCCACGGCGTTGTGCGGCGTTGCGCTTCTCGCGCAGGAGGATACTCATCTTGCGCTCTGGAGGGCACAGACTGGTGAGCTATTGTGATTGAAAGTGGAGGTGTTCGTGAGCGATCGTCTTACCGACGGCGTCATCGCTCACGATGACAGGGTCGAACGTCTGCCCCACTTGGTTCGGCACCGAATTCACGCAGCCCATGCTGAATGCAGATACCCCGGAGCTGCTGCTTCCACGGGACTAAGTATTCCTTGTCGTCACTTTCCCTCGGGTTTTCAACAATGGGTGGCCCCGAGTCGCATGTTCGGCGCTGAATTGTCTTACGGAGGAGACATCCTCAGATTCTTAGGCAAGAACGGCGAAGGGGGTTCGATCTGCTCAGATGAGCGGGAGCCTTCGGCTTCTGCTCGTTCCGTTGGCATGCCGTGGCTATTTGGAGCTGCAACAATCGAGAGCTGTTGGCAGGTGACGTCGCCGGAACTGCTGGGCGTTTTGAAACTACGAGCCCTTAAGATTTGATGTTTGAGCTCGGTATTTTCATGAACCAATCGAACAACTCTTGCTTTTAACCCGGCTGACGCCTGGTTGCCGTCTTCTTCGTGAACTTCGTTATTGTTATCGCCATCTTCGCCTTCATCGTCTCCATTCGCGCCGTTTGGAAGTCGAAGTAGACGGACAACTTCACGCAACTGCTCGAGTTCCTCCTGAAGTTTTTCAACGTAAGCAGGATCGATTTCACGTTGCTCGTTGACACGCACCATTACCATGACCTTCTTGGCTCTATCTGCGAATTTGAGGGTGGAGATCGATTCTTCAACGCAGTCTATCGATGGTGACAACGTAGCAATGATTTTGGTCTTGGTGTTGCCGCCCAGGCTGTCCTGGAGCAGCCTAGTCAGCTTCGAGTCACGATGCGGCACGTGGGTGTATCCTTGCTGCGGTGGATACTGCTGTTGGCCTTGCGGAGGTGGAGCACCGTAACCTTGACTATACTGGCCCGGCGAAGGTTGCTGGGGCTGACCTTGAGCGGGATACTGCTGGTACCCTTGCGGAGATGGCGCGCCATATCCCGGAGCGTATTGGCCTGGGGGTGGTTGGTGCACTTGAGCAGGCTGCTGCAGCTGTGCAGGCGGAGACACCGCGGCAGGGGGAGCAGGCGACGCTGAAGGCGGTGCACTTGGCTCAGACCCCGTAGGCTCCGTGAACAGGTGATACGTGGGCGGCAGGGCTGGGTTGGGCGTAATGCCCCTCACTTTCATGTACTGGCACAGTTGACGCGGAATTTCAGCAAGCGTTTCGCGAGTCAGAGCGTCCGGATAGCCCGCGAACCGATTGTAAGGTACAAATTGGACACTATTGTGCATTCACCAAGGTCTCGCGTCAGAAACGATAGGTAGCAACACAGTATATCTTGTAATAAAAGCAAATACGTACATGCCACGAGATGAGACCCGTCCATTGCTAGCACGGAGCTTTCCTCCGTCCCCATCGAGAGCGACCATGGATGAGAAGTCCGCGGGTCCAACGCCAATAATCACAATCTGCGAGAAAAATATCGTCCAATGTTAGCAGAACATCTCGGTAGGATACACTTGCTGGTGCTCACCGAAAGTGGAGATGTCTGGGATGCCTCAACAATCGCGTCAATCGTCCCCTGCATATCCATGATCGCCCCATCTGATACACAGCATAGAACACTGCACTTAGTCTACGCGGCGGTACACGGGCTTGCAGCAGCTTATACCGGTGATAATGAGCAGTACAAAGTACTTCTGTTTGCGAGGATCATTCAGCTGAATCGCAATTCGGCTCGCCTGATTGATAAGCCTGTCAGTGTTGTCGCACATAGAACACTAAATTAATGATGCTCTTCTCATCTCAGCACACCAAATAATGCCTTACGGGGCAAAGAACGTCGGACCGTGAAGCCGAACATGACCAAGAGACGACGAATAGAGCTGGACAATCGATCGTAAAACGTGTTCGCTTTGTGAGTAAGACTGACTGCACCACAAGCTAACGTCACAAACTTTACCTGCAGCACACCCTGACAGCCCGCAACTTCGGGGTTCGACGGATTCAGATTGAGCGGAAAGCAGTGGTCCACGTCCAACGCTCCAGGAGGGATGCCTCCAAACCCGTACACTGGGAATCCTCAAGGATACCAGCAGGGTCCGCCACAAACCTTCCAGCCGCAAGCAGGCTATCCTCCGCAACAGCAAGGATACCCTCCTCAAGGTTACCAGCAGGGTCCGCCACAAACCTTCCAGCCACAAACAGGCTATCCTCCTCAAGGTCCTCCCCATGGAGCGGCTCCTGGGTACCCAGGCTACGGTGGATAATTGCAAATGTCCGCGCGTTCAGGAAGAGACAACTCGGAACCATTTTGTTTTGATCTCAAGGCCTACCTACATGAAGTTAGCTATCTGCTTGATGACATCATTTGTTGTCTAAAGGAACTGCTTCAGCAATTGCCTCTTGTATCGCCATGCCTCGGACTTTGACGAGGCCAGTTGGTCGTGGAGCTTCTTGATTTCTAGTTGCAGTGACTGCATGGCTTCTTCGTCTAGCCCAGCGTCGTTGGAGTCGCTCTCGGATCGCCCTTCGCCTTCGTTGGATGGCGTGCATGTCTGCTGGCGCCAGCGGTGGAAATATGAAGCCGTCCTCTTCACCTGTGAACAGGTTCGCGACAATGTTTAGCAAAGCGTATCAACACTACTCAACAAGTATGAACAAACTGCACTCCACTCACTGTGGTTTGATCGATAATGTGACTGATCCGCTCGACTGCGATCATGCGGTTCCAGCACGAAAGCGCTTGGGCTTGGAAAGTGTGCACCTGCAGTTGTTGCGCTTGCGTCCTCCACTTATTAAAGCATCGGAGCTTCTTGCGAGATTCAAGGTGCAACACGATGCGGTGCATATGCAGCACAGCATTCAGCCGCAGCGTCCTCGTGTTGGAAGTTTGTATTTTCCAGCGACAGAAAAGTTCTTTCGCTGCTTGGTTCAGCTTGGCATGGCGGATGAGAAGCGTCTTCTTGAGAGCTTCGAACCGGCGAGTGCGAACCTGTTCCAGCTGCATGCGCACAAGCACCTCGTCCAGCGTTCCAATGGAGAAATCGCTCTCAGCCGGTGCGCGCTGACTGAGCGTTCCCGGAGTAAACTCGGCCTGTGCCTGAAGGTAGGCAACCCGTTGATCGATCTGAGAGCGTTGCAGTGCGTGCTTCATCTCCAGTCGAATGCTGTATCGATCCTCGTCCATCGCACTCTCCTTCTCTTTCGCTCGAACGGCTTCATCGTGTCGCCACTCATTCAAGCGGCGTTCACACTCCAACTTCATGTGCTCCACCACGTTCGAGTAGTCGAGCTGAGCCTCGTGCAGCGCTAACGACACCGCCATCTTCTGCCTCTCCGCAGCTTGTTCCTCCGTCAACTCAAGCTTCTGACGAAGCAGCTCAATATCTCGCTTGTACTTCTCAATGCGCTCGCCAAAATCTAAACATCCATCGGCGAAGGTGTCGGAGACTAAGCTCAAGCTACTTCGTGGACTCGGGGTGTTCTTGCTCACGGGTGGGAGCAAGCTCTGGCTGGTGGCATCAGCTCGCGACGCCTGAAGCGAGCTAAGCTTGAATATCGCGCTTTGGCGGGCGCGCTCTGCATCTTCGTAACGAGTTTGAGCTTCCTCGAGCAGGGCCACAAGCGAAGCCATCCGCTCACGTTCACTAGCTTGAAGTGCTAGTACCACATCTTTTTCCTGTCTGAACGCGTCGCTGGCGTTCAGCGCGTCTTTCAGAGAGGCCTCGAGCATCTCGACACGGCGCTCGGTAGCTTGGAATGTCATCTGTTGACTGGCATTGCGATCTCGTAGCAGTTGCACTTCGTTCTCAAGCTCTTGCTTCTCCCTCTCAAGTCGTTGAATGTGCTTACACAGCTCCGAGTTGCCATCTCCTTCATTTGATTCTCCATCATCTTCGTAGATGAAGCTGTCGGTGTCGTCTTCAAGAACGGGAAAACTCGCCACTCGCGTCCGCGACGCCTTTGGCTCTGCGTCCTCCATATCCATCTTGCTTGGCGCCGCAGGGCGAAGATCAGATGCGTTCATGGGCAATGAGGTGGCTAGCGCAGACGTTTTGTGCTGGACAGCGAACACCTCTTGGTACCCGCGGATGGCGTCCGACAGACGAAGTGCACCGAGCTGCGTGTTGGGTAAGGCGTACCACGAGAAGCTCAGATGCAGCAAGCTCGTAACGTTGCTGCTGAGCGAGGACCCAAGCACGAACATGACGTGCTTTTGGGCGATCGGCAGCAGGTCGTGGCGCTTATTCCCACCGGCAGAAGCACCTGCACGAAGCTGCCTCCCTCGGGACATCGAACGTCGCTCCCTCAGGGATGTGGTGTTTTAGCGCCTTCATCAGGTCGGCAGCAAGCTTCTAGAGCGTCGGTAGCCGTGAGCAAGAAGTAGCTGCCGTCCACTGGTGGCTCTGTGCGCGTCTTGAGCGTGATCGCGTCGTTGCTGGAGCCGGTCTTGCCCAGCCAGAAGCTGTCTATCATGTCGAGTCGAGCTGTAGCAGGCACCACGTCCCTGAGTATCCAGCACGCACGCGGTTTTCAACTTCTTGTGCAACGCGTCCTACAGCATTTGGCGCCGACACGTGCCTCTGAATGCCCCACCGCGAAAACCGCCTTCTGCTCGCGCCCGCTCGTCCGCGCTTATCTTGCACTGTAGCTACCTATGTATGTCCGGTAGCGTGTGCGCCACGTTCAGGTCGGTCGTGGGGAGCGCAATGCGATGCTCCGTCGGTCCGCTCTTCCTGCAGCGAGTCGAGCTTCTCCGTTCAAAAAGTCTGTGTAATTCACTTCACTTTAGCATATAGAACTTTCAAGTGTAAATATATGGGTGTTCATAGGGTGTTCAAGGGACGTTCAGCGGTCGAAACGCCCCCACGAACGTCCGGGGGGTTCAGAGGGGGGTACCGTATTTGAGATCTCCTACTTCAGACACCTGATTATTGAAGTTGTAGCGTTGTATAACGTTTTTGTTCATTTTCAGTCCCTTTCGTGCAAATTATGGCCATATTCTGGTCATTTTGCACCTGTTCAACGCTATGAATTAGGAGATCTGTCTGAAGTAGGAGATCTCAAATACGGTACACGAACGTTCACAGCTCTAGTCTCAATGCCCCGCTCGGAGGTCGAGAAAGCTTCCCGCCTCGTGAAAACCGTGTATCGCTCTCAGAAACTGACTAGATCTGCCTACCAATCCCTTCTTGGATCACTTCGCCACGTAGCAACATGCATTCGCCCGGCTGGGCAGTTCTTGCAGCGGCTACGTACTACGTACTGTAAGATTGAATCACTAAGACCTGAATCAATTCTGTACATCCCGTTCCCGGACCCTGTTCGTGACATACAGCTGTGCACTGCTTACCGGTACCTATTAATACGTACAGACAACGACGGATAAATCCGGGATCACTGAATGCCATACCCCATAATAAAATGCAATGTAATCCCCGTCTGTTTCCACTGTAAAAACACTTTTGACCGACATAAAACACACAACAATGTTCATAAAACACACAACAGTCCATATAAAGTACACGAAAGCATATGCTATACAAAGACCAAGTCTAGTGGTCAAATATGATTAACTGACACGACACTGTTGTACACTGCACGACTTTGTCCTCCGGATTTTAGTGTCGCCCGGATTTATCCGTCGTTGTCTGTACTGTGTTTACTTTGAACATCCACGCGAGAGTCGGTTTCCCGGTCACCATCGTTGCCGTGGTCGCGTGGCGGCTACAGACAACGACGGATAAATCCGGGCGACACTAAAATCCGGAGGACAAAGTCGTGCAGTGTACAACAGTGTCGTGTCAGCCAATCATATTTGACCACTAGACTTGGTCTTTGTATAGCATATGCTTTCGTGTACTTTATATGGACTGTTGTGTGTTTTATGAACATTGTTGTGTGTTTTATGTCGGTCAAAAGTGTTTTTACAGTGGAAACAGACGGGGATTACATTGCATTTTATTATGGGGTATGGCATTCAGTGATCCCGGATTTATCCGTCGTTGTCTGTACATGTAGTCGAAAAGGTAGGCACTGTAGGTACCCACATGTGGATACCGTGTAGAAGGAAGAAGAACTCTTACCATGCATAAGTTGTACACGGAGAGGCTGGCGTTGTTTATTTTTTGTTTACTCTACCAGTGTGAGTTGAGTCCAATGACTGGTACCAGTCAGTACATGTGCATCGCGGGGCCCTTGTCGGCCTCCGGTACCAACTACCAACTGACCGACCGACGCAAGAGTCTGAATGGCTGGCTGTCACTTCACATTTCGCTTTGACGGCAACAGCAAGCCCCTCCCTCCCTCCGGCAGAAAGACCCCGCTTTGTTACAGCCATGCGTGGTGTATTCTTCGTTGCAGTCGCCGTCGCGATCTTCGCTCGCAGCAGTGGCGTCGCCGCGTTCGCCAATACCGACGAGGCGAAGCTCTTGTCAGAGGCCACGCCGGACTTGGCTGCCGACTTCGTGATCAGTGGCGAGTCTCGCGAGAGATTCCTTCGAGTCGCCGATCCCGAAGACGATGACTTGGCTGACGATGAGGATGCCGAAGAGCGAGCACCTAACTACAAGAGCCTCCGCGCGATCCTCGAGAAGCTGGACGAAGAAGAAATGGCCAAGGTCTCCCAGATTTTGGGGAACATGGATGCAATTCATGCCGAGCACCTCGCAAAGGTCCGAGCCGAGCTCAACACGGCACACCAACGCGGTGCTATCACGACACAGGAGCTCAACGACGCGTTGGCCAAGCTTAAGCAGGCGTTCTCTCTTCACGATGATTCAGCGCGCAAGTTTGATGTAGCGTTCCTTGAACAGAGTAAGCTGGCAAAATAAAGATCGCCGTGGTTTGAGGAGAGATCGAATATTATTGTGCAAACGAGTAGTATTGGTAGCTGAGGCTGGAGCCCCGGTGGATGAGATTTCGTTATGCTCGTACGAAGTAGCCGTAGGTTTCCACATCAGTGGCCGTCCGTGTTGATTGTCACTAGCGTTATCTGGAAGGATGGAAGGAGGGCTGTTTTTGTTTTGCTGTTACTGGGTGGCTGCTGCGGCGACCCTTCGTTTGCACAGATCATGTATATAGGCGGCTTGGTTCGATCGTTGAATGCATCCTGCGGTAGTTTTGCCTGCCAGTGGTAGCCCCACCTTCAAAATATTGGAGCTGATAAAGCTCATTAATAATCATGGCAATACGACCTCAACCAATAATAACAATTATTTTAGTGGAACAATACACCAGTTATTGTTTCGTATTCTTTTTTCCAAGCCCTACTCATCATACGAACACGGTGTCTAAGTTATATAATACGCGCAGCACTCATGAAAATGACTGTGGACGCGTTGCTTGCCATATTTGCTACGGTCTCGTCGGTGTTTCTGCAGCCATTGCTGCAGACATGCCAATACAGACGTGTAGCATTGCATACACTATTGTACGAACTCAGAACACACAACACTCGTGCGTTATTGGCAAAAGGGAACTCATCGACAATATATTACTGACACAACAAACTAAACAACGAGGCCTGTCGATCCACAGGAGAACCAATACAACTTGCCGAGTGCGTGCACGCCACAACTTACAGTACTCTCAAGCAGAGCTGACCATACCGATCCGACGGTAAGTACGTAGTAACGGACCCGCTCCTTACTCCCCCGAGCGAAGTTGACGGTAGGCCTTCTGAGACGTAGCGCCCGCGCCACCAGTTGCCGTGGTCGGTCCATTGCTCGGGCCACTGCGCGGTCCAGCGTTCGTGTTTGCGTTCGCAGTCGCCGTGGCCGTCGCGGTCGAGCCACCGCTCGTCTGGACGGGGCCATCGTTGCCACCGGGGCCAGCACCGACGTTGGCATTCGCATTGGCGTTGGCACCGCCAGCGTTCGCCACGGCGGTGGGTGCGCCTGCGTACGCGTTGGCATTTGCTGGAGCGCCGGCGTTCACGTTGGAGGCAACATTGCCGGAGTATGCGTTGGCGTTGACGGGCGCATCGACATTCGCGTTGGCGACAGCATTCGCAGGCGCCGCCGCGTTGTATCCGACGGAGGGACCGCCGACGCCACCAGCAGGCACACCGATATTGGCACCGACGCCGACAGCAGGCACACCGACACCGACATTGGCACCGACACCAGCGACGCCAGGCAGGCCGACACCGACATTGGCGCCAACGCCAGCCACGCCCGGCACACCAACGCCGACTCCCACACCGGGAGTATACACGCCGGGGCCGTACACACGGGAGCCGTACACGCCTGGGGCCACGCCGACACCGACCACACCGGGGACTGGGATCACACCATGGATCCGGGTGTTGTGCACGTGGTTGTTGTGGATGTAGCCGGGGTGGATGTGGGCAAAGGTCTCGGCCACCTCCTGCTCCGCGCGCACTCCGCTTGACAGGACGGCGGCGGCGGCGATGCACACGGCGAAGATGTTGATGCTGCTGCTGCTGCTGCTGAACATGGTGGTTGCAGATTTGAGCTTGCTCTGGGATGACAGGGAGAGCGCTGGCTGACGCTGGGAGATTTTCCTTAACTTGGTTGAGATTAAACTCAAATTGAAAAGTGAGCTGGTCGCGCTGCTGGGTGCAGCGTGACGGTGAGCCTCGTATAAAACACAGGATGCACTGGTACAGACAGACATGCACAGGTAGGTGGTGGTCGGCCCTATTGACCGCCGGTCAACAATGACCATCCAGTCGGGATAGGACTCGGAGGCGGTAGGGTCAGCTGATAATGACTGCACGTGTTTCGTGTTGGGTCATCCGAAAAGCTACTCTCTTTACAGTACTGTAGCTTGTTGGCTTGCCAACGGGTTTCTTGTCGGTCCGGCTATGTCGATATCAACTTCAACATTGAGCCTACAAATGCCAATACAAAATGGAAAGCAGCACCACCACTCTCTCGCTGCCAAAGATCTGACCTCACCTTCTGCTCCACCGATAAAGCCGTACAGTACCATATATATATATATATATATATATATATATCGCGCGGCTACTGCGGACAACTTGACAACGCTATTGACGGAGCGTATCTACTGCTGCTATTCATCATACGAACACGGTGTCTAAGTGTATAGTACGCGCAGCGCTAATGAAAATGACTATGGACGCGTTGCTTGCCATATTTGCTACGGTCTCGTCGGTGTTTCTGCAGCCATTGCTGCAGACATGCCAATACAGACGTGTAGCATTGCATACACTATTGTACGAACTCAGAACACACAACACTCGTGCGTTATTGGCAAAAGGGAACTCATCGACAATATATTACTGACACAACAAACTAAACAACGAGGCCTGTCGATCCACAGGAGAACCAATACAACTTGCCGAGTGCGTGCACGCCACAGCATACAGTACTCTCAGGCAGAGCTGACCATACCGATCCGACGGTAAGTACGTAGTAACGGACCCGCTCCTTACTCCCCCGAGCGAAGTTGACGGTAGGCCTTCTGAGACGTAGCGCCCGCGCCAAAGAGCTTCTTGTCGTTCGAGCTACGAGCGTGTAGCGCAATGACGTAGTGACGCTGCTGGACTTCTGCATCATAATCAAAATCTGTCAGAAAGCCCGTATACGGCGCGATGGTGGCCCCAACGTGTCCGCGGCTCGGACTCCAATACCAATTGCCGATTGAAAGAGCTCCATGGCAGTATGCCATTCGAACAACGCCCTTCGAACTTGCAGTTGTCTTCATCACAGAAGAGACTAGAGGTTGCGTTCGAGCAATCATCCGGAAAACAATCAACAAGGCACTAGCACATATGAAGGTCCGCACCCCTTAATTCTAACACCCTCAGCAACAGTAAGCACGAGTGAGTGATCAATGCTGCGCGGCCACACAATGGCATCCGTAGTAGGAGCATTCGCGTCCAGCGCCTCCGCCACTTGTTGCTGCTCTTCAGTATGTTCCACAACCGCGTCGCCGACTGGTTGATCAGGCGGCTTTTCTTCGTCTGCGATCTGCTCGTGTAGACTCTGCAGGATCTCCCGAAGCCCAGGGAGATTCAGGTACTTTGTGCAAGCTTTGATTTCATAGTCTTCGCGTAGTAGATGCGCTTATAGTCTCGTACCGCTTTTCGGCGCGCTTTGTGGCCAGGTTTGCTGGAATAGAGGCTTAGGTTGGAGATTGATTTTGGGACGCATCTGGCGGTGGGAGATGACGCGACCACGGTAGCTTCTAGTCTCAGCTTTTGCGCTTTCTACAACTTCTAGCTTCATTTGCTGCGGCGGAGGAGCCGCCACCATGGCCGGAGCCGAATCGTCGTCGGTATCAGCGGTCAAGTCGATCATTCGTCGGGCGTCTGCATGGCTAGCTCCCGCTGGGCCTCCTCGTCTTTGCTGTTGTACCCGGGCGGCAGCTCGTCTCTACTACGTCGGTAGAGCGCATTTTGCACAATGAAGAAATGAGCACAGCACCACTTTTTCAGACCTGTGTCGGTATTTCTTATATTTTCTCGCAAGCTACTGCTGTTGCTTCGTAATTCGTACATCAAAGGATGACGTGGTTCAACCATGGGGTGCTCCCCAGTCCGGAAAACAATTAACAGTTCACATACCAATGCATATCTGAAAAAGTAACGACTGTATTGATGCTGCGAAACCTGCATTCGAAGTACGGTCTTTCCAGGTATTTTTTTTTACGAGCGCTTAACATGACCACCGACTCTTCCACGATCGTCCAGATGCCGATCTCGCCATTAAATTGGCACTTTCGATAAGTGTCATAGCTACTGCTGCTAAAAACATAACCTTACCTATGTAGCGTTGTTAGGCGACGAAGTGTAGGGCGTTGTCTAGTTAGCTGTCAATTAGAACGTGTTTGTGGCCTTGTACATATTGAACCACTTCTCGTCAATATGTCGTACATATGATGCAGTCGATACAATCTTGCACCTGCATATTATATTAATTTGGGAAAACCAAATGTTATTAGTAGTATCATTAGGCGTATCACTTCCTCATATTGATACTGTTACCAATATGCCGCTCGACGTGCGCCAGTGCGTACGCCAAGCGCTTCCGCTTGTGGTCTTCCGACAGCGTCGGCTTGACGCGAACAATGACGCGTTGCACCAGCTTCTTGCTGATGTAGCACAGCAGGGTAGTATTGGGATGTTCGTGGCGTATGCCAAGGCTCGCAAAGTCTGCCGCCGTCGGTGGGGAGTGGCCGCAATGCAGGCCACTCGCTGGGCGTTGAGCACCGACGACGCACTTGCGGGCGGACGCCCTCGACGAGGCTTTGGCAGGCTCAACAGCTTTGGCTTGGAAATCTTGGTGGCTTGCTGGCGGCAGCAACCAAACCTGGATGCCGCTGTCGACGCTGCCCCACGGATCAAGCGGCCGCCCACAGACCGCTCAGCGAGGAACAGCGCGATGGCTTGCCGCATTTCCTCAGGGATGTCGTCGGTGCCCTTGGCACGCCCCATTATGGTGTTGCTGGCTTGTTTTGTTGTGCCGATAGTGGCCGGCTCCTTTTGTTGTGTCGACACCTTCATATTAGCGCTGGTCGTACATCGTAGTCGCTATTTCTATCCAATAAAATATAGAGAGGTTTTATTAGAAAAACCTAACTGTTAATTCTTTTCCGGGCCGGAGAAGTACTACAGATATCACCCTACTATGTGTATACTACATTAGTTCTCCAGTAGCTCATTTCCAAAACTCCCTAGTTTGCCTACCGCCTGCAGTAGTGCTGCACTGGCCACAGAACATCGCCCCAACATGCGCATCAGCTTCTTCCTGCTGTTGGCAGTGACCACATTTGCTGTCAGCAGCATTGGCCTCGTGGGCGCTGAGTCGGAAAACATGCAAAAGGCCGAAGGCAGGTTTCGATACCTCAGAAGTGAAAGGAAAGCGGGAGAGGTCGCTAAAGACGAACAACGGGGCGGTGTCTCACGTAAAAGACGAAACTTAGAACTCTCCAAGCCAGAAGCAAAAAGAGTCTTTAGACAGCAGTGCTTCGAAAATAATCAGGGAAAGCGGAGAGAACAGGTGTCATCAATATCTTTCGGATTCGGTCCATAGGTCTATGGTAAATTCCTAGCTACATACTACAGTAACGCAGGCTATCATCGACAGATCTAAGTAAATACTCGCGCTTCGGACTTCTCGATGCTGAGCGACGTGGACACCCCGAAGCCTCGCCGTGGACGGTGTAAGTACAAGCGAAGCTTACACACACGTCTCTGACTTCAAAGGTCTTGGCTCCCACGTCGATCGGCACAAGCCAAAGGGTGGTACATGCTCTCTCCACTTTAGTCCTCGAATAGACAAACTGTTGAACGCCTTCTTCTCCACCGTAGCCCTCTCTTGAGCAGGTATCTGCAACCAAGCAACGAGCATCTCACGGGGACAAGGCTACAGTTGTACGGTACATCTTCACTGGTCGCAGCATGGTTCCAACTGTCCCGTGTCGGGGTATACCGCCCCCGTGCCAGGCACCCGGGCGACGGACTCGCGTGTCGGCTGGAGCGCCGAGATGGCTACACCTTTTGAGAGGTACCAGTTGTGAGGTACCCGAGCTGCCTCCGGAAATGATGGCGCGGTGTGAGCGAAAGGTGGGATTCCTGGAGGTCCGAGAACGCTTCCATCCCCTCTCGAGGACGGGAATCGTGTGTGTGAAGTTACAAAAAATGGTGTGAAGGCGGAAGGGTTGGCGTCCCTACGACGAAGGTACGCTTGCAACTCTGCGAAGCGCGAGGAGAGGTCTTGACCTTAGGATCGAGGGCGGCTTTGCCGACCCGACTTGTAGATTAAGTCGTAAATCTTCCCTGTCTCGTTAACAACAGAAGCAACAAAGAAATCTTGTGTATTGATTAAATAGTTATCTTTCGTTAAGCTTGCACTCGTCTAGACACTCAGCCACCTTCGGCCCCGTGCGAACTACTTCTCTTCAAACAGTCCCAGCGTACTCGAACCCTGACGGTGGAGGTATACGACATTTGGTGGAGAAGCAGGGTACGCTACTAACTGGAGAAGTACTTGCTCGGTGCAAGTGACTGAACACCCTCGCCTGAGACGACTCCGTGAACCGGCCTTCACTGCCGACCATGGCTCAAGGCGATCCCCGCAAACAGCAGGACTCGGCGAGTAAAGACCCCCCCCCCCCTCCGGTTTCCCCTCTCCGACGATCTCCCGCTGTGACTAACGTGCCCTCTGGAACCACGACGCTCGCTACGGCTACCGCGACGAACGCGACCCCGGCTCCCCCTACGCCGAGTGCGACGACGACAAACCCCGCGCGTCCGACACAACCGGACGTCACGACTCCCGAGGGTCTGCTCGCCGCATGAGGTCTGCTTCAGCGCGCGCTGGACATCACCAGCCGACACTCTTGCCAAACCTCTGGTCAGTCGTGGGCGACGACGCAACCGAAACCCGCGACCCAAGTGACCGCGACTCCCGTGCCTACTAGCGTAGCTCCCACAGCCGCGCCGGTTGCGACGGCCCAAGTCTCCGGAGGAGGACTCATCCCTCTGTCAGGAAATGTACCAGCGGTACCTGCCCCGACTACGTCCGCCGGATCGGGTGCCTCTTCAGGGGGGACTGTGACTTTGAACGCTGGGAGCGGCGTTGGAGTCTCCAGCTTGAGCACCTACATGGATCGGAGCGCCTCCAGCGGCCAGTGCCGCACCACAGGCGCCTCTTCCCGTCCTTGCGTGGAACGCTACTCTACCCGCGTCAGGGATGGCGCCTCCGGCTCTGTCGAACGCCGCGCCGTAGGCTTACACGCCTTCGATAGCGAACGCCGCCCCTAGTCCGACTCCGAGTACGACTTCAGGGCCTACCTCGGCCTCGATCCCGACCCCGCGCCTACGGTCCGCCATTGCGGCCTATGACGGCGTCTCTCTCGAAGGGGCTCCAGCCGCCGCTGGGTATGGCTTCGGTGTGTCGCCGGGAGGACGGGGGGAGGGAGGGGGGGGGGGTTCGTGAACGGCCTAGGCGGGGCGCCACCTCAGCCCACATGGACGGCCGCGTCGACGAGTGGCGTACCCGCTTTGAACCCGTCCGTACCGCAGCCTGTGTTCGGCCCGCAAGGGCTACCGCGCTTTGTGGCCAGGTTTGCTGGAATAGAGGCTTAGGTTGGATGTTGATTTTGGGACGCATCTGGCGGTGGGAGATAACGCGACCACGGTAGCTTCTAGTCTCAGCTTTTGCGCTTTCTACAACTTCTAGCTTCATTTGCTACGGCGGAGGAGCCGCCACCATGGCCGGAGCCGAATCGTCGTCGGTATCAGCGGTCAAGTCGATCATTCGTCGGGCGTCTGCATGGCTAGCTCCCGCTGGGCCTCCTCGTCTTTGCTGTTGTACCCGGGCGGCAGCTCGTCTCTACTACGTCGGTAGAGCGCATTTTGCACAATGAAGAAATGAGCACAGCACCACTTTTTCAGACCTGTGTCGGTATTTCTTATATTTTCTCGCAAGCTACTGCTGTTGCTTCGTAATTCGTACATCAAAGGATGACGTGGTTCAACCATGGGGTGCTCCCCAGTCCGGAAAACAATTAACAGTTCACATACCAATGCATATCTGAAAAAGTAACGACTGTATTGATGCTGCGAAACCTGCATTCGAAGTGCGGTCTTTCCAGGTAAGGCAAATGGTCAATCTGATGTCCACTGCCAGTTTGATGGCCAGACTAGTTTCTACCAATCCTCGTGATGTATCCATTTTACTGTAGATTTGATTTGCCAAAAAGGAAACAACTGGATTTAGGGTGAAAACCTGAAGCACTTAATATTCGCGCACTCAGTCCACGTGGCGACTTCCAAGTCAAAAGACCCCCTCTCCAGTCAAAGACAATGGGGCAACGTCGCGGCAAGTACAGCGACGACGATCTAGAAGCAGCAGTTCAAGCCGTGCTAGCCGGAGCCCGCATGACGACGGTCCGCGACGACACGGGGATACCGTACAATACGCTGAAGAAATACGTCTCGGATGCACGCAAAGGTGTTAAGCGCGAGAAGAAGCGCCCTGGACCAAAGCCGCTGCTACCTAAGGAGGCGGAAGAGAACCTGCGAGACTGGGTGTTGGGGCGACAGCACGCTGGGCACCCTGTCGGCCGCCAAGAACTTCTTGAGAAGGCACAGCAAGTGGCGCAACTGGTGAGTGGGCTAACGGTGGGAGAAGGGTGGCTGCGTCGCTTCATGGAGCGCCACCCGTCCCTTACCCTACGCGCTTCTCAGTCTGTGTCTAAATGCCGCAATGAGGTGGAGGAACGGGATCTGTCGACGCTCTTTTCGTCGTTAGCCAAGGTCATGATCGAGCAGAACATTGGGGCGGCGCGCGTGTTTAATGCAGACGAAACGGCTATTAGTACTACCCGGGAGCAGAAGCAAGTGATCGTGGCCAAGGGATCTAAGAATGTGTGGCACAAGGACGTGAAGACTCACTTCCATCTGAGCTTCGTTGCTTGCGGCAGCGCGAGCGGGTTCGTCGTTCCCCCTCTCTGCATTTTCCCCGGCAAGAGTGTCGACGACGACATCTTCGACAGGTGCGAGATTCCGGGCGTGGGTGCGGCTACAACCGAGAAAGGGTTTATGATTGCACCTTTGTTTGCTCGATCGCTGCAATTTTTTTCGAACGCGGTTCCTACTCCTATCAAGCGGCCCCTGTTACTCGTGATGGACGGATGTGCCTCGCACATTTCCCTGCCCGTTGTCGATGCTGCGGAGAGTCTGGGCATCATTCTTGTCTGCCTGCCGGCCAATGGGACCCATCTTCTGCAGCCCCTCGACGTCGCGGTGTTCTCCCCGTTCAAGACCAGTCTCAAGTTGCTTCTCAACAAGCTGCTACCAAGGTTCGGTGATGTAAATGTTGACAAGCAGACTGCTCTAGGCGTTGCAGCATTGGCCTGGAACTATGCATGCCTCAGCAGTAACCTGGTTGCTGGTTTTAGAAGCTGTGGGATTTTCCCTCTTTCGCGCGTGAATATGCACGCTAAGCTGGCGAACTTTGAGCGCAACGGGTTGCCTAGCTCGCATCGTGATGCAGCTTGGCTTCAAGTGTGCGACATTCAGGAGATTATGATGCTACCGGCGCGAGCCGCCCGCAAGACCAAGCGGAAGCGGAAGAATACGAGTGGGCGCATCCTGACACGCAAGCTTCTTGAAGAGGACAGCAAAACGCCAAGCAAGCGCGCCAAGCAACCCAAAAGACTGCCAGCGAGGAAGCCGCAAGTAGACCAACCCGAGATTGTGACGGAAGCATGGGTGTAGGTTGTAGGACTTGATAAACTCACCTAAGTTGTGATCATCTGTCAATATGACCACTGAGAGGCTCGAGTTCCCCTAGCCCCTAAGGTTACCCATCGACTCGTCTCATATAGTGAAATCCAGTCTAAACATGGACATCAAACTGGCAGGGGCGTCAATCCGATGTATCACACTGTCAGCCTCCAAGAGCTCTCAAAACTGCGTGACTTAATGCATAAAAATTCACAAAAATCTGCCTGTGTCTCCTCTTTCCAACGGTACTAGCAGCTCCGCAAACCGACCATTACTTGTGAAGTTATCGACGCTTATGTGCGATTCACTCACCATGGACATCAAATTGGCATTTTGCCTTATATTTTTTACGAGCGCGTAACATGACCACCGACTCTTCCACGATCGTCCAGATGCCGATCTCGCCATTAAATTGGCACTTTCGATAAGTGTCATAGCTACTGCTGCTAAAAACATAACCTTACCTATGTAGCGTTGTTAGGCGACGAAGTGTAGGGCGTTGTCTAGTTAGCTGTCAATTAGAACGTGTTTGTGGCCTTGTACATATTGAACCACTTTTCGTCAATATGTCGTACATATGATGCAGTCGCTCCTTCGCGGAACCATGGCAACAATGGTGGTGGTCAAGGACAGCCCGGCCGGCAAAATTGACCGTGGGAGCCTGCGCCGTGCTTCGGGTGTGGCAAGACGGGCCACTATGCGTCCAACTGCCCGGCGATCAAGTCGTTCCAGCAAATGGCGGTGTAGGCGCAAGCTGCTGCCTCGCTTAGGGAACGCTGCCTGCTCAGTAGTGAAGGGGGCATGAGAGAGAAGAGGAGAGTGTCGCTCCTTCCTCTCGCCCGTGGAACGACACTTGGTGGCGTACCCCGCGTACTGCTACCCTGCTGGCCGGCAAAGCTAGCCGAAGGACTGAACCTGTGGGTGCGGTAGCGATCGTACCGAACAATGCCTACAACGTGAACGGAACTACAACTGGAACTGATGATACTACGATGAAGAGACCTGGGGACCCGGAACGCCCCGGGTCGACGGGACGAAACACCGCCGCCCCTCGACTGGAGGAGCATGTTTGTGAACCTGCTGTGACTACCGAAGCTCCCCAGGGTGTGGAGCGGGCCGGGACTGAAGAATACCAGCGTCGATCGAACGCTGAGGAGAACGACTATGAGACGGACGCCAGTGGCGGCGTCCAAGGAACTACTACAAATACTTACTACGAGAGCAACCTGCGATTTGCGCTCGAGGAACCCTCGCTGGGACCCGAACTGAGGGTGGAACAGGTGGACTTCATGCCGTCCGGTGAGGAACGGGAGGAAGACGTCACGAGGACGCCAACAACTTTGGCCGTGAACGTCGAAGAAGCGGCGCCGGAGAATGACGTCGGTCTGAACGCGGCCGTCAGTCGGAAGCGGAAGAGGAACCTGCCGAAACGACGGACCCGGACCACTCAAGCGAGCACCGTCAACCGCTCCTAAAGATACAGCAAGGACAGGCAAGGGCCGCTCTCAGGACGCTAAAGGAGGGCACAAAATTGGCTCACTTGGAGCGCGTGGGGTCCGTGACGGACGGAACCTCCGAAGTGATGGACAATGAGAACAACGGTGACAGTCTACATACCGTCGCCCGTGAAGGGCAGGACAGAGGGGACGACAAGGCGCCTACTTACAAGATATTCTTCACTTCTGATGAGCTGGATGCGCTGGTCGACGGACGCACTCTGAGTGCGCTTGAAGAGAAAGAAGAATACGACAAAAAAAACAGGAAGAACACTTGATCCCGCTGGACGAGGTGGAGCTGCTGAAGAAGCGGGCTCAGAACGCAAAGAAACAGAAGGAACTCTCGCTGGAGGAGCTGAGCTCTCTGCTAAACCTTCCCGTGGGGACCCTGGCGCGGATGCGTGAGTCGTCACCTGGGGTGCTTTCCACGCCCGAGTATTGGATAGACTGGTACCGGAGAACGCTGGCTGCGTCCGAGGAAGCCAGGCGTGCAAACCGCGACTTCAACAAGAAGGAACGCGAGAAGGAGAAACAGCCGCCCCTCAGTTCGGTGGTGCAAGGCGACTTCGACTCCCGGGATGTCGGGGGAGGGGGCGACTTCATTGTAGACGAGATCCTGGCGTTGCCGAAGGAACGCGAGTCCCCTGCGACTGCAACCGCAAACGAGGATATGGTGAGAAGGAACATCTGCGTGACGTTCGCCGTCCCCGCCGAAGACGCGCCGGTGAAAGAGGAGGACGGTGCCGACCTGCCTTCGCGGTGGCGTGCTTTGGTGAGGGCTCTAGCCTATCAAAAGGTTCTCGAGGACGGGGCCCAAGGCGAACCCCGCTGCAGCTCGTGCCGAAAACCGGCAACTAACTTGCCAATCGGAGAGTCCCGCCCGGTTAAACCGGTACTATTGCCATTGCCCGAAGCTGAACGCGAGCCCCGTGCCCGCGAACTAGTCGTCACCACTGCTGGCGTGCTAGGCGACCGCGTGATGGACACCGTGACGCCCAGATCCTCGACCAGTACGAGGCTGAGGCGCCGACGATGCGCGCCAAGCGTGCCGAGAGGCAACTGTTGTGTGAGTGTCACCGTGCGGCCAGCGACGCACGCATGGGATTTTTCGAGATCGATATGGTAAACTTCAGATCGACGATCGCTTTCACTTTAACCGTCTGCGTCGTTTTATTCTCTCGAGAGGTTGAGCACATTTCCAAATTCACCACTACTTTTTCTCTTTCCCCGTCGGTGATTCATTCCAGACGACACCGTTCCCGCAGCGGGGTGCACTACGACTGTTCTTTCCTGTTTTGCAGGCGTTCCGAGGATTTCTGGGGCGGCCTGTCGTTCATCGAAGACGGCAACGACATCGCCACTACGTGTGCTCCGTTCGAGACCCTGGTCGTGGAGTACGAATACGAAGACCCGGTCTCGTCGAGGCCAAGGACTCGGCCGCCGACGTTCCCGACGGGGAAGACCCCGTGCCCGCGGTCAAGCGGGTCATCTGCTTGGTGGGGGGCGTGGAGGCCGTCTCCGCTGGTTTCATCGAGGATCTCCCGGCCGAACTGCTCATCGACTCGGGTGTCGTCGCTACCTGGTTGATTCGCATGTTCTGACTTGCCTCGGGCTCAAGAGTGCGCCTCTGGGATCCTAGCAGGGTAGCCTCACCGACGTTTCCGGCCACAAGTTGCGTATCAAGGGCGAGATTGACTTGCTGCTGCGCCTGGGATCGCAGGAGAAGTTGAGACCGTTCGTCGTGGTCGATCACCTGCACGTGAATTCGATCCTCGGCACGGACACGATCAAAGCGTTCCGCGCCGTGATTTACCTGGACTATTATACCTTGACCCTGAAGGACACCGGCGAAATCCTCCCGTTGAGTGCTCCCCGTGTCGAAGAAACGTATGTTGCTCGAATAGCGTCAACGGTCCGACCGTGCCCCGGACTCTCAAGGCTACTGACGCAGACTATCTGCGCGCTGTCGATGGCGGAGCTGCTGAACGAGGACTCGGAACCCGAAGCTGACAGTCTCGGCGCAGTCGGGGAGGGTCCCGACCCCACCTCGTCGCCTCGTGCCCGTCCATCGCGTCCCCCCCCCCCAGCCCTCCCGTACTCTGGGTGAAGCTCTTCGCGCCGCGAGAGATGCTCTCAACGTAGTAGGGGGGCCTCCTGCTCCCCGAGTACCCGGCGAACCACGCGCGGTTGCCGCTGGAGAACCCGGAGGTGAGCCCGTTGCTGCTGGCCCCGTACCCGACGAGGTAATGAGCTCGACGACGAAGAGTTCGACTACGGCGACGAGGCCATCGGCGAGCGGCCCGCTACGTCATCAGTGGACGTATTTGGGCTCGACCATGAACGCTTTGTGGAAGAGCAAAGGCGCATGCCGTGGATCCAGGCCGTGATCGCGTTCCTTGAGTGCGGAGCTCTGGCCCTGGACCCTCAACTACGTGCGAAGGTGTTGCTGATATCTCCTCACTACGTTGTCCGGAACGGAATGCTTATGCGGCGTGCGCACTTGAAAACACGCGCGGGACACGCCCGCTCCATTGCCGTACCTGTTATTCCGCTACCGTTCGTTGAGACAGTGCTCCACTACTGCCATACTGATGTCTTCGCTGCCCACGTCAGACAGTCGAATACTACGCAAACATGTGTACTGACACGGGTGGAAACGCGACGTCGCCGAATACGTGTGTGCATGCACGCTGTGTGGAAGTGGGAAGGGCTATCGCCCCTGGATACCGATTCAAGAGCTCTCCGGCCCGTTCTCGCTCTTGGTGGTTGATGCTATCGGTCCGCTGGTGACGACTCCGAGAGGAAACAAGTATATTTTGGTGTTTGCTGACTACTTCACTCGATGGGTGGAAGCGTTCCCCGTCGATCACGTTTGCGAACATTATGATTGATGAGGTGCTTTCTCGGCATGGATTGCCGGAACGCCTTTTGAGCGATCGTGGCTCGAACTTCATTTCGGAGCTGGCCAAGTATTTTTACGAACCTTTGGGGATTAAGAAACTTTTTGGTGCTGCGTACCACCCTCAGACCCAGGGTCTGGTGGAACGCTTCAATGGCACTCTGATCGGGAGCGTGGCGCAGAGCGACTGGGGCCTATATTTGCCTAGAGTGCTCTTTGCGTACCGCCCTTCGTACCACGAGGCTCTGGCGACTCACCCTTTTTCAGTTTGTATGGGCGAGACCCCGTACTCCCTCTCGATCTCGCGTTCCTGAACACGCGCAATGAGTGGAAGAGCAACGAAGTGGCGGAGTATCGCCGACGACTACATTTGTCGCTGAGGGACACTCGGTGGATGGTTGAACGGCAGCTACTGAAGGCACAGGATCGCCATGCTCGCCGTCTCGAGGACCAAGTCGCCGTGGAGTTCCACGAGGGACCCGTCTGGGTGTACCAGTACTTCCGTGCTCGCCCGAGGCGAGAAGAAGACCAAGAAGCTTGCGTTCTCCTGGTACGGACCCTACCGCATTGTGGGCAAGCTGGGCGACAACACCTACAAGGTCGCAATTCCCAACCATCCTGATCGCGACGTTCCTGTGAACGTCAACCGGATGAAAAAGTTTGCTTACCGCTGGAGCCGCCCCTTCCCGAACGAGGTACCTGCTGGAGTGGAACCCCAACCGGGCGCTGATGATGCCGGCCCTTTAACAGAAGACGACTTGCCCTCTACTTCGTTTGTAGAACGCCTGTCGTTAGGCAGTGAGGAAACCGCGTTCTCTGGTGAGACTGTCCCTATCGTGGCTATTATTGGCAAACGCATGAAGGGACGACAAGAACCGTACTTGGTATTTACGGCTTCCTACGAGACGTGCTTGCGATCGACTACTTCCCTGTTGCCTGAATTCGCGCCTCTAATCAAGGTGTATGGAGATAAACGACGAGCGGCGAAGGGCTGGCCCGAATTGCGGCGGAGCGTTCGGCTGTCTGATGCGAACGCTACCGTGGACTCGGACGAGCTGCTCTTCTAATGAGAGCTCGATGAAGGCTACACACGAAGTGCGTGCAGCCTGGTGAAGGTCGTGGGCTCACCGCCTGCGACCCGGGAACGCTGTGGTCCTGGTGGCTTCAGCTTGTTTGTGGGGCTCGGAACCATTGTTTCGTCCGAGCGCTCTCTTTTACTTTTTTTTCTTTTACTCTTTGGATTGGACTTTGGATATCTTTTCGGGCGACGTTCAGTCGCGATCTACACGGGTGATGATCAACTATTCTTCTAAGTCAAGGATGCATGGAAAATGGGGTGAGCGAGTGTGGCCGAAAGAGAGATTTATTACCTCTGAAAACGATGAACTACTTGAAACTGCAACTGTTACGACTATTGACTCTCTCTCTCTCTCTCTCTCTTCACGAAGCTACTCACTCCTCGGTCTCGTCGGTCTCCACCTCCCCCTCCTAATCCTCCGACTCGTCGTCGTCTTCTTCGTCTTCGTCTTCGTCGGACCCTACGTCTTCGTCGGACCCTTCGTCTTCGTCGTTAGAGCTGTCGTCGCTCTCCTTGGCGGCGTCTCCGTCGTCCCCCGTGGAGATGTACTTGAGCTCGTCCGACTTCTTCCTCTCCGACTTCGACCCGGCTTCGGCGACCATCTTGGCGACAATCTCATCGGGATCCTCGCGAAACTTTGGGCTGCTATCGTCGACCGTGGCCACTGGTCCGAGCGCTGTCGGCGTTCCATCTGGACGATACGGGGGAAGCACGCCGGTGTGACTGCCCTCCTTCTCGGAGTACGGAGCCACCTTCATCGGCCGGAACTTGCGGTTGCTGAGCTGCGTCTCAATCTTGATGCGCAACTCCGAGATCCCCTCGTCCGCAAGGAGGGCGCGTATCGCTCCTTCCGTGAGAGACAGAACCCAGGGGTCCGTCATGGGCACCGGTGACGTGATGTCGATCACCACGCGTGCCAGGGCCTTGTCGCTCAACCGGTGAGAACGCTTGGCGGTCGGGTCGAGCGCTCCAGTTTGCACGAGCATCTAAGTCAGCGTCTGGAATCGCGGCAAGTCGATCTTGAACGGCTTCGTCGCGTCTCGGATGCGCAAGTGGTACACCGGCTTGTCCTTCTTGAACAAGTACCTCAGGCCTCGCACGGGTGGGAGCGTCCTCGTTTCTCCGGTCGGTGGTGCCTTCCCCGTCGGGACACCCCACCACATCAACTCCGCGTTGCCAGGCGCCTCCAGTCGCCTCAGGAGGCAAAAGTACCTCCACGTCTCGATGAAGAGACTAACCCCAGTCCAAATTTGTCCTAGGAAAAAGGGCCAAATTGGTTTTTGGTGTGGCGTACATAAGTCGATTTGTCCTATCTCGAGCCCTGTAGGACAAAAAGTGACTTGACATTTGTATGCCCGCCTTATGGCCCCAGAAGATTTGAGAGTGTCGTTTGTAACAAATCACGCATTGTATCGGAGCTAAAATGTAGCATTGTCCATTCTCAGATCCAGTCCCCTGCCAGTACACCACCCTGAAATAGTGCTCCACCCCCTTTGTCCTCAAATTTGTCCTAGCAGCTAGGACAAATTCATCAAATTAATATGTTATTAGAGACACTTTTCAAATTGCCTTTATGTCTACAAGGACCATCGATAAAGTGAAGCTGATGCGTCCACAAAGAGAGTAAAGACAGGGTTTTCTGCCCATGCTAACAACACTTCGTGTTCATGTGTCGTTTTATGACAGCAGTGCGCCAAAGTTTTGGTCCTTTCATTTGTCCTATGAACGATCTGAGGGGGGCTAAGGAGGCGGAGACGTTCATCTTCTTCTTGCGATGTGGCGACAACGCGTTTTTGTCCACGAGAGGTACATGAAGCGCCCAATCGAAGAACGCCTTGCGATAGCTGTGCCAGAAGCGCCAGTGCGCTATGTAGACGTCCGAGTACGCAAGCGGGTCGTAGAACAAGCGCCGGTGTTCCCAAGGGAACGCTCGCTGGTGAGCCTCGAGCCCGAGCGCTCGAGCATGACGATAGACGGCCTTGATGTCGCCGACCGCGTCCTTGGGTGTGTCCGCTCGCAGCTTGAAATTCAGGTGCTCGAGACACTCGATCCAAGGGCGCAACGTTTTCTTCCTCTTGTCACTCGCGGGGAAGAGACCGGTCGCTGCACGCTTCCTGGTCTTGCCGTCGAAGAGAGGGTGCGCCGACGCCTCCGTCGTCGTCTCCTGCGTCGATGAGTCCGGAAAAATCAGGACAGACCCTGTCAGAGCACGGGCGGCGTCGCCGGGGTCCTTGATCAGGGCTTCGGCGACGTTGTCGAGGATCTCCAGTCCCCCCCCCCCCGAACCGGTGTTGGCGGCGATGATCTGGCGCATGTCGGCCCAGAACGCCTCCTGCGCGAGACGCTCCGGATTCTTCGAGCCTCCGGGCGAACTTGAGGGACCTTGCTGGTCTAGGAAGGCCTTGAACTTGCGAGCAAGGTCCTCGTTCGTGTCGCTCATGGCGGTTGGTCGCTACATCAACCATTCATGCGAACCGAAAACGGAAGTCGTATAGTATATCGCCACAACCGAAAGGTTCACGTGCTGGTCAAGACGCCCCACGAGATTGAAGCCGACGAAGAAATCACGATGGACTATGGAGAGACTTCACGCACGCGTGTCGCACTACACAGTGTCGCGACTCCAACAACCCGATTTTCGGATGACCTCTCCGGAGTTAGCGCATAAGCGTAGTCAAGTTGAGTGCAGACTAACAGGACCTATTGAATACCAATAGCCACTAAGAATTAAATATGCAATATTGAGAGTGACGGGCTCAGGTAAAACATTGTACTAGTTTTCATAGATATTGGGGCTTGAAGTACACTGCGCGACATAATCTTTCGGACACTCACATTTCTGTCCATATCTCAGCTTCTAGAAAGAGTTACAGCTCGCTATTTTTTAGATATGTTGTACATATCAGGTCAATTTATAGCTGGCATGTGACGCGGAGCTATATTTTTGAGCGCGTAGATAGGCTAGTATACAACTGACACGATCTCTGGCCGCGACAAAAGTTTCGGACACGTAACACATTCATACCGCACGGTGCAAATTAGTATGATTTACGCACGCAAACTACCTATTTCGTATTCGGCTCGATCAAGCGTAAGCACTAGGTATAGCGACTTCGTGGGCATGGAAAGTCGTTTTTGGATATTCTGTAGAATCCACGGCGACGCTAAGGCTAAGGACTATGCATGGACACGCGCGCAATTGGCTCCGGACGGGCGTCAAGGTAGGAATGAGATTTTTCTTCGAACTCGTAGCGGTAAGATGATATGGAAGCGATATTGGCAGTCGGGGCGGGGAAGTATCTTCGATGAAGACGATGGCAAGGAGGAGGACCCGCGGGACGAAGTGAGAAATGTTTGCGGCACGCGGGCTTAGAACTGTACGGAGCACCGAATAGCAAACTGCTAAAAGCTACCCATGACAGCTACACCAAGCGCATCACAGTCGCACGACTGCATCGGAAACGGTTGCTACAACAAAAATGACGGCTTAAAGAGGCACAGTCTTACAACGCGATCCTACTTCATATTTGCACGGGAACAACGGAGGAAGCAAAGGAGATGGAAGCAGATGCAACGACGGCAATATAACTTGCCAGATAATGCGCTAGAGACGAAAAGCGTAGTAACATCTTAAAGTAAGTTAGAACAATGTTCAACGACAACACCAGTCTTATGCGTTAGTAGAATATTGAGGGTGAGGGGCCGAAACACAATATTTCGTGTCGGAAGCAGCAACCGAAGAGGGTTTCATGCGACACGCGTACTTAAAAGCTAATATAGCAACGCCAACAAACCCTTTTAAATGAACGTTTGTTTTGTATTCGCAATATTGAAGATGAGTGACTCAATGATATGCTACGTGGGCGATAGAGCAGCACCGTTCAACGGCGGCCGTCCTGCCGAAGCATTTGCAGCCACGTTTTGGTTCTCTCCAGCCTTACGGATGGTGTTCCGGTTCACTGAGGTGCGCCTTCCCTGGGCGTTCACCCTATGCGAAGCGAACCTAACGTGAAGGAGGTGAATGCACGATCCAAACTTTCTCCAATATCTGCATTGACACCATCCAGCCGCCGTGTCTACAAGCCATCCTTCGTCAAACTGCCCGTGGTACTCCATTCGCGCGCAGTTCCCACCCATTTGTGCTGTTACAGCGAAGTACTCCACGGTTCTCTTTTTCGAAGGAATGTAGAATCGAGGGGCCGGGCGAGAATAAACTCGAACATGGGCAAGATTGGGGCTGCCAGTGGCTTGTTCGTTTAGCTGTAGAAGTTTGTCGCTGGCTAACTGCTTCGCACGTCGGACAAGAGGGGCAGCGGCTTCAGGTTGCACCCGGAATGGTTTAGGTTGGAGTGATATATCCGCACAACACTCCGCCAGGACGTTTATCAGCATGCCCATTTTCAACCAAGACCACAGCGTGTAGTCCCGCTTGATTACACAATTGAACTGTTCCACAGCATTGTTGGTAGTGGGAAACCCTTGCGCCGTGTAACAACATTGCCAGCGCGAAAATCGGGCACCAAGCCACGGAGACTTGAAATAGGCAGCAAACGCTGCAAGGTCACTTCGCTCATTCCACTCCTTCCACTAACAATTTGTGGTTTGGACCAACTCGGGAAAACTTGAGCAAAAATGCATGTCATAGATCGGGGCGAGTACTCCATTGGCAACACGATCTGGGAGGCACTTTGTCTTCTCTTGAACTTTCTTCATTACGTGGAAGAAGCCCATTAGGAACATGAAGTCCGAGTCATATCGGAAAACCTGCGGTCGGCTGACCACTCTCCCCATCGCCCATCACAAACTTCAGACGAATCTGCTTTCCTGTAGCCTCCGTGTAAACAGCGCGGTAAGCACTTCAGACCGCAACGTAGACGCTATCGATACGCTGGGATAGGATACAGAACGCGACGAGGGCGAGCGGTCTGATATGCCCATAACCAACACTGAGTAGTCCACCTGAGATAGCTTAAACGTTGTGTCGATGTGGAAGCTGAACGTTGAAGGGCCCCGGTCCAAACGTGTCAACAACGCTCGGGTTGTTATTCCAACGACAGAAGCCTCCTCGTCCGAGCCATCACCGATGTGAAGCAGGCCGTCAGGGGGTTTGAAATCCGTGAAAGTAATCGGTCGGAAGTCATCGGCACCATCTTGGGACGCCATCTCGCGCACAATCTTCACAACTTCATCGTGGTCGTCATTGCAGCCAAGCTGTGTCTTTGAATAGTAGTGGACCAAATTTTGAATGGAGCACAATGTTGCACTGATTCCCCTTGTAGACCAAACTTGACTCGGAGCGCATTACGGACGAGGACTGGCTTCACCCTCTGAGCGGCAAGCTCCCCACAATACTTCTTCTGCTGTCGTGTAAGTTTCACGCGTCACGGTACATACTCTGGCTGCACTGTGTCTCAATCGCTGTCACTCTCACTTTTGGATTCGTGTCAACCTTAAGCCACGATGGGGAGGGATCGCATCGAGTGGCGGGAGCTGGCCTACGTTGTAGCGGAAGATGACGGGAACAAACAGGAAGGCGTCGCGTATTACAACTTGAAACACGACTCGCTGCACGATCGGTGGAGATGCAACGAAGCATATCATGCAGTACAGGCTTCTTGCGTGCACGTCGACAGCGAGCTTGCCAGACCGCTATGTTTGGCGCGGAAAGGTCCTCACCTGCGCTACCATCCACAGAATGACCGTGAATGAAGCCGGTCACCATTGGTCAGATGCAGCGGCGCCCCACTGTAGTCACAAGTACCGCACTGGTATTTAGTGGTACTGTTTGTTGTGAAAAATACCGATAGTTACTTTTCAGTACTGCTCCTGAGCTCTCGCTCAATATTGCTCGGAAGCAGGAAAGCGACACTCTGTTTTCTTCGTCTTCATCTGCCACACATAAATTAATTACGCTTGTTCTTCTTCGAGCTATATCTCAAGAGTTAATAACTCTTGAGATATATTAATCTAGGTGGGGCACCTCATGCGCCGGTCAATTTGTGGTTGACGAGAACGACGGACATGGTGGCCACAAATAGAGCCGGATCTGGCGCATGTTTTTGGCATTGTGTTGGAGGCACCGGCAAATGATGTGCCCGTCGGTGATGTCTCTGTGTTTTCAGTGTTTTGTGTGTTATTCAGATCTTCAATGTGTTTACATATTTTTATGTGATATCACGCATTTAATGTGCCAAGATGGATTGTTCTGAGTTTTCAAGTGGTTGTCGCAGCTTGCAACTTGCCCGAGTCCACGGTTGAGAGCAGCTGCTACATGTACACTCGTCATGATCAGCTTGACCTTCGAGCCTTGAACGTACATATGCAAGTCGACAAAGATGCACAGCGTTCGATGGCTCGTGAACCGTGACAATCGAGCCATTGGACCCAAGTTCGGGTCTTCTGAGGTCTTGCATAAATACAATATTATTGTATTCTTGATCACAAGTGACAAAAGAAAACACGCAGTTATGCACCCACCTGATGTTGTGTTTCCACGATACCTCATCGAGCTCATCGTGCACGTTATCCTCAAACATTTTAGTAGTGAGTTATGTTCGAGCGGGCATCATTCGTGCATCGAAAGATGATAATTCAAACTAAACGGGAAAATATTAGTGGCGGGAAACTGGCTCTGCTGGTGCCATTGGGCACGTGTCAGGTGCTCCGCTACCGTACCATTCTCCAATTCGCATCCTGCACATCAAGTCTCGCCATCACCTCCAACGATCAGCTCAGCTATGCAGCCCGTCAAGATTCTCGCCATTGCAGCCATCGCCACCACGCTGCGCTTCGCTCCGGCCAATGCCTCGTCTAACGTAGACACCCAGAAGGACTCTTCTACCGCGCGCAAACTCTACTATCCCACTCCGAGTCCTGCCAATGGCGCCCAGAAGAATCACACCTACCGCAAAAGCCTGATAGATTTAGCACCTTTCACTAAAGCAGTTTTGCCGGGCGCCAAGTCAGAAAGTCAAGGTTGTCGCTCATTGGCCAATCCAAATTGCGTATAGAGGTGGTTGGATGTGAGTGTATTTCAAAACAAGGTATATAAGTCTGGGGGAAAGAGCATTCGGCTCATTTGCAAAATGCCTCCGCATCGCATTAAGCTCACCCATACCTCGAATTCAAGATCAAGACCGTTGAGGACTTTGCTGTAAAACGCGGGTGGCCTTTTGCACTGGCCGAGACCTTTCGCGTCCTGCACTACAGTACTGGGAGCATCATTATGACTCCATGAAGGCGGCTGTTGAGGACAAGAAGCGCGCCAAGAAGCTGACTGTGGGTGGTAGTGGCCGCGTCTCGCCATCTACATGTGTCGAGGAAGAACTACGGGGCTGGATCAAGGACGAGCGGCGTGAAGAGCGGGCTGTGTCGATGGATTGCATCATTGCGCAATGCATGGTACTTTTGCGAGGCTTCCTCGACGGCAAAACAGCTACCGCACGTAAATCATGGTGCAGCAAGTTCATGCGGCGAAATGGACTCACTATTAGGCGCATCTCGCACTCTGACCGCAAACAGCTGAAGGAGCTGATAGCGCTGCGCGATGCGTTCGCGTGCGAGATGACCAAGGTGCTGATTGACCACTTTGTGGATGCTGCCACGGCGACCCCGCCGCCCTATGTGCTCTACAATATGGACCAGACTGCGGCCTACTGCGACGTGGGATCGAAAACAACGGTGGACTTCGTCGGCGTTACTCGCGTCCCTGCTGTTGGAGATGAACAGGGCAGCTACCGTTGCACCGTCGCGCTGTTCGCATGCGCGGATGGCTGCATGCTGCCGCCGCATTTCGTGTTTGCGGGCGAGCCCGACAATGACGTGTACGCCGAAGTGTCGACCTACTGTGAGCCGGGCGTCGCGACGTTTTCGTGTCAAACGAAGGCGTGGTTTGACGAGCGTGTCATGCTGGAATGGATCCAAAAAGTGTGGCAGTATGAGGTGAGCGGTCCGACCGTCCTCATCCTGGACTACCTTAAGGTGCAAAATGTGGTGCCGTGCGTCAACGACTTGCAGAAATGGGCACCTACACTGTGTACGTCCCTGCCGGTTGTACCTCTGTGGCTCAGCCGCTAGATGTGGGAGTCATGTCTCCTTTCAAAAGCAGTCTAACAGCCCGTTACACCGCGCTGTACACGCACCGCCCACCGCCACGCAAGAACTGGGAACGCCGCTACGACATGTTCCAGCGCTCCATGCACGCACTTGGAACTATCACGGCAGCAACCATCCAGGCCTCGTTCGTAGAGGCCGGTCCGTTCTTTCCATTCGGGCCGCCGCCAAGCTCTTCGCCGGTTGTGGTCTCTGCTACGGATGTAGTTGTGTAGGTACATAATGTCTGTGAACCACATCGTTTCAAAACAAGGTGGGTTAATACATTAGGTATGCACTGATTGGTCAGCTCTTAATACCGGCGAGGTCATCCCTGCCAAATCTTTCAGTGTGCTAAATCTATCAGGCTTTTGCGGTACCGTCCGCAAACTCTACTACCCCACTCCCGCGAGCTGTACTCCACGAAGCGAGCCCCATTGTTTAGAGCGGAAGCTTTTTTCGAGTAAAGATCTTCAGCAAGTAATAGTACGGAGGGAGTAATCAGGTGGCGAAAATGGCTGAACCAAGTGGATCTTAGTGCGTGTCATTGATGGCCTTCCAAAAATGGCCCATATTTGCATATCCCTAAAGCCTAAAATTGTACCAAGTGCGTACCAAGCATGGACCAACTGTTGGTAAGACGCAGAAAACGTCTCACCAAACTTTAGTCCTTGGTCCACCGTTGGTCCACCGTAAAATACAGTTCTAGAGAGAACTACTGGTCGTCTTTCAGTCTTATCGTTCATAAGCGATTTCTACGGGAGAAGCACAACTCGCACTCCTTCCTGCACGCATCGGACATAATGGCACCCACGCCACGCAAGAAAAAGGGAAAGAACTATACGCTGAGCGAGCTGAACAGTACGTCTAATGCTGATGCTGTACAAAGTGCATGCTTTCTCCTTCTATGCTTTAACCACCAACGTTAAAATTATTGTAGGGATGCTCGACTTGGTGGAGCAGATGCTGCCCTTCGGCAGTGAGCAGTGGGAAAACCTTGCTGCCTGTTACAATGCGCACATACCAAGCGGACATGCCGAGCGTGACGGTTATAGCCTGAGCCGCAAGTTCAAGAAACTCTACAAAGTTCCAAAACCTAGTGGTACCGGGACGTGCCCTCCTCATATTGAGAGGTCGAAGCGTCTTAAGCGTATGATTGAATCTTCAATCGCAGTGGCAACGCTTCATTCTGATGATGATGCCGAGGACAACAGCGAGGACGAGCTGGACACCGCTGATGCCAGCGGGTCGGACGATGCTATGGTGGTTCACGCGGCAGAGGAAGGCCAGCCACTGCGCAGCCCTGAAGAGACCCTTAACAGGACGCCACTGACCCCCATTGACACGTCGTCGTTCACCACGCCGTCCACCCACGACTCGCCGCCATCCACAAACAACCCGCAGTCATCCCCCAACGAGATGCCGCTGGCCTCCGACAACATGCCGCCATCCCCCACCAACTCGCCGCCGATCACCAACAGCGCGTCACCAATGCCACAAGCGGTGCACCAAGCCGCGAGTGTGGCAGCTCCAGTGCTAGTGGCTACAGCCCGAGCTGGTATGGCTCCATCGGAGCTGGCAGCGCTATCAAAGCGATTGGCTCAAAGCCAGCTCAAGCGCAATGCCTCCAGTGCCGGTATACTCAGTCAAACCGCTCAACGCCGTCGTCGGATTGACGGCGCTATCGACAAGGCGCCCAGCGAAATGAGCATGGACAACTCCAGCGAGTTCTCAAGCACGGTAGTGGCCATGATGTTCATGATGGAAGAGCGTCAAGCCACCCGCGATGCTGAGTATCAACGCCGGAAGGACGAAAGAGAGCGCGAGCAGGCCGAGCGCGAGGAGAAACGAGCAGCGGAAAGAGATGTGCGGGACCAGCAGTCGCAACAACTGATGATGATGCTCATGACAAAGTTGATGGGCGACTGAAACAACAATTAACTTGTTGGTGATGTTGTTTCGGACTGTCGTCAGCGCAATAACACACTTCTAGTACTTGCATACGTATATTCGAACAAGCACCATGTCATGAGTAAAATGTATTTTGCTTTTCTTAACTCATAAAAACAGATCGAATCTGATTAATACCTGTAGTTCGTACCCGAAAGTTGTAGAGACGATAAATGTTCTTAAGTCGTAAAGCGCGCGTATCTGGATTGTGTGGCAGCGGCAACAGGAGTTGTCTGTAGCACTTCGAGACACTGCCCATACCCCATTCGGCAGCTTGCCGGATCAAAGTGATGACAGAACTCATTGCCAACAGTCCTGCCCTGCATTCCGAGCTTGCTCTCTCCAAATCTCCATCTTTGAGAGGCGTAATGATTCGGTTTGACATCGCTGCACTTACAGGAAACGCAGAATCGGTAGCGCATCGCCCTCCCTCAATTGTCTTTGCCGGATCGCTCAATCTCTGTTGAAGCTGATAGCTCATTTCTCCATCGTTCCATGAGCCTGGAAAATTATGTTTTCCCCAAATGAGAGTACCATCAAACCCGTAACAGAGAACCCCCGTCACCTTGACACCGTGCAGCCATCCTGCGCAAATTAAATATTTCGTCAGCAAGAGCATATATGTGAGTAGATTAAAAGGTGTTTACCGTTGTAGTAGGCGTTCTGCGTATCACTGTCAGTTGGGCTTTGGACATTGTAGTTTTTGCCATCAGCAACACAGAAGCAGCCACGAATCAAAGGTTCGCGGGCCTCCACAGCTGCGGCCCACTGGTGCTGCTGCTCCTTCGTTGGCCATCGCACCGAAGCCTCTGGTGGTACACCAAAGAGTTTGCACAGCGTCTTCGCTTCTACATTGGCTGTATAATAGTGTAGAAGACACGCCAGCACATTGTTCTTTGACACCATTCGAGGAGGGCGGCCGCGTTTACCAGGGCCCGACTTGACGATGTAGTGTCGGGAGAATGCCATCAACAAGCGGTCAAAATCGCTCGGTGCAATAGACACTGTGTTGATAAACGACTTTCGAGACCGTACCCTGTACATGACCGTCCAGGCGCATTTACTCGGGTGGATGAGAGACTTGGACGTGATGTAGTTGCGTTCTCGAAGCGACATCCGAGCTCGCCACAGTGTTAGAAGCTTGTACAGCCGTCGCCTGCGTCTCGCCTGAGCGTGCCGAGCGATAACAACAGCAAGTATTGCCGAACGTGAGGCAAAGGGAGGCATCGCTGCCAAGGTCGAGTTAGTGGCTGCAAGCAGTTGGAATGGAATTTGCGGTCGCAAGAGAGGCTGAAAGCGGTATAGTTTAGTACATTTTTGTACGCCGCATTGAAACAGTTGGGTACCAAAGCCGAACTATCCATGAACCAAACCCGTACCAATCAAATCACTTGGTACCCCCTTTAGGTCATTTTTGGAAGGCCACCATTGCTTGACAATAGTGTACATACACGCTAAAATATACGTGGTCATTGTGGTTGGTTAGCTGCATTAGGTTTTGCTGCTAGTGGCCATGCGAGCGATGAGTGTCATTGTGCATATTCTACCAAAACGCTATAATCTTTTAAGTACTGCCGTCAAATACTTGTTACGTTACTTTTTTCTCGGATGCACCCTAACTTTTTACGTTCTATCAGTGCGTCTCGCGTCCAAGCTCGAAGTCTTGGAAAAGTTCTCCGCAATGTTCAACTGGCTTGCTCTCGCGGCGTCGCTGGTCGTCGTCGTGGGGCAGTACGTGATGCTGGTGCTGTTCATCATCCAGGTGGCGAAGATCCTCACGAGTGACTCGGTGGTCTGGGGCTACATCAAGTACAAGTATCACCACTGGGGCGAGGACGACACGTGGTACATCTACCTCATCCTGCCGGAGTCTGCTACGTGCTCTTCTCGATCCAAGTCTGGCAGCTTCGCACCGAGACACCCCGAGAGTTCCAGATCCGCGCCAACTGGGTCGAGGAATGCTGGTCGTCGCTCTGACGCCCGTGTTGTGCACTGCCACGCAGACCACGAGCTTCGCGCCTGACAGCTGCAGCTCCCCCCCCCCCCCCCCCCCGCCCGGCGTGTGGCACGGCACCAGAGCTCCACACTTTTTCCATCGAAGATGCCGCTTGGATAATCCTACGTCATTACAATCAAGCGTGCCTGGATCGCTTGGAAAGCGATACGATATCACCTGACATCCGCTTCCTCAGAAGCAGAGCCGTTGCGTTGGCCATGAGCGGGTGCACACCCATGTTGTTTCAGTATGATAAATGACAGGCGATATTATCAGTGACTTGATCTCAACTCATATTGAGCTACGTTTCGATCCAACAGGGTATCAGGAGTAAGAGGAGAGACATACACTTTTTAGCCAAAAACTTCAACATCAACGGACTTTCACATACCCACCGAGCCCTTGTAGCAATCCTCTCCTCTCCACTGGCCGTGGCCTTCTCACTCGACATTCCCCAACTCGCAGCTTGCAACGCACACACGAAGCCCCCACCAACCTCCACCACTGCGCCATGACCAGCACAGACCAAGCCTACACCATCCAGATCGACGACCCCAAGGGAGCCGCAGCCGGTATCACCACCGGCAAGTGGGAGGTCGGCTTCTGCGGCTGCTTCACCGACATGGTGCCCAACTGCCTGATGGTCACCTTCTGCCCGTGCGTCTCGCTCGCCCAAGTGCTCTCGCGTCTGGGTATGATGAACTTCACCACCGCGCTCCTCATGTCGCTGCTGCTGGGCGTGCTCGCCGCCTTCACCGGCGGCATCGGCTACATCGTGTTTGCCATTTGGATCTGGAGCGCACGCTCCAAGACGCGCGAGCGGTTCCAGATCCCCGGAGGCTCCTGCAACGACTACTGGGCCGCGTGTTGCTGCGGCTGCTGCGCGTTGGCGCAGATCGCCACGCACATCAAGAGCTACGAGGCCGGGAGCTGCAGCTTCGGACCACAAGACACACTACCGGCGTACACGCGGACGTGAACTTGGCGCGCAGAGTGGAAGCTGAGATAGCTGAAGGCGATACGAGCGTAGGTCAATGTGGCTCTCTCCTCCAAATTCTTCGTTTGCATACAGTCAATGGAAACATCCATGCATTTTTCAGCCTGTGGGTGTGCGTTCTCCTTCCTTGAAAATGCACTTAGGCGTGCTGTACGATCGCAATGCTCGCAGTCCGCAGGTTATAGGATACGGCGTGAGCGTGATATCCTATCTATCTAGGTTCAGCTTCCGCAGAGACGTGCGTGAAGCGCTGCGCCTCGCGGTGCTTGCAAGTGGTACGCCCCTGAGAGGGGGTCGTGTGTGTCAGCTCATCTTGGCGATATATAATGCGGGACGGCGTTTTACTGTCCGCTTCAACGACATCCATCAGGGATGTACCCGGAATGCTCCGAAGAGAAGCGCGTGTTCGACTCGACAGTCGATCCGTGGCCGCAACTTGCCGGCGCCGCCTTTGGTCTCATTCCACGACTCGCAAGCTACTGCGCACCGGGCATCCCAAGAACTCAAGACCATGGCGGACACGGACCAAGCCTACACCATCCAAGTGGAAGAGCCCGAAGTTAAGGCCACCTCGACCATCGTGGTGGGCAAATGGGACACCCCGTTCTGCGGCTGCTTCACGCACTGTGTGCCCAACTGCCTCATGATCACATTCTGTCCGTGCGTCTCGCTGTCCCAAGTACTGTCGCGTCTGGGCATGATGAGCTTCGGCGTTGCCATGGCCATTACAATCCTGCTGGGCGTGCTCGTGGCGTTCACTGGGGGCCTCGGGCACATCGTGTTCGCTCTGTGGATCTGGACGGCGCGCTCGAAAACGCGCGAACGCTTCCAGATCCCCGGGAGCTGCTGCGAGGACTACCTGGCGTCCTGCTGCTGCGGGTGCTGCGCCCTGGCGCAGATCGCGACGCATGTCAAGAGCTACAAGCCCGGAAGCTGCGCGTTTGGACCGCAGGACACGCTGCCGGCGTACACTCGCAGCTAAACGGACGACCCAAACAAGGCCAGCGGTGTTCGCTGTATCTGCCTGTTAAGTTCACGTAATTACATTTCATTGAGTTGATAGGCCATGGCAACGTTTAGTATACCGCGACACTGTCGGCGGCAGTACTCAACACGATTGATGTTTGATCACAGCAAATGTGAGCCACACCTAGTGTAGGGTTATCATGATCACGAGATCTACTCACCAAAAATGTATACACCAAGCCTGTCATGGCTGGCGCAGATCTTGGCGCGCCTGGGCAAGCTACAATACGGCATTGCGCTCGTACTGTTCGTGCTCCTGTTCTTCTGTACCGCCAGCCTTGTCGGTCTCATTTGGCTCTGGCAGGCACGCGCGCGAGCGTTTCCAGATCCAGGGGAACTGCTGTGGAGACTTTGCGCCTCGTGTTGCTGCAGCTGCTGCAAGGTGACCCGGCTCGCCACGCACATCAAAAGTTACGAGCCTGGTACACCATTTCAAGGCCAAATTGAGAGAAGTAGCGCTTCCATTTGCAAAATGAAGGGTTAGGTCTGATGAAGACACTTGCCTTTTGTATAGTTAACCTAACCCTGATCAGGGCGCTGTTGCGCGCGTGAATGTGAGGAAATTGAAGCTGCTTCCGGTTTACTTGGGTTTTGTATACATCTTAAGTCAGAAGCAACTTCCGCCTCTAGAAACAACCAAATATGCAAAATCCGATTGCATGACTAATCATCGCGCAGTATCTTTAGAGTATTAACCAGTCATAACGTCCACTATAGTATCAATTTTGCGAGAATATTTGATACAAGTATGGATACCGGTAATAATTTTTTGGAGGCTTCTGAGGGCTTAAAGATGAGGTAACAAGACCAAAAGTACTAGGTTTTCTAACAAGACCTTAAGTACTACGACAAGACATTAGATACTAAACAAGACTAAAAATACTACGACAAGACCAACAGTACTTGCATTAATCTCTAAGGTACGCGTGTCTAGACTTCACTAGACGGCGTTTACGGTCCAGGCGAATGTATCGGGCCAGTGTGTCAATCGTGAGTACATTAACGTCTGAGCGGGCAGCGTTCTGTAGCCAATTGTCGGTGTAATATGCTGCATAGCTTGCCAGTGAAATATCACAGAGATTCTGCGGGTTTTGAATCCTCTTTTGGAGAGCAAAGTCCTTCACGTCTTCCGCAATCAGTTTAGCGACGCTTAGTCTGCTAGGCAAGGCTCCACTCTTCTTCTTGTCTTGGGCCGTCCACTCACTGACTGGCTTGAAAAGGTGGCGGGTCGGATCGGCGTTCCAATACATTCGGTACATGTCTTTCCAGTCCTTGGCTGGCGGGAGGATCGACACCTGCTCCATGTGACTTTCGCTGCTGTTGGCACTTGCTGGAACTGGTATTGACTGCTGAGACGGTTGTAAGACGGATACCAGCAAGTCAATCTTGTCGTGGAGCGCTTTGACGGAGTTCTCAACGGTTTTCAGCCGCTTCTCGATAGCACCGATCGATGGGGGCTGTCGGACAGGAATCGTTAGGTTACGCTTCCGACCTGAGTACGTGGTAGGACAGCCCGAGTGAGCTTCGCGATCAGGCGCTAAGCAGTCCGCTAATTGTTTGTCTTCGTCGTTAGTCGCTTGGTCCAGTAGATAGCGGACTAGCGTCTCGGCCGACTCATTTGGGGTCCATCCCGCCCACCACTTCACCATTCGCAGTGACCACCGACGTTCGGGAGCAGCAAACATGAATCGGTACTGCGCACCAGCTCGACGAAAGGTGTGAGATGTAAACCAGATATCACGCCATTCCTGCCTGACGTAGCCACGTGTCGTTTTCCCGTTTCGATTCAGATCTCGCACAACGCAGTTGAGAAGAGTGATGAATGCTTGCTCGGACATCTTCTTGCCCCATTCTACTCGCGCATTCTCACAGCCCGTGGATGCAGTGTCGGACTTCAGCACACTTTTAGCCACTTTAGACAGCGCCGGAAAGACGTAGTCGCCGTCGCTCCAGCTGTGATCAGTCTTCCCTTCCACGTAGGAAAGCCATGCTGTCAAATGGTCCAATGCGTCCATGGGATTCTCGCTATCGTCCAAGCGATGCAGGTTGTAGCAGCGTCCTTCGGCAACCTCGGTCTTTCTTCCTTCAAGCTTGTAAACTCCAAATGTAATGGAAACCATCGGGTCCGTTGTACTGGGTCGTGCCATTCCTAACGTGAGATTTTTCCACTGAAGACTGAGGACTTCATTGATCCGGCACATACCATAAAACGCGAACGCGGCTACGGCGAGAAACCACAGGCGACTGGCTTCCGGGAATCCTTCCGCATTTGCCAAGTGGCAATTTAGTACCCGGAGCATGTCCAATGAAATCGGGGTAGCTTGGCGCTGCGAAAACTCCGTGCTCTTCCGCTTCTTTAACCCTCGCATGAACTGGCGAACAAATGCATCTTTGGCAGGGTTACCCAAGCCGTACTTGTTGCCGTTGTCGCCCATGACTACCATCCACTTGTCAGGTCCTGCGGCGTCTCGACGTTCGTAACTTCCATAGTAATTGGCGACTGCTGCTCGGATCTTCTCCGCCGTCTGGTTAGACACAGCGGCGGACCCAGACACACTTTCCATGAACGCAACCAAAAGAGAAGGAAGTTCATGGTGCCGCACAGCTGCAGGGTCGGGGTATTCATTCGCGATGCAAAACTCACAAAACTTCTTGAAGTACGACGCATAAACATCCCTTGTCTCCTTCTTAATCACGTGCGTGGCTGTAGCAATTCCGCCTTGCAACAGCTCTTGAAACGAGGTTGTATGCGATGCCATGGTGAGAGTGACGGAGTGCTTCGTGTCCAGCCAAATGGATTGTGAGCGTCGAGGCCACTCATTCAACCCCTCGTACTTTGAGTCTTGTCTTAGTACTTTGAGTCTTGTTTAGTACTTTTAGTCTTGTCTAGTAGTCTTAGTCTTGTCGTAGTACTTTGGGTCTTGTTAAAAGTGGGACATATATTCAAGTCGACCTATACATTGATTGTGTTTAGGCATCTTCGCTATCCGAATCAGCCCCAAATGTCTCCCTAAAGCGTCTCTCGTTCGCCAGCTGGTCTTCCTTTGCCTTCATCTTGACCTCGTAGGCGTTATCCTTCTCGATAAATCCAGCCTTGTAAACTGACTCAAATTCAGCTAGGGTCGTGCAAGCTTTACCTTCTCCAAATCTGTCGATCTCCTCCTGGATTGGCGCTTCAAGCGCAATATTTTTGTTGGGTATCTTCTCGCAAAGCTTCGTCCATTTCGCGATTTTCTCTTGGTACGTCGTCTGCAAGTAAGCCCTGTATTTTTGAAGGCGGACACGTTCCCCGAATATGGTGTTCGAACTTGCTTCGAGCATTCCCGCCTTGTAAACACTGAACACCTTGCATGTTTCTTGAAGTGCGCTTAGCGCAGGCTCTATCTGGAACTCGGGAGGCATGTGATGGCGCTTGTCAGGGTGGAGCTGTAGGTAGGTCTTGTTAAACCATGCCTTTGACAGCAAGTCGATGCCCTCCATCTAAATTAACTCATGTTAGTACCAATATATCACAAGGGACAATCTGTTTGCCTACCTGGGAAAAAATATACTCGAACAGCTCCACATTGCGGCTTAGTTCCTCGAGAGGGTGATCCTTTAACCCCACTGGCTCCGGTTTAAGAGGAAGAGAAACCTTCTCCACTTCACGGAGCTGCTGCCGCAGTACTTGGTATACAATGGTAAGCTTGGACTCTCAATATTAAATTAAAAAATTACGGTACCCTCAAGTCGCTTAAATGACTCGGACGCGCGCCGGCTGCGTTGGTCTCCTACGCGCTTGGCGCGGTGCTTCACCCATGAGCGCTTGCGAATCTCACGCCGCGTATCGCGCACTTTAATCCCCTTGCATTTCTTAGCGTGCTTGGAGAAGTTCGTGCGCGATATCCCGTTGCCACACTTCTCGCACAGCTTCTTCGCCGCGCTGCCGTGCGGAGCCCTGGCCATTTTGGGTTATGATGCAGCGGCCAATCGTCGTGTGCTTACTGGTTAATATCATGTTTGGACAAACTCGATTTTGATTGGCTGAAATATTTTTGCATGGGATTGTTTTTGGGTTGCGCTGGTGAAAGAAGTCAAAATCAAAACAAAAACGACCAAAATCAAAACAAGAGAGATCAAGAAAAAGGGCACTGTCCCGGCCAAAATTTTCCGGAGGGAATTTTCTGATCGTCATAGAATGGGCAAGTCAGTTGCTCTGTACAATATATTCGGTCTTGAAGGTGATTAGATGATATGCATATTCATGATTGGAGGTTTTCTCAATTTGCTTTTGGCGGTTCTCAATTTGAATCACGACTTCTCTCAATTTGGCCTTGAAATGGTGTAACTGCGACTTCTGCGCCCAAAGCACGCTACCGGCGTACGAGCGTGAAAACCTCAGGGAAGACTGCAAGTCAGCAAAATGACGCGCCGAAAAGGGGGTAGATAGTGGCCGTTGCGCAATGCTTAGCACGCCTTGTACTCGCATCGTTTGTCTTGCTTTTCTGTTCGTTTTCACCTTGGCACGTACTTTCAGAGCTGGGGTTTCTTGCTGTGGGTGGGCTCATACCCAGGATACCAGCCTAGACTAAGGGCCGTTCCTAACCGGGATCGCGATCCCAAGGCACCACCTGCAATCCATGGGGTCGCGATCTGGTCGTTCCTAACGGGATCGCGACCCGGCCATAGATCGCAATGAAAGCAACATGCTATAAATAAAATGCAAGGATTTACTATAAATCTCGTTTGATAGCTTTGAACACTGGATGAGAAACGTAAAAAATGTACCGACAGGAGCTGCACGTAGCACGTGAGCTCTAGTTTACTAGGATACCATCCTTTCACGCAGCAACGGATATTTGGTGCGGTAGCGCTGCGCCGAAGCCGCTGCGCGACCCGGCGATCCCGCTCGGCTCGCGACCCGAGACTCGGATCGCAGGGGTTACGCTGGGGGTACACAGTCGGAAATAAGCGGGACTAGATTGACCAATCACAGAACAAGTTTGGGATCGCGATCCCGGTTAGGAACGGCCCTCAGGTTCGTTCAAGCCGCATGGCGCCCAACCGCTGCATACTCGCATTTGGGCGCCAGTCGATCAGGAACTGCCCCGCGAATGTTTAGAGCTTGCTTTGTGATACTCATCAATCTACATTGATTTTGAAAGAACTCTACTTAAGTATGTAAGTTTAGGGGATGTTTCATTCGGGGGCAGGTTAAGTAGGGCAACTCTCAGGCCAATCAGAGACCTTTATTTCTGCCCAATCTGCCCTGACCAAAAAGCTCAGGGCGCTGTTTAAGCCGATCAATGGCACCACTGGTTTGCATCATCAATCGGCGAGATGAATGGCCCCGGGCCCCGGTCTGCATGGCATGGCATGGAGACCGCGCGCCGCGACGTCCATGCGTCGTTGTCGCTCCGGGTGGTGGGAAGGAGCGGAGCCCCATGGCAGCGAGCTCTGCCTGAGCGCTGCCTATCGGTTGTGTGTTTTTGGGGACAGCGGACCCGTGCTCCGCAAACTTATTACTGTGGAAACCTTATGGCTAGAAGCGCATATTTGCTTGTGCAGTGCAAAGTTGCCCTATCTAACCTGCCCCCGAATGAAACATCCCCTTACATGTATTGTGGTTTTCAACAGTTTTGCCGCCCGATTTGACGCGTTATCTCGGAGTCCGATTTATATAAAATGAAGCTCCAACATGATCGGTGAATCCGATTTAGCTATATCTGACCTGAGTTAAGAGCATAAGGCCTAGAGGGGAGGCATTCCAAGCTGGCCATACCTCCCACCTCTAAGGAGCAAGAATGCATTGCGGGCAACAGTACCCTGTATATATCCATTTAAATTTTAAGATGGTCAGCTAAATCACTCGTGCCATCGTCTACGGCAGCTACAACTACGTGTCACGCCAATCTGATAGGACCCGAGGAATAGTTTGGCAGCGGTCCCTCCTTTTGCCGGCGAAAAGCGGCATTTCTGGCACCTGCTTCACAACTCGGAGCCCCAGCCGCAAATCGGGTCAGATTAGTGAGCTTCCCTCAGCCGTTCCTGCTAAATCGGAGCCCTCGAGCATCTCGGACCACCCGATTTGCCAAAACGGATGAAAGCCACGCACTATTATATATTAAAATACTGCATCGCACATGATTACTCGCGCTGACCAATACAGCTGATTGCCCGCTTTGGAGCAACCTCGAGGAGCTCTGATATTCTTCATTCAGCAATTTGCCAAGTCCCCGAACAGATCAAAGCACACCAACAGAATCAGCACGCAAGATGGCGGCCGAGGCGCAAAACGACAGGCACTACGCCATCAAAGTCGCGGTCGACAGGAACGAAGGCCCATTCACGACCGGACAATGGGAAGTCGGCCTCTGCGGCTGCTGCACCGACTGCGTGCCCAACTGCCTGATGACCGCTTTCTGCCCCTGCGTCAGCATAGCTCAAATCTCGGCGCGCCTGGGTATGATGGAGTACTGTTGCGCTCTCCTGGTCTACCTGGTACTCTTCCCTGCCACCGGCGGCTGTGCAACTGCTGTGTGGCTCTGCATGGCGCGGAAGGAGACGCGCGAGAGATTCGAGATCCGGCGGTTGCTGCGGAGACTGCATGGCCTCCTTCTGCTGCGGCTGCTGCACCATGGCGCAAATGGCCACCCACCTCAAGAGTTACAAGCCTGGAAGCTGCGACTTTGGGCCGCAAGACACACTCCCGGCCTACTCGCACGGCTAACGCTAAAGGCCTAAAAGACTTTCATCGACCGTAGATGCATTTACCTTATACCGGGAGGGCTACGTAGTAGCCTGTAGGGCAGCTGTGCTTTATGCTACGGGTCTTAGCCAGCGGCTTGGGCAATGCGGAGTTTGTGGTGCGAGAGAGGAGAGCCTGAGCATTCAGCCGCACCAAGACGACGACGATGTCGAGGATGAGGTAGTGATTGAAGGACTTCTGCAGTTTCTTAATGAACATGAACCCCTGTGTCTGAAATCATCTTTTGATGGCACTATTGACGATCGTGGTGAGGATAAAGGAGGACCCCCCAGCGCCCTTACGAGCGCGTGCGCAATATTGGTGATGGCCCCATAAGCGGAGTTTGTGCCACTGGGCATTCCCTAGGGTAAAACATTGCCAACGTTTCATGTGTAGTCCATCATGCTGCTATCGACCATTAGATCGGAACATGAAGATGAATCACACCTTTGATTTTTCAGACAGCAGCTGAACACTGTTTTGCGGCAGCGATCGAGTACATCGCCACTTCATGTTTTCACTTGAGAAACGCCCTTCTACAGTAGTTACCTTAACAATTCATATCCTTTTTCTAACTGTTAAAAGGTCAGCAGGATCTTGAAGGGATGTTGATTCGATTGCCACGTATGATTTGCATCCATGTACCCATTGTACTCGATCGCTCGATCGCTCGAGGCGGCACCACCATCCTCTGGCTCAAAGACTTTGAGGCTTCATTCCACAACTCGCAAGCTACTACTCGGACCAAGCCGAAGCGATTCCTGTGCATTATGGGCGGCGAGACGGACGCCCTCCCCTACGCCATCCACGTCGAAGACGAGCCGATCTCCTCCAAGGACGACCTGGGCATCATGGTCGGCAAGTGGGAGGTCGGCTTCTGCGGCTGCTGCACCCACTGCGTGCCCAACTGCCTCATGGTGACGTTCTGCCCGTGCATCTCGCTGGCGCAGATCTCGGCGCGTCTCGGCATGATGCAGTACGACCTCGCGCTCGTGCTCTTCATCCTGCTGTTTGTCTTCACGGGCGGAATCGGAGGTATCGTCGGCGCCATTTGGCTCTGCCAGGCGCGCACCCAGACGCGGGAGCGCTTCCAGATCCCCGGAAGCTGCTGCGGAGACTACTGCGCCGCGTGCTGCTGCGGCTGCTGCGCCATGGCGCAACTCGCCACGCACATCAAGAGCTACCAACCTGGAAGCTGCGACTTTAGCGCGCAAACCACGCTGCCAGCCTACAGCCGCGTCTAAGCAGAGTAAGTATGCTAGTGAAGTTGGGACATCTGTCTGAAGTGCACGTTAGCTGAGACCGTTGAATTATCTTGAGGTGCGTCGCCTTCTTCTCCTTTGTGTCGATTCCTATATTAATCGCCCAGCTCGATCGCATGGCCTTATCTACCCGCACCTGCACCTTGGAGTTTTTCTCGGCTCGTTCCGATGGTGCAGAGCTCACTCTGCAATTCTGCGGCCAAGACACAAGCCACCAAGACCCGACTACAGCATCAAAAAAGATGGCCGACTTGGAAGCAGCGAAGCCCTACACGATCGCGGTGGAGGAGCCCAAGGCGGACCAGGCGGGCGAGTTCACGACCGGCAAGTGGGAGGTCGGATTCTGCGACTGCTGCACGCACTGCGTGCCCAACTGCCTCATGACGGCCTGCTGCCCGTGCGTCACGTTGGCGCAGATCTCGGCGCGTCTCGACATGATGGCGTTCAAGTGGGCGCTGCTGCTCTCGATCCTGCTGCTCTTCATCCCCAGCTTTGGCTCGATCGGGTTCATCGTCTGGATCTGGATGGCGCGCAAGGAGGTGCGCGAACGATTCAAAATCCCTGGCGGGTGCTGCGGCGACTGCCTCGCCTCGTGCTGCTGCGGATGCTGCGCGATGGCACAGATGGCGACCCACATCAAGAGCTACAAGCCCGGTAGCTGCGCCTTTGGACCCCAGGACACGCTAACCGCCTACCAGCGTGCCTAGAGCCCAACAGATTGCGCCCCAACACAAGATAGAGAACTACTAAGTAATATCTCGTAACTAAATAATTCACAACGACTACTGATTCATCCAAACTACCCCACCATTTACCTCATTCAATAGCGTTACTCTCACTATTTGAAGGTTCAGCCCAGCCTCTCAATCCCAGGATGCGACGCTGCTAACTTTTCTATTTCGGTGCAACCACCGCTCGAACGCTCACTATTCCAGCATTCTGCAAGCTCCTGATCTACCGAAGAGCATGGAGGCTCTCTACGCTGTTCCAGTTGATGATGTCACCAAGTCCAATGCATCACCGACGGAAGTCGCGGTGGTGATCCCAGTTGAAGACCCCAAGCCAGACAAGGACCCGTCCGGGATCACGCTCGGCAAATGGGAAGTGCAGTTCTGTGGCTGCTGCACGCACTGCGTCCCCAATTGCCTCATGGCAACGTGTTGCCCCTGCGTCTCGGTGGCGCAGATCACAGCTCGCCTGGGGCTGACGACTTACACTTGTGCGTTGATCACGCTTGTGCTGTTGTTCTCGTTCACTTGTGGAATTGCACACGCGATCCTCTTTGTATGGATCTGGCAGCTACGTCAACTTACTCGAGAGCGCTTCAAGATCCCTGGCGGCTGTTGCGAGGACTACTGCGCATCGTTTTGGTTCCCATGCTGCACGCTCGCACAGATTGCTACGCACATCAAGAGCTACAAACCTGGTACCTGCGACTTCGGCCCGCAAGACACTCTCCCCCCGTACAAGCAAGCATAACAAGCATCACACGCGCAAGGAAGCTTTTACTGTAGAAGTTATCGAGAAATCATGAACACCATAAACACGGGTTAGCCACCAGGTCTAAGAAATTCTAAGCGAAAGTTGCCGAACATTTGGGTATTGGGACTATCCTGGAGGCAATGCATACATTTAAAAAAAAACTCGTGCAGTATCTCAAATGCATCGCTACTTAACTGAGCTTGGACGTCCACCCAGGGTTCTTTGCGATATACTTTGCCTTGTAGAGGTCGAATAGTTTTCGCTCGTGCGTGTAGTCTCCGTTGCTAAGTTTCAGCCACTTGAACACCTTATCCGGGTTGATGTTCTTCTTGAGGAACGCGTTCGCTGTTTTCTCGATGTCCATCATGGCTGACATATAGTTCACGTACAACTTGTGATACGTGTTCTTGGGCCACTTGGCGGTAGATGTTCCCAGCTTCTTGACAACGTCCAGGACCCCCCTCTCTTCTTCGTCGACACCACCAGTTCGCAGCAGCATTCGCCCCTCGGTGGTCGTCGAGTCGACAGCATCGGCCGGTTGAAGCAGGTTATGGGACGTTTGGAGGTTGCTAGCCGACCCCGAGACGATAGCGAGGAGAGTGGCCACTGCCAGGAGCAGCAGGGCGAGGAAGGCGCGCATGGCGTGTTACAATCTCAGATAGGATACAGCGTTTGATCTTGTTCTTGATGTCGGAACGCAAATTCTGGAGTGAAGAGGCGACGGCGCTACTCCAACTCGCGGGATCTGCTGCGGCCTGCAGATGTATTTACATCAAACCGGCTGTGGTCGTAATCCAGTCTTTCTTGGGCCAACTAAGCACAGACAACGATCAAAGCCCATGATACAGTACATGTACAAATGGCAGTACAATGGGACGGCGCGGTCTCTACACGTATGTTTAAGCAGCCAATCAGGTGAAACCTACGTGTTTCCAACTCAAACCTTTGACGTGATTGGCGGACTGAGCCCTGCAAGTATTACGGTTGGTTGGTTGGTTGTGAATGTGCACCTTCCTCGCGCTAATAGCGCTCACAGATGAAAACTGAAGGTTCGACTTGATTGGCGCCTGAAACATACTTACTTTCTAACCGTGATAACCCCTAATGTAGAAGTACTCTTTCTCATGGCACAGTGCACCATGAGTATACTCGGCGACAGGTTATATCGGCCACCCTCGTTTGTGTCCACAACTTTGTCAATTTTTCGAGTTGGCGCTCGCTATTTAGATATATAACAGCTTTTATTGGTAGAAACACGCTACATATGTTAACGCGCAGAAATTCCCAGCCTATCCGGTGGGGGGTACGGATACATCCACCGGATATCGGTACTACATATTGTGAGTACGGTACCAATCTGCCCTATGCTCCGGTACCATTATCACGACGAGTATTAATAGTACTGTGTATCCTGGTGTGCGCGTTCAAATAAAGGGCATTAATATTTTTTACCGTAAGATATAGAGTGTCTAAATTTAGGGAAGGCAGTGAATGGCTCATCACAATTGGAAAAGGGGGAAAAGCAAGAAGCGAGTGGCGTCGGTGCTCGGGTTGGCGGTGTCCGGCTCCAGGAGACTGCTACAGCATGGTATGAGTTCGCAGACAACCAAGTTCGACCCGTCAGTATATCTTACCGTTAATAGGCGTCACACTAACACTGTCGAGGTTGCTTCGTTCATACTTTGGAATTTAGTACAGCACGCACGTAATCGACCGGACAGCATTTCCAGGCTCCGGCAGACAAGCGTCATGTCGACAGCGCAGCGCGAAGGCTCCACCTCAGCTGTAGAGCAAACAGGCTTCGTCTAGTGCTGCCAAGATCTCACGTTTGATGTTCACGAAGAGTGCATTGTCGAGGTGGGGACCATGCGGACCAATCTGTGGAGAATCCTCGCGCGCTCGAATCACGGCGGGATCGATGAAGAGTAAAGTATCATTCAAGCGTCCGGAGGTTTGCGAAGCGACGTAGCTGTTAGTGACAACAAGCAAGCAAGCACGAGACCTGGTCGTTCGGTGTCCGGTGGAAAATCGAGTGATATGGTACCGGATATGATGTACCAAACCAGCAGAAGCGATACCGGAGCTGGTGGGTTCCGGCTGGTGATGCTACACGATAAGCTGCGTGGAGAGGACGTGGATGTTGTTACACGATGATTGTGTATATGAAATGGAAACAAACTTCTAACGTATAATACCGAATAGTACGCGGTAAAGTATTTGAACGCCCTGTGAATTAAGCGCTCTGCTGTAGGGCGTTCTACAACTAATAGAACACCATCATATAGAACGCCCTAGAATAGAACACCGTAGTACACCATCAAGGCAAAATGACTACCGCAGCAGCTGCACTTTCGTTCAGGTTGCAGGATTGACTATTGTTTGTGAATTCATAGAGGTTGACACTTCTCTGCCATTCGTAGTCGGAGCCAAGAACAAACTTGCTGTTCGACTTCATTCTTCAAAATGCCAGCGAGAAGAAAGAGCGTCGAGTTGAGTATCAAGCAGCGAGCGAGCCACCCGTCTTGCCGAAAGTGGGCCTCGGCACGAGAAGGCACGCCGCCACCCTCAGTAGCTATCCAGTCGAGTATCTCGGCGGCATGCTTTCGAGATTGGTGGCGCAAGCGAGACGAGATCCAAGCTGCGTCCACAAGAGCATCGGCAAGTGCGGCTTCTTCGACGATTCGGAGGACTGGCTCATCGCCAAGCATGACGTATATGGCCTTGATTCCGTACAGCTTGGGGTGCGCAAGCTCATGGCAACGAAACGGTTACTGACAACGACACCAGTGACGCTGTAAACGGGCTGCTCGAGGCATTTGATGAAGTTTGGATAGAAGAGTAGCTTCCACTTAGTTAGATCTAGCTGCTAACAATTCAGTTCATCACCTGGCATTGATGGTTGAAATCGTGTTGACTTGAATGAAATATAACGCGGCCTTAATTGAATGTCTATCATTTAGAACACCCTCCCATGCTCTGGAGGGCGGTCTATAGCAATAGACCGCCGTGCACTATTTGCTATTATACGTTAGTTTTTTTGTTGACGATGACGCGCTTATTTGGTACAACATTTCGTATCAAAATTTAGTTAGTGTACAGGATTCTATAGTGGACGTGAGTTTATCAACATCTTGATGTATCAAACTTTGCACTGGGAGCAGTATGTGGATCACATGTTGTACCAGTATAAATTAATTAAGGAGTGCTTACGGCAAGCAGCGCTCGTGCCGTGGAAGCTGCCGATCGTGTGCGCTCGACAGCATACACGCACCGCTCTCCGCTGAGAGATCGCGCGGACTTTACATATTGTAGCTGTTAATGATGACAACAGGCTAGATATACGTATTGCTTTCGAAATGATCAAAGAGCTCAAGCCTTTGCAAGAGGGTCACACGGGCTTGCTACCTGTCCTAAGACACTGCATGAAGCTACCACAGACGGGTCGAGGCCATGTACAAACCTTCCTGAGACTTCGGGAACGCACTCACTCCCAGTTCAATGCTGTCGATGCTAAGGTAATGCGACCCTCTGTGGTGGAACAGCTTGGTCGTCGCCTTCAGTTACCACTGATCACGCCGTCCGTACCAATACAAAGATGAATATTGAGCAACACTGGTAAATAATTAAAGACGTTGCGTTTTAAAGCGGCGATGAGTTTGAAGTCTTAGATGTTCAGTTGCTCGGTGTTGAAGTTTTGCTTGCAGTGTCGAATGTTGAAGTGTTGTTAGATGTTGCATTTTGCAGAATAAGCTCGCTATATGCACTAAATACTTACATGGCAAAGTTCGACTCCCGCCTTGCGGTGGTGTTCGGTTTTACTCAGAGCGCACTATTGACTAGTTAGGGTAGATTAATGGCGTACACGAACCCTTACATAGGCGGTTTGTATATGCATACACCAAGCGTCGTACTTTGCTATAAAGGCTTGCGGTTGTGAACATTAACTGTGTATAGCAAGCTGGAAGTCGTTGCTTGCTGAATAGACAATACTTCATTTAAGAACACGGTCAGATATTATTACCACAGGTGCAGGTGCAGGTAGCATTTTCTCTAAAACATGAGTCAAATGTGGCATGATATGCCTTCTTATCGTTACCTTTACTGCATGCGACACTGGTCATATATGAGGATGACTCTTGGCTCACCTGACACCGATATCTAAAAGTCATCACAAACGCTTGTTTACATTGTGAACTACTGCAGGCAGGGTGGTGTACACTGCGGCTGATGGAGTATCTTCGTAAAGTAGGTAAATGCTCATGATGGTCAGTTTGCATGCGTTATATACAATAAATAAGCATTCCCCAGAGCTTCATGTTACGAGTCTTATCGTGTCGATGTCCATGTAAGGCAATTCGTACAACCTCCCACAAATCGAAATCGTTACAACACCTACATTATCTGCTGAATCTGGTACCAAATATGCTTTTCTAAATTTAGACATCACCTTGTGTAAACTACGGTGCTGTAGCGCTCCGAAATATTTAGTTTCGTCATTTATTATCATATGACTGTAGAGTAACTCGTAAACATATAATTGTTTATGATAGGGTTAGGAAGTCCTTGCGTATTTTTTTTTCGTCCGGTGGATGTATCATCGTCCATCAGGTGGCCACGCATACATTTAGGCACTGCGCCAGGTTTACCTCAAGGTATACAAAATGCAAGTATAATATGTTAGAATGACTGTAGCTAAAACACAGTCACTTAAGCACCTTATCGGAGTTGAACGTAGACCACTTGCCAGAACCCGTTAGACATGCTCTCTATCTGTAAACGTACTGTATATGCTCTACAATTGTCATCTGACTATATTTGCTCTCCATCTGTAGGAAAAAAATAGGTGCTCTACAGCCGTAATTTACCGTACCTATGCTCTTACTCCGTTCGTCACGCCGCGCTCCCATTGGTCCATCCTCGAACAGCTAGCAAGCAATTGACAATACTTCGCCACGTAACCGCAGTCGAGCAGCGCTGGCTGTCGGAACACCTCACGATGCCTCCTCCCCACCGTGTCCACAGGCCTCCGCGTGCGCTGCAACTTTGGTTACCAATGCTGCGGCATCTCGTGCTTCTCCTCGCGTTTTTTCAGCTCTCGGCGCTGCTCCCTTCGTGCTCCGCGGACTCGGACATGCTGCCGCCTCCGCCGCCCGTGCTGAGCCTCTCCAAGGCCGATTTGTGCGCCCTGGACATCGACCGATCTCACCCCGCGCTGGGACTCGTCAAGGTAACGCCGGAGCCGCCGCCCACCCAAGAATCCGGCGGAAACCGCGTTTATCCGCGGATTTTCTGCTTCGTGAACACCATCTCGGTGCACCACAAGAGCCGCGCGCAGGCCGTGGCGGAGACGTGGGGCCAGCGCTGCGACAAGCTCATGTTCTTCAGCAACACCACGGACACCATCGTAATTGCAGCAGGCACAGACAAGGAGCAGCGCTATGAGGTGGTCAAGATGGACGTCATCGCCGACCACAACCACCTGTGGCAGAAGCACAAGGCCACGCTGCGCTACGTGCACGAGCACTTCCGCCACGACTTCGACTGGTTCTACAAGGCCGACGACGATGCGTACGTGGTCATGGAAAATCTGCGCCAGTATCTGCGGAGGCCCGAGATCTTACAGGCCTACAAGCGAGAGCCCATGCAGATGGGCCACCGATTCAACTTGACCCAGGACCTGGTGAGCTACTACATCGTGGACGACTCGCTGGAGGACATTTGGCGCTCGAGGTGGGAGCGGTGGGTCTTCAACTCGGGAGGACCGGGCTACGTCATGAACCGGTTGTATATGGACAAGATCGTGAACATTCTACCCGAGTGGACGTGCCTCTCGGACCGACACAGCGAGATGCTGCCGGACGACGCATCCATTTCGTTCTGCATGATGTGGCACGACGTCTTCCCGTGGGATACGCGCGACCATGAAGGAAGAGAGCGCTGGCACTCGGATAAACCCAAGGGCGTGTACTTCACGAACCCGAACCGACATGACTACTGGTACGTGCAGTATCACTACCATATCGGCGGCGTGCGGTGGAAAGAGGGGTCTGCTGCGCCCGACAGCGTGGCCTTCCACTACATCAGCCCGCCGCTGATGTACCATCTCGAGCGGACGCTGTACTTGTGTCGAGCTGGAGACGATGTACCCGACGTCGCCGCTTTCAACGCGAAGTACGGGCTGGCTATTGGAGACGACGTCATGGTGTTCCAGGACATGCCGCAGAAGAAGCCCTTCCAGGGGGCACCAGTAGAGGAACCAGCAACTGTGACGGAAGCGCCAGGCCAAGCAGAAGGCGGCGCCAACGCGGAGAGATAAGTTTTGCTCGCCTAGTTGTTTCCTTTATTAGTGGCGGCTGCATTTGTGCTATCTCTCGTGCTGCTTTCTATCGTTGGATTGATTAGATCACGTTACGTTGTTAACGTGAACCATGTTTGTGAGTTCCTACCTACCTGTTGAATCGTTTGAGCGGTCACTGCGCACCGAAGAGCGACTGCGTGTCGAGATTCGGGTTCTGCGCGTGCTGCCACTTGACCTGGGCCTCGAACTCTCGGCTGGGGATCACGAGCTTCTCCGGGATATCGAGGATCTTCTTGATCGACGCGCTCGTGTTGCTGCCCAAGATTCCTGCCAGAGGTGAGGCGGAACCCGACGCTAGAGCTTGTTCGCGACGGATCGCCAGGATGGGCATCTCCAGGAGCTCCTTGAACGCGTTCTTCTGTGTCTTCATGCTGTGTTTCTCGCGCAACAACGTGTCGAGCGCTTCCACCTGACCGGGCGTGACGTCCGGAAGAGACAACAAAATCTCACGTGGCGCTGCACACAGCGAAGATGCGGGGCGAAGCGGCTGGTTGCACGGGTCGATGCCCTTGCACTCTTCCACAGGAGTCAGGCCCAGCGTGAGTCTACAGTAAATGTTACGCGCCAGGTTGATGATCTCCCACTTGAGACCGTCTTCCTTCACGTGGCCGACATGCTCGCGCAGAATGCCCTGGAGCGCCGCAGAGAAGAGCTCGCGGCCTAGAAGTGCATGATACTTGGTGTCCGAGTGAAGCACGTTGGCCAGCTTGTCGCCCAAGATCACGGCCTTACGGCAGCTCAGCGTGTCCTTCCAGCAAATCACCTGCACCAAAATCGCTCCAATGGCAAACGGCAGAGAGGGCGATTGTGTCAAAATGTAGTCACGCAGCACGGCATCCTCGGGACTTGTCACGTGCTTCGGGTTGTCCGTATCCGTGCCCACAACCGTCTTGGGGTCGACGGCGTACTCAATGAAGTCGATCACTTGGCGAGTCAGCTCCATCACCATCTTCTCACGCGCAATCTCCTGCTTCGCGTCTTCGATGCCGACGACCAACGCGCTCCAAGGCGTCTGAACCGGTTTGTCTCCAGCAGCAGGGCGCTGGAAAATGGATGTTGCCCGCTGCGCGAAATGGCCGAACACCGTCGCAAGCACTGGATCTAACAAGGACGGATAGAGTTCGCGCGGGCAGTTCTTCAGGAACGGCAAGTAGACATAAGCCAGCGCGCCCTTCAGGTGGCGGTGCTCCATCAGGTCCAGATCGCTGAGCATGCTGTTCTGCAGGACGGATGCCACCTGCGGATTCTTGTAGAAGCTGGCCTGACCGACTGCTACTCCCATCAAATGGTACGTAATATCACGGACGTTCTTGTGCCACTTTGACCACTTAGAGGCGACGGGTAGCTTCGCAACCTCCTCTTCCTCGAGCTGGTTCTTTCCTCCAAGCAACTGTGCCACTTCATCCACGGAGACGCTCATCAACCAGCAGGCAGTAGAGGTTTTCAGCACCGCTTCCTTCACAGCGGGCTCCCGAAGACCATGAAGCGAGCGAACGAGCGCCAACAGATTCGGTAACAAGTGTGGCCACGCGGCCTCGAAAGCTCCTGTGTCTTCTGTAGCCTTGGGCGAATACGTGACGCCTGCTCGCTTTGCGATACCATACAATGTCGTCAGGGTCTTGGCAATCATCCCGAGTAGTTTCTTCGACTTGTCATCGTTGGCTGCCGCTTCAATAGCAGTCACAATACTCTGCGGGGAGCTGACAAGCGCGGTCATCTCTGGCGACATCCATTGAGCCAGCGGGTCCTGGACAATCTGCTGCACGAACTGCACACGCTCCTCCTTGTTCTCCATCGAGTTGGACACCAGCACCAACATCTCGTACAGCATCACACCCTCCGTGTCGGTCACGCGATCTGCAGCAAACAGCTCCTGAGCCTTCGTACACAGCACGGGGAGCACTGGCAAAATGTGCGCAGGGATCGCCTGGCAAATGGAAACCAGCGATGACAGCGCCCGTCTCCGAACGTTGATCGTTCCGCTGCTCATCTTGCCGTGCACGTCCTCGCCAGACATCACGAAGTTGATATTCGCAAAGAGCATTTCAAACACCGCCGTGAGCGTGCTGCCGTCCAGGACGTAGTACTTGGCAAACGACGCGAGCACAAGAAGCTGGCGGAACTTAAGGAGTGGATCGGGCGTGTCAAACGACAGAATCGCCTGCAAAATCGCCTGCAGCGCCTGGTGGTTTGTGGGGTTTTGCATTGCATTGGGTGGGAGCTGCTTGACGATGCAGTCTATCAGGGACGAGATGCCTTCGTGGTACAAGTAGGCCGTGCTGAGATCGGTACACAGCCCGCGATCAGAGCTCAGGTGGTCCGTGCCGGCCGGATACTGCGTGAGCACGAAGGCCAAACGCTCGTGCAGCGACTGCAACACGATCGTGGGGTTTAGCTGCACCAGCACTCGAATGAGCGCGTACAGCCGCCCTCGGAAGTTTCCATAGTACGAGATGTACTCGTTGTGGTCGTCGAACTCCTCCCTGCTGCACTCGCACGCAACAGCTTGCGCGCCTGGGTGGTCCCGCTCGGGCGAGCCCAGCTTGAAGTACTTGTCAAACGAAACCTGTCGAAGCTGCTCTAGAACGTCCGCCAAGTACGCCTCGCCCTGCTTCAGCACCGTCTTGTTCTTGAGCACCGTGAGCCAGAAAATGATCTGCGCCTCCGTCAGAATGAGGCTCGGGTGTGCGAACAGCTTGCACAAGTTGTTGAGGATCACGCGCAGCAGCGCCATCTCCTGCTCGCCCGCTCCGTCCAGCAGCAGCACGTCCAGCTGACACGTCCCCCACGTCACCAGCATGTCGTTGAGCTTCTTGTGAAACAATAAATTCGCCTCCAAGTCCGGCTCCAGCGTCGTCAAGTCCAGCGTGTCCACCTTCTCAATAATCTGGCTGATACTCTGCAGCATAATGGCTCTGTGGTCCTTGCCGAAGCCTCTGGTCATGTACACCTCTAGACACTCGGCCCCGGCCACGCGGAACTCGGCGTCGTCCAGCAGCAGCACAGCCACCATAATGAAGTTGGTACTCGGGTCCACCGGTCGCTCCAGCGGCATCCACTCGAGGAACTCCTTCAACATGTCCAGCGCTGCGTGAATAAGTCTCTTACTAATGTTCCTCTCAGAGACTGACGCGGTGGGGGACTTGAACACTGCGTACTGCTTCTCCAGCTCCTGGTACACGACCGGGAACAGCTGCGGCAGACACACGTTGAGTCCCTGAAGGATATCCTTCCTCCTGGCCGGCGGGATCGACGTGTTGAACGACGAGTTGACGCAGTCCTCGGCCAGCGAGCGCAGGATCATGAGCACGAGCTCGATCTGAGCGGCCGAGCCGCTCTGCCACACCTGCAGCAGCTCGGGCAGCAGCTCCGGCCAGCGCTGCGGGAACTGGCGCTTGGCCATCTGCGCCAGCAGCGCCACCTTCTTCTCGCGCACGAACACGGGCTCGCCTCCGTCTTGGGCGTCCGCCGCGCGCAGCAGCAGCGCCACCAGCTCCGCGCGCATGCTCTGCTGCTCCTCGGCGGGCAGCGCGCCCCAGCGCGTGAGCACGTGGTGCTCCAGCACGTGCAGCGCGAAGTGGCGGCGCCGGTGCAGCTCCAGCGCGTCGCCCGCGTCCGCCCCCGGGTTGCGGTACAGCGCCGCCGCGTACAGCGCGCAGTCCGCGCGGCCCTTGAAGTCCTCGCAGAAGGCGTACGCGGCCTGCCGCTCCGCCGCGGACGCCAGCGGCGAGTGGCTCACCTGCACGGCCAGCAGCACCTGCTGGTACAGCTGCGGGTCCATCTCACGTCGCTTTAGTTAATGTATGGCTCGCGGAATGACTGGCGATTAGTATAGATCGGTTTTCGAATACATGCACAAAAATGGCGACTCAAGGCGCTGTCAAGGTAACCTTACCAACTTACCGGAAGAAGCAGACTGCGTTGATCGTTGTTCAGAGGAGCTAGTGAACGTATGAGCCATTACTTGTTATTCATTCTTGCGTTGCGTGTTTAAATTTTATGCGTAGCTCGTGGCGTTGGGGGTGAGAGCTTCCGCGTAGTGGTCGGGCTTGTCCTCGTCGTTGCGGGGCTTGGAGGCCGCCTCCTGCGGTGCCGGGGCCGAGCTGTAGCAGATGAGGCCGACGTACACGAGCGCGAGCGCGAGCCAGTACCATTTGTTGACGGCCTCGTCGAAGATGAGGTAGGACACGGCCACGGTGAAGACCGGCGCCGTGAGCAGCCCGAGGTTGAACATGAGGCTTTCGGCCCAGCGCAGGAAGACGGACGTGATGGTGTAGAAGACGAAGAGCACGCCGACGTAGCCGACCATGTAGCCGTAGACGCGGCCCGTAAAGTTCACGTCCTCGATGGGCCCGCGCTCGAGCACGAGCACCTGGATGATGGAGACGATGGAGGCCCAGAAGCCTAGGAAGCCCAGGCACTCGATGTTCGAGTCGACGTCGCGCGTCTTGACCACGGCCTGGATCATGACGTTGGACGTGGCGTAGAAGGCGGCGGCGATGAGCGCGTACATGTCGCCGCGCACCTCGCGGCTCGAGGTGCCGTTGGCCGACGAGGTGTAGTCGGACACGAAGATGACGACGGAGCCGCAGAGCGCGATGACCGCGCCCACGTAGTGGCGCAGCGCGTAGCGGGTCTTGAGGAACAGGAAGCAGAAGAGCGTCACGAAGGGCACCGTCATGTTGAGGATGAGGCTCAGCGTCGCGTAGTTGGCGAAGTTGTACGCCTTGACGGCGAAGTAGTTGCCCTCCACGTCCACGACGGCCAGCAGCACGTAGAACCACCACGGCACGCCGATGAGCGGCGCCTTGCGCACGAAGCGCACGCCCAGGTACACGACGGCCAGCAGCACGTACAGACACGTGCTCTGCAGCGTGGGCAGACTCGCGTTCTCGAGCGTCAGGTACTTGGACAGGATGCCCGACGCCACGTTGAGCAGCATGATGACCTGGCCGAAGCCGAAGCACAGGAACTGGAACTTGACGCCCTCCTGCATCGCTTACGAGACGGCTGAACTTGAAGTGGAGATTTGCGGACTGAAGGGGAAGGCGCGGGTCCGGGTGGTCGGCAGGCGCCGATATTCGAAGGAGCTCGCTCAGTCGGCGGAGCGGGGGCCAGTGGCTCGCAACGGACTGCGCGATTATACAAAGACCGGTTCAGAGGGATTTGCCCGGCGGCGGTGTATGGTACCACGAGCGCAGGACAAGGCCAACCAGCGTCGGCGGGGCGGCGTTCCTCTTTGGACTTGAGCTGCTGGATATGGCTACAACATACTTCAACTTACTGTACTTCGAACTGAAGCGATCGACCAGAGAGAGAACGCGGTTCAGACTGTCGAAAGTGTATTAGAGACTTTTACATGTGCTCGTACGGTGGCAGCGTGTCTGGCGGTCCGAAGTCGCAGCTCCCTGGCTTGTAACTTTTGATGTGCGTGGCGATCTGCGCCAAGGTGCAGCACGGACACAAGAGCGACGCGCAGCAGTCTCGGCAGCATCCTCCCGGGATCTGGAACCGCTCGCGGGTGAGCGCGCGCGCCTTCCAGATCCAGACGAAGAGGATCACGTGCACCGTGCCGCCCGTGAGCAGCACGAGCGTGAAGAGCGTGGCCAACGCGCACCAGTACGGCGCCATCCCCAGTCGAGCGGAGATCTGCGCGTGCGTGACGCATGGGCAGAAGGTGACCATGCAGCAGTTGGGCACGCAGTGCTTGAAGCAGCCGCACCACAGCGTCGTCTCCCAGCCCCCGATCTTGATGTCGGTCATGCCATCGTCGCGGGCAGTGGGCGTTCCTCCGTGGTGGTTTCCAGGCGGTGTCAAGGGGGTATCGTCCACTTGGATGGCGTACGGGTGGTCGTCTCCATTGTGCGGCGAAAGCGTCGAGGCGGGCTTGGACATTGGTGTTGTTGAACGTTCTTGAACGTTGGTGCTTGCGCGGAATAGAGCGAATTCGATAGTGTTGCGGTGCTTCCAGCAGAGTGTCATATTGCTGGACGATTGCCAAGATGCGACACAAGTGAGACGACCAGCCAGAAGCCACGAAAAGGAAGCCTTGATTTCTACAGTAGAACCCTTTCGCGATATTATCTGTTGTAGGTAGGCAGAAGAAGAAGCCCAAGAGCAGGATGTGCCGATCGTTCGTTCTAAAGAGCCCTGGGCAGTCCGCCGGCCTGGCGACCAGGACTGACGGTCCCGTAACGTTAGCTTTCATACCTTCTTTGAGATATCTTAGCGCCCAGGAGAGTACTCGTTGAGCAGTACCATATGTGGATGCATGGTGTTGCTAAGCCCCAGACTGAGGCTCGCGCAGTGTCTGGCTGTCATCAGCTCACAATACATGTTATTAATACTGTACTTAGGTCGAAGTACAGCGGACCGACGAATGATTCTCTGAGACCATACCGTGCGAACATAGTGTTAAAGGGGTGATTTCCAGATAACTAGACAAGTATTTCATGTTTACGGACGACGTTAATGTTAATCCTTGCCGCGCTACTAAGAACTGCGGGATCAACCTGAACTCACTGTGTCAGGGCATGCCATGTACGCATCAATGCAGCACTGTAGAGGACGCGGCGTCACATCGATCTGCTATCATGGGGCCATACTATCTATCACTTTGCATTGACACAACTCAAGCGGTTTGGAGCAGAGCCACAACCGTTTGCAAACAGGGTGCAATACATCTGCGCTACGCAGGGTGGCACCGCTCGTTTTTTTTATGCCGTCGAAGAGTAGACGAGCAATATTCAACGAGCTCGTTACCACAGACTGTACAGCCGCTATAGTAAAAAAAAGTAGCAAAAGCCTTGATCATGTGCCAAATAATACCAACTACGAAATCAGACAAGCTTTCGAGATTTGGATTGCGATAAAAGTAGGAATTCTCTGATGGTAGGAACCGTGGAGCTCGTCTGAACGTTGTCAGTTCGCAATTTGCTCCAACAAAACTCACTCACGCACCGATCTCGTCGAGTTACATCTCCAGTGAAGACAACTGGTATGCGTGCTTTCTTCATCCTCGCTCGAGCTGTGCTGGCGGTAATTGCTAGTATCAATACGGTCACGGCGTCGACCGAGCAAGACAATTTCAAAATATTGACCCAACCTGACGCCGACGTGAAGCCCATCGACGACCGACTTCTTCGAACGGATACGTCAAGTGACAGGGACCTGGACGCGAATGATGAAGGAGGGGAATCGCAGATCTCGTCAAGTCAAGAAGCTCGGCACAGGTGCGAAGGCGTGGATGAAAAACGCCCGTCTAAAGGCGATCGTGTACTGGATAACCAACGCTACAAACCTGGATAAGGCAGCGGAGAGTCTCGTTCAAAAATAATTAACCCCGATTAGATTTACAGCTTCCAAGGACTCGGCAACCGAAGCAATCGAGTTGACAAGGTAATCACCAGCCAAAAAAGCCCCATCCATGCTGCTGTGGAGGAAGCACTACGACCTGTGGATGAAGGCGAATCAACTTGGAAAAGCCTAATCGTTTTCCGGAAAGTTTCACATCAAAAGTCGCCACTGCTAAATAACTGTCAAGTTCCGGTATCGCCAGGTTGACAACTGAGCGATTTTGCCGCTACTTAGAAGTTTACACACAAATGTTTGACAAGTTTTGCGTTGATGTAAAAATTTCTTTGCGATCGTAGAGAGAGAGTACGAAGTCGCACGTGCCAGGTTTGTAGCTCGTGATGTGAGAGTATGCAGCGTGAGGGGCAAAAGAAGAAGGCTGGGTTACCCAGACGTCTACACTGCAGACGGCTGTACATCTCCGCAGTCACCTCTCTTCAGAATTTGACGTCAAGAACAGCGTTTTTGCAGCCGAGACTTTATTTACGTCAATGGACACCGTCGTCGTGAAGAATTTCGAGCCCGATAAAACGTACTGAGACTTGGAAATGGAAGCAACGGGAACAATCGAGACCTACGCTTGTACATGTGTAACATCCGCAAGACAAAGTATACGGCCAAGCACCGCGACTGAAAACCCACGTTCGATTAATTAGCGATAGGTTTTCAAGGATAAATATCAAGCAGGCTATAACCTACGTGCGATACGCTTCGTTTCTGACGAACTACTGGATGAGTGGCTCGTGCTGGTTTGCTTAACGATTGCAGAAATACCGTTTGAGCACTGGTGCTTGCCCTACCACAACGCTCCAACTTCTTACATAGCTACAGCTTTTTGTATTATACACTGCGCGACAAAAGGTTTGGGACAGCGACACTTTGTACAATATCTCAGCTTCTAGAAGGAGTTGTCGGATGAGACTTAGATATGTTCCTCCAATCAGATTGCTTTAAACGCGACATATGACGCGAGCTCGGATTTCCCATTGGGTAGGGTGGCTCCCATACAAATATGTCGAATTGGCACCGCGACAAAACTTTGGGACAAATGTTTATCTTGATTAAAGTATAGGTGCCTGTGATGGTGAGGTCACGTTAACTATCAGGATCAAGTAAAACAAGGTCGCCAGTCGCCCTTAAGTGGGTAGTGAGCGTGAGGGGGTGCATCCCTGGTGCCCAAATCGAGTCAACACAATGTGTACTTATAGTTTATCAACTTTGAGTGCCTCCTTACTCTCCTATTGCGCTCTAGAGGCCTTCAGGAGCTCCTCAAAATACGAAGGGCACTAACCAATAGGATTTGTATTAAAATACGCATTAACGGTAATATCATGTCCGTATTGTGTCGTGAGGGCCCAGATACATACTCGAGACAGCTCATCTTTCTGTCTGTCATTTTATACTTCACCTCTGTAGTCCTAGTTACCACAGCGGATCCTCAAGTGTTGCTTGACGCCCGTAATGCGCGCTTCATGCTGCTTCTTATGCCCAAAACTGCAAATAGTTGGCCTCGGTGGACCTCACCATCACAGGCACCTATACTTTAATCAAGATAAACATTTGTCCCAAAGTTTTGTCGCGGTGCCAATTCGACATATTTGTATGGGAGCCACCCTACCCAATGGGAAATCCGAGCTCGCGTCATATGTCGCGTTTAAAGCAATCTGATTGGAGGAACATATCTAAGTCTCATCCGACAACTCCTTCTAGAAGCTGAGATATTGTACAAAGTGTCGCTGTCCCAAACCTTTTGTCGCGCAGTGTAGTAAGCGTTCCGGTTACCGATAAAACAAACAAAAAAGCAACTTGATACATGATCCCAGCGATTTTTGTATGCGATGCTTTGCTTTGTTATCAAAACATCCGTACTCATAAATACTGTTTGTTATTCGGCTGTACCGAAGCGAAATCGTAATATCGAATACTACGATCTTCTCTTTAAGTCGTCGTAGAGGTCCTTGTTAGTTTGGGGTGCACAAGAAGCCCAAAATAGGAAACATAAATGAGACTTTGACAAACAAAGCTACCTAACCTTCATTCAATGTGAAGTGGTACAGTGTACCAAAAAACACTACTCGCCGTACAACCATCAATTTCTCGCGTACGGAGACTTCGCGCGCGCGCCAAACGAGCTACACTTCGTGGAGGCGGACGCCGCGGGGCTGCTTCAGTTTACTATTCTTCAATCTTCCTCCAGCCCCGCATATGTCCTCGCACGCCTCCCCCAAGCCCGGCCCCAAGCCCCACACGCCCGAAGAGCGTCGCCGCGTCCTCGACGCGTACAGTTCAGGTGGTGACTGGCGTGCTGTAGCCAGTCACAATGCCTTCCCCTGGACGACGGCGGAGCGTCTTGTGCGCACTGGACGCGTCGAAGACCTCCCGCGTGGGGGGGGGGGGGGGGGGCGGACCACTAAGGTCACGCCCGAGATCAAGGCGGCTTTGGAGCTGTGGCTGGACGAGTGCTGTACCTACGCTCTCAGCACGCTACGCACGATGGTCATGAGCGAGTTTAACATGCTTCTCTCTGAGGCCACGATTTCGCGTCACCTCGTGGGCATGTTCTTTACGGTCAAACTGGTAAAACGTGTGAGCTCATCAGTATATTTAACGTTACAGTTCTAATCACACGTGCTATATTTATTGTAATACAGACTCGTGTCGAGCCCACCACGTGCAATAGCGAGGTGAACAAGGAGAAGAGGAAGGCTTTTGCCAAAGCTCTCGTCCGCCACAACGATGATGGCGACCTCGTCGTCTATTTTGACGAAACCAATTTCAATTTGTACACGAAGCGCACGCGCGGACGCGGTAAGAAGGGGAAGAGGACTGTTGAGAAGCTGCCACCTTCGAAAGGAGGTAACCTGCAGATCCTGTGTGCAGTGGTCTCTGCGTTCGGCGTGGTTGCGTACCGTACGCACCGTGGCAGCATCAAGATGGACACAAACGCTGCGTTCGTGGAGGCACTGCAAACTGAGATCAAGGAGGCAGACGTCTACAAGAACGAGTTCGCCGACAAGAAGATAGTTGTCGTCTTCGACAACGCCCCAGCGCATTCCCAGACGGAAGCGCTGGTGCCAGCCCATGACACCTCGTCCTACTGCGCCTCGGGCCTTACAGTCCGATGTGCAATCCCATTGAAAACTGCTTTAGCGCTCTCATAGCGCATATTAAGCAATACCTGGCGCTGATGCGTGACGAGATGAACCGTCCCCAACCGCAGCCTACAAGCTGCGGCCCTCGTATCTCCAAGACGGAAACTCGCATGCAGTTGCTCGAGCGTGCTGTGCATGTCAGTATGCCGCGCATCACCCAGGCGATGGTGCAGATGATGGAGCTTCACGCAGCGAAGTTTGTCGTCGCATGGAGGACATGAAGTACGTCGAGTAGTGCTTTGGGTTCACTGTACCACTTCACATTGAATGAAGGTTAGGCAGCTTTGTTTGTCAAAGTCAGCTTTCTGTTTTCTAATTTTGGGCTTCTTGTGCCCCCCAAACTAAAATATACCTTCTTTGCATGTCTAATGAGCTCAGGTAGACCGAGAAAAGGTGTAGTTTGACGAATGTGAGAAATAGTGGGGAAAATATCAGTTTATGATAAAAGAACTCCAGTCAGACCTATCGTACAATTGACCTGTCGTGCAACCAGTAGACGGATAGAAGTGTTCGTGAAAAAAAAAACAAAATAGACGCTCTTACCATAAACGAACTCACGCACGACTTTGGGGACTTCGGCGAGTTAGCTGTTGTTCGCACGCAAGCAGCATTAACTCTTTTAACTATATGCGCACTTCTTGTACTTGAAGTAGATTTTTCATACCCCCGAGGCACTGCCAGAATGAGAAGACCCCAAACTGTACAACGAAGCCGCCGCCACCTCCCCCTACAGCTTCCGTTGGCAAAACTACGTAAATTCAAAACAGCGGTTCACACATACAGCTATTGCAATTGACAATGTCACCGCGTCTTCACAATCAAGATCCATAAATGATTCACATTCCTCCATGTAGCGAGCGAGTCTCTGAACGCTCCACCGACTCAATCCGTAGGGATCTCCAATGCCGGTAACTGCCACCACAATTCGCCAGACCATTTCGTTCCCAGCAGATCCCATCACCACAGGACAGGCCAACACGTGCGTCACATTTGCCACTTTCCCATATCAAAGTCCGTCCGTCCGAGATACAGTATCCGTCGCCATGATAGTGGATTCCCCCACAGCTTTACCGAATTTTCTGGGTGTTTTTCACCCCGCACGCGACTGCGTAGCCAAAAATAAATAGGTTCAAACGGCCGTTCATGCCGCTCATTCATCAAGATTCCATTGTGCAGAAGCCCCCCCCCCCCACCGACGATGGCACGCTTCGAACATCGATATCACGGCCAACTCGCCGTATTGCTGCTAACAATCACACTGCTAGTGACCCTCTGCTCAGTCTCGACCTCCACCTCCTCCTCATCGCTGACCAAGGAGGAACTGTGCTCGCTGGACTTGCAGAACTCGCGTCAAGTTGTTGACATGCTTGAAGTGACGCCAGAGCCTGCTCCGTCACCCAACGAGAGCGAACAATCAGGGGTCTACCCTCGCATCTTGTGCTTCGCTGTGACCTACTCGGCCCAGCACCAGACTCGAGTCCGAGCGGTGGCGGAAACGTGGGGCCAACGCTGCGACAAGCTGGTTTTCTTCAGCAACATGAGCGACTCCATCGTCGTGGGGGCCGACACCCCCGCCGAGCGCCGCTACGAAGTCGTGCAGCTCGATATCATTGCAGACCACGCGCATCTGTGGCTGCGCACCAGAGCAGCGCTCAAGTACCTGCACACGCACTACCGCCACGACTACGACTGGTTCTACAAGTGCGACGACGACACATACGCCATCATTGAAAACATGAGGAAATACCTCAAAAGACCCGAGATCGTGCAGCGATTCAACCGAGAGCCGATGCAAATGGGCCATCGCTTCAACATGCCCGACGAGGGCTTCAACTTCTACATCAGAAATGAGACGCTCCATGCGCTCTGGCGCTCACGATGGGACCGCTTGGTCTACAATTCTGGCGGCGCTGGCTACGTGATGAACCGACTTTACTTGGACAGGATCGTGGAATCGCTGCAAGACTGGACGTGTCTACCGGATGAAGCGAGCGGGACGATGCCGGAGGACGCCGGTGTATCGTTTTGCATGATGTGGAACGACGTTTACCCCTGGGATACTCGAGACCACCGCGGTCGTGAGCGCTGGCACGCGTTTAACCCCGAATTAATCTTCGCTACGTGGCAAGACCCTAATGAATGGTACGTCAAGTACCACAAGAGGGTGGGCGGGGTGCGCTCCAAGTTTGACAGTGCTGCCCCGGACAGCGTGGCTTTCCATTACGTCAAGCCACCGCTCATGTACCACCTCGAGCGCAGTTTGTACCTCTGTCGGTCTGAACATGATCACATTTCGGCCTTTAATGAGGCCTTCGGGCTGGCGATTGGAGACAAGGTGATGGAGATTTAACCGTATTATTCGTAAGTCGAATGTAAGACAGCTACCTTTTCAAATATAAGCAACTGTGCGCAACAACATATCGGAGAGAACGCTATCTATATAGTTTTGGTTGGTTTTGACCGATACAAAGCACCCACTTGTCCATTCAAGAACTTGATGTGGTTGGCAGGGACTACAGTAGAAGCCATACTACGCTCCATGCTTTGCTTTATACGCGGCCTCAACTTTTGATACAGCGTCACTTCGTTAATGGGGTCCGACTTCCTGGCGATCCCCACCTTCTCGTACAGCTTCTTAGGCGTGATACCTGTCTGAAGCAGCTTCTCCACTGAATCGTCGACGTTTGCCAGTTGGGCGCAATACTTCACGCGCAAGGAAAGCTTTTTGTCCTTGACCCAGTTCTTCGCGCCTCCGCGCAGCTCCTTGACAGGATCAAGCACCCCTCTCTTCATCCGCAGGGTCCACGTTGTCGGCCACAGCCGCAGCAGGTCGGAGCAAGCGTCCACTGTTGGCGTTATCTTGCATCGCATATCCCGCGACAACGTTGTTACTGACGAGCAGGGTGACCACAGCTACGAGCAGGATCAAATAAGGCAAGGTCAGTTGAAGGAGCAGCTTGCGCGTCTGGAAGGGTAGACGTCGAAGTTTCTTGTCGATTTGTATTTGCCGAGAGAATTGCGGAGTAAGACCGTGAAGCCGACTTGGCATGAAAACATGATCAGTTGAAGCGTAGCATAACGAAAATGACGATTACGGGTTTACTTCAGGATAAAACACGCTCTGCAGGATATACGGGACGTTTGGCGCTGCCGTAGAATCTACGGCGTACTAGGTCTCATTCATGTTGAGAACACCTCGAGCTACAAGTTGTAGTTGTTTACGGATAAAACATTGCGATGGGATTGTCCTGGGATTCGTGGACTAAGCAAAAAGTACTAAACTACGCCGAAATGGATCTATTCCATTGTAGGATAATCTGAACGGTGAGCAGCCACATGCTCTAACAACAACTCTTTAAAGTATTTGGTAATAACCACAGCCTAGAACAATATCATTACGTAGGTTATTCGACTGTTAACAAAAGATAAAATGGCTTTGATGATATTTCAGAGATAAAAATCTCCTTCACAGACACGAGAAGCGTTGTTGGATTTGTTTTGTAATCAAAGGTACACATTTGTGGAATATAATTTTAGATTTGTGGAATATAATTTTAGGTTTCTCGATTCAATATTAAAAAGTGTGGAAGTGATTGTCGGAAATTTACACTCCACAAACATCACTGTCTGGAATCAAAACAATATCACAATATCGCAATACAAACGCAATGAGTTGGAAAGTCTACTAGTGGAAGACTTTCAAGAGAGAGTAGCAATCCTAGCATGCACCTTCAAACTTACTGTACGCCACAGGTCAAGCACCACGCGACCGTCTAGTAAGTAGGAGACCGACTACCCCCAACATCCCGAACATCCGCACTGCCAATGTCAATAGTCAATTTAAGAAGGTACAGACCAAAAATGCAGGCTCAACAAGAGAAAGCGATCGAGAGCAAGCAAAATCACATCTATTGGCGTGGCATTGCTACCGCAGCCAGCTTTTGTCGACGCTACATTATTCACTGCATGCTGTAGGTTACACCCGATGCCTACCGATATTTCACACGCACGCATGAGCCATGCTCGGGCCATTCGTTCTCCGAGGCGCCTCACTTGCCCTTCGACTTGTCCTTGGACGTATCCTTCGGCTTGTCGGCGGCGGTCACCTTCGACGGCGTCTTGCTAGCCTCCGCCACCGGGGTGGGAGCGAGGTCGGCCGCAGTCACAGGCTCGGTGGCAGACTCCTTCTGGCCAGCGCCTCCACCAGCCGTCGCGGACTCGTAGCCGAAGCCAACACCAGGGTAGCCGTAGCCATAGCTGTAGCCGTAGAAGCTGCTCGGGTAGCCGTAGTACGACGAGTAGTAGGTCGGGTAGTATCCGTAGTGGTAGTCGTCGTAGCCATAGCCGTAGATGTGCTTGCCATAGTAGTCGTTCTTGCCGTAGTAGTCGCTCTTACCATAGTAGTCGTTCTTGCCGTAGTAGTCGCTCTTACCATAGTAGTCGTCCTTGCCGTAGTAGTTGTTCTTCCCGTAGTCGTCGCAGTCGCGCTTGCCGTAGCTCTTGTAGCCGTAACCGTAGCCGTGGTCACCGTAGCCGTGGTCACCGTAGCCGTGGTCGTCATAGTCGTCGTACCCGTAACCCTTGTGTTCGAAGTCACCGTGGCCGTACTTGTCATCCTTACCATAGCCGTACGCTTCCTTGCCGTATTTGTCGGCCTTTTTGTCCTTGGCGTACTTGTCGTCCTTGGTGTAGCCCGAGGACTCAGTCGCCTTGACATCTTCGAGACGGCGGCGGTAGTAGGAGCGGTCCTTGTCATGGTGCTGCTTCTTCGGGTCATGGTCGTTGTGCTTGCGCTGGTGTCCATAGTCGTTGTCGTAGTCATAGTCGTAGTCGTAGTTGGCCCCCAAGCGACGGCGGTCGGGAGCTACGCTTCGAGCCGCACCCGCGTCGGCCGCGTGCAGGATGGAGGCGCTGACGCACAGGCCCAGCACGACGAGGATCTTGCAGCGCATCTTGTTGGCAGTGCTTGGTTGGTTGGTTGCTTCGTTAGTCGGTCGGTCGGTCGGTCGGTCAGTCGGTTGCCTCGGTGTTTGGCTTATAGCCGAGTGCGGAGCAGAAGGCGAAATGAAGAATGAGAGAGGTAGGTGCCAGCAAGCCTCGTGCTCATCGTGGGTGTAGGAGTCACTCGACGTCAACCATGGTGTATCTTGCACTATAGTGGACGGATGGATGTAATGGTTGGCCACGGGTAGATCCGGGTTGGATTGAGCGATGTGCACGTCTCCTGGCTGACATCGGATTGAGATGGGCTAGTCTCGGTCAAAACTTGATCAAGGCCTGACCGAAGCCGTCGATAGCGGTTCTCACTTCTCGATTTCAACACGCCACGCCAGCCAAGTGAATCACCGCCAATTTACGCCCACGCAGACCATCGCCTTCTCGATCATGATGTACCGACTCACACTCACGCTTGCAGCGCTGGCCTGCTGGAACGGCAGCGCTCTCGCACAAGGCTCACGCGGACCGGGCCGCATGGGTCCTGCCACGGCTCGTGACCGGGAACAATTCGGCCAAGGCACCTTGTTCGGCGCAGGTGCAGGAGCTGGTGCTGGCGCAGGTGTCGGTGGCGTCGGGGGCGCCGGCGGGCTCGGGCAAGTCGGCGGCGGCGCTGCTGCTGGCCTCGGCGCCTTTGGCCAGCTCGGCGGTGGAGGGTTTGGAGCCGGCGGTCCATTGGGCGGTCGATTCGGAGCCGGAGGCAACGCTGCTGCAGCAGCAGGGCTGGCTGCTGGCACGACCGCGAGCGGGTTCATGAATGGGGCTGGAGCGGCCGGTGCGGGTGGAATGGGAGGCGTCGCGGGTGCGAGCAATGGCGGGCTGGGCAACGGTGGTCCGGTGACGCCCGCCCCAACGACACCGGGCGGTGGTGGTCCGGCGTCCCGGAACGGAGCGGCTGCTGCTCGTGGTGCAGTTGGAGCTGGTGCCGCCGTTGGTGCTGGCGGTCTCGGAGGAGCTGCTGGTGGACTTGGAGGAGCGGGCGGTCTCGGTGGTGTCGGCGGTCTTGGCGGAGTCGGCGGCTTCGGCGGAGTCGGCGGTCAAATGGGAGGAGGCATGGGCGGCTTTGGTGGACGCTTTGGCGGCGCCGGTGTCGGTGCCGGTGGGTTTGGTGGCGCCGGTGCTGGTGCTGGCGGATTGGGAGGTCTGGGCGGCTTCGGTGGTGGCATGAACGGCGGTGCCGGAGGTCTCGGCGGGGGCTTTGGAGCGGCTGGGCAGTTTGGCGGTGGCGCGGGTCAGTTTGCCGCGGGTGGAGCGGTGTAGAAGATCCGCGTTGTGGGCGAGTAGATACACGCGTACGGTAATGAATGTAGCAATGCGTTTCGTCTCGTGTGACGTCCTCCTGTGATTGTGACAAACTTGCGAGAACGAGAAGCGTTTGTTCGTTTTGTTTTGTAATCAAAGGTACACATTTGTGGAATATAATTTTAGATTTGTGGAATATAATTTTAGGTTTCTCGATTCAATATTAAAAAGTGTGGAAGTGATTGTCGGAAATTTACACTCCACAAACATCACTGTCTGGAATCAAAACAATATCACAATATCGCAATACAAACGCAATGAGTTGGAAAGTCTACTAGTGGAAGACTTTCAAGAGAGAGTAGCAATCCTAGCATGCACCTTCAAACTTACTGTACGCCACAGGTCAAGCACCACGCGACCGTCTAGTAAGTAGGAGACCGACTACCCCCAACATCCCGAACATCCGCACTGCCAATGTCAATAGTCAATTTAAGAAGGTACAGACCAAAAATGCAGGCTCAACAAGAGAAAGCGATCGAGAGCAAGCAAAATCACATCTATTGGCGTGGCATTGCTACCGCAGCCAGCTTTTGTCGACGCTACATTATTCACTGCATGCTGTAGGTTACACCCGATGCCTACCGATATTTCACACGCACGCATGAGCCATGCTCGGGCCATTCGTTCTCCGAGGCGCCTCACTTGCCCTTCGACTTGTCCTTGGACGTATCCTTCGGCTTGTCGGCGGCGGTCACCTTCGACGGCGTCTTGCTAGCCTCCGCCACCGGGGTGGGAGCGAGGTCGGCCGCAGTCACAGGCTCGGTGGCAGACTCCTTCTGGCCAGCGCCTCCACCAGCCGTCGCGGACTCGTAGCCGAAGCCAACACCAGGGTAGCCGTAGCCATAGCTGTAGCCGTAGAAGCTGCTCGGGTAGCCGTAGTACGACGAGTAGTAGGTCGGGTAGTATCCGTAGTGGTAGTCGTCGTAGCCATAGCCGTAGATGTGCTTGCCATAGTAGTCGTTCTTGCCGTAGTAGTCGCTCTTACCATAGTAGTCGTTCTTGCCGTAGTAGTCGCTCTTACCATAGTAGTCGTCCTTGCCGTAGTAGTTGTTCTTCCCGTAGTCGTCGCAGTCGCGCTTGCCGTAGCTCTTGTAGCCGTAACCGTAGCCGTGGTCACCGTAGCCGTGGTCACCGTAGCCGTGGTCGTCATAGTCGTCGTACCCGTAACCCTTGTGTTCGAAGTCACCGTGGCCGTACTTGTCATCCTTACCATAGCCGTACGCTTCCTTGCCGTATTTGTCGGCCTTTTTGTCCTTGGCGTACTTGTCGTCCTTGGTGTAGCCCGAGGACTCAGTCGCCTTGACATCTTCGAGACGGCGGCGGTAGTAGGAGCGGTCCTTGTCATGGTGCTGCTTCTTCGGGTCATGGTCGTTGTGCTTGCGCTGGTGTCCATAGTCGTTGTCGTAGTCATAGTCGTAGTCGTAGTTGGCCCCCAAGCGACGGCGGTCGGGAGCTACGCTTCGAGCCGCACCCGCGTCGGCCGCGTGCAGGATGGAGGCGCTGACGCACAGGCCCAGCACGACGAGGATCTTGCAGCGCATCTTGTTGGCAGTGCTTGGTTGGTTGGTTGCTTCGTTAGTCGGTCGGTCGGTCGGTCGGTCAGTCGGTTGCCTCGGTGTTTGGCTTATAGCCGAGTGCGGAGCAGAAGGCGAAATGAAGAATGAGAGAGGTAGGTGCCAGCAAGCCTCGTGCTCATCGTGGGTGTAGGAGTCACTCGACGTCAACCATGGTGTATCTTGCACTATAGTGGACGGATGGATGTAATGGTTGGCCACGGGTAGATCCGGGTTGGATTGAGCGATGTGCACGTCTCCTGGCTGACATCGGATTGAGATGGGCTAGTCTCGGTCAAAACTTGATCAAGGCCTGACCGAAGCCGTCGATAGCGGTTCTCACTTCTCGATTTCAACACGCCACGCCAGCCAAGTGAATCACCGCCAATTTACGCCCACGCAGACCATCGCCTTCTCGATCATGATGTACCGACTCACACTCACGCTTGCAGCGCTGGCCTGCTGGAACGGCAGCGCTCTCGCACAAGGCTCACGCGGACCGGGCCGCATGGGTCCTGCCACGGCTCGTGACCGGGAACAATTCGGCCAAGGCACCTTGTTCGGCGCAGGTGCAGGAGCTGGTGCTGGCGCAGGTGTCGGTGGCGTCGGGGGCGCCGGCGGGCTCGGGCAAGTCGGCGGCGGCGCTGCTGCTGGCCTCGGCGCCTTTGGCCAGCTCGGCGGTGGAGGGTTTGGAGCCGGCGGTCCATTGGGCGGTCGATTCGGAGCCGGAGGCAACGCTGCTGCAGCAGCAGGGCTGGCTGCTGGCACGACCGCGAGCGGGTTCATGAATGGGGCTGGAGCGGCCGGTGCGGGTGGAATGGGAGGCGTCGCGGGTGCGAGCAATGGCGGGCTGGGCAACGGTGGTCCGGTGACGCCCGCCCCAACGACACCGGGCGGTGGTGGTCCGGCGTCCCGGAACGGAGCGGCTGCTGCTCGTGGTGCAGTTGGAGCTGGTGCCGCCGTTGGTGCTGGCGGTCTCGGAGGAGCTGCTGGTGGACTTGGAGGAGCGGGCGGTCTCGGTGGTGTCGGCGGTCTTGGCGGAGTCGGCGGCTTCGGCGGAGTCGGCGGTCAAATGGGAGGAGGCATGGGCGGCTTTGGTGGACGCTTTGGCGGCGCCGGTGTCGGTGCCGGTGGGTTTGGTGGCGCCGGTGCTGGTGCTGGCGGATTGGGAGGTCTGGGCGGCTTCGGTGGTGGCATGAACGGCGGTGCCGGAGGTCTCGGCGGGGGCTTTGGAGCGGCTGGGCAGTTTGGCGGTGGCGCGGGTCAGTTTGCCGCGGGTGGAGCGGTGTAGAAGATCCGCGTTGTGGGCGAGTAGATACACGCGTACGGTAATGAATGTAGCAATGCGTTTCGTCTCGTGTGACGTCCTCCTGTGATTGTGACAAACTTGCGAGAACGAGAAGCGTTTGTTCGTTTTGTTTTGTAATCAAAGGTACACATTTGTGGAATATAATTTTAGATTTGTGGAATATAATTTTAGGTTTCTCGATTCAATATTAAAAAGTGTGGAAGTGATTGTCGGAAATTTACACTCCACAAACATCACTGTCTGGAATCAAAACAATATCACAATATCGCAATACAAACGCAATGAGTTGGAAAGTCTACTAGTGGAAGACTTTCAAGAGAGAGTAGCAATCCTAGCATGCACCTTCAAACTTACTGTACGCCACAGGTCAAGCACCACGCGACCGTCTAGTAAGTAGGAGACCGACTACCCCCAACATCCCGAACATCCGCACTGCCAATGTCAATAGTCAATTTAAGAAGGTACAGACCAAAAATGCAGGCTCAACAAGAGAAAGCGATCGAGAGCAAGCAAAATCACATCTATTGGCGTGGCATTGCTACCGCAGCCAGCTTTTGTCGACGCTACATTATTCACTGCATGCTGTAGGTTACACCCGAAGCCTACCGATATTTCACACGCACGCCTCAACCATGCTCGGGCCATTCGTTCTCCAAGACACTTCACTTGCCCTTCGACTGGTCCTTGGACGTATCCTTCGGCTTGTCGGCGGCGGTCACCTTCGACGGCGTCTTGCTAGCCTCCGCCACCGGGGTGGGAGCGAGGTCGGCCGCAGTCACAGGCTCGGTGGCAGACTCCTTCAGGCCAGCGCCTCCACCAGCCGTCGCGGACTCGTAGCCGAAGCCAACACCAGGGTAGCCGTAGCCGTAGCTGTAGCCGTAGAAGTTGCTCGGGTAGCCGTAGTACGACGAGTAGTAGGTCGGGTAGTATCCGTAGCCGTACGAGTAGGAATCCGGGTAGTATCCATAGTCGTAGTCGTCGTAGCCATAGCCGTAGATGTGCTTGCCATAGTAGTCGTTCTTGCCGTAGTAGTCGCTCTTACCATAGTAGTCGTCCTTGCCGTAGTAGTTCTTCTTCCCGTAGTCGTCGCAGTCGCGCTTGCCGTAGCTCTTGTAGCCGTGGTCACCATAGCCGTGGTCACCGTAGCCGTGGTCGTCATAGTCGTCGTACCCGTAACCCTTGTGTTCGTAGTCACCGTGGCCGTACTTGCTATCCTTACCATAGCCGTCCGCTTCCTTGCCGTATTTGTCGGCCTTTTTGTCCTTGGCGTACTTGTCGTCCTTGGCGTAGCCCGAGGACTCAGTCGCCTTGACATCTTCGAGACGGCGGCGGTAGTAGGAGCGGTCCTTGTCATGGTGCTGCTTCTTCGGGTCATGGTCGTGGTGCTTGCGCTGGTGCCCATAGTCGTTGTCGTAGTCATAGTCGTAGTCGTAGTTGGACCCCAAGCGACGGCGGTCGGGAGCTACGCTTCGAGCCGCACCCGCGTCGGCCGCGTGCAGGATGGAGGCGCTGACGCACAGGCCCAGCACGACGAGGATCTTGCAGCGCATCTTGTTGGCAGTGCTTGGTTGGTTGGTTGCTTCGTTAGTCGGTCGGGCGGTCGGTCGGTCGGTCGGTCGGTTGCCTCGGTGTTTGGCTTATAGCCGAGTGCGGAGCAGAAGGCGAAATGAAGAATGAGAGAGGTAGGTGCCAGCAAGCCTCGTGCTCATCGTGGGTGTAGGAGTCACTCGACGTCAACCATGGTGTATCTTGCACTATAGTGGACGGATGGATGTAATGGTTGGCCACGGGTAGATCCGGGTTGGATTGAGCGATGTGCACGTCTCCTGGCTGACATCGGATTGAGATGAGCTAGTCTCGGTCAAAACTTGATCAAGGTCTGACCGAAGCCGTCGATAGCGGTTCTTACTTCAGCACGCCACGTCAAGCGAGCCGCCACCTACATGTACTTATACTTCCGCTTATGCAGACAAAATGTTTCGCGTTCGTTTGAATACTGAAGCAACACGGAAGCGTTCAAGTCCGCCACGCTCTCGCCACTGCCGTCGATCAGGAAGTAGTACGCCGAGTCGATCACTGACGTCTCCTGTCCATTGATCGACAGACTCTGCACGCCCGACACGAAGTTGGTCGGCTGCACCGCCACCCAGAACTCGCTGCTGCCCGTCTTCAGGCAGTACTGAATGTTGTTCGAGATCGGGCAGTCTACGAACTGCCACTCGATGCTCAGCTTCGTGTACGATTGGCCCGTGATGCTCTCGAACACGTCCGGGGACAGGTCCAGGTCGCCGTACGCGCACCCGGGGCACTGGTCCATGATGTACCGGAGAAGTCGTATTGATAGAGCACCAATTGGTCGTGCAGTTTTTTTATCAAGTAATCGATTTAGTAAAGAAACTTTACTAAAGATAATGTTTGTTCACTTTCTTTTTATCTAACATTTCAATAAATACTATATTGTACATTTCAGAGGTCTGACTCTAGCATCACTCAGCTCCGAACGAACGAGAGCGTGGTGATGACTCGAATGGGCTCGTTCAGGTTTGAATTGAGCGCGATACTCGCCACAGTCGGAGGGCAGTAACTTGTGATAAGCAGCACAAGTAACGGCACCGCGAGGAAAATTGTGAGTGCCAGGCCAAAGCCAACAACCGTAAACTTCCACTTCGGAGTCGGTAAATCGCGTCTGTCGTCCGAGAGAATAGCGCGCGGCTGTGGAGGCTGCGTCCCATGTATCGGTCGATTGTTCGAGTCAAAGAACGCACTCAGGTTTTCGTTGTGGTCCGAGTCGAAGAATTCGTCCGGATCCATGACGAGATAGTTGACGGATTCTCGAGAATTGGTCACTGTTGTGGGTAGTCCTGCATTGCCTCTGCTCTCCCATTTCTCCGCGAACGTAAGAGGCGTCCACCTCGTGAGATCAAACCACACCAAAATCACAGCAGCGATAATTCCCTGTGTAGCTAGCACAATAACCAGCACGTGGTTCATGACCCTGTTCTCCTCACCGCGCGACACCACCAGCTCTATATCGCTCGAGTTCCAGCCGAACTCGTATCGTCGATGGTAACTCCGCACAGTCACCACGTCCAGCGAGAATAAGGCCACAGACAGCAAACACGCCACGTAGACGACACAAAACCGCAGCAAACGCTTGAACACCAGCTTCGTCCGCGATAGGAAGGGGATTCCACGCGTGAAGCAGTCGAGACACCCGTTCGGCGCTGTGTCGTTGCAACACGACGATCGATTGATAGTCGCATCGAAGCCCGAGAGAACCACAACGAGGACGCTGATCACGACGAAGTCCTGGGCGATACCGAGTAGAACTCCACACACTCGAACTGCAGTCGAGTCTTCATCGGGTGACGCCGACGACTTGATCAGGTCGCTGAGGTTGTTCAACCGGTAGGCTGTGCAGAAGATGAGCTCAGAGAGGTAGACGAAGGCCCAGCCGACCCATGCGCGTCTGCTGATCTGTGTGTTGATAGTGATATTGGCGCTCTGCAGCGCCCACAGCAGGCGGGACCTCATGCTCGACGGACAAGTGCGAGTATGAGCTGTCTCCGTGGGGATGTTGAGCGGGATATTTGGGCTAAGCTCACATGCGCCGCGTGCCAAGAGAGATACTGAAGGGAATCAGTCGCAAGCAGAAAGGCATGGGGCGCAAACTTGCGGTCCACCACAAAGCTCCAGGCCCGCAGCAGTCCAGCGCAAAAGGACCGATCTCACCAGAGGCGGTAAATGCTGGACTCAGAGCATACAAGTTGAAGTTGTGTGGACCGTCCTGCCCAAAAGTCTTTATCTGCTTAATATAAGGCTGAGATCGACAAACACTTTTGAGGATACCGAAGGCTCGACACTTGTGGGCCTCAACTTGCCGGAAAAAGCAACTGTCTACCGGACACGTAAAACGTGAAACCTCAGGGCAGCAGAGAAATGCGTGCCTGAAGTGGGGCAATGAGTCATTGAGTCATTCAAGCAATTGGTGGGCTGTCATGGCGTCGGCAACATGTACGCTGGGTTGCTCCGCCCCATTATCATCATTACTAGCGTGATTTGGTCCATGGATCGCGGCGTGCAGGCCCGCCGTGCCCGCTGCCAGATCGAAGGAAAAGGTATGATCTGTATCGATCCGAATTCGCCAAGGTTCGAGAGCTGCGCTAAGTTGAATAGAATCCTGTCGTGACGGGGCCATTACTGATCCTTGAGTTGTTTTGATGTTCTCATTGAACCAAGTTGCAGTCACTCATCACGAGTTCAGTTAGAACCCGCGAGTAGCGTTACCATCGAGGCTGACGACCGCAAAACGACGGAAGCGATTCAATTTCTGCTTTACAGAGTTTAGCCAGCAGCCAGCGGGCTGTCGTTAGACCCGCACCTAGCGAATAGAGACGTACGTAGGGATCTTGGAGCGGATGATACCGAGCGCCTCCTTGCCGCCGTTACTCTCTAGAACCGCGAGCGTGTCTTCAACGTCGGCTCGCAGCTGCTTGGTGAGAAGTTTGCGGTGGATCTGCTGCGTGAGTTTGGGCAGATAGCTGTTCATCTCGCCCTCGACCAGATCGGACAGCATGCGCGTCGCTTCCAGCGCCATGAGGAACGTGTCGTCGTCCTTGGCCATGAGCGCCCCACGCAACGGCACGATCACCTGGGCGAGAATGGGGAGCGTCTTGTCACGAGCATCTTCTAGTCGCATCAGTTCGCGGAAAGTAGTGCGAGCGAGGAACACAAATGGATGCTCGGTCTCCAAGAACCCCTCGACACAGGTGATGAGCAACGGGTCGTAAGAGAGACCTGTTGCAGCAGCAATAAGCAGAGCAGGCGTTAACCTTAGCATCAATTACAAGGGACCGCGTCCGACTCACTATTTGGGTCTTTGGTCCACTGCAGAGCGTTGCGGATACTTCCGTGGTTGATCCGGCACGGAATGGACCCAGAGTCGTAGGCGCTGGAGAAGTTGCTGTAGTAGTAGCAATCGTTTGTTTTAGTATCACGCCAGCTTCATCAACATTGATAGCATGTGTACGTACGTCTTGTGCTTCTTTTTGCCGGACGTGAAGACGGAGGCCTGCTTGTGTTTGTGCAGCGTAGCGGACGGCAACGGATGAGCAGCGACCGTCTTTTTTGCAGGCTGGGTGGTCGCTGGAGTCTCCGGGGTCGCCCGTGTCGACGATTTGGCAGACGTTGGTGTTTTCGTGCGCTTGGATAGCTCAGTCTTCTTTTGGTTAGATCCTGCAGCGGATGGGGTGGATGACCTAGATTTCTCTCGGGAAGCGGTCGCTCGCGTTTGACTTGAACGACTGCTGCTCCTACTACTGCTGCGACTGCCGGTGCTCTCATTGTTAACGCCTACTTCCTTCTTGTCGATCTTGGAGTTGTTGCCACGGTCAGTCTCCGACTTCGCTGTCACGATCGGTGCCATCTTGCTATGGTTGACTGCGCTGTTGAAGGTGTGTCGAAAGATGAAGGAGAAGAGGGCCTGCCTGCGACCCCATTGACACCTCTCCTATTGATAGCAGACACACCAAGAACCGCGTTGTTCCTCAGCGCGCTCGATCTCATCTTCCAGCCCCCAACGTGCACCAACGCTCCCTTCAACAGCGGAAACAAGCCGTCTATTTTCATATTCACACATACATAAGCTCAGCAACGGGGTCTCCAAACTCCCACATATCATAGCCGCGTCACAGGTTCCACGATCGGTAGTAGTAGAACTCCTCGTCCGCTGTGTCGTAGTAGTTGATCCAGCCGCTGCCGTCCGGCTCCGAGTTGGCGAAGTGCTCCTTGAGGATCAACTTGACGTTCTTGCCGCGCTCTCGCTGCGTGATTTGCAGTCGGAAGTTGAGCTCGTTGCAGTTGGTGGGCACCGAGACCACGAGCTCGTCCCTGTCCACGTAGAACCGTCCTCGGTAGACGCCCTTGCGCTCGTTGCGGATGTGCGACTCCACCTCGTGCGGCGGCTTGAACAGCATACCGTAAAGCACGGAGCCGTCCCGCTGGAAGGAGAAGTAGCGGTAGTAGATGCACTTGAGGATCGTGCCGGGCACAATGTCCGTCCACATGCTGAGCTCGGGCTTCTTGTAGTACGACACCTTGAGCCAGTAGAAGCCGTTGTAGCGCACGCGCGGGCGGTCATGGAACATCGCGAACCACGTCGGGAAGCGCCTCAGCCCGAACTTGTTGCGCGCCGCAGCGGCGGCTGCTCTGGGGTTCTGTACGGGGAAGATGCGGCGGCACAGCGCCTCGAAGAGCACCTCGGAGCGCGCCACCTGCAGCAACCTCTTGCACGTACAGACGCAGGCGCCGATGGTGTCTTCGTCCAACCACTTGAGGATGTCGATGAGCAGGATGTCGGCGAAGTTGAGCAGCTTGTGGTCCTCATTGGGGTCCTCCTCCTCCTCCTCCTCTTCTTCTTCTGCTTTTCCATCTGCTGCTGCGATATCTCCCGGGGCCTTTAGCGTCACTTCTAGAGCGCTGGAGACGCGCACAAAGGGTTCGTCGTCTTCGTCGTCGTCTGCGCTGTCGTCCTCTTGTTTTTTCTCCTCCTTTTGACGTGCCGTTGGTTTGCTCTCAAGCTGCACTCGACTCAACTGAGTGCGCGTGGCCTCTTGACGTCGCTGCTGGTCTTCAGACTGCAGAATTTCGGCCATAAAGTCCGGTCTAAGAGAGAGATCAGAGGTTTAGAAGGTGGTTTTAGCTGGTAAAACTGAGCTACAGCTTACTCGAGGGACTCTTGCAGCGCCGCCTGCAGCGCCTCCTCGTCCGCGTCGCGGTGGGCCGAGCCCTTGACGGCGGCGGCGGCGGCTTCCTCTCGGTGCGGCGCCATTGGAGACCGATGATTGCTCGACGATTGCGTTCTGAGCCTCAGTCTGCGGCCGCTGGAGCTCCAGGAGCTCCGAATTCCCAGACGCTTCCGTGCGGTGACAGATCGGCCGAGATATGATTGGCTGATTTCTTGTCCGACCTCGGGTATACTGAATGCAAGACATTTTTTTCGCGGCTCCAAGCAGAAGTTGAAGTGGTTGCACGTCAAGTTGCATTGCTTAGTATCGTTGGGACTTTTTACCTTAAGATATTACCGTGTCTTAGAGCAGGAACTGCACTTGGCTGGCGTCTTCTCTCGTGAGCCGCAGGATGTGCTTGGGCTGGTCCGAGCTGCTGCCGTTGCCGTTGCCGTTGCCGTCTCCGGGGCTGTCCTTGCGCGTGAGGAAGTGGAAGCGACAGGTCTGGATGATCTGCTTGAGGCCGGCGCTCGCCCCGCCCGTGGACGCTGGCGCTCCGCCGTTGACGCTCTCCTTCAGCGCCGCCAGCTTGTGCTCCTTGAGGCACGACTGGTGCATCTTGAGCATGCCGCCGAAGAGTCCGGCGTTGCCGCTGTTCCACCACCGCACGCTGCCGTCGCGGGCGGCGTACGACACGAGAACTTGGCCATCCGACCGGAACCGAACGGCCGAGACGGCCGACGCGTGGCCGTCCAACACGCGCCACTTGGTCGCAGTGCGCAGGTCGTAGATGACGATTACCGCCTCCATCGTGCCCAGAGCCAAGCGCTGCGTCTCCTTGTGGAAGTCGACCATCGGGAAGCGCCGGACCAAGCTGTGCAGACATCGAGTGCTGAGTGGCAGACACCGCCGCCGACGCTCGGGCTTCGTCGGGTCCAGGCACGCCATGATCGTGTCCACGAAGGCCGGCAGGTGGCGACACATGAGCAGGTAGTGCGTGTTGATGAGCTCCATCATGTAGAGCAAGATGCTCTCGTGGAAGCCCCCAGGACGGTCGTGGTTGTGCATCTCCTGCTGGAGCAGACCCAGTACGAACGCGGACTCGCAGGCGCCAACTTCGACCAGTAAACTCATCGCCGCATTGCTGCCGCCGGTTCCACCCTCGTTGAAGTTCGCTAACGAACCGCCCGGACCAGTCGGAGCTTCCTCGTCGCCTGCACTGCGCAACTTCTCGCGCATGTCGATCAGCAGGAGCTGGATGATCAGAGACGACAAGTCCACAAGGTGCGGTCTAAACAGCATCAAGCCCTTCGTTAACAGCTCGGCGGACACGGACGCTACGAATCGCTCTGGCGCCTTGAGCAAGTACACCAACGCGTCACACACCTCGCGCGCTCCCGCCGGCGAAATCTCACCCGGGAAATACGTCCCAATCATGCTCATCAGCAACACGAGCGAGCCCAGTCGCTCCACCACCAAAGAGAACGACATCACACTCAATTCGTTGCCACCACTGGAGCCATTGCCGCTTGCACCCGTAGCACCACTGCTACCCGCTTGAGACGTTGAGCTTGAACCGCCGCTGGTCCCAACGCCACCCACTGCACCGAGGAACGAGCTGCCGGTCTCCGTCTCCAAGCGCACCATCTCCCAATGCAGCTTTGCCGAGTACTCCGCTGACAAGATACTCCGTTCAGTCGGAGGAAGACGTTTGATCACGCCACTCAATAGTGTGCGTGCTGCCAGTTGTGTGTACTCGCAGGAGTCGAAACCAAACGCAGCTAGCTCTTCTAAAGCTGGTTCCCGGAACTGAGCCACGCATTCTGGAAGTACGACCGAGTGCTGCGTGATGAGCTGGCTCCAGAGAACTTGAAACTCTTCCTTGTTCACCGGCGACATGCTTCCAAGGCCGGATCTCGGGTACTTGTACTCCATGCAGCTCATGCAAAGGGAGACCACGCCAAGCGCGATGCTCGCCGATAGTGCAGACGAGTGCTGCCAATTGCGCGCAAAAGCAGGCACGACTGGCTCAATTCCAGAGGAGCCACCAACAACCAACGGTGATACAATCGGTGTCGCCCATGGGATTGGAATAGTCAGCGCTCCAGACACGAAGTCTTGCAACGCACAAGAGTACAACGCGTGCGCTGGTTCGATCCCCAAAATGTCTCGGCACGACTGGTCAATAGCAGGCGTAGCGCCCCATGACAGCAGCAAGGACAGCATGAACAGTTCCATCGAGCATGTCGCGTACACAGAGGCGGGTGCTGCCTGTAGGTTGTCGACAGAACTGGCGGTTGCAGAAGAGTAATAGCTGCTCCAGTTCTTCTTCATCTGCTCCGCGCTTCGGAGTACACCAAACTCGATAAGCTGCACGACTGAGTTGCCAATAAATAGTGTGGAATTCTCGACCAGAGAGCAACCAGCAGAGTTCGAAGCTTCAGCAACTCGGTCGCCGGACGCATTTCCACCTCCGTACAGTAGCGCACACGGCATCGTTCGCTCTAGGATCCCAGTGTCCGTGCTCCAAACATACACCATACGATCGTCGCACTCCACGTAAAGTAATCCGCGCTCTAGATGCCAGTCGAGATTGCAGATTCTATCGCCATGTTCTGCCAGTTCCAACACGCATTCCCACTCAACACCACAGTGGCTGAAGGAGGCTCCGGCGGATGGGTGACGAGTGTACTTGGGTGCGTAGATTACAACTTTGTTGTCAATTCCAACGGTTGCAACCAGTCTGTCGGGGTAAATTGAGTCCCAATCGCTCCCATCACCAGTAGCACCACTTGCCCTAGTCGTCGATATGCTGATCTGCTGGATGGCACCTCGGTGGTTGCGAAACCTTTGCAGTATCTTCGCCTCGTGGTGAACCAGCGCGTCTGCAGTTGCTGAACGATAAAGCACAAGCTCGATCACGCGCAAGACGCCGTCTGTCCCTCCGCTAAACACCATAAATCTGATTGAAGGTTGAGAAGTGTCGGTGGTCTCTGCACCGACTGCTGAGGCGTTGCGCTTCACTCGGTCGTCATTGCTGAATCCACTACTTTCCTTCGATGAGGGATCAGGAAAACGCGACCTGTAGAAAGGATTACTCTCCGTAGCAAAATTCACATCCTGGGCACTTCCATCTGCAGACGAAGCTTCAGCCATTTTGGTAGCTCCAAAGCCCCAGAAGCAATGAGCAAGGGCGGTAACCCGCCCCGAATGGCAGGATAGTCGCGAATCTGAATCCTTTGCCGCTCCACTTGGCAAATGCTCCTGGGTCAGCAACCCTATGCAAAGGAGTCCATCGGAGTACCCCTTAGCGACAATCGGGATATCCAACAAGTAGCGATAACCTGCCAGCTCTGGTTTTCCTTGCGCACTTTCACCTGCCTCGGGCTGAGTAGCATCGCCACCAGTACCCGCACCACCACCACGCCCTGTTACAGGTGCCAATGCAGTCGCTAACACACTGCTCGCAGTACTCGTAATTGATGCCCCACCTCCTGTCGATCTTGCCAATGCGTCATTAAGTTCTTGTCGCCGCTTCCGACGCAATCCTGCTCGTCGAACCACTTCGTAAGTTGAGGACGACTGAGTATCATCCCGTCCAAGAATCAGGTGCGTCAGGCACCCTCGACCTTGTGGCATCGAACGTGCTTCATCTCTAGCGACGTCGCCCAGAGCCGCTGTCTCCGCAGCTTCAAATCCGTCAGTGAGAGAATGAAATCGCACTCTCTCCGACGGTGGCACTCTTGGTGCGACGAGATTGCCCTTGTTTTGGCTCATCCGAGTCGGGGAAGGCACTCGCACAGCCGGCATTGTCCAAAGCCCTAATGACCCACGATGACACATGTGCACGACGTGCAGTGCGGCCTCAGAAATCGATGACGATGTCTTGATACACGACGTGAACCCGGCCTGTTGTCTTCGCCCTGGTCGCGAGATACTTGTACGTCGGGGCTTCGTCTGCACGCAGCTATCCTTGTGCACCAGGAGGTCACAGCACTTGCATCGGTCCATGGAGGTGATGTACATCGCCTTGTCAATAATACGCAGAGCCTTCGAGTCGGAACGCGGTACTAACTGGTCTTGGTCCTTCGTAAAAATGAAAAACTTGCCTGCCGTTTCCGCGGACGATTCGCTCGTCATAAACTGGAAAACATGGCCAGTGTTAGTCCACAAAATGACGTTCCCGTCCTCCAGAAATTCGCCGTTCTCCCACTGAACCACTCCACAACCGACACCAGTACTGCAGGAAGTGAGATACTTGCTGCCATAGGTCGTTGCTGCTTGGCGCACAAACTCCACCGGCGAGATTCGGCAGCTCCCGACGCCTGCATTTGGTCTCGTCTTCGAGAAGGATTCATTACTTGGCTGCCCGTCACTGCGTATCTCTAATGGACACAGCCACTTCCGCTTGAGTATTACAAACTTGGTCTTCCAAACGAGAAGCACAAGCGACGAGTCTTTCGACACGTGTACTGATAGCGGGAAGTAGCTGCTCTTGATGGACCCCATGAGTGCCGTCTGAGGGTTCATGTTATCTCCGTCTTTCAGAGACGTACTCTGTGAGCACGTAATGTCTTCTGCCTGATCCGCCCATGAAATGACCCAACTGCTGCGCTGCACCCATCGGAATCCCCACGCCACACTAGCGGATCCACCGCCTTCACTTACACCGAACGGCGTCCCACTAGTTGATCCTCGGGGTTGCGTCCACAAAAAGCACTTCACCAGTCCCTCAGCCCCAAGAGAAAGCACCACCGCATCCCACCGCTGCTGATGCTGCTCTGCTGCATTCGACGGGAGGAAAGTAGCAGCTCGCCTCGATTCCGGCGATCCACCAGTTAGCGACGACCTGGAGGGGGATATCCGTCCGCTGATCAACGGGTGATCAAGCACCAGCTCAGTCGTCGGTCCATATCCTGTGTCAATTCCTGATCCACTGCTCGATCTGACCAGCTTCGGCCTCGGCGACCTGGGTCGCGGCATCTGCAGCTCCCCCACTGCGATGCTGCGTCGAATCTGCTCCTGCGCCGTGTCCATACAGTACAGCAGCTGCATTCGCCACGTATCCAGCACCATGAGCCTCGACTCCTCGCTCACCACGACCGCGAACCTCCTGTTGCACAGCATCTCGAGCCCCAGCAGCGGCGCCAGCTCCTTGGCCAGCGACGCGTTGGCCTCGGCACAGGCGCCGTTGGGCAGCTGCCAGCGAGCGAGCGCGCCGTCCCGCGTGGCCGAGATGAGCGTGCTCTGCCCCCACTCGTCGGTGCCGCTGACGACCCCCACGACGGGCTGGCCGCAGCCCTCGCTGCCCGGGAACAGCAGCATGTTGACCTGCGCCACGGAGCCGTCCTGCTCGAAGCGCCAGTACAGCACGACGCCGTCCAGCGTGCCGGCGAAGACGCACAGCTGGGTGCGGGTGTCCTCCAGAGTGTCCTCCTCTTCATTGTTCACCTCTCGGTCCTCCCCGGTGGCCAACGTGGACGAGTTCTGGCTCGGCTGCGAAGCAGGCAGTTGAAGGACGTGCAAGGAGGACACCTCCACCTGCGGCGGCTCGTTCCAGAGCACAAGGGGGACAACCACGTCCTTCCCGGACGCTCGGTGCTGCTGGCGGACGCTCTTGGTGTCCACTAATGTCCTCCAGGATGCAGTTTTGCGCACCATGAGGAGGACGGAATATCTGGGGCTGGAAAGCGCGGATTCTGGAGCCTATAGAGCGAATTAAAGAGTGCAAAACGCCGCAGCTGATGGAGGAGATACGCGGGAAGAAGCTACGATAGAGAGAGCCTGAGGAAGACCTGTAGGGAGCGCAGGAGAGGCGGCGCCGATCGCTCCTCGAGCTGCTTGAAGCGACGCCGGCCGCAGACTCAACCTTTTGGCTCTTCGATCGGGGATCAGTTTGCGCTAAGTACGAAATGATACGCACTAAATTGTACTACGTAAAGTTTGCGGGTTTGCGTAATTGAAGTGGACGCTGGAGGACGCCTTTTCATGTTACGATATTTTAGCCAGTTAACGCGGAGTTTACTTGTTCTTGACGTGAGACGGCGCCACTAGGAAGATGTAGACGTTCTCGGCCGACGTGGTCTTGAGCAGGCCGGGGCGGGCGCTCGCCCGCTTCTTGAGCACGATCAAGTGGCGCAGGTCGTCCACCTGCACATAGTGCAACAATAAACCACGGTTAGACACATAGCTACCAGCGGCATTCGCTTGAGGGGCACTTACAATCGTTGGGTTGAGGTTGAAGTAGTTGTGGCGGATCGCGTGCACGTTGTTGTCCATCCAGGTCGTGTCGATCACGTCCATGTCTAGGTAGTGCAGCGGCGCGTCTTCGTCCATCTCACCGCCTCGCGTCGTGCCGTAAGGCGCCGACTCGTCGTTGGTGGGGTGCGTCCGGCTGCGGTTGTACGCGAACGCAGCCACGCCCGGGTAGTTGGCGCGCTGGTTCACCGCTGCGTACGCCAGGTCCAGATCTTGCGGCGCGGCCAGGTTCTTGTTCTGCCAGCTGAGGAACTGCGTGTCGGATCGTCCAGCCACGTCGTTCTCCTCGGGGTCGCGATGGATCATGTGTCCGCGTCGCCCCAGCGAGTAGTTCAGCGGACCCGTGACCGACTTCTTGGACAGATACTCCAGGTAAAACAGCGCGCCGTCCATGCTGTCCGCGTACAGCGTGATGTGGCTGCAGAAGCGTCGCGCCCGGTCGTATCCCCCGCCGTACTTGACGAAATCATTGCGGTCGTAGTCGGGGTTGCAGAACGTAAGCGTCGACAGCTCCAGCTTTCTCGTTGCAGTTCCCAGATTTGTGTGGCTCCCCGAAGGCTGAAACACAAGACAAAATGCGTTAGATAGCTTCCTGATAGAGCCAAGTGTGGGTTTACCTTACCATAAACACCTCGTCGAAAAGCCCCTTGTTGAGGCTGCTGAAGAACACGCGTGCTCCCATCGAGTGTGCGATAATGTTCAGCATCGTGTACCCCGCATCAATCAGGCTCTTCAAAAACAGAATAAAGTCGTCCGCTGTGCGCTCGCTTTCACTGCCTACCTCTTTCGCTGCAATTTACAAAAAAAAACAATGGTGAGGTTTGGCCATAATTCCAGGACCACACGCAAACTGAGCACTCACCTTGAAAATAAGCGAGCACACCGCCACTGGGCCAGCTGAATACATACGGGTGAATGTACGACGGGAAGTCTCCAAGCGCCAGCAGTTGCGCTAGGCGGTTCATGCCGTAGTCCAGCGAGCAGTTGTAGCCGTGCAGCAGTACCAGCGCCTCTTTTCCATCGTCAGCATCGGTGCTAGGGAGATCAAGGACAGGAGCAGATTCTTCCCGGTACAGATGCCTCCTCCTAACACGATCGCGTCGCGGCTTCCCGTGCATAGCATCCTCTTCCTCCTTGTGGTTGAAAACAACGCCATCCGTCGGGGTTCGTAGTGCTGGGAGGCATTCCGCTGCGCTCTGGGGGCTTTCATCCACGTACGACGGCGTCAGGTGCGTCACCGTCGGCAAGTACTTGAAGAAACCGCCTGACACAGAGCACTCCACACTAGCGACACCCCAATTCAGGCCGTTGTCCGAGTGCTTGGGGAAGAAGAAGATCTCCGTCGGACCCTTCTCGCCACGGTTGTGGCAGAATCCGATACGAATGTTCACAAACGAGTAGCCGCTTCCGTACTCAAAGCTGCGGAACGGACCCACAGGAACGCCGTCTTCCCACTGACCCGTCAGCCGTTCGCCATGGTACGCTGTGTCCGTCCACATCCCGAAGCCATGAGGCTGGCCCTGAGCGTTCAATCCGCCGCAATACTTGACCACGTTGCGTTTACGCGAGTAGAAGCGCGCCTTCGAGCGGTACGTGATGGAGTTGGTCTCCACGCCAGGTTTGACGTTCCACCACTCCACCAGGTTCAGCTTCTGGTGAAGGACCAGCCACGGATACGCGTAGTGCGTGAACCAGTAGGCGAACACCGTGATGATCTCGACCGCAATGAGCACGATGATCATCACATACCGCACTTGGCGGTCCGAGTCCGTCACCTCATTGTCGTCGATCCAGAAGAGCACGTACAAACTGCCCGTGATCGCGTACGTCAGCAGCTCCGCAATGATGATCCAGTAAATGATCCAGCGCACGATCATCGCGATCTTGACAAGAATGTACAGGGCCAGCACGATGATGGCGAAGTAGAAAGCTCCGTCCGACACAGATGCCTGCGTGTCCGTGGCTGCAGACCTCAAATGAAAGGAAATAGTGCTGTCAGCGATAATCAATCCCCCAGCGCATTCAGTCCTCCTAAGTATCGGTGTGACGCACCGGAGTTCTTGGCAGCGAGCACGGCGAAGACCACGATGATGTAGACGACGATGACCCACGTCACGAGCTGCGTCACGAACGAGTACTTCTGGTACACGCCCCGGTAGCGGCGCTGCAGGCGGCGGCCCGTCATGATCCCGAACGACCTGCAGCAGGTGCAACAGCAACAGTAGCAGTATAGTATTAGCACCTCTGCGAATGTACCACCGCAACCGACTGGACGCACTGATGGAAGTCGAACTGCTCGGGTCCGTCCTGGACCTCGGGCGCCAGCATCGCGGGCTCCTCCTCGTGCGCGGGCAGCTGCGTCGGGCTGCGGTAGCCGCTGAGCGAGGACACCTCGTTGGCCATGAGGCTGGCGTCCATGGCGGCGGTGGAGGACGACGAGCGAAGCGGCGTGCTCTCGGTGGCTGAGGGCGATTGCAACTGAAGTGCCGACATACGACTCGTTCCCCGATGCAGTCGCCGTTTGTCACCCACAACAACTGATTCCGATTGAGCTTTCAGCAACATACCGGATGTTCGGAGTGCATGTCGCAGAAGGGCTCTTGCTTGTGATTGAGTGATTATGAGCCCGGGCTCAGAGCATGGCAAGCGTCCAACAATCCACTCCAGTTGACGCCGTCGGGCTGGAATATGCATTGCACTGTAATGCATCAACACCGCCGCAAATTGCAACGTTGTTGGGCTGTCGGGAGCGAAGCGGTTTGCTTAACGGCGTCGCAATTTATATGTAGTTTTCGACTGGTTTGGAACCACCGCTGCTGTGGTGAGTCATACCAGGAACTGCACTAGCCAAGACGATGAGACTGATCATCAGTCGGTCAATTGAAACCTCTCGCAGCGTTCGTGTCTGAGTTATTACGGTGTTAGAGCACTTCAACTCACGCTGATTTACTCGTCATTTTCGTACGCGTATTTGCCGGCTAGTGAAAGTGGAAGAATCGGCCCATGGTTGTGTTCATTTGCGACTCATTTTCTGAACTTGGAAGTGAAGCAATGGACCCCTGCTTTTGTGGAGGTTCCAGGACGAGGATCGCGTATCCGTCCGTAGCAAAGCCTTTGATGAACTTGAAAAGTTTACTGTAGATCGTGCAGTACTGTATAGAAATATTTGCTCTCATCGCACGAATTGATAATAATACGAGCCTATCAGGACATTCCTTCGATGGGAAGCGTGGAGAGCGACATTGAACACATGAGGACAAACGTTACAGGTACTTTGCTACATCTCGGTCTCCATGTAAAACAATTGAAAGTAAGAGTACATCACCTGCTGGGAGTTTACTCGAGTTGTTTGTGGAGCAATCACCACCACTGCGGTCTACACGCCAGTAATACCCATGCAGCAGGCAACACCAGCTCTCCAGGCCCGTACTGTACAAGTGTCAAGTGTCTGTGATGAGAAGAGCGTCCCCCATTGTCCATTTCGGCAATCGAAACTGCAGCACCGCAAGTCTCACGTTGCGCAACATAAGCGCAGCAACACCTTGAACCCCCTCCCCAATAAATGATCGTTCGCAGCCATTTCAACATCAGCTCCGAAGACCATGGCGTCTCCTGCTGCTGCTGTGGCGCCTCCTCCTCCGCCGTCGTCGGCGACGCTGGTGCTGACCAACCGCTCACTATTCCGCCTCGTCATGGCCTTCGTGGACGGCGTGCCGGGCTCCGTCGTGTCACTGGTGACGGACTTCCAGCGCGCGCACCGCGGCGTGTCCTGGTCCGCCACTGGCGCGCTCCCCCGCTCTGCCATCCAGCACGGGGACGTGGAAACGCTGCGCCACCTGAGGAGACTGTCGAGCACCAAGCGGTTCCAGGCGCGGCCGGAGCTCGCGTTCGACGGGGCCACGCGCTGCGCCATCCAGTTCGGCCAGTTGGCGGTTCTCGAGTACTTGGCGGACACTGGGATGCTGCTCGGAGACGACAATAGCGGGGAGAACTTGACCAGTAGAACCGTAGGGGGAACGCTGATGGGGTGGGCCGTCAGGTACTCGGAGGCGTTAAAGTCCCCGTCGAAGCTGGAGATCGTGCAGTGGGTGGCGGACAAGTACTCGCGGTCGGCGTTGAGGGATGTAAAGGCCGAGGATTTGAGTCGCGCGGGGGTCCCGGTGTTGCGGTTTCTGAAGGAGCGGAGGCTGGCCACGAGTGGGTTTGAAGACCCGCGGTTGGTGGACTTGGCGGCTACGATGGGGAAGATGGAGACGTTGACGTTCCTGTTGGAACCGAGGGAGGAAGCGAGGAGGGTGAAATGCACGTCGGACGCGATGGATGGAGCGGCGGCCAATGGACATTTGGAGATTGTGCGGTATCTGCATACCCAGAGGACGGAGGGCTGCACTGTTGCGGCGATGGACGGTGCGGCGCGGAATGGACACATGGAGGTGGTGCAGTTCCTGCATTCGGAGAGGACGGAGGGCTGCACGGTGGCTGCTATGGACGGAGCTGCGCGCAACGGACACCTTGAGATGGTAGAGATTTTACATACTAGCCGGACTGAGGGGTGTACGACGGCTGCGATGGACGGCGCTGCCGGTGGCGGTTTTCTGGAGGTGGTGCGCTTCTTGCATGAACAGCGCGGGGAGGGCTGTACAACGAAAGCCATGGATGGAGCGGCCCGCAGTGGCCACTTGGAAGTCGTGAAGTTCTTGCATAGACATCGCACTGAAGGCTGCACCACGGATGCGATGGATGGCGCTGCCCTTGTTGGGCGTCTACCAGTTATCAAGTTCCTACATGAGAACCGACAGGAAGGATGCACTCCGAGAGCAGTTGATGGCGCTGCGTGGAGAGGCCACCTCGACGTTGTAAAGTACCTGATGACCCATCGCTCGGAAGGCTGCTCCTCGAAGGCGATGGACACTGCCTGTCAAAACGGATACCTGGAGATCGTGCAGTTCCTCCATGAGCAACGAACAGCACCGTGCACGACCGCATCCATGGACAACGCGGCAGCTGGTGGCCACCTGGAGATCGTGCAATTTTTACAGGAAAACCGCGTTGAAGGCTGCACAAAGGACGCGATGACCAACGCTGCGATCAATGGACACACAGAGGTGGTGCTACTTCTTGGGGAGCACAGGCATGAAGGCCCACATGAGTACGCTCTCGAACGTACAGCCGCGCAGGGGCACGTCGACTGCGTAGATGCGTTGATTCGTTGCTCGATTCGCGGCTGCCTCTTTGAAGCTCGCCGTGTCGCTCTTCAAGCTGGCCATCCTCGCGTAGCGGCGTTGTTGTCAGCGTGGATGAACCCGGAAGTCCGCTCCTGTTCATCACAATACTACCACGTGCGTTCAGGTCCTCGGTGGTGCCAGCGGCCGCCCCAAATGGCCAAACGGATCGAAACATCTCCGATTAAGGCCTCCACCGCAGTGAAAATAGAGAAGTCCTCGAGCGTAGAGAAGCGTTCGGGGTGGCTTTGGTGGTTCCGATGGCTGTAAAAACACAACGTACTGATGTAAATTTCGACAGTATACATGTATATACTCAGGTCTCAAAAGAATCCAAACCAGCGGTGCTTGTTCTCCCTACTGTTCTCTTGGTTGCCACTACGTTGCTCCTCCTCATGGGCGAGGAATCGCGCCACATCCTTGTGCGCTGCCTTCAACGCGCTCAGCCGTGCCTCCTCAAATCGCCATACTCCGCTACCAAGCGGTGGCTGCGCATACTGGCAAAGAGCTTCGACACAGCGCAAGTGTCCTGCAGACGCCGTCATCGTTAGTGTGCGTTCGTCTGGACGTGAGAGTCGATTCTTGGCTAGATATATCACCACCTCGTGATACCCGTTCAGTGCTGCCCCATGCATGGCGCGCGTCGTGCATCCTTCTCTTCGGTTCTTATGCAAAACCCTCACAATCTCCAAATGTCCGTGCATAGCGGCCGTGTCCATCACTAGCGGCGAGAACGCTGTACTCCCATGCTCATGCAGCCAGCGAATGGCTCGAACGTTGCCCAGCCCCGCTGCTCGACAAACTTCGACCTCCGTGACTGCCCGAACCGACTCGTGCGGACCGTCCTGCGCATTGCACAGCCACTCCATTATCTCGATATTGTCGAAGTAACTGGTCACCGCCACGCCAAGCAGCCTTGGCTCATCCGAAAGGGTCGGAGACGTGTCCCGCGTGGCGTGTAGCCATTTTAAAAGCTGTAAGCTGTTGTACTCGATAGCGCAACGCCGCACGCCGCTGAACTGCATCTGCGGCAGCTTCTGCAGGTTAGGGTTCTGCGTGGCTCTGAGCAGCAGCTCCAGCATCTTCTGGTCGCGTCGGCGGATGGCGAATTGAGGCAGTTTCCCACGGAAGCTCCCGAGTTTCGTGAAACTCTTGAGACTGGCGTCGACTTGGCCAACCACGTAGGGCAGGCCACTCTGGAAGCTCGTGATGTGCTGCAGTAGCCCGATGTCAGTCAAGACAGCAAACGCAGCGTCTGAATGCGCGGCAGACATTGCTGTAGTGTGTCTTCAATCTGTACTGCTCGAAGATCGCCACATTTTTCTAAGAAAGTGGTGTTCTCAGAAAGTGGTGTAGCACCACACGAAGGTCGAAGTCAACTTCAATTTGCCTTATAATATTAGTGACAAAAATATTTGTTAAAAACGTTAAAATTTTAAAAAGCTATCTAACTTGTTGCTCTATGCTTCAAGTTGGCTCTGAGCCCGCATGCTTGGGGTCGTCAGGGCTCACATAGCCCGGTGCAGATCGGATGGGTTCGTTCAGCTGCTTGCCGCTACCTGCCGCACTGCCCTTGCCCACACTCCCGTCAGGCTCGATGAACTCGACGAGATACGTGTCCATCATGGGGACGTTGGTGAAGTTGATCTTGCGGTGGAACGTGCAGCGGATGTCGATCATGTCCTTGACCACCTCCTGGACGATGGGGCTCGCCAGAATCTTCTCGGGGACGCCGTTCGACTCGAGTTCGTTGGCCGTGAGCGCGTCGGGCCCCCACATGTCGTAGCGCAGTGTCGTGGTACCGATCACGCCGCCGATGATATTGCCGACGTGCCGCTCGCCCGTGTTGGGGCACCTCCTCGCCATGACCGAGGCGCAAACACAACGTAGTGATGCTTCACGTCTCTTAGAACTGCTTAGAATTGCTTGGTACCAACTTACAAGGCGTATATACACGCACAACATCAACCCGCGGGATGTGTGGAAGCCTCAAACTGCACGATATTAACTTACCTACAAAATAGCTGACGGGAGTTTGGTCGGCGGTTCACCTAAGTCAGAAGCTCGTGGGTTGAGAGCGACTCCGAGGTGCGGTGCAGCACGCTCCCGTCTCGGGAGCACAGACGCGTGGGCTCTTTCCGCCCTGAATCGCTGCCAAAAATCCTCGAGAACAGTCCTCCTTCAACCTTTCTGGCCTTACTGTCGCTGCGAGGCAAACGCGACGGCCTGCGCTGCAGTACCATTGCATACTGGTTCTTCTGGCACCGTCTCGGGCCGTCACCTTCGTGTCGCCGCGGGTTGCAGCTCCAGACATTGTCCTCCATGATGCTGGACAAATAGTCGACGATGTTCTGGTGCTTCATTTTGGCCGCTCCCTTCCGCGCCTGGAACAGGCACCCCCTTGTCGAATACCTGCACAGCAGCTTCACACACTCGGTGTGCCCGTTCTTGGCTGCATCCTCCAGCGCTCGCGGGTGGGGTCCTTCCATTCGATGTTTGCCCAGGAACTCCACCACTTCCGTATGTCCGAAGCCAGCAGCACACCCCATCGCCACCGTCGTGCACCCCTCCGTACGGTTATCATGCAAGAAGCGCACGATGTCGAGGTGGCCATTGGACGCCGCCATATCCATCGCTTCGTACGTGCACCCCTCGGTCCGATGTTCGTGCAGATACTGCACGACCTCCAGATGCCCCGCGATCGCCGCCGCGTCCATGACGCCAGCTGAAAATCCTTCATAGTTATGCTCGTGCAGCCACCGGATCGCCGTGAGGTTTCCCCGCGACGCCGCGAAGCACAATTGCCACGGACGCACGTGCACGAACTGGCGAGGTACGTTATAGTGCAGCCAGTCCAGGACCGCGACGTCGCCGCTGTAGTGGATTGCATAGTTGAGCAAGTTGCCCTCGAACTGGTAGTTGCTCAGGTCGCAGTGCTGTCCGATCCACTGCAGCGCGTCGAGTCGATTGAACATGACGGCGCAGCGGATGACCTCGTAGAACTCGAGACGCGGGTTGCGTCGGTGCTCCGGCTGCTGGGAGACTTGGTACAGCAGCGCCAACATCGGTAGTTCATCTCGGATGATGACCAATTGGGGCAAGTAGCCGCGCGGCTGCGGGTACAGCGCAGTGACTGGGGTCACCTGCTGCCGCCGCTCCGCCTTGACTCGCTGCGCCTCTCGAGCCGCGAACGCCCCCACGACGAACGGGACGCCGCGCATGAAGCCGCCGATATGTTGCAGCAGCTCGTCCTGCGTCAGCACCAGCAACGCAGGCGAGTCGCCACGAGGAAAGAGCGCCATGGAGGGCTGGAGCCAGGTGAGCTGGGGCTGCGGGTCTTGTTGATGTTTGAAGGGTGACATGCAAAGTGATATCATCGAAGGATGCGTACCGACGTTTTGGTACACTTGTGTGCTGGACGCGCGCCACACGAAGTTGAAGTTGTTGAAGTTGATCACTCCAGCGAGTCTGAAGGCGAGCGCTACAGGGCATTGGAGAAGTAAACCAAAGAACGAGATAGCTGAAGGAAGAGAAGAAGGAAAACGTCGTGACTGCGATGTCTTCTATCAACACTGCGCGTCAAGTCTCGAGCTGTTGCTGCTGCGTCGCCTGCGCGTGGACATGTCGTCTGGAAGGCGTCGCTGAACTCAGAGCGTAAAACCGTGCTGACCAAAACCTCCCGCTGTCCGCGTCCACCCAAACAGATTTTCTATTAAACTAGACCCGGCACCGCTCCCAATCTTGGTATCAGCGTGGAGTGGAGGAGGCTACAGCACACGAACCCACTGTGCTTCTTGCATTTGCGACCCCCCCCCCCGTTTCTGATGGTATGACATGGCTGTAGCTTTCAGTCGTCAGCTGCCGCGATTTGCTCGAGGAAGCAGCTCGAATGGCGCCTCCATCCAGCTTGAACCAAGCTTTGATGTATGGAGACTCCACAATCGAAAAGAAATTTACCATAGGTAAATGGATCTTGTTCACTACTGTACTTAAGTATTCAAGGGCCTTTGCAGCCAACCTCTACGAATTCGCGTGTTGCTAGAATACGCTGTGTCACTGGGATTTAGCTGTTCCCTTCTTTTTGAAGCGCCCATGATCCTCCTCCTCCCTCCTCAGGGGTGTGTACATAGCGGGCGACGTAGGGCGTTTCGGAAATGCCGACAAAAATACTCACTCGTGCGCATTGCGTGCCTTGATACGAGTCATGGGGCGTTTTGCCTGGGCGCGCGCCTCCTCTCGCTGTGAATATAGCTCTGTTGCACTGCAGAAACCCCAGACGCCACTACAGCATTGCAATCGGGGTTGTTCGTCGCTCGCTCTCTCTCTCTGCGGGCGGAGTGCGACGGCATCTCGATACTTTTGTCGACGTGTGATAGCGCGACGTTGCCGCCTTCCCGAGCCTTGGTGGGTTTATGCATGAGCGCGGTGCCAAGCCTGCTGTCCCGCCCGGCCCTCCAGCAAGCAGTATGGCGTCTTCGCTGCATCCGCAAGCCTTCCGGTCGGGCCTCGGCAGTTTTCCGTCACCGATGAGCGACGTGACGCTGGTCTCGCAGCAGAAGGTGGACGCCACCTCGAGCGCAGACGCTGTCACCGTCTCCTCCTCTACTAGGACCAACAAGAAACCCCACGAGAAGCCCAGCCTATTCAGCCGCTTATTTCGCCGGAACCGCGTGGGGGACCACCCCAGAGAAGGCTGCGATGGGGGCGACTGTGATACCAATTCGCAGGATCTCAGCAAGAGCCGCCTACTGTTTGTGAACGATGTGCGTCGCACGATGGACTACGCTGCCTACATGCAGAAGAACCACCATGGGGACCCGTACTGGACGAATACCGTGCGCTCTTCCAAGTACACGACGCTCAATTTCCTGCCCAAGTCGCTGTTCGAGCAGTTCCGTCGCGTGGCGAATTTCTACTTCCTCATCATCTCCCTCCTCCAGCTGTGTACAAACCTGTCTCCTACCAACGAGTACTCGACCATCGGGCCTCTGATGCTCGTGCTAACCGCGACGATGATCAAGGAGGGGCTGGAGGACCGAGCGAGGCATCAGCAAGACTGGATCGTGAACCACGGCAAGGTCGACACGCTCAACGGGGAGCTGGACGTAGGCGGCAAGAAGAATGCACAGCCAGCAGACGAGTTCTCGCGCACGCTCCAGCTCGGCGACTTCCAGTCCATCTTCTGGAAGAACTTACGCGTCGGCCACGTCGTCAAAATCCACGACCAGGAGCAGGTTCCAGCCGATATCGTCATCCTCTTTTCAAGCCAGGACAGCGGCGAGGCAATGTGCGAGACCTCGAGTCTCGACGGGGAGTCGAATCTCAAAGTCCGGCACTGTGTAAAATGGAGCCAAATCGTGCCTCGAGCCCCGAAAGACTTTGCCGACACAATCCACGGCGAGATCCGATGCGAAGCTCCGAACAAACGGCTGTACAGCTTCGACGGCGTGATGCGAATCTCCCACTCAAGGCTGCAGGTCGTTGGAGAGCCGCCAGCGCCGGTCGTGCAGTCACGACCGATAGAAGAAACACAGAGAGGTCAAGGTTCAACGCCAGTGGCGGAGGAAATCCCCATCACAATCGAGAACGTTCTCTTGCGTGGCATGAAGCTCTGCAACACCAAGTGGGTCGTGGGGGTCGTCGTCGGAGGCGGGAATGATTCCAAGCTGGTGCAAAACATGAAGGCGATCCCCTCAAAGTTCAGCCGTCTCGACCGCATCGCCAACCGCTGCATCTTCCTCATCTTCTCGGTACTCTTCGGCGTCTGCTGCTTCAGCTCCGTCCAGGCCGCGCTCTTCGCTGTCAAAGTGCACGAGAACCCAAGCTACGCCGCGGCAGTCCCGTACATTGACAAGTTCCACCCCGCCTACTTCCTCGAGGCGTGGGTCACCTACTTGATTCTGTACAACAACATGGTCCCCATCTCGCTCTACATCAGTCTGGAAGTGGTGAAATGGTACCAAGCCAAGCGGATCGAGAACGACCCGAAGATGTACTGCTCGGCCACGGGTCGTGGCGTGACGGCACGCACGTCCAACGTGAACGAGGACCTGGGCCAGATCAAGTACATCTTCAGCGACAAGACGGGCACACTGACCAAGAACCAAATGCTCTTCAAAGTGTGCAGCATCGGCGGCATTATCTTTGACGGGTCCAATATGCACCTCCGTCGAGCAGCCCAGGCCGGCAGTAATGACCTCTCTGGGGGCAGCGACATGATGCTCAAGCTCGGATCATCCTCAGCAGTTCGAGGGGGAAGCGCTGGAAGAGACGGCAGTGCGGACGGAAGGCGGAAGTCCAAGCACGTCTCGGTCACGGAGAAGGACGTGCGGTCGTACACGCAGATGATCAAGTTCGTGGAGAACCCGACCCGGTTTTCGGGCAAGGAGGTGCACGCGGTGGAGCTGGCGCGTCCATTCTTCCGGTGTTTGCTACTGTGTCACTCAGCTTCCGTTGCGGTGGAGGAGAGCGCGACGTCTGCAGACCAGGCTGGAGACACTCGAAGCGCTACGGGGCGTACTCGAAGCGAGAGTGCAGATGGGAGCATGCAAGCCGAAAGTCGGCGCCAGAGTGCTGTCAACTCTTTCACCAGTAACCATGCAGCCGGAGAAGCGTCGGACGCTTTCCCATCCCTCAAAGGAGACCGGAAGTTCTTTGGCTCCTCGCCTGATGAAGTCGCGTTGCTCAACGCCGCCCTGGAATTCGACTGCGTCTACGAACGACGAGACGGTGACGTGATCCACATCCGGCTATTTGGCAAGTCCGAGTCGTACCAGCTCTTGGCACTGAACGAGTTCGACAGCACGCGCAAGTGCATGTCTGTAGTCGTCAAGAAGCTGAACCGGGAGGAGTCTGACGGAAGGCGTCAGGACCTGAAGCTCGCGCGCGTTCGAGACACTCTGGGGGATTTGGATCACGCCTTGGAGACTGATCTCGACGCGTTGAGTAGCGACTTGGAGCCAGAAGACCAAGACATCCTCGTCTTCTCAAAGGGAGCGGACACCGTCATGTTCGCCAACGCCTGCAAGGACCAGGACATTAGCAAGCTGGCTCTGCACGTCCACTACTTCGCCGCAATGGCGCTACGCACACTGCTGCTTGGCTATCGAACGCTGTCTATGGCCGAGTATCTCGAGTGGAAATGCGACTTCGACGCAGCAAAGAAGGCGTTATCCAACCGCGAGCAACTGTGTGTGGAGGTCGCGAGGCAGATTGAAAAGTCGACTCGACTCCTGGGCGCTACGGGCGTGGAGGATCTGCTTCAGGACGGCGTACGCGAGTGTATCTCTCAACTGTCTCTAGGGGGTATCAATATCTGGATGCTCACAGGCGACAAGGACGAAACTGCGATCTCCGTAGCGCACATGTGCGGTCTCATCGGCCCCAAGAGCAAGATAATCATTATCAAGGGGAAGAACAAGCAAGACTGCCTCGATGAGATCGCGAAGGCCCGTCGGAAGCTCAAGAGAGAGGGCGTTTGGGTCCCTGGCGTCGCATCTCAGGACATTTCGCTGGTGATTAATGGCGAGGCACTCGAGCACCTGCTCGCAGACGCACTGACGTCCAGCACGATCAAAGCTCAGTCGTCTCATGTCAGCTCGAACCAAGTGGCGCCTCACTCGAGCAACACCAGCCACTCGGACCCGGCCTTCCACCCCAGCGCCACTATGGACATGCTACGAAGCGAGCGAGATGCACAAGGAGGGCGACTGAGTGGCTCAATGTCGTCGAAATCTCTGGGGAATCTCCCCTTCCAAGCGGCTCAGATGGTGCAGAATTCGCGGCATCGTTCGAGTTCAAGGCCTGGAACGACTCGATCCTCCATCACCGATGTCAACAGTGGCGCTCAATTGGCTCACGAATTGTTCCTCGAGCTCGCGTCTCAGTGCCGGACAGTGGTGGCCTGTCGGCTGAGTCCCATGCAGAAGGCCCAAGTAGTGAGCTTGATGAAGTCTGCGCCGGGTACACCGCTCACGTTGGCAGTGGGAGACGGTGGCAACGACGTGAGTATGATCCAGGAAGCCCACGTGGGTATCGGCATCTACGGACACGAAGGAATGCAGGCAGTACGCGCCGCAGACTTCGCTATCGTCACATTTCGGGATTTATCTCGGCTTTTGCTGGTTCATGGCCGCTGGAACCACCGACGAGTGGCGCATGTCATTCTGTTCTCCTTCTACAAGAACATGGCGCTGATCATGACGCTCTTCCTCTTCTCCTTCTTCAACGGGTACTCGGGCCAAACCCTGTACGAGTCGTACTTGATGGTCGGGTGGAACGTTTTGTACACGATCCTGCCCATTTTCGTGCTTGGGATCACGGACGAGGACATCCGAGACAGCGCCGTCATGCGCTTCCCCTTCGTCTACCGCAACTCTCTGAGACGGAGCGAGCTGAGCATACGCGGGCTGAGCTTCTGGGTCGTGAACGCGCTGTTCCACTCGCTGCTGGTGTTTCTCTTTGTGAAGAACGCTATGGGCATGGTGTCGTCAAAACACAGTCATGCCAATGGATTGTTCCCCGACGGCACTGCAGTCTACGGCGCGCTCATCATCACCGTGACTCTCAAGGCGTCGCTGCACATGCAGTGCCTGCATCGCTGGACGAGGGCGCACTACGCCTCACTGTTCGGAGGCTTCGTCGTGTACATTTTGTTCGTCGCCGCGTACTCGCAGGCGTATCGGATGTTCCCCACGTTCGACGTGTTCCGCGATTTCTCGGGCCTCGCGCAGATCCTCTTCTCCGAGATGCTCTTCTGGGTGCTGCTCTTCTTCACGTCCGTGACCTGCATCTGCTTCGACCTGGCCATCATGTACCTGAGGAAGATGTACCTGCCGTCGAGCAACGACATTATCCTCGAGATTGACAGCGGACTGGGCGAGCTCCCCACGTTGCCAGTTCGCAATGCCGACGGATCCGTCGACAATAGGGCGGCGAAGCTTATCTACAGCTCATCGGGCCGGTCGGACGAGGGGAGCTACGCCGGGACTGGTGCGGGGATAGCGGGAGGAAGTGCTCGATCGGAGAAGGGAGAGCTGGCCCCGTCACTTCTAGAGGGAGAGTGGAGCCAGCAGTTCCGCGACTTCGACCTCCCTACCGAGCACGACGAGCTGTCCAAGCAGCTCGTATCAGTCCAACGAGAACTCGCGCAGGAGATTGGCCACCCAGACCCTCTCAGCCAGGAAGACGACGCTCACAGCTCTCGAGCTCTGCGCGTGCAGCCTCCAGTTCACCCTCTCACACTCGAGTTCATGGGCGAGGAGCACCAACGCCTCGAAGAGGAGTACGAGTACACGTTCGCCTTCCGCGAGCGCAGTCGTGTGATCCTGTGCCTGAAGGTCATGGCGTTCATGATCCCGCTCTACGCAGTCTACGAAGTGCTCTGGGAGCGCGAGACGTCGTACATCTGGATCCGCATGGGCTACTTCGTGTGCGACTTGCTCTTCATGCGCTTCGCCCGCACCAGGTTCTTTGTGCAGAACTACCAGCTCTCGATCCTGCTGCCGTACTCCATGATCGGCATGGCGCTCACGTTGACCATCTCGGACACGGGCAAGTTCGCAGCGGCGCTCTACCCCGTCGGTCTCTTCGTGGTCATCCGCGTCAAATTCCTCTACGCGCTGATGCTGTCGATCTACAACTTCGCCTTCTACATGCTGGCGGACAGACTCAACTCGCTCGACTACGAGGACGGCGTCGTCGTGTCCGATCTCATGCTCTTCGCGCTCTACTTGGTGTTCGTTATCACCTTCGGGTCCTACGCGTGCTACTCGCTCCAGATCACCATGCGACGGGATTTCCTGCAGAGCCGCTCGCTGCTCATCGAGCAGAAGCGGTCGACCCAGATCTTGAAGAACATGCTGCCGGAGCACGTCGTCCAGCGCATGCAGAAGGGAGACACGTTGATCAGCGAGGACGAGCAAGACGTGACGATATTGTTCTGCGACATCGCCGACTTCGCCTCCTTCGTGAACCGCTTCAGCCCGACGGAGGTGGTCTCGCTCCTCGACCGAGTGTACTCGCTCTTCGACCAAATCTGCCAGAAGCACGGTGTTCGCAAGATGGAGACGGTGGGCAAGACGTACATGGCGTGCGCTGGGCTGCAGGGCAAGGATCAAGGCCGGGAGGCAGCTCTACGCGCGGTGTCGATGGCATTGGACATGCTCTCGTGTCTTGACAAGTGTCGAGCGTCGAACGGCAACGGCATCAAACTGCGCATCGGAGTTCACTCCGGTCGCGTTGTCAGTGGACTCGTGGGCATGAAGAAGCAGCAGTTCTCGCTCTTCGGCGACACTGTTAATACGGCATCTCGCATGCAGTCCACAGGTATCACCGGACGCTGCCAAGTCTCTCAGGTGACGTACAAGAAGCTCGCGGGGCAGTTCACCTTTGAAGAGCGACAGATTGACGTGAAAGGCAAGGGCAGTATGACCACCTACCTCGTAGGCGAGCCGCTCACGGACGTGGCCCAAATGGCGTGTCTCGGTCAACTCGAGTTCAGCGCCAAGCGCGACTCGGTGCTGATGTCGCAGTCGGTGATCAACGTGCGCCGCCCGTTTGAGCAGGACTTCTTGGTGGCGACCCGCAACCGCATCCTGCACTCGGCCAGGCAGCGTTGGAAGAAGTACGACCCGATCCGCATGCTGCTGGGCACCCCGCCGGATCTGGCTTCGTTCGGAGGGACGGATACCAGCGAGAGCGTTGAGCAGCACATGCTGACGGAGATCCGGCTACTGAATATGTGCTTCCGAGACGAGGAGATGGAGAACAAGTACCTCGAGAGCACGCTGTCGGATCGGGTGGAAGGCGCGCGCACCACGCTGCTCGCTCTGGCGGTGTACGCGTCGTTCACCTGCATGCGCGACCTGCTGGTGGAAATCTTCTCGGTGCTCAGCTCGGACGCCCCGCAGAAGGAGATCTCGGCCACGATGTACGTCATTTTGCTCTTCATCCGCAGTCCGTTCGCGATTGTGGCGATTCTCGTGGCGCGACGTGTGCGGGATGAGTTCGTCTTTTACTCGGAGGTGAAGCTCCGCAACGTGCTGCTTGGGTTCTACCTCATCGGTCTGTTCGTGTTTACGTTGGCTGAGGCGCTACTGTGGGGTCTGAACTATAAGGCAGACATCGATACGTCGCCGAGATACGTCAACCTGTGTTTGGACACGGTGCTGGCGATGTTTGTCGTCTCCAACGGGCGATCGATCCTGTACCGCCACGTCGTGGTGTTCAACGTCTTGGCGCTCGTGATGGTCTCCATCACCACGCTGGTCTCGCTGCAGGCGTATCACCAGGACGCGGCCAAGTTCAACTCCAAGTTCAAGACGAGCTACCCGATTGTGCTCACGTACTTCTCAGTGGTGGCCAACATCATCGCGTCGCAGAGCGTCGAGTTCTTCACGCGGCGGCAGATCTGGCTCAAGACGCGGACGCAGCTCGAGACGATGAATGCCGACCGACTGCTGTACCAAATGCTGCCGGCCGCTGTGGTGATGCGGCTCAAAGAGGGCGAAATGGTGTGCGACCAGCACCAGCAAGTGGGCATCCTCTTCTCGGACATCAAGGGGTTTACGTCCATTGCATCACAAGCTGCCACTGCGCAGGTCGTCAACATCCTCGCGTCATTGTTCTGCGCCTTCGACAAGCTCACAGAGAAGCACGGAGTGTTCAAGATGCAGACGATTGGAGACGCGTACGTGATCGTGTCGGGTCTTCCCTACGTGGACATGAGTCTTGGCCCCGGTCTAGTCACAAGCTCCGCCAGCACCGCCGACATGTCGAACGCAGACGCAAGCATGTCCGTCGCACCAGCCGGTAGTACCGGCATTCCAGCGGGCATCGCGTCTACATTGGCGAGGTTGTCTAGCAACCGCGTGCTCCCGTTAGAGAGGAAGAGCGATATCGTCGGAAATGACGGCAATCCGCGAGGCTCAGGGGCCAAGCTCCGGTCTCACCTCCTACGCAGAAGCACGCTCAAGCACAAGCATCAAATGCACCTACGCAACCACATCCACGACCTGCTGGCCATGGCGCGGGACATGCACAAGGAGGTGCGCAAGGTGCAGGACCCCAACACGGGCGAGCGGCTGCAGATGCGCATCGGAATCCACGTCGGCAACATCATCGGCGGCGTGATCGGTACCACGACACTGCGCTACGACATGTGGGGGCCCGACGCGCTCACGGCCAACGAACTCGAGTCGAATGGCGTCCCCGAGAAGATTCTGGTGAGCCCCATCGTCCAGGAGGTGGTCAAGGACATGATCGACATCCGCTGCACGTTCCACCGCAAGATCAACTTCACCAACGTCCCCATGATGGACACGTATCTCGTCGAGTTCATCGAGCCTGACGGGAGTGTGGGCAAGGGCAGTGCGGCAGGTAGCGGCGGCAGAATTAACAGCGGCAAGCAGCTGAACGAGCCCATTCGACCCGCGCCGGGTGCACTGTGCATCGATGACAGCAAGAATCACGCTGGTGCCGGGCTAGAGCCTACGTGAAGCAACCCACTTAGTAAGATAGTTCTAATCTTTTTAATCTAGTAGACAAGTACTTTGCGGACAAAAGTTACCAAGCAGCAGTTGAAGTTGGCTTCGACTTGACGTTGTGCACTGGATCGACTTCAATGAAAAAATGTTCCAGCGCAGTACTGGGACTACCAGTTCGAAGATACTTTATGGTTAACTATGCAGTCTACTAACGTGCCTCGCCAGTTCGTGCTACTGGCAATTTAAGATTGCGCCGCACTCCCTGCGTTTTCGCAGCTTATCACCTAATCGACCATGTCAAGCTTTTCGTACTTAGTAGAAATGGGTACATTGTATAAATGAGCCATCAATAGTCAACGCAAGTGAACCAAGGGGCTCGGGGCGATTGGCGGGGCGATTGGGCTCCGGCGATTGAACCAATCGCCCCGGCCAGTTTGGAGTAGAACTCACAATAGCACTTGCTCACGGTCCCGGAGCGATTGTGTGAAACACACACATTGGACACCATCGGACCGAATCTCGTGTGGTGCACACCAAGAACCAAGTTGAAGTCGGGGTTGCGCTGAGCCTTTGTGCCCGCAGAGCTGTGAGAAGCGAGAATGACCATCGAGCCCGCATACCGAGCTGTGCTGAGAGCCCTCTGAGCGTCAAGTCATCATGGGCGCGAACGTTGCTGCCCAAGTGTTGACAGAGGTATCCTCCGTGCTGCGCAAGCAGCAGGAGTTGATGGAGAAGATCGAGAATAGGCCGTCTACAGAGCGGCGCGTGGAAGGCATTTCTATGCCACTATGGTGGCTCAAGCCTTGAGTTGTTCCTGGGCCAAGACAGGCTTTTCGCTGAAGCTCAACGTAAGTAATTATCTTGGAAGAAAGGGTGAACCTCTCCTCCGTTGGCTTGTCGAACTCGGCCACAGCAGCTGCAACGGCACTTCTCTTCTTTGATGTCGTTGTAAAAAACCACGGACCCCCGCTTAAGGTTAGACGCGCCAGTCACGGCACGTCAATCAGACAATTGACCATTCGTCACTTCTTCACGTTGGGAGAAAGAAAACTCGAGCTCACTCCGCAATGAGCTTGCCGAAGGAGAAGCCCGCCGACACGACAGAGAGTAACCTCTCTGTCGTGGACTCCCACGAGCGCCATCAAGCAAAGCGTGGTGCTGCTGTTGCCATGCCTGCGGCGAGGACAACTCAGCCTGAGATTGCCTGCCGCAGGGAATCGTCAGCGATCGCGACCCGAAGATCACCAGCTCCATGTGTACTGAGCTCATGAAGATTATGGGGGTCAAGTTGCGAATGACGACGTCGTACAGGGCACAAGCGGACGGCCAGGTCGAGCGACAGAACCGGGTGCTTGAAGATGCACTGCGGTGCATGGTGTCGCTCCACAGCACCGACTGGGTTGACGTCATAGGCACAGTCGAATGTGTTCATTCAACACTTGTGAGCTCATCTGCAAGATGTCGCCTCTCGAGATCGACACTGGTCGTGTCGCTCGAATGCCAATTGGAGCCGCCCCAACCTGCAACGATTTCGCGAAAAAAATCGCCGAAAATCGCCGTCATTGTCGCTCAAGTACAACAGAACCTGGTCAATGCTCAAGATCGACAACGCGCGCAGTACAACAAGAAACGGGCCAACACGGTGTTCACGGCTGGCGACTTTGTGTACTTGGCAACCAAGAATTTGGCGTTGGCGCTCGCAGCGACGGGCGCAAGCATCCAGAAGGACAAGTTCGCACCGAAGTTCGTTGGTCCGTTCAAGATCATCAAGATGGTCAACAGCAATGCGGCACAACTAAGCTTACCGCGCAGCATGAGTCGTTTGCACGACACCTTCAACATTGACGTTCTGCGCCATCATGGGGGATCTCCGGCGAGATTTGTCGATCGCCCGCTGCCCAAGGTGTCCACGGTCGACTTCCTCCCTGGGGATGCAGACATGCACGTGATCGAAGCTCTGGTGAAGAAGAGTCAACGGAACCGCCGCACGGAATACCTGGTCAAGTGGCAGAACCTGGACGCCATGGAGAACGCCTGGGAGCGCGAGCAAGACATTCACCATGTCTGGCACTGGTCCTCCGTGCTGCCTGCTTTCCGCGAGTCCCAGCACCAGAGCCGTCATAGGAGGTGTAAGGATTGCGCCGCACTCCTTGTGTTTTCGGAGCTTGCCACAGGCAAGCGAATCTCTCTTTGTGAACAACTCAATGTCGCAGAGCTCGATTAACAATTTGGCTCGGAACGAGATTGCTATACTTTAATCAAGTTTGTTTTCGTCGGCAAAAGAATAAGCAAGAGAGGTAAAAAATCAGCATTGCACAAAAACACGGATATAGAGCTGTCATCAGAGATGATTTGTGCATAAGCTGGGGCCGGCTAATGGGGCATTTTGTATAAGGTTAGAAAAATACGGACATCCCCTTTTAAGGTTTGCGCGAGTGCCCATTTTCAAGCAGACATAACATCGACCTTGAAAGGAGAGTACGGCGTATGCGGCTGTCAAGAGCTCCCACGAGCTCGTAGAATAGCTTCTAAACACCCGTGCATACAATAAACAAGTACATGATGAAAACCGTGGATGGAATGACGACTAACTAACTCTCCAAGGGCCGTAGCTGCTATTTCCTCGATTCTAGGTGCCGAATATACAACATTTAGTATAACCGGAAGTAAACTATGTCTGTCGAGACTTCTAACGAGAAAAAAAATATTTGCAGCCTTATAACAACTGGACGATGTAGCTGGTTTTAGCAGCGACAGTATTGCAGCGAATTTCTCGCCACGTAAATGCCGGAATGGAAGCAGCGTATGGAGTAGTGAGTAAATAACCTTGATCGTGCGTATATCCCACAATGACCTCTCCCAATAAATAAACTAAGATGACGAGAGTATCCTACTACTAACCAACTGAAGCACGACATATACTTCGGCATCGCCGGGAACGACAGAGGTCTGGCTCGCACGCGTGTCATCAACTAGTCAATCCGACCATAACACCTTATTTGTGCGTTTAGAGATCCTCTTCAGCTGCTTAGACAGTCTCCATTAGTGTTATCCCCATCACCAGTGGACACGGGGTGGAGCGGGACACATTTCGGAATTGTAATGGGCCTACCTTGGCTCACTACATTAGCTTACACGGGTGTGCACGTGTGTGAAGAAGTGTGAAGAAGCGTAGCTTAGTTTAAACTAGATTTACTTATACTCGGGCCTCCGTGTATAGATTAATCTAAATAAACGATCCAAATAATGTTTTTGGGTTAAAATGAGAACTGTTATTTTTGTTTTATGTTTCTGACTTCCTCTAAATGTAATATTCTAAGATGGGAACCTGCCAACGGCTGGTTGGCAGAATTCCATTGCTATGCATGTCGCTTATTGGTTAAAAGATGCTGCTTTCAACCAATAGGACTCCTAAGTCTCTATGGACCACCCGTCGTAGTGATCGTAAATGAATGTGGCCCTTGATGTAACGTACACCAAGGTCGAGGAAGTGTTTGAACCTTTAACAGACATCGAGTCTGTTAGAGTTGCAAGTGGCTGTAGCCACTTGTGCGTGTAACCCTGTTACTCACGGAATACCAGCGTCCACAGAGGATCTGTGGAGCTGCTCCAGCCTCCCACGCGCCTAGAATGTCTCGACGCGTTCATGGGCATGCTTAACCCGTTCACGGTAAGCTGCCGGATTCTTGTTGAAGTTCTCAACAAAAGCATTCCGACTTTGACAAAGTGCCTGCCACTCAGGCACTTTGCTGCGAGAAGAGGTCTTCATGCTGGAGTAATATCGGAGCTCATGGAAAAGTCCGATATAGTAGTCGCGCCTTTGGTCCATCATCGGATCAAAGTGCCGCTCCTCCGCCACGGCATCGTCCACAATCGCGCTACATACGTACAGCGGGATAGTGTTCGGAGGCACCGAGTTGCCCACCCGTGCCGCGATCTCAGTCGCGGACGGCATCCACGGATCGCGCGCTGCATGAGCAGCGCGCGGAGAGTTTGAAGTTACCGCGGCACGCGGTGAACTCAACTCCCCAGCGAGTCTCCCTCTCACTACGCGAACGCTTTGAGCCAGAAGCGTCCGAATCGCCTTTTTCGCGAGGACGTCTCGATCCGGCGTGCGGATCGAGACTATCACTGTCGATAGACTCCTTGCGCTTGGGCGGAGAGGTATCGCCCTTTTCCATCTGCACGTCACCTTCTTCGTAGTCAACGACGTCGTTACGAGCTTTGGAGGACACACTGTGCCCGAAGACCATCAGCGCCCTTTGTGTCTTCCGGGTGCGGCACGCTTGAGCGACCGCGACCTGAACGGGTACACGGCGATCCGTGTACCTGCGAGTGTTAAGGATCTCCGTGCCAAGTTCAGGGCACGCGAGGAACGCGACGAGCGTCGTGCTTCGAGCGCTGCGGGTGACCACAGCGCTCGCACTACCTTCCCGCCGGCAGTGCGTGCTGGGCTTCGTACGCCCTCACACGACGACGAGGATGGCATCAAATCCCCTCGAATGCGGTAGTCCTGTTACGAAGTCCATTCCCACGATCTCCCAGCATTTACGTGGAACTGGCAGCGGCATCAGCATACCGTGTTTGCGCAGGCTGCTCGACTTGAAGCTAATACATGTCGAGCAGCTTTGCACGTAGACCTTCATATCAGTTGCAAGACTGGGCCAGAAATACCAGAGAGCCAATTTCTGCTGCGTCCGTCGAATTCCCGCATGCGCTGCCACGGGATCATCATGCGCCTCAGTAATGAGAGCCGTGCGCAGCTCCTGACCCACTGGCACACAGAGTCGCAGCACACGCTCCTCCGGGAGCGCAACGAAGAGAATTCCGTCCTGTTTGTGAATCGTCCCAACTGCTGCATGCTCATGCGTTGTCGGTATCGACGCCTTGATACTGTCCTTCTAGAGAGGGTCACGGCGATAACCTCGGAGTAATTTCGGCTTGGTGGCCTTGTCTAACTGCACGTTGACCATCGTTAGCTGCGATGCGTGGATTGTCGTGACAGCTTGTGGAACACCAATTGGGCGTCCTTGAGTCACCCCGCCCCCTAAAAACAAGACGCATCGCAGAGAAACCCAAATCCCGAATCGAAAGCCCCCCCAGTGCCATCACCTTGCCCGTATGGACATCGCGGCGTCGGCAATTCTGCGAGCATACGTGTACGACGAGTTGGTGATGCGGGTCCGCCGGCAGCACCGCCACTACCTTGTCAATGCGGTCGTCGGACTGGCTGCCTGAGATGCTGTTTGACTTCTCCACACGCGACAGCGCGTCCGCCACGACGTTACTGCAGCCTTTGACGTGGTGAAGCACAAATGAATATTGGCCGAAGAAATCGAGCCAGTGCGCAAGCTTACCCGATACATTCGGATGGTTCAGGAACCACTTGCACGCGCTCTTGTCGGTAAGGACGTCGAACTCCACTCCGTGCAAATAGTGCCTCCACTTGCCCAAGGCCAACTTGATAGCGAACAGCTCCTTCTCGTGGGTCGGCCAGTTGACTTCATGGCGAGACAGCTTCTTAGACAGGAATGCCACCGGGTGATCCACGCCATCATGAACCTGGGATAGCACGGCACCACGACAGAAGCCGGAAGCATCCGTCGTAACCACGAAGCGCTTCGAGTAGCGAGTAATGGGGCCTGTTGCAGCGCTTCCTTCAGCTGCATGAAAGCCCGTTGCTGTGTGTCGGTCCACGTCCATGCTGAGTCCTTCTTCAGCAAGTTGATGAGTGACAAAACAATATCCGCAAATCGACCAATGAAGCGGCGATAATATCCACACAGGCCCAACAAGCTCTGCAAACTCTTCGCCGGCGCGGGCACCGGCCACTGCTCAATTGCGCGCGTCTTGCTTCATCTACGCGTAGAACGTCTGCAGACACCGTGTGTCCTAGGAAGTCCACCGACGTACACCCAAAGCGGCACTTTGAGCGCCGCGCATGCAGCTTCTGAGCGCGCAGTACTTCACACACCTCTGCCACGTGCGAAATGTGCTCTGGCTCCGTCCGCGAGAAGATGCACAGATCATCGAGGTATACAACCTCAAAGTCGAAACTTCCAAACACTAATCGCATCAGGCGAGACCACACGCCCGGCACACCCGCTAGTCCCATAGGAGCCACGCACCACTGGTATGTCTACGTGTCCGTCCGAAACGCCGTGAACTTGAGCCTCGAAGGCTCTATCCGCATCTGGTGGTATCCCTGCGCCAAGTCGATCGTAGAGAAGTAGCGACAGCCTTGCATGCGATCGAAAAGGTCGCCGATACGTGGCAGTGGGATTTTGGGTATTTCGGTCTGGGAATTCACATACCGATATTCCACAACCCAGCGAACCGGTAACGACGCATTTCCTGACCGAAGCCAATCCGCACGCGAGGGAGCCTTGCCTGTCGTCGGGTCCTTCTTGGGCACAGCGAAGATGCTCGATACCCACGGCGAGTCAGATACCTCAATCCACTGCTGGGGCAGTAGCTCGTCCACGAAGAGCTTGTGGTGTGGTAATACCACTAAATTCTCTTCTACCAAAAGGTATTAGAGACACCAACAACACGCTAACCCGCAAAGGTAAGCGCTTATTGGATCAAACCCTGAAGACCAGGAACGATCCCTTACACCGGGTCGGTTGCAAGCGCCTCTGTGCACCTTAGGTTGTCTTCGGTCAACCCAAAAACCTGTACCACTAGCCACGAGCTAAGGCTAGGATACTATGTAGCGCTTTCGCGCAACCCCACTGCAGTCCCTCAGAAAGGAAGGGTACCGGCGTGTTAGGCCTTATACAGGGGGACCAAGGTAAAACCTCGGTAGGTAGACTAATACACTCAGGGACCACAAATATACAGTGAACGACACTCCTATGTCGCTCTTGCCTCTCCGGCCACGCCAACTCTTGGCGCCGCCAAGGAAACTCTCGGTCAAAGCACGATAAGCTCCCCGACAGGCATCCACACGCAGCCGAGCGTGTCCAGGCACCACAATAAGCTAGCTACACTTACCGAAGTCGGACTTGACCCTTGTTGGCTTTGGGGGAAGACTGTCTTTTTATTACTGAGTTTTATGAGGCCCAGGGGGCCTCGTTCTGGTCATCCTATGATGAGTCCTATGTCCCTATACAAATATCTAGTGTGAACGATCGCAATAAGGCGATTCCGGACACATCAAATAACGACCGCGGCCACACTAATAAGTGCGGTCGAAGTACGCAACTAAATACATCTGTACCTAAAAGTGGGTACCACGAAGCCTCGCTCGGGGTTCTATTAGGACCCGACGAGGCTCCGGCCACTGACTGTCACTCCAACGAGGATAATGTCGTCATCCAATCAGAAGCAACCATCTCCGTCTCTCGCTGGGCCTACCCTTGATTACCTTTGGTTGAACTTGATTGTTGGGCCGGCGGGTCGACACCGTTGGAAACAGTCATTTTCCAACACCACAACTGCCCCCGCCTCGACGCGAGCCTCCGACACTGGTGAGCGTCTAGGCGCCTTCAATTCTCCGTCTCCATGGCTCCACCGTCGCGCGCATTCGCCGATGCTGCTGCCGCTGCCCTCCGGGCTCTCCAGTGTTCGGGACCGGTACGTTCGTCGCTCTCGCCGCTCTTCCTTGCCCTTTCGAATCTCGCTGTTGACTCCTGGTCCTTCTTGGTCATCTCAGGGAGCTGTGGATGTCGTCACCGACACTTCGGGTCGCCGTCCGGCGCGCCAGACTCGCTCGACGCGTGCCGCCGCTGCTATCGCCGCTGGCATCACCGCTCCTTCAGGGGGTCCTGCGCTCCCTCCTGCCGCATCTGAGACGTCGGTCGACCCTCCACCAGCTCCTCCAAGTAGCCCTGAGTGTGCTGCTGGGGCGACCGAGGCTCGTCCGTCGTTGGCTCCTGCTGGAGAAGCTTCGGATTCACCACCGACACCACCGCCAAGCGCCAGCGCTCCACCGTCGCCAACTCCCGCGCCTTCGGTCACGTTTGCAATTCGCGGAGCGTCGGTGGGGGGGGGGGGGGGGGGGGGCGAGGCCGCTGCGGGCGGTCGTGCTGAGGTGGGTGCTGGCTCGACCGAGGTTCCTCCGGCAGCGGTTGGCTCGAACGAGCAGCAGATGCTGCAACTCGCCCATCTCGTCGTCGGCGTCGCTCGCAGGCCTCCGGCTCGGGTCAACTCCGCGCTCGACCGTGACCTACAGGCTGCTACCACTGTCGGTGACGTGCTAGCTGCTGCTGTCGCTCCTCCGCGTCTCTCTCTCGCAGAGGATGACGAGGTAGTGGATCTTCGTCGGGAGAACGATCGGCTGCAAGCGGAGCTCAACGACACCAAGGACAAGCTCGCTGAGGAGATGAACCTGCGGACGAAGTCGGAGTATTTCCTCGTCTCGGCCAACGCTGACTGCGACCGCGCTCTCGACGCCATGGACAATCTCCGCACCGAGCTTCACAACACCAACGTCCAGTTGATGGAAGCAAATGCGGCTATCGCCCATCATGCTGCTATCATCGAGTCGCTGGAAGGTCGGACGCAGGCCGCCGAAGCCGACGCTGCGGCCGCTGTTCGTCGGAACACTCAGCTTCACGAGCGCGTTAAGGCAAGCCTCGTTACCTATAACACGCAGTTGAGCGAACTCCGGAAACGGTTGGCCGACCGCGACCGAGCTGACGTGATCCCTGCCCGCATTCGTGCGTTGACGGACGAGAACAACAGCTTGCGGAGGGCCAATTCCATCCTTCGCCGACACTCGGCGGCGCACGGGTTGGATGTCGACACCTTGGTGTTGGCTTCGGCTGGCATCTCGGCTGCGGAGATCGACTGGAACCTCCTCGGGTTATCTCCGCCGACGGTCTCTGTCGAGAGTCCTGGCCACGAAGAATCCTCGTCCGAGGAGGAGGAAGAGTCGAAAACACCCGACGTGTCGATGGCTGAGTCCACCGAGGGTTCATCAACTCCTGCAGCCTCGAAGGTGACTCCTGCCAGCTCGTCCGAGTCTACCGGGGCGTCCAAGCGCAAGCGTGATTTCCAAGCCGAGTCGGCCTCAGCTCTGGGCGCGGCGTCTCAACCCTCTCCGCCCAAGCATCTTGGTAGGCCGTCGGTCGACCTGAGGGCCAGAGCTGCAGCGGCCGCCGGGCCCTCTAGTCCTCGGTCAGGGTCTGGTGAGGCTCTTGTACGGCCTCGGTCGACACCACGACCCCCAACGACGTTCCGTTCGGTTTGGTCAGAGTCCCAGCCTCTGTCGTCCGAGTACTCGGACGAGCCGCTGTACCCTAGGGTGACGGGTTCTACTCCAGTTTCTCAGCCAGCCAAGTTTCCGTCTCCGCGGGGCGAGGGATCCCCAGACTTCGAGTTCGGCGGTGCAGGGAGTCCAGACGACGTCCCGCAGGATGATCTTGAGCCCGGCGAGATCCCGCAAGCATCGGCTGACACAGCGGGTGCTGAAGGTACTCCCCGTATGGCTCCGGCTACTACAACCGAGTCTCTACCTGCAACCTCGATCCCAGAGGCCCCGGCCCCGTCAACCGCGTCTCAAGTCTCGGCCGGCGTTGGTTCTGAGGGTGGCGTGCTTGCTGTGCCTCCTGCTGGTGACAACGAGAGTTCGTCGGTACCGAGAAGTTCGCGACCGGCTTCTTCGACTGGGAATGCTGCCGGTCCCGGTGGTTCTCCGTCTCCCAGGGGCTCGCCAGATGGAGATTCGTCGGGTGACTCTGAGACCTCGGAGGACCGAGCGGCGCTCATGCGCGAGATGTTCGGTTCCGACGATGAAGAGGAAGCTTCGGTCGCCCAACAAACGGACTCTGGTGTACCTCCGGGATCCTCGGCTACGGCGGTCGAGCCTCCTGTTGCCACTCACGCCGCTCTAGCCGTGCCGCCCCGTCGACCCAGCACTCGGTCGACTGCGGTCCATGCTCACGCGTTGGTGACCGCCACAGTGACAGCTACACCGAGGGCTGGTCCTGCTTCGATCGCTCCTGCTGTGGTCGACGCTTCAGATGCCGCCGCAGGGTCGTGCAAGCTGAGTAACCTGGCGGCCCTGTTTCTCGAGCCTGGTTTCACGTCACCTGGGGCCCAAGAGTGCTGGAGTTTGATCCACAACGCCAGCGTCCCTCTAATCTTCGAGGACGACGTGGTAGCGCCGTGCTCGGTGGATGGCATCACGAATTTTGGATCCTGGGAAGACGCCAATCACCCGTTCCAGGTGTTGCGTCAGCTATTCCCCGATCCCTGCTTGATCGACCTGACTGGGTTTCCCCCGAGCCAGGCGATCTCTCGTCGGGCCACCGGGCGTCCACTCCTCGTTCGCCTCAGCAGGCAATTCCAAGGGAACTCGTTCCACCCCGGCGAGAAGGGCGACCTCGGATTGGCTCTGTGGGAGCGCCGGCACTGGATCAGGGCGAGAGCGGTCAAGGCCTACATTGCTGACCTCGCGTCAAACCTCGGTGACCGTCATGTACTGGTCAGAGCTCTGCGGCAGGCGTGGGCCAAGTACCACCGAGAACGCAGCTACCGTGCAGACCGTCTTCGTGAGCAGATGGTCAACAAGCTCTGGTCTGGATGCATCGAGTACGACGGGGAACCTCGTCAGCACCGGACAGAGATTCTCCTCGAACCGTCGTATCTGTAGTACTCGTTCGAGGTGATGGAGTGGGTCCCTTCGACTGACGACTGGGTTTCTGAGCTCGCCGAGCTTGACGCACGCGAGCCATGGCGCAACTGCTGGTTCCAGGATCCTGCGAGCCACCCGTACAACACGGCTTTCGCCCCATGCAACGACGTTCCCTTGTTCGTCCCTCGCGGGATGACTAGGGAGGCCGTGGCTTCGTCGGTCGTGGTAGAGCCATCATTGCGGACATCGCTGGTCGTTGCTCCGTGGGTCACCGAGTTTTCTGCAGCTCGAGACGCTCGCTCTCCCAGCCCCGACGAGGAGACCAAGGAAGCGGACGAAGGGGCGTCTTCTTCGGAGACCAATCTTGGGGTGCTGGCACAGGCTGCATCAGAGATCTAACGTCGTTGAACTCAGTGTCAGGTCCACCACGTTACGCTTGTCCTTCTCCAAACCCGAGCGAGGTTCGTAACCCTCTAGGTAGCAGCGTAGGCGGTGTTGTAGACCTCGTCTTAATCTAAATAAAGGTCTTCTTGTCCTTTCACTTCAAAGCTTCATTCTCTGCCCGCGTACATCACTTCCAACGCTCGGTCGCGGTCGCAAGAGTCTCGTCTCGACTCTCGACTACTGTTGCCGCCTCAAACGAGCCTTGGTTCACCACTGTAGCCACTGGGCCTCGCCTTATCTCCAGTCGCCATCAACTCCATACACAGCCCAGCAGTCGACCACTCTCGTCTGGGCCACTTCTACACCAATCGTTGCGTCTGAAGTCTCGGTCGCCCTCCCATTCGCTTCATCATCACGTTCTTCATCTATTGAGGGGTTGGCCGAGGCTTCCCTGCGTCTTCTTGACTCCATTCCAATCTCCATTCCTTCGTGACTCGCTCACATAGTCATGCAATATGCACATTCCAGTAACTTCTTTCGTCTGTCACTGCGAGCTGGATAACCCTCGCAGGCAGTTCAATCATCTTCTCCAGTAACCTCGTTCATCTGACATCGCGGGCTGGATTGCCCCCGCGAGCAGTTCAATCTTCGTTGAGGTGCGGGATCACTCCTCATCGGCCACTTGGACCATTTGCAAACGTCGGTCGCTTCGCTTCCGGCGGAGGTAGTCGTACAGAAGGCCACCACAAGACAAGTTGGACGCTGGTTCCCATGTCGGTTCGTCGTAGCCGACCCACTTCACCTTGAATTCTCGGACAGCGCGATGAGTGCTCGTAGACAACGGGGTACGGTCGTCAAGAATAGCCTCGACCTCGTACTCACCATCCAAATGGTCAGGCTCAAAGCTGTCTTCAGGCAGCAGTTCTTCATCGAAGTCGAGACGAGTCTCTTCGGTGACCTCACGAGCCAAACGAACCCTCGGTCGGTCCTCGAACTCGTCTACCGACTTGAGTCGCGAAACATGCACCACCGGGTAGAACCGTTTCGCTTCGGTCGGGTAATTCCAACTCGTACGCAAATTCGTCGACTCTCTTCTTCACTCGGAATGGTCCATGCCAGCGATGAGCCAGTTTCTTGGTCAGCCCTGGTCGAACACGTTCCATGTACAGCCAGACTCTGCTCCCAGGATGCAGAGGAAGTCTCGTTCTCGTCACTGTAGCTTCTCTACCATCCGAAGTACTCGGTGCTCGGCCGGCCGAGGTTTCATTCTCGTTAGTGCCTGCCGTGGCTTCATTCTCCTTCCGACCAAGCGACGCATTGTGTTCTTCAGCTCTCCGAGCTTCTTTCTCCGCGGCTTGGTACTCCTTGGCCATCTTCAGAGCGATTTCCTGTTGTCGGTTGACCTCTTGGCGCCATGCCAGCGCGTCAGTTTGGTTACCGAAGCCTCGTTTGAGTGACGAAGACATTGCCTTGAGTGTCGACTGCGCATCCCAACCGTGAACGAGATAAAACGGAGTCTCCTTCCTCGTTGTATCGCGGGAGTTGTTGATGGCGAAGATCAGCCTCTAGGCGATCTCATCCCAGTCCTGCTGTAGCGGGTCTTCGGCGTATACACGGACCGACTGCATGATCGTCTTCACTGATCTCTCTTGCTGGCCATTGGCCTGGGGCCGGTACCTCAAGGTCGCCCTCGACCGAGACTGCATCATCTCCGCGAAGGCCTGAAATACCTCGCTCATGAACCGAGGATCTCGGTCATGGCGGATCAAGGAAGGTGCCCCAAAGCGTCGGTAGACACACTCCTCGAAAGCTTGCGCCACGAGTAGTGCAGTAGTGTCGGACATGGCTTTGCCCATTACGAATCCCGTGAACGAGCATTGGAACAGCAGGAGGGCTGTGTTACCACGGCGACTCTTCGGTAACGGTATCACGAAATCCATAGAGACCAGTTGGAAGGGCCTCTCGGCTAGGATGTTTCCTGGCGAGTACCCGCGGAACTGAGGTCGGCTCTTACTTGAACTGCAATCGGGGCACGACTTCACGTGTTTCTCCACGTCGGCATACTGTCCAATCTACTAATAGTCTCTCCTCGCTCGGTGTAGCGTGCGAATAATACCTTGGTGACCGCCTTCGAGCGAGTCATGACAGCTTTGGAGGACTTCCTGGATCATCGTTGTGGGCACCACCAGTCTCATCGTCAGCTCCGCTTGCTCATCATCACTTGAACGACGACTCGTTCGAGTGTAATACAGCACATCGTCCTCACTCAGTACGAACTGATCCGCCATTTTCCATGCATCTCGTGCCGCTCTGTATCCAATCTTCGCATCATCACCCCGGAGCACTGCCTTCAGATTCGGCCACCTCAGCTCTTCATCTTGAGCGGTGGCGATCCTCCGTCGGCGTTCCTCCTGTACCACCAGCGGGTCAATGTCTTCCGCATTCGGTGGGGCTGGTGATGTCTCGGCACGCATCGGTGAGGCTTCAACTTCGCTCTGATCTTCGTTCGGCGTACCATGAGCTTCCTCTCGGTGAGTTGCATCTTCTTCTCTGGTGGCCGAGTCTTCGTCTGCAAACCGGACGTGTTTCTCCTTCGCTCTTGCTTGGCGTCTGGTCGTCACAGTAACATGTCCTGGTTCAACTTCGCTCTGCTGTCTGAGGGTCGTTTCTCCCCGTACAAAATCGAAAAAATTCTTGCTGCGAGGTCTACCAGAGGCTACCACGGCCCATGCTGTGTTGACCGAGGGTTTCTCTTCAACCACGCCACCATCGTCAGCCTCGTAGATCACCTCAGCGATGCGGTTCAGCTTCGTAAGCTCCAGTAATCGGTCGTCCGAGGATACCGCCGTAGACTTCTTGCTTTCGAGCGTCTCGCTTGCCAAAGAGTCAGCTGCGGCGTTGAACTCCCTCACCACATGGAGGTACTTCACTGACCGAAGCTTGGCTGTGAGTTCTCGGTGGTTACTGAGTTGCGTCAACAATGACTCCTTCCGACAGGCTATCACCCCTAGGGCTTGCTGGATCGCGAGCCTCGAGTCACCGACGACGATTAAATCGTCGGCCCCGTGCTGTAAGGCAGCAGTGACACCGTTGTTCATCCCTGTGTACTCAGCGAGATTAACTGTGGTGGTCTCGAGGTAAGCGCTCGCAGCGAGCACTACAGTCCATTCGGGTAACTTCCATAGAATCCAAGAGCAACTTCCATAACCGCCGTTCTTCTCGGTCTTCGCAGACCCGTCGAACGACATTACGAAGCCTCGGTAGGACCGAGGTAGACGGGCATAGAGCAGATGTGGATCCAAACGAGCTGTCGGGGATCCGCGCGCCCGCGGCGTAACCAACGCCAGCGACTTCTCCAAATCCACGAAGTTCGTCAAGCCAGCTTGGAGGAGCTGGGCGAACGTACAGTCAGACTCCTTGACTCGTTCGACTAACAGATGCCACGGCGACAGCAAGACAGCGAACTGGGTAGCTCGACCGAACAATGTCTTGGACTTGTGGACCCAGTCAAGCGTCGAGAACCGCGTGTAAACTCGGATCCGCAGTCCAACCAGTTGGGTGTAGCACACCTTCAGTATCAGCAAAAGCGCGAGGACTTCCTTCTCGGCCGGGTGATAATTCATCTCAGCGTCCTTCAACACGCGCCCACAGAAGCGAACGGGGTGCAATTTGCCTTCGTGCTCTTGCATCAACGTGGAGCTGAGAGCCCATTCGTTGGCGAACAGCATGACGTGTACTTCCTTCTCTCGGTCGAAGTGCCTGAGAATCGGCGCTGACGAGACCTTCTGTTGGAGCATCGTGAAACTGTGCTTGGCCGCGGTGAGGTCACCCCCGGGTTTGAAGTCCTCGTCCTTGGGATGGTACAGTGCTGCTCCATAGACTGCGAAGTCTTGGATGAAGCGACTGTAATAGTTGAGTGCCCCAAGGAAGGATTGCATTCCTTTCTTCGTCGACGGGAACGGGAGCTTGGTCACCCCAGCTAGCTTCTTAGCGTCCGGTCGAATGCCGTCTGCCGAGACTTCGTGGGATAAGAAGTCCACCTTGGACTGCACGAAGATGCTCTTCGTGAAACTGATACTAATACGACACTCCTCAAACCTTGTCAGCAAGCGGTCTAGCGTCGCCAGACATGACTCGAAAGTCTCGGCACCAAAGCAGATATCATCCACGAATGACCGGCGACTGAATACTGGTGTCAGCGAGGACTCATCAGGTTCTCCGTTGGCAAACATGTCGGCGATGGGGCTGTTGACTAATTCGGCTGCATGCCCCTGACCAAGCGAGTTATCTCGGTCAGCCTCGAACTTGGTCCGGAATGACCTTACCGCGCCATTCGAAGCCTCGTTCACCCCAGCATGAGCTTCCTTGTCGTGTTCTTCAGCTAGACGCATGTGCTCCGAGAATTGAAACCATCCTCCTTTCGGTTGGACGAAGCCCCAAAGCGCGTTGTCAATCATACGTTGGTAGATCATCGGGGCGTTCTTCAAGCCGAACGGCATACGCAACCACTCAAAATGCCCCAGCGCACAGACGAAAGCAGAGATCTTCCGGGCTTGTTCGGTCATCATGATGGCCCAGAAGCCGCTGGCGGCGTCGAGCGAGCAAAACCACAAGTACGCTTCCATGTCCGTAAGTAAGTCATCCACCAAGGGCATGGCGTACTCCATAATCTCGGTGATCGCATTAACGAGCTTGTAGTCGATGCACAAGCGGATATCCACTCCGTTCTTCTTCAGGACGATGACGATTGGCGACGCCCATGGGCTGTCTGAGAAGGAGATGATACTGGCCTTCAGTAAACCCTTCAGCAGCTCGTACAGCTTACCGAGGAAGCGGAGCGGGGTCCGCCGAGCCTTCTGTTTAATTGGTGCGTGCCCCTGCACATTGATATCGCACACGACACCGTAGGCTGGAGGCGGCAGGGCGTTGCCGCTCGCGATCATGATCTTCTCGTGGCCCTTCAGCACGCCAACCAGGTCCGCTTGCTGTTTCTCACTGAGCTCGTCATTCTGGACGTTCTGCCCAGAGTAATCCAACGTCGTCTCCGACGCTTCAGTCAAATCCGGCAAGAACGCCAGCTCCTGCGCGTAGTCTGTAAGCTCGATCTCGTTTGCTACGTGCTCGGAAATGTCGTTCGAGGTGTCATCGCCGTCATCTGACCCCTCTGCAACCATAGCATGCATGACCGAGATGTAGGTCACTTCCAGTAGCTGCTCAGGGTCGTCGATCACAGCCTCGTTCGAGTCCGGGAAATCCATGTCGGCTACTGTGGTAGTAGTTTCGGTTCCGGCTGAAACCTCGGTCGGCCCAGGGTCATGTTCCCCCCAGTCGACTTCACTACCACAAACCTCAGCCGACACTCCTCCTGGCGCTAGGCCTGCGGAAGTGACTTGCGAAGGCCCGGCACTCCATGCATCCGATTCAGCCACCACTACCTCGTCTTGACAATCAGCCGAATCGTCGTTCACCGCATCATCACCTTCGTCTGAGTCTTCGCCAGCTTCCAGGACGTCTACAGAGGTAACCGTCGCCCCCTGGCCGGTGGCATCAGCGGCGCTGTTCGGTCTCTCGGTCATGCAACTCTGCCTGCCGGTCGGCGGCTCTTCCAGCGTAGTAGAATCGTCGGTGTCATCTGCGTCGTCGTCCGAACCATCGTTCGACCCACTAACACGTTCCACATCGGTCGCATCGGCTCGAGCGACCTCGACCGAGCCTTCACAGACTGCGGGGTCCTCGTCGTGGCCATGCTCGTGCGATGCGGGCGCTGGTCGACAGCTTCTCGACCAAACTGGTGCATCGGGCGGTCTCGGCAGGATCTTCTTCGGCGTCGGGTAGATCCGGCGCTCGACTGCTGGCGGCTGCTCAGCTAACCACTGGTCGTAGAGTCGCCGCTCCCGGCCTTGCAGGGTTTCATCACGACTCGTCGAATAGGCTAGTACTTGCCATTCCTTGTACTTTTTAGAGTCAAGCCTCGCGTAGCCCGTCTCCCGTGGCAGCTCGCCATGTGGCACCCAGAGCACTACCGAGTCGTGTTTAGCACACCGTGCCGCTGAGGTCGTAATGTTGGTGAGCCGAACCCACGTCGGTCGCCCTCGTCGAAACCCCGTTACTGTCGGCACGAGCTTCTCCGTGCGGCGAACCCACACATCGTACTCCGACCGAGGTAACCGCTGCCGCGGTACTCGGAACTCACGCCACTCACGACCAGGGATGTATAAATCCTCGGTCGGTCCACTCGAAGGCTGTGTACCGTAGGGTTCATCATCCTCGACACTCTGCGACCTCAGCAGTGGCACCATGACCTCATCCGGGAGCCGGGCGGTACCATGGAACAGATCCAGCCGGATACCGGCCGGGATCATAAAGTCCATTCCCAGGACCACGTCGACTCCTGCACTGTGGTCCATTAACCACATCTCGAACTCGTAGACCTGCTCCCATCCCAAGGTGATCTTCAGGAGAGCTCGCGTGCGGGTCTCCATCACCCCTGGGTTGATGCCACGGACTTCGAGACTTCGCCCGTGGTCCAGAACCTCACGTACACGGAGCCTCTTGGCGAAGCTGGCAGAAATCACGCTAACATTCGCTCCGGTGTCGAGAAGGATCCTCGTTCGCGCGTCATCCACCGCGCCATGGACCAAAGCTCTCATTCGCTTCCTCTTGTCGTACTGTTGGGACGACCACCACCCCAATCTCTCGCCGGGTAGTAATTTCACCGCCCGAGCGAGGTTTCGAGGCGGTCCCCTGACCTGGGCTAGGCTGGTGATCAAAGCCTCGGTCGGGTGTCCATCACGTTCACCATCATCATCTTCATCAATACTGGTCTCAACGAGACTTGCGTCTCGGTTCTCTCCATTTTCCGTCGATCTCACACTTCCATTGTTCTTCAGGTCGTCAGGCCGTTTGCTTTCGCCTGTGAACGCGAACAGATAGTCCGCATCAACAGCAGGCTCAGCTAACTGTGGCAGCCCGATTGGGACCAACCCAGTTTCAGTTGGCGGGCTGCCTAGTTTAAATGGCTTCGATACACCAGGCTTTGCAGCTCTGGCGACAGATCCTTCTTGTCGACCTTGGACTTCAGGAGCTTGGTGAGCTCATGGAGTGCTTCGCACTTCACCTGCTTGCACAGTTTGCACCGCCGGTAGCAGAAGTGTACCGAGTGGGACGGGCTTCCGCACGCGGCGCACGGCCCATACTGGCGCCGGCTGTCTCGTTCGCGGTTGGGCGGTCCTCCTCCGTTCCTGAAGCGTCGGTTGTCAGACCGAGCGAACGTTCCTTCGGCTGCGGCCCTTCGCTCAGCGTCGTTGGCGGCCGCGACATGTCCCGTAGAGTCGTCCGAGTCATAATCCGCATCCGAACCCTCGTCCGAACGCTGATCATCCGAGTACTGGCGCTCATCTTCGAAGTATTCCTCGTTCACCTCACCGGCACGTCGGGATGCGTACGAAGCTTCGTTGCGCGCACGGACCGAGCCTCCGACGTTCCATTCTGCCATGACATCAGCTAGCGCGTCGACCAAAGTCACCCTCGATCGGTACGGAGATGTATCGCGTCGGTCCCGGCGGCGGTCGTCATCGCGACGATCGTTGCGACGGTCGTCGTCACGGTAGCGTCGTTCACGACGGTATCCACCACGAGAATCCTCGTTCGACCTCGCATCACGTCGGCGACCATCATCTTGACTCCTGGAGCGCCGGAACGACGACTCGCGAGTTGATTTGCGGTCGCGGTGGCGCAGGATGTCGTTGATCATGTCTTCGAGGTTATGAATGCTCTTGACCCGCACGTGGCACAGACGGTCTTCTAAGTTTCCGTCATCACACGTAACCAAGAAGTGCTCCACGTGGTCCTTCGCGTCGCGTCCACCGTTCTCAAACTGTACGCCGGCGTTGCGAGCATAGCCGTTGAGCCGGTTGAGGTAGTTACATACGTGCTCCTTGTCCTCTCGCTTGGCCGAGTAATACCGTGCCTTCGCAGACTGGGAGAACTTCGAACAGTAGTACTTGATGAACGCCTCGCTCAGCAACTTCCACGAGCGCCTCGTCTTGCGCGGGAGCTGACGGCACCAGTGCAGGGCTCCATCCCTGAGCTTGAGTTCGAACGGCATGCACCACTCGTTGGGGGGTGCATGGGTTCCCTTCATCTCGTAGATGAACGTTCGGAGCCACTGCATGGAGTGCTCGCTCTTGTCGCGCGTCCCGTAGAACGGCTTGATGTTGGCGAGTGGTAGATGTGTGGCGATCTCGAGCTTCGGGGTTGAGCTCTGGTTGTCGGTCGCACTAAGTTCGCGCACCTGACGAGCCCATTCGCTCGGCAGATCACCCTCGTAGTCGTCAGACGCAAGGTCATCATCACTGTCCGACGAGTCATCTCGGGGGTCGTAACGACGGCTGGATCGGCGACCGGTCGCTGCGCGCGTGCCAGGCGTTGCGTACGAAGACTCGGTCTCCCTAGCCAGACGTTCACTGCGGTCCGCAGATCGCGGGGTTACCATGTGCGAGTCTTGCATGTAAGGCGATGCCTCACCCTTGGCAGCAAAGACTCCGTCACTAGTGGTGGTCTTCTTTGGGGTCTCCGGTAGCGGGACCTTGGATGGGTCAACCACTTCCGAGGTCGAACGAAGCTTCGTTGAGCCTCGGTCGGCTACCCCGAAGGCGTCACGCAACTTCTTCCTCCACTTGGTGAGCGCTGCAGCGGCGGCAGTCGGCGTCCAGCTCGCGAGCGCGGCCTCCGTCGGGAGAATCTGGGGCTCGCACCCCATCGCACGCAGGAGGTCCACCGTGTTCTGGGCGACCTGCCGAGTGCTCGTCGAGTTGATCGGCGTGGCTAGCGCCCCTCCGAGGTCCATCCAGATGGCCTGGCGGACCTGCTTCGGGGAGAACAGTTGCATCCACTCACTCTTGGTCTTCATCAGCTCCAGGCATCGGCCCAGAACCTTGTTGGCTGCCGGAGTATCGCCGTTGAGGGGAGGACGAGTGCCGACCGGCTTGGAGGTTGCCCCTCCTACCGTCACCGAGGTCTTGAAGTCCTCGGTTGCACCGTCATCCGCGTCGTAGGCGGGCTCGGGGCCCGGCATATCGTTGAATGTTTCGGAGAGGTCGCAAGTGATCGACCTCGATCCTCCACTGCGGCCTGCCGACACCACCGCAGCTTCCGAAGTCTCGGACATCACAGTCCGGACATCCCAGTCATCGTCTTCATCATCTTCCTTGGCGTCCGAGGAATCCATCGCCGTGTCGTAGCTCGCCGAACGCTCGTCGATCGACTCCATCCGATCCGTCGCTGGGGTCGAGAACGAGCTTCCGGAGCACACCGAAGCCTCGTTGCGCGTTCCACTTGACTTGACCGGCGTCGCTGGTACCGCTGACTTGGTCCCCTTCGCCATCTTCTCACTTCTTCTTCTTCTTCGCTTCTCTTCTTCTTCTTCTTCTTCTTCTTCTTCTTCTTCTTCTTCTTCTTCTCCTCCTCCTCCTCTTCGCTCGTTGGGCTAAGACCTACAACAACCCAGACACACAGAAGGTCACACCAATCCCGGGTCGCGGCACCAGTTGTGGTGTGGTAATACCACTAAAATTCTCTTCTACCAAAAGGTATTAGAGACACCAACAACACGCTAACCCGCAAAGGTAAGCGCTTATTGGATCAAAACCTGAAGACCAGGAACGATCCCTTACACCGTGTCGGTTGCAAGCGCCTCTGTGCACCTTAGGTTGTCAACCCAAAAACCTGTACCACTAGCCACGAGCTAAGGCTAGGATACTATGTAGCGCTTTCGCGCAACCCCACTGCAGTCCCTCAGAAAGGAAGGGTACCGGCGTGTTAGGCCTTATACAGGGGGACCAAGGTAAAACCTCGGTAGGTAGACTAATACACTCAGGGACCACAAATATACAGTGAACGACACTCCTATGTCGCTCTTGCCTCTCCGGCCACGCCAACTCTTGGCGCCGCCAAGGAAACTCTCGGTCAAAGCACGATAAGCTCCCCGACAGGCATCCACACGCAGCCGAGCGTGTCCAGGCACCACAATAAGCTAGCTACACTTACCGAAGTCGGACTTGACCCTTGTTGGCTTTGGGGGAAGACTGTCTTTTTATTACTGAGTTTTATGAGGCCCAGGGGGCCTCGTTCTGGTCATCCTATGATGAGTCCTATGTCCCTATACAAATATCTAGTGTGAACGATCGCAATAAGGCGATTCCGGACACATCAAATGACGACCGCGGCCACACTAATAAGTGCGGTCGAAGTACGCAACTAAATGCATCTGTACCTAAAAGTGGGTACCACGAAGCCTCGCTCGGGGTTCTATTAGGACCCGACGAGGCTCCGGCCACTGACTGTCGCTCCAACGAGGATAATGTCGTCATCCAATCAGAAGCAGCCATCTCCGTCTCTCGCTGGGCCTACCCTTGATTACCTTTGGTTGAACTTGATTGTTGGGCCGGCGGGTCGACACCGTTGGAAACAGTCATTTTCCAACACCACAAGCTGCAGTGCGTCCTGCTCCGTCTTGGATAGCCAAAACGGAGCGTGCGAGCTTGGACGTGCGTCGGCCTTCATATTCAGCGAAAATTCAACTGGGCGCGATACTGGCAGCTCATTGGGTAGCTCATCTGGAAAACAGTCCGCGTAGTTGGACAGCATGCTCCCGATTGTTGGTGGGGTCGGCGATGGCGGGTTAGATGCAGTAGCCGTAGATGTCGAGCTGCTGGGCGCCGCACGCACTACATCGCCAGCGAGGACATTTCTTCTAACATCCCACTCATCCTCGTCGTCCAGCGCATCGCCTTGGTCGCCGTTCGAGTCGCACTGCGTCAGTCCGGTTGCTTCTGCTTCCTCGGCCATCACGAAAAACCGCTCAGCATCTTCGATTAGCCAGTAAGGGTCCAATAGGTCAAAATCGAGAATAACCTCGTGCGTGGGCCAATTGATGGTCGGATTGAATCGAGAAACCATGGCTTGCCCAAATTCACGTTGTGCGTAGCGGGGAGGTTCCACTCCGAGAATTGCATACCCTCGAGCCGACACAGCCCTTCAAGCATGATATCGGCTTGCACCTCGTTGACCCACTGCGCGTCGGTGACCGAGCCGTCGAAACGTTCTGCAATCGCCTTCTTGCGCCGCACCACTTGAGTCGCTAGGCCCTTGCGCATCACAATGTGATCTGCACCGCTGCCAGCATAATCTTCACAAGAGTGCTGTTCACCCTGCCCTTCAGGACCAGCAGTTGGTTCGACCTCGATTCTTATCTTGACCGGCGGAACTTCTTATCCCAGCTGCGTTAATTGTTAGCCGTTCAAAGAGCTCTGTCTCGACCTTGGCTTCTTTTCCTCGTAGGAATGGATACGATGGTTGTGAACAGCCATGGAGCCGTCATTTCCGCGAGGCGTACGTGCGTCGCGCTGGCGCTGATAGGTCTGCTGCTGGCGAGAAATTCGACGGGGTGGTCCTCGCTGCATGCTGCGCTTTCGGCACTGGGCCATCCGATGCCCTGGCTCCTTACAAAAGAAGCACAGGTTGCATATCTGGCACTCATATCTCGAGATCACTCGGCCGTACCATATGGCCATGGGTTCAGGCTGTGGATCTCGTGCTGGCGTGCGGTTCAGGTTACGACCGAAGCTACCAAAGCCTTGGTTTTCATTGGCGCGCTGAAACACCGATCGGGAAGATCCGCGGTTTCCATGTAGCTGGATAGGATGGGCACGCTCATACTCCATAGCCACGTTGACAGCTTCGTGCACCGGCGATACACCACTTCTGCGCGTGTCTGGGACACGAGACCGCGCGTGAAGAGCGTGATCTTGACCAGCTCACCCATCTCTTTGACTCGGCTGATGAGCTGGCGATACTTGGTGACGTATACATGCAGATTGCGACACTCACGTTGCTTCAGCTGGTAGAGCGAGTCGCGTAGACGCTCCTGCAAATCCGGCGGAATGAATTCGCGGCGCAGCGCCGCTGCAAGCGCCGTGATGTCGGCAATTTCATGCTGCTGTGTGATGTGCGACGCAGCAGCTTGGCCCGTTAAGTAATGGGCCTACTCTGGCCCACTACTTTAGCTTACACTTGTGCGCACGTGTATGAGGAAGCGTAGGTTTCTTTTACTTGAGTTAAGTATACTCGAGATCCACGAGTATACTTTAAACAATATAAAGACTCTAAGTAGCTGCTTTTGGTAAAGATGAGAACTTCTATTTTTGTTTTATGTTTCTGACTTCCTCTAAATGTAATATTCTAACATAGGAATCTGCCAACGGCTGGTTGGCAGAATTCCGCTGTTATGCATACCGCTCATTGGTTGAAAGATGTTCTTCTCAACAAGACGGACTCACTTACTGCGCAGCAACGAGCGCTACTGGCACCATTTTCTGCCCCTGCTACTTCGCCCCCAGTGGTGGAGAACAAGAAGCTTGGTTTTGCTGATCGAGCATTGAAAAGACGCAAAATGTTGCGAGAGCGGCCCTAAAATCACAGTGATACCCCCCCCCCCACCACCACCACCACCACCACTTCTTACATCTGCGAGCGCTTTTTCAGCCAGGCAAAGCATGTCTTGGGAAGCCACAGGCAAGGATTGCTTCCTGTTCATCTGGAGACCATTCTCTTTCTCAAGGTGAACCGCCAGCTGTGGGGTGTGAAGACGGTAGCAGACGTAGTGAACGCTTCAAAGTGAGATGCAGGGCGTAGTTGTGCGATATTGCGCGGTCGGCAGAAATAACGTATGTATCCGTCCAAGCACTTCCCTACAATTAGTTACTTTGTTGGTCGACTTAAATTTCGTTGCAGCCGAATTTCGGAGGGTCTGGCGTAAGGTGTGAGGGGATGGGGCACGTGCAGCGGCGCTCCCCGAGTGGAGCGAGAGAAGTGCCATTGCTAAGTCCGCAGGCGAGAGCCAACGCGCGAGTGTCCGCCCGTTATAGTTGAAGGTCAGTTTGTGACCCCACTCACTTTAACGGGCGACAATATACCTTTGGGGCATCTGAGTGTGTGGATATGCATTCAGATATGGAAATTCCCCTTCTTCAAGTTGGTATTTATCATTGATTTGATAGCCCGATAGTAATTGAATTCATTACGTAGGAAGGAGAGAAACATGGACCACGGCAAGAGATAAAAGATGGTTTTGAAGAGCTGGCAAAACTGGAAAGCGATACAACAAGTCAGCCGTAAAGCAGAATACTATTTAGACCAAGAGTGCCACGGGGCCAGGGGGCGGAGCCAGAACTAACATCTGAGGGGGGGGGGGCGGAGCAAAAATAGGGGGTAAGTCCATCTGGTCGGCCAAAAATAGGGGAAAGGCTGCCTGGCACCTCGAAAATAGAGGGGGGTACGTGGATCGACCTCTCAAAAATCTGAGTGTGGAGATCCGCCCCTGCAAGTTGTTTAGCTGCGGGGTGATCCAGCAATGAACACGGATAAGATGTCTGTGTAAAGAGCTTCGTGATAATCGATGCACCAAAGAGCAGTAGCAAGAGAGGGGGGGGGGCATCACGACAACACTGACAAATGACATTTATATTGACGCAGTTGAGTTTTCATTCCACTTCGGCGGGTGGGATGGGGGGCGTCCGTAGCCCATTTCACTAAATGGGGTTCGTGTCGCCCCCAAAGCAACCCGTTTACCGGGATGCTGCCATACTAGTATAAACGTATCGTGACGATAAAGTTTTTACCAGTGTCTCATTGGTGAGGAATGTAGTAATGAGAACATTATTACTAAATGCAATGTTATTATCATTACTCAAAGTATTCGTAGTATTATTCACCATATCAATTACTGTCGATTTTAAGTCCCGAAGATACGTAATTACAGTATGACCTGCTAATATATTGAGAAGTAGGGATGGAGACCGACCTGCCGAATAGTGCTGCGCCATCTTCTTCGCGCAGGACGAGCGCGTACCTGCGGGTTCTGACGAGCAAGCCGCTATTCGAGCATGTTGTTTCCTTCATGGACGGGTATCCGCCGGTTGTGGCGGAGTTCGCGCGTGCGCAGCGCTTCAGACCGCGCGTAGAGGGGAGATATCCGTCCTCCCGCGGTCTTTTGCCCCAATTGGCCATCATTTGCGACGAAGAGGCGGTGCTTGACGCTCTTTTAAAGCTGGTGGCAAGCCAGTCGCCGAGTTATCGGAACCCGGAGACGGAGTTCGTGGGCGTTGTGCGTTGCGCCGTGAGATTCGACAAGTTGAAGATGTTGCAGTGGATCGAGACGCACCTGGAGCTGAGCTCGTACGCGTTCGAGACGGACCTCATGGACATTGCAGTGGGTTATACCAAGGGGGTGGGGCTCATGGATTGGTTGTTGGTGCACCACTTAAAGATGAAGAAGGAGGTCTCGGCGTGGGCCTTACGACTCGCGGCCTACAGCGGGGAGCTCAGCAAGATGAAATGGCTACATGACCACGGATTCCGAGGCTTTTCGTGCACAACGGCCGATGACGCCGCGTGTGCGGGCCATACAAAAGTGCTGAGGTTCTTGCTGGAGCATCGAAGTGAGGGCTGCTCCTCGAGAGCGTTGGATCAAGCTGCAGCTCATGGACTCATCGAGGTGGTGAGGTATTTGTTCGAGTTTATTCACGGTAGAGGGGATGCAGAGCGACATCGAGTCACGGCCAGAGCCTCGTTCGCCATGACCAAGGCGGCATTGTGTGGACATGCGGAGGTGGTGGGGTTTCTAGGACGACGACAGTGTAAGCCGCTGAACAACACGCTGCTGGATGTGGTGGCGACCGGGGAGCTTCAGGTGCTGAAGGAGTTGTGTCGATACTCAAGTGAAGGATGCCTGGTCGAAGCGCGCAGACGAGCAAAGACATTGGGGCTTGCAGATATCGCAGCGTACCTCCGCACTCAAATTGTACCGACTGCTTGGACCTGCAGACTTCACCGGCATTCGCGCTCTGGGCCAAGGCGCTGTCAAAGGAAGCCAAACGCGACATAGAGAGTTGAAAATATCTCGGCTCCATGTTAATTGTTATAATGTGCATTCAACTACTGTACGTCAGGTATTGACAAGACTGTACAATCGATCCCAATCTTACAGAGGAAAATCTGTCGGTGTGGGCGGTGGATTGCAGTCAACAACGTGGAGGAGGAAGGTTCAGATGAATTCATCAACAGTGCGGAAAATTCGGGTAGCAATTGATCACTGAAGTTAGCCGAGACTACAGCCATAATGCTAATAGGTTTGGCGTGAAAGAATATGTCTATCAACGGCGGGAAAAATGATACGGAGGTTTGTGTCAGAATGTGACGGTCAGATCGATAAACAGGAGCGCTTGTCGTTAGGTAGCACATTATGAGGTAATACACTAACGTTTGTGCGACCAAGACCTTGACGCTGCAGGCCCTCAATTTCGAACAGCTCCGGCAGAAACTCGGTGATGGGGTTTCCTCCTAACGCCAGATCATACGGCTGAAATCGGATAATAGAGGATGGAACAGAAGTTAAGTAGCTGTTCTCCACGTAAATACTCGATCTAACGCGCCATTTTGTATCGGCAGCTCGCGAAGATTCGTCTCGAAGAAAGTGGAAAATCGGACGATTGCAAACCGAGTGGAAGGAGGCCATTGATCATGTTGACACGAATCGCGGAGAAGGCGAACAGCTTCGGGTGGGTAGTATCTGTGCAGGCGGCTTCATGTGATGGTGGGGTTGTTCACTTGAGTTTCTTGCAGCCTGGAAAAGTCACGAAAGCTTTCAGGTATTTCGACACGGGGCAATGCAGCACACGAAGCTTTACAGCAGTTCTGCGGTCAAATTTACTCCGTTCACGGTGCACTTCTGCATTAGTTGCCGTGATTCCAAGGTCGTGAAAGTTAAAGTTTACCTACCATAAAGCACGACGATAGTATCCCTGCCAGAGGGATGACTTTGGGCGTGCACATGCTGAGTCGTGTCTTCGTGGCTGCATACACATGTAGAGCCAGCAAAACAGTACCCACGCAGCGAAAGCAACATGAACAGCGTGATGAAATTTCGGTACAAAGGTGTTTGCGCTTCCGATTCCTGCTTGGTCGACAACACTTTGGAGATGCGTTGCGATAATAGTGGAGTAGCTCGTAGCGCACCAGTTTCTGTGTCGCTGCACACTTGAATCGTACTTGCTGGTGAGCAGCGTACAGTTCTTTCATGTTTGTGATGGTCATGTCGAGACTAAGCGAGAAAACACTGCGGATTGCCAAATCCGTTCAAGACCCTACCAGAACGAGCTGCGTCTCAGTTAGCATCTGTGCGAGCGTGTCATCATCTCGCAGAATGTCAATCTGAAACCCGTCAGCGGTAAGCTCCAATTCACCGACGTAACGCAGCACAATTGCTGTTAACACACTCACACTCGGACACCAGCAAAGTAAACCGACGTCGAGATTCAAGGCGCAAGAACCAGCCAGAATTGAAAACCATGGACGACCAACAGTTGATAACAAGCAGCCCAACATAAAAGCTATTGTGTCGAGCGTCTGGTAGATGTATACTCATACGAAAACCCTGCATGGTCTGGAGAACGGTGTCAAGAACTTATCGGCAAATAGTCGACGCCAACGCTGAAGTGCGCAGTAGATCCACGCAACCACCCGAGCACAGCAAGTCTGCTTGGCTCTAGAATTTAGGCTGCTACTTCTGGTTGGGGGTGCAGTGTTCGATTGTTGCCAACTAGAACTATTGCTGTCGGCAGATCAAATGCGTGTTAATTAATTAAGAACTTTGGCATAGTTATATTATAGCTGGCAAAATAATGCGTTGGCACACGATATGTACTTCTACGCAGCATTTGCGGCGTGGCGCCGTCGGTAGTCTGCTTCATCTTCACGCAAAATCTGTGCGGCGCGGTTAGCTACCATCACCACAGATGAGTGCACGTTGCCGTTCGGGATGAGCGGGATGACGGACGCGTCAGCGACGCGTAGGTTCTTGACGCCGAAGACGCGCAAATGGTTGTCCACGACACCCTCGTCCTCTGACGTCGCCATGGACGCACTACCCACCCAATGCGTATTTCTAAACACAGAGTTGAGTACCCACTCCTCCAAGTCTATCAAACACAGTGCGCATATCCGTCAGGGTGTCAACTCGTACTACTCAAACCGTGTAGTGTATAGCGTATAGCATACCTTTCGAGGAAGTGACGTCGGCGCCTGGGGTGATTTCCTTCCCGATCAGGTCCTTCTCGTCTAATAAAACATTCAAGACATAAATGTTAGTATATCCCAAGCACGCACATCCCACCCCCACTACACTCGGGCCAGCCTCACCAAGTATTGCTGCAATCTCTCGAACCACGCCAATGGCCCACGTGATCTTCCAGACGTCTCCTGCTCGAAGGTGCTCAGGCTTGTGCTCCGGCACCTCCGACACAACGCGCGGGATCAAGTGGTCATCGATGTCGTTGTCGTCGACGTAAGCGTCTTCGTCGTGAACGAGCACTACGCGATTGCGCGCGAGCGGGTGAAGCAGCGCGATCGTGATGATCACCTCCGTCACGTGGTTGAGCTCCGCACTGTTGGACATGTGCGGCTCGGACTTGCGTGGAAACAGCGTGAGCTGGATTTCGGGTATTGTCGAGCCTGGGGGGATCAGAAACGCCCCTGCACTAATGCCAGCCGAGCCGAATAGACCGAAGCTCGACGCGTTGGTGTGCTTAGTGTTGGTGGCCTGGAAGTACGAGTCTAACTCCTCCCTGTGTCTCGCAGACAAGATAGTCAGGATCCTGGCGTCAAAGCGACAGGCAAGTGGGGGGACTTACTTGAGGTCGACGGCCCGTGGCAACTCACACTCGAACGTCATCCCAATGACGGGGTGGTCTTGCAGGTTCATCCCGACACGCGGCAGGTGCTTCTTCACGGGGAGACCGACTTTCTGAAGCGTGTCGCGATTCCCGAGTCCAGACAGCATCAAAATCTTGGGCGTGTTGATCGCCCCCGCCGTGACGATGACTTCGCCGTGCTCAGCGAGACGAATGAGCTGCTCCGTGCCGTTCCTGTAGCGAACTTCCACACCTTCCGTCACGTTATTATCATTGATCCTGATCCTCTGCGGTCATTCCAACAACAAGCATCGTCAGATTACCGATTGAACCGTGTATCAAAGGAAGATATACCGCACTCACCGTGACGGTCGTGTCGAGCATTAGGCGGAAGTTGCTCTTAGTGGACTTCCCCGTCTTGGTGTCCAGCATGGGTCCGAGGAAAGCCTTGGCAGCGCTCTCACGCACACCGTCGCGGGTGTTAAAGTGGTAGTACCCAGCCCCATATCGCCCGCCGGGTGCATTAAAGTCCGCTGTCCGTGGGATTCCCACCAGCTCGCACGCTTCAATGAACTCGTTGGACAGCGCCGTCTCCACCGCAGGTGGACTCGTGCGAAGAAACCCTTGAGTGCTGTGGTAGCTCGAATTGGGTCCGTCAAAGTCCTCGATCGTCATGTAGATGCCCAACGCCTCCTCCCACGTCCACTTGTCCATCTGCCACCGCTCCAGATCGGACGGCAGCGCTCGCACTAACTCCATAATCGTCGTCAGCCTCATCCAATGCCCACACAAACTTCCCTGCAACAGTCGTTACCCACCGTAGAGCATGGCGTTGTGGATCCCACAGCCGCCCAGCGCCTTGGCCACATTCACGTCCGGGTACGCCCAGTGCAGCGACGGCGTGTTGGCCACGTTGGTCCAGTAGAACGGCACGTCGAACGGCGTCAAGCCCTTGGCGTTCAAAGGCGACGGGATCGCCTCCTGCAGTCAATAACTAAGATCGTCAGTACTCTCAGCTTCCACCCCTCTCACATCTCCCCTCCCCTCTTGCCCCTCACCTTGCCGCCCAGCTCCGTCTGTGACGCGTTACCCGCTTCGATCAGCAGCACGCGCCGCCACGGATCGTCGCTCAGCAGCTTGGACACCACGGAGCCCGCCGGTCCACCGCCGATCACGATGGCATCGAACTGCGGCACATATTCACACCCAAACAAAGCACCAGATCAAGACCCTCTTATGACCACGCGCAGATTCGACCGGCGACGCGTCTTTACCTCTTCCTCCAGCACCAGCGGCGTGATCACCGACGGCGGTGGAGGCGCAGCCAGATGCGCCGACCCCTTCAGCAGGCGCAACACGATCGCAATGCAGCTCACAGCGCCTGCGAGCAGCAGGAACAGCGCCAAGCCACTCACGAGGATGCGCGTGCGGCGGCCGATGCGACGCGAGACGCCCGAGTGCAGCAGCGGTGAGCGCTCATCACTGAAGCTGGCGGCCATGGACGAATATATTCCTGCTTGTCAATGGGCTGGACGCCTGGCGGACTCGGCTGACTGGACGCCTGCGTGGCCGATTGAGAAATGCAACCGCTGGCGTGCGTGAGGTCCATCTGGGTGGCATGTGATCTCATCGACGGCGTTTCACACGTCGCATGCAGGCTGCATCTCGTGTGGACACACTGGTTTCCTATGGACAGGCATACCGTCTCGGCAGTATGCTGGATGGTGCTCGGTTTTCGTGGTACGGCATCCCGCCACCAGTTAATACATGCTTCAGCACCGAATGCTTTCCCGGGTCAATTGAGGATACATGCGATGATTTCGCTGACCAGAACTGCAAATCGGTACTCATTTTGGGAAAAGCTCCAGCCGTTACATCCGCTCGAACAGCTACTGTCTTTGTTATAAATGACACTCTCGTACTTAACGGGATCTTATCTCCTTCTATACAACCCCCAAGTCACTTTTGGTCCTTTTGCTGGTTCTAAGGACAAAAACGACATGTGATATGCTATTATGACATTTTTCAATTGTAGCACTTGCCATTATGGACGATGGTGGACACTACGCATAGCACAGTATTTAAAGAGCGGATCAAAGGCTTTCTATCCATATCAGTAAGATGGCTTATCTTTAAAAAACAACGCCAGCGTAAGCTTTTAACTTTTGGTCCATCTTTTTGACCTTTATTTCGCGGGTGTTGGAGCTAAGAAGCTACACAAGGCCGCGAATGCTTATGTAACTGCAGTTCGTTGCTGCACAAATATTGCATTGATACGTCCCAATTACAGTAGATCCCCCAGTGACTTGGCTCATTTCATTCGTATGTTTCTACGTCTGTGGGTGTGAATCGAGCACTCGCGAAGTGCAGCTGGAGAACCCCCGAATTGCGCAGATCCATGGTGGGTTGAAGATGGCAAAGTAGAAGTAATATTACCAGCACTATTATTTATAGTAGTGACATATTTTCTCAATACTATAGATATAGCACAATATTCACAGTGCATTAGTAGTAATACAATTGTACTGATATCATGTCTACTACTCTGCTGACTACCCCCTGCCCGTGATGATTTCCTTGCTGCGCAGGTACCACCTTGCCCAGTGCAGAATGTTAAGAGCTACCCAACACAACAAAAAGTTGCGAGACGTTCATAGCGGGCTCGTTGCGTGATTCAGAGACGTTTGTATCGAAAGGCAACGTTCGAGAAGTGCTAGGCATGGGCTCAAGCTATCTACTTGAGGGGCTGGCGACACTTGTTGTACCACAAGCGTCATCACCAGCTCTATAATACCATGAATGCGGCAACATAAGAGTTTGACGCTACCAAGCGGCAGCCTCGACACATGACCTCCTCAGCTCGAAGCCTCACCAAGCCATCTGGGCTTTCCCCATGTTGGCGCGAAAGAAAGTTCGGCCATCCCACCCTTATTCGTTCGGTGGCTGTAGCCTACGTACGTCGGATGCCTTTCGCCAGCAACTCATTATCGAATCCACCCCCAAGCCAGCGAGCGACCAACACTCTCCGAGCAGCCAACAGCAACAAAACTACAATGCGCGAGATCCTTTCCATCCACTTGGGCCAGGGCGGCATCCAGACGGGCAACGCCTGCTGGGAGCTCTACTGCCTGGAGCACGGCATCCAGCCGGATGGCACCATGCCCAGCGACAAGACCATGGGCGGCGGCGACGACTCGTTCTCGACCTTCTTCTCCGAGACGGGCTCGGGCAAGCACGTGCCGCGCGCCGTGTTCGTGGACCTGGAGCCCAGCGTCTGCGACGAGGTGCGCACGGGCACGTACCGGCAGCTGTACCACCCGGAGCAGATCATCTCGGGCAAGGAGGACGCGGCCAACAACTACGCGCGCGGCCACTACACGATCGGCAAGGAGTACGTGGACATTGTGCTGGACCGCGTGCGCAAGCTGGCGGACGCGTGCACGGGTCTGCAGGGCTTCATGGTGTTCAACGCCGTGGGCGGCGGCACCGGCTCCGGACTGGGCTCGCTGCTGCTGGAGCGCCTGTCGGTGGACTACGGCCGCAAGAGCAAGCTGGGCTTCACGATCTACCCGTCGCCGCTGGTGTCGTCGGCTGTAGTGGAGCCGTACAACTCGGTGCTCTCCACGCACGCACTGTTGGAGCACACTGATGTCGCTGTGATGCTGGACAACGAGGCCATCTACGACATCTGCCGCCGCTCGCTGGACATCGAGCGCCCGAATTACACGAACCTCAACCGGCTGATCGCGCAGGTGATCTCGTCGCTGACGACGTCGCTGCGCTTCGACGGCTCGCTGAACGTGGACATCACGGAGTTCCAGACGAACCTGGTGCCGTACCCGCGCATCCACTTCATGCTGAGCTCGTACGCGCCCGTGATCTCGGCCGAGAAGGCGTACCACGAGCAGCTGTCGGTGGCCGAGATCACCAACAGCGCGTTCGAGCCGACGTCGATGATGGCCAAGTGCGACCCGCGCCACGGCAAGTACATGGCGACGTGCCTCATGTACCGCGGTGACGTCGTCCCCAAAGACGTGAACGCGGCCGTGGCGACGATCAAGACGAAGCGCACGATCCAGTTCGTGGACTGGTGCCCGACGGGCTTCAAGTGCGGCATCAACTACCAGCCGCCGTCGGTGGTGCCGGGCGGCGACCTGGCCCGCGTGCAGCGCGCCGTGGCCATGATCTCGAACACGAGCGCCATCGCGGAGGTGTTCTCGCGCATCGACCACAAGTTCGACCTGATGTACGCGAAGCGCGCGTTCGTGCACTGGTTCGTGGGCGAGGGCATGGAGGAGGGCGAGTTCTCGGAGGCTCGCGAGGACCTGGCCGCGCTCGAGAAGGACTATGAGGAGGTGTCGGCCGAGACCGCCGAGGGTGATGACGAGGAGTTTGGTGAGGAGTACTAAGTACACACTCCAGATCAAGTTTATCGACAGTCCCCAGAGATCATCACCACCAGCTGCCGGTCTGTAGAGCTGTGATGCAGCAAGGACGCTTCCACTTCGCGCTGGCCTTTACGTGGCCACTCCCAGAAGCCCGCTGACGATCGCAATGAACTAAGTCAGAAGAAGATTTTTTTAGGATCGAACAGCAATTTTGTATGGCGTAAGCACACGATCAAAACTCAAGGCACAGTGCTTCTCACTGCGCGTTTTGCTTTCACTTCTATTACTTCCCTCAGGAATGGACTCTGCGTGTTCGTTCTTTTTGTGAGCATTTCGGAGACTTGTGATGTTCTCCTTTGTGTTGGATCGGCCCGACGAAGATCTTCGAGAGCGTGGCGATCCTCTTGAACGAGTTGCGCTTGTGGCGATCCCCCGTTACCGTAGCTGACCCGTTCGAGCCCGGGGCAACATCAGCAACAGCCACAGGCCTCTTACGCCCAGCACTTCTGGCAGATGCGGCCTTGACCGACTTCTTGTGAAGCAGTTCGGCCGTCACCTCCGCAACAGCCAGCAACGCGTTCGTCTGGATGATCGACGGTCGCTGGGATTGGCTTCTCGACCGTTGCGTTCCAAGAGTGCGGTCGATGATCGCCGCGAAGTTCAAGCACGCCGTCTATCAAAGGCACAAACCTAGTTAGTAAGTTGGTGTAGATCTTCACCGATACAACAACGTACCACACAGAACTCCATGTTCTCGGCCAGTTTGGCCTCCACGACCATCTCGCGCTCTCTCCTGTCGGCGAGCAGAGCAGCCGCCTCGCTCGAGTTCTTGCGCATGATGTTGACGCGCTCGATGCCCAGTCGGTTGAGTAAACTGATGTCCTTGATCGTCTCGCTGAAGACCTTCTGCAGGAGGAAGAAGTGGTTGATGATCTGCACTTCGGTCGAGTGAGTGTACTGCTGCTTCGAGATCGGGTCCTCCGTCCGATCTGTCGAGGGCGCCGAGGACGCGGACATTGTTCGAGTCGAAAGTGATGGGATCCGGAAGGTCTCAACTGCGTCGATCACGGCTTGCGACTCGGTCCTGGCTTGGTCTTCTTGTCTCGACTCGGACGGAACTTCCTCTAGGATCTTCTCGGATTTCTCGCGCGTACTGGGGAACGCGTGCATCAGACTCCGAACCATTGCAGAGGACTCGTCCGGCTTGATCTGCTTCTGAGCTCGTCGCTACAGTAACATCCACGATTAGTGTCAAGATACTTGTACTACTCGTACAGATCCACACTTCACCTTTTTGAGCATCTTTTCCTGCGCGTACAGCTCGTAGCAAATGTAGAACTGGCCGCCGACCAGCGTGAGCGGCATGGCCGTGTAGCACGAGCTGAAGATCATACCGACAATGTCCACAAGTTTTCCCAGCGACGTTCGCGGATACAGATCGCCGTACCCGACAGTCGTGAAGCTCACGAGCGAGAACCACGTCGAGTGCAGCATGTCCGTCATCATAGTGACGACGGTGTTTTGCACGAGAACACGCTTACCGACGGGCAATCCTTCCGTCATCTCGGGCGTCAAGACGTTCTTGTGCCACCACATGCAGCTCTTCCCCACAAAACACTCGGTACCGCGCTCAAGCTCGAAGAAAACTGCCGCCGAGACCACACAACCCAAGAACAGGAAGAAAAGCTATCATACACACAAAGGAAAAGTGTTAGAAGACCGAAGATAGAGAAAAAAAATAGAGAACTGTGTACACCTTACCGGTAGTGCGAGCCGCTCCACAGTAAGCTGTGCTGTTCTGATCAGCACTCGTGACCCGGGAATGTGCGAGCCAAGCTTGAGAATGCGGAGGCTCTTGAGAAACCGAACCATGGAGAAGAAGGACGGCAGCGTTGGCACGACCGAGTACGTGGGCCACTCTCCGACCATGATCTCCACCACCTCGACGTAGAACGGAACCAAAATGATGAGACTCGCCAGAACTTTCATATCCCCCCAAATGTGGCGTCGCACTGGGTGCGAGTACACGCGCAGCGCCAGCTCAAGAGTGAACAGAAACCCAAACAGGAACTCAAAGTAGATCCAGTAGGGCTCCATGTCGAACATGAACTGCACCGGGGGGTTGCACAGCCGACTGTTGCACACGTACGTGATGCCATGAGCTGACGGGAAGACGTCGCTGCACGAGAGAGGGAAACTCTCCGAGCCAAAATTCACACCCGACGCATAGCAAGTCTCGTCTGGATCGCCTAGCTCGCAGTCGAAATCCACAATCTGCTCCGTCACTTCGACCGATAGACCGGATCCCGTCCCCGATACTTCCTTGAACACGTAACACCCCGGGTCGTCGTATCTATTGCAGAAGGAGTGAATGTTGCGCTGGCACAGAAATGTCCGCTGGCCTGTATTCTGCAGCTCCGAGGTCGTCTGCAGGTAGAAGACCGCGATACTGAGCACTATCGTGTACATGCGGACTTTGTTCACAGCGCGAGCGAGTGGCGTGTCGTGCCGGTACTCGAAAATGTTCCAAATCTCCGCCCTCAAACTCTTTGGGTCTACATGATGATCATGGTGCGAGATGGCCTTCACCGCTTTGGCGCCTAGTGCTGCAATGGCGCCTTTGGCGCGGTTGATTCTTGAAATACTGTGGGAGCCGAAAGTGTGGGTACCTTTGCTCGTGAGTTTACCACTCGACATGAACCGATGCAGGTCCGTCTCTTCTTCTATTGGGGTTCTCAACGCCAGCAGCAACTCGTGCGCCTCTGAGCACACGCGAAAGTGGAGTTTGATGGCCGACACGACGCCGTCTAACGCCTGAGAAGCTTCATCACTACGCCGTTTAGTGCTCTGAATTACAGTCTCTAGAGTCGCTGGAGCACCCGATGCAGTCGCAGGAGGAGAGGTTATATGTTGAAGTGAGGCACTCACTTCCAAAATTGCCTGCGACAACTGATAGAACCGATCGCACGTGTTCGAGCTCGCATACTTCATGGTATGCGCCTCAATTTTCTCCAATTCGTCGTCTTCGTCCCTGCCAGCAAGAGCGTTGATAATCTGCCGTCGAGACATGTCCGCGGAGAGCTTAGAGGGGTGCTTCTTGCGCTGCGGTTGATTCTGCTTCGTCAGCCTTAAATTTTCTGCATATTCTTCGTATTCGGCCCAGGCCAGTTCGTATTTCACGCCGATAATCGCCAGAGGCATCGAAAAGTACACCGTCCCGAAGATCATAACAATGCACACGAGTAATAGCGACCCGGCATTGTGAAGCGATGGCACTTGACTCCCGTAGCCTACTGTTGCAACCCTACAATAATTCAGATTTGACGTAAAAAATTAGAGCTCTTGCTACGACGATAGCGTTTAGAAGCACGTACGTACGTGAGCATGACGAAGTAGCCGGTGTTTAGAATATCGGTGAAAGTGCAGGTCTTCAGGTCGTAACACGGCTCGGCATAGAAAATGGCAGTGGCAAACACCATCACCACCGTCACCAAAAAGAAGAGCTGTGCGTACTACGAGTTAGCTAGAGAATAAGCGTTCGAGTTAGAGTTGAAGTTACCGTACCGTAATCGTTAGAGGTGCGATGGAATTGACCGCGGCCTGGAAGAGCACCTTCGTCCCGACGTACGCGTAGGCTAGTACAATTAACCGGATGGCTCGCAAGATGCGCAAGTTGAACATGAACGTGTATGCAAACTCCGTGTCGACCCCCGCCGCGAGTAATACAAGTCTAGGCACAGCAGCGATCGCCGCTAAGAGTGTTATCCACGTCGAGAGGGATCTCCAGAACTGCGACGGATTCGGGGCACTCAACCATCGTACGACGAACTCAAAGACGAAAATTAACGAGAAGAGGACTTCAACGGCGACGAACGTGCTATCGCCAGGCATGTAGGGGTATCCAGGATCAGTGCTACCGAACCGGGGCCCATCAACCGTCTCGCTCGCCATTGCACACACGTTGATAATGAGAAGAATCATTAGAAGCTGCTGCAGCCGCCACCCGACATTTGACTCCTCCGGGCTTGAGAGATAAAAATTAATTCGAGTCTTCAACGGCATGGCACGGATCGTCTCGGGTGACCGAAGCAACGGGAGGTCGTGCGCGAATAGTTTAGCCACTGCTCTCCGAATACGCCGCAGCATTCGTCTTCCGCCCCTTCCAGAAAATCGAGGTTGACTTCGAGAGTTTTCCGAGTCTTGGTGCTTGATAATGGTCGTTGTGGTAGAATGAGCCACGGTTAGAGATGCAGGAGGACCGACGAGCGGGGGCTCATCTAACGTTACGTTGTCGTCGTTGGTATCATCAGGTGGAGCCTCGGGTATATCTTCTTCGGTCGGACCTACAGCCTCATCGGTCGGTAGACTGTGGACTTCGTCCTCCTCCTCCTGCTCCTCGCTCCAGGTCCTCTCCTCGGTGACGTCCCTTATGTGCAGCATGGCTCATACGCTGGATATCACGGCGGCACCTTCCCTCTGAGGAGCACCGAAACACGAGTGCCGTGAGTGCTGCGCTCTCGTCACCGGCACAGCAAGTGGAATTGAGAGGCTAGCCCGCCCACTTGGAACCGCGAAACCAACTGTGGCAGTCCCATTTTGGCATGGGCGGGCATTCCGGTTATTTTCGTCGTCGTCTGACTGCGGGATAGTCAAAAAGGCAAGGACTCTGTACATTTCACAATTAATACGAACTGCGACCATCGTGCGGGCTCATTCGTGCGAACTCAGTACCTGTAGCTACTCCGACCCTGCAGAATACGGAACTGTATCATGGAGTCTCTATGGCTTTCCTCGAATATGCTTTAAATGATGAGGCGCTCGCGCTGGTCAAGGCTGCAACGTAGCACTACTAACCATACAGGCAGAAAACGCCGTTCACCAATAACTTCATCGAACCTCATCAGTACTTTGATGAGGTTCGATGAAGTTATTAGTACACTACGTATTAGTTGTAGTTCACCACAGCGAACGGTTTTACGTAACACCACCCCATCACTGTATTATAGAGTCGAACCCTTATACGGAGCGTATATCGATGCACTCATGCTCACGTGTTGGTGCCTGGCTCAATCTGAACCTCGTCACTATCGACGACGTCGCTAGAATTCCCGCTGTCGTGGTCGTTGTTCACCCGCAGTATCTCGCTGGCCGGCAGAAGTGCGTCAGCGTGTGCGTTGTGGAGTCGCAGCGTCCTCTTCGTTTTAGTGCCGAGAATGCGCTCGATCATCGACGCGAAGTTCAGAAACGCCGTCTGCAATGGAGGAGAACCACGTTAGATTTTCTACCGGTAACCTCCTAGTTAAGAGAGGGGCTTTCGTACCATGCAGAAGACCATGTTGGTCGAGATCTTGGCCTCGACCGCTTGCTCGCGCTGCCTCACATCGGCAAGCTTCGTCGCAATCGACTCTGCTCCTGAGCCAGACGATCCTTTTCGCGCAGTGGCGACTCGCTCAGTACCGAGGCGATTGAGTGAGCTCAGATCTTCGATCATCTCGTTGAACACCTTGTGCATGAGGAAAAAGTGGTTGATCATCTGCAACTCCGTCGACTCCGCGGCATGTTGCTTCTCTTCCTGCACGACGTCCACTTTAGACGATGTTCTCGACGAAAGCCTTGGTGGTGATGGTGGTGATGACACCTCATGAGTAGCGGGTGCAGTTAACGAGGCGATACTGATTGAACCTCCCGTCTGTGGCGATTCGTCTCTGTTAGGCGCCATGTTCTTCTCTTCAGAGGCGTCTGGCTTGACAGGCTTCCGAGGCGCTTGCTGTGCAGTAGTAGAATAAATGATCCGTAAGCCCTAAGGTCAAATATACGATATGGTTGGGATCTCTCCCTTACCTTGAGTCTCTTCTCCTCCTTGGCGTAGACTTCGTAGCAAATGTAGAACTGCCCACCCACCAAAGTGAGCGGCATGGCCGTGTAGCAGGCACTGAAAATCGCCCCGACAGCGTCCGCCAGCTTGCCGAGCGACGTGCGTGGGTACAAATCGCCATAGCCGACCGTCGTGAAGCTCACGAGAGAGAACCAGGTCGAGCGCAGCATGTCGGTAAAGATCGTGAGCAGCGTGTTCTGGACAAGGACCCGTTTGCCCGCTGGAAGCCCTTCCGACAACTCGGGCGTCAAGACGTTCTTGTCCCACCACATGCACGTATTGCCGACAAAACACTCGGTGCCTCGCTCAAGCTCGAAGAAAATGGCCGCGGACACGCCACAGCCCATGAACAGGAAGAAGAGCTGCAAGAACAAGCCGAAATGTTAGTAAAAAAACAAATCAACTTTACAGTATTGCAAGGCCGTACCGGGATCACAAGTTGTCGCCAAGCCAGTTCTGCTGTCTTCGTGAGTACGCGAGCTCCTGGGATGTGCGTGCCCAGCTTGAGGATGCGAAAGGTTTTGAGGACCCTTATCATGCTGAAGAAGGACGGGATCGTCGGCACGATCGAGTACGTCGGCATCTCTCCGATGCAGATCTCGACGATTTCGACGTAGAACGGGAGGAGAATGATCACGTCCACAATGGCGCTGAAGTTCCCTGGAAGCTGCCGCCGAGCTGGATGCGCGTACGCTCGTAAAATAAATTCAACCGTGAATAAAATACCGAAGAAGAACTCGAAGTAGATCCAGTACGGCTCCATGTCGAAGACGGTGCTGCTCGACGTCTGGCAGATGCGGGTCTTGCACACTATTATCCCAGATTCCGAGCCAAACACCTCCTCGCAAGACAGAGGGAAGTCTAGCGAGCCAAAGTTGACCCCCGACGCATAGCAGCTCGTGTCTGCAGCTCCAATAGCGCAGTGGAAGTTCAGAGGCTCGGTGGTTACTTCGACCGTGAGGTTTGATCCAGATCCCCCGACTTCTTTGAAGACATGACAGCCAGGTTCTTCGTGTGAACGGCAGAAGTCATGGACGGCGCGTTGGCACAGAACAGTCCGAAGCCCCGTGTGCTGCAGCTCTGGTGTTGTCTGCAAGTAGAACAGGGCGATGCTGAGCACCACGAGATAAAGCCACGCTTTATTCACGACGCGAGCCAGCCAAATGTCCCGACGGTGGTCGAAGACGCTCCAGATGACGGCGCGTAAAGCGTGCGGGTCTTCGTGCTGCTCCTTCTTGGTCATGGACTGGATGGCACGAGAGCCCAACGACGTGATCTTACTATGCGCGCGTCTCAACTTTGAAGAACTCGGTGCAGTCGACTCGTTGCTGGGCTCCCTGCTGGTTCGTCGAATAGCAGACATGAGGCGGGAGCTAGCTCGACGCTCCGATCCCGTCTCCCTCTCTGTAGGTTTCCGAGCTATCAACAGGGAGTGGGCGTCGGCACAGACGCGTTGGTGGAGCTTTAGCGCGGTCATGATGGCGTCTAGCGCTTGCGAAGCTTCCTCACTGCGGCGCTTTGTGAACTGCAGAACACTCTCCAGTGTCGCAGGCTCCACGAGGGTGACAGGCGAGAGGAGAGGCTGAACAGCCAAGTGGATGTCCACAATGTCCTTCGAGAGCTCGTAGAACCGCTCACAAGTGGCCGAGCTCACGTACTTGACAGTGCGCACCTCGAGCTTCTGCAGCGTAGCGTCAGCGCCGTCAGCGTCAGGAACGGCAGAGTTGGAGTGTGGAGGTTTCTGCTTGCTGTTCTCCGCTGCGATATCAGCCGCAATCTCTTCCAAAGGGCGATTCCGCTGCTGCTCGAGCTTTTTATTGCGCGCGAACTCGTCGTATTCGCGCCAGGCCAAGTCGTATTTGATGCCGATAATCGCCAAGGGCATCGAGAGGTAGAGCGTGCCAAAGATCATGACGACGCACGTGAGAACCAGCGACCCGGGGTTGTGTATCGAGGGCACTTGGTTGCCATAGCCCACCGTCGCCACGCTGTCAAAAGAGATTTTCGCATCGTCAGTTCGTCATAAATTACCGCTATTGACTGCTTTTTGTTTACTTACGTGAGCATGACAAAGTAGCCCGTGTTGAAGATGTCGGTAAACGTGCACGTTTGGAGGTCGTAGCACGGCTCGGCGTAGAAGATTGCGGTCGCGAACACCATCACCACCGTGATCAAGAAGAAAAACTGTGAGAACACCATACAAGTCGTAAGCAACCAGTCCATACTTCCCAAAACAATGGCCATTTAGGTAAGACATACCGTGATCTTCAGGGGGGCTATCGAGTACTGAGCGGCACGTAGAAGCACTTTCGTCCCCATGAACGCGTGTGATAGAATCATCAGTCGAACGACGCGAAGGATCCGTAAATTGTACATGAGCGTGTCTGCGTGGTAAGTACCTAGGTATCAGACCCGGTCGCGACGCCGACAAGTTTTGGAATAGCAGCGATCGCCGCCAGTAGACTCACCCACGTAGCAATTAACCTCCAGAACTGAATTTGACTCGGTGCACTGAGCGATCGTGCCGCGAACTCTACACAGTAGATGACTGTAAACAGTCCCTCGATGGAATTGTACGAGCTGTCGTCGAGCATGTAGTGGAAATCCGGGTCTGTGCCTCCGTGACGCGGTCCATCGAGAGTCTCGCTCGTCATGATGGCGATATCCACGAACAGCACGAGCATTATCAGTTGGTTGAGGCGCCATCCGATCAACGTTTCTTCCGGCCTGGACAGGTACAAGTGGATGCGCGCTCTCCAGGAGATCGAGCGGATGGCTTCAGGCGAGCGCTGGAACGGAAGCTCACGAGTGAGGTAGCTGGCCACAGAATCGGAAAGCCGAAGCAACCGTCGCTTGACTGGCTGGCGAGTGGTTTGAGATCCGAACCGCCTTGACCAATACCCAGACGGACGTCCCTCATCGAATGTATCAACTGACCCCCTACTCAAGGTCACCGCCCCCCCAGTCGGTCACCGTCCCGTTCATCAGCTCTTCCGGACCAGGAGACGGTGCGGTGGGTTCGTCATCACGCCTCGGTTCGTCCTCCGCCTCGTTGCTAACTTCACTCACGGAGAACATTGCCACAAGTGCTCGGAGGAGTGTTCGGGCAACGCCCAGAAGAGTAATGAGCCGGCCACGAATACTCTTCAAATGTCCGCTGCAAAACGACGGTATTTTTGGAGGCGAGTCACGTAACCTCGCATCCTTGTCTCAACGACTCGACGTTCAAGCGAACACCAGTTAGATATTTTGGTGTTGCATATTGTGGTTCTCGATCATTCAAGCCACGTAGCTCCATACATTGATGTAGCATTTTTGGTGCTTCTGATGCGTGCTGTACCATATTAGCGCTACTCTATTCTAATTAATGGCTTAGCTTCGACTTTGACGACTCTTGTGCTTACTTGGTCCGACATCGACCCACCAATTGGCGTTCGAGTTGGCGTTGTTGCGTTGCGACTTTCTATCGTAGCGGTCGGCCTCGGTACCTGGAGAATCTTCACTCTCGGTGTGTTGGCGCCCGCGTCGCTTCTCCTTGTCCGAGCTGCGCCTGGGCTTCTTGCCGTTTTTCATGTACCACATCTGCCACGACGAGTACCAGTGCAGCCACGTCCAGTAGTCCCCCCACTGCTCGTCCGTCACGAGGTGCTCCAGCCCTGGAGGTGCGATCGGGTGGTGGCCGTCCAAACCGAGGCGAGCGATACACTCGGCCTCCATCCCGGGTGGCCACACAATCCCTTCGGGAAGTTTGGCCATGGACTTGCTGACCTTTGAGTCGTGTTTCGACTTGCTGGGCTTGGTTTCCTTGCTTCGGATCTCCGGTTTGCTCCGTTTTGGGGGCGATTCCATTGCTGCAGCGAGGAGGTGGTCGCGATCACGCAGGGAGTTGGCTGAGTACCGACTCGATCGTTCGGGGTCTCTAGTAGTCGAGTATTTGGATCGAGACCGCTCTGCAGTATCCGAACGGTGACGTCGACCAGGCTTCTCCACCTCAATTCGGCTGTCGTCGTCGCTGGTGCTGTCGCTGCTGGAATCCGACGAGTGACTTCGCTGCTGGTGGCGTGAGCTGGTGTGCCGAGAAGAAGAAGAGCGTTTACTGTGTGTATGGTCGGCTCGAGGAATGCGTCGCTGCTGGTGGGTAGATAGATGTCTGCTTTGGTGGTGATACTCGTTCATGGCCGGCGTGTCTGGCCCGTCGGAGAAATCCTCGTCGTCGCTACTGCTTTCTTCAACCATCATATGTTGGTTCCGACTTCGCCCCCTGATATCGTGGACTGGGGTCGTCTCGTGCATTGACCTCCGGTTAGCTGGAGCCTCGGTGCGCTGCGACCTTGACCGAGTGCTCCGCTTGCGTGTCGACAGCTCGGAGGGAGAAGCGCTTCCGTCGGATTCGCCTTCCTCTTCTCTCGGATCACGCGTGGCCCGCGCGGGTCGAGGCTCGGAAGACCGCGAATGGTCGTCAAACTGCTCGTGCCGACCCCTGCTTTTGCGCGTCGTAGCGAGGTTCTCCTCTATGGCAGTGTTCTTACTTGCCTTACGCCGTGTTGATTCCTTATGCCGGTGTTCCTGCACGCTAGAGTGAGGGTTTTTATGCATCAAGACTTCATCATCTTGCCCCTGCCTCGAACCTGCGCGCACGTCGCCACTGCCGCGGACTCTAGTTTCGTCACGCTCGTTCTGCTGCTGACTCCTGCTCCGTCGTGGCAGCTTCACCTTCTTGTTGTCACGGAGTTGAGTTGCCTGTGCACTATCGACACTCCACTCCTCGGAAGCCACTTCCGCGCTGCTGTTGCGATAGCCGACGCGCGTAGGTTCCTCACCTGAACCAATCTCGCTCTCCTCGGCCGATAACTCCATGCTGGGGTCGAGTCTGTTCTGTGAACTGGGGTTTCTTTTACCGGCGGTCCGGTTAGTATTTGGACGCGCGCCAGGCTGCGAGTTTTGCCGCTTACGCTGCTCGAGGCTCGGATGCTGCTCTGGCGGGATGTTCATTCCCTCAGATTCGTATTCCTCGTCTTCAAAACCGGTCTCCTCGCCATCCTGCCAGTGACGCGACCCAGACAAGTGTGCGCGCTCATCGAAAGCCTCAGAGCTGGAATGGTTTCTCCTCTTCGTGGGCCCAAAGCCAGCGGCAGCTTGATCCATGTCCTGGCGCCGTTCGGGATCTTCACCCTGCGCGGCTAAGCTATGACCCCCTTCCGGTAATGCTCGATTCTGGCCACGCGCGATCGAAGTGCCGCGTTCCTTCTCACTCAAATCATCCGAATCGTGGACGTCCTCACGTTGATTCAGCAGCCTTGGGGTCTTGTTCGAGTTGCTACGATCGGCCAGCTCCACTCCCTCTTCATTGTCATACGACACGTCTTCCTCTGCGTCATTTGGAGTTGCAGCGCTGCTGTGTGCACTGGCACTGTGCACCTGGCGGGAGGGCGCTTCCTGTCGCGTCTGCAGGCTTGCAACCGGAGCATCGCGTCCCTCGCGTGCTTCACTTCCGTGTGGTCTGGCTTCGCCGTCCCCATCCACGCCGGAAAATCGCACACTGCTCTGCTTACGCGGCAAGTTCGCGTCACCTCGACTAGCGTGGCGGATCTGATCGGGTTGTTCGGCGGTGCCTCGTTCGTCTTCCTTGTCACTAGCCCTTCGATCTGTGGCGCCAAACACTTTTTGAGTAGCTGAGGGCTGCTTTACTGCGGACTGAACAAGTCCAGAGTTGTTAACCTCACCACTGTTGGCGCTGTTGAGCGATCCTTTGAATGTCACTTCGATCTCTTTCCCGTTGATTTTCACTTGCATATCCCCCACAGCGTGTGATAGCTGGACAGGGCTCTGCTCAGCTCCGGAAGTGCTAGCGGTGGCGCCATGACTACCTGGGTGGGTATTGAACGGCGTTGAATTTGAGGCGCGTTTCACAGTAGGTCGACCTAGCAGCACCTCGTCCATAGCCGAGTTACGCGCAGCCCATTGCTCGTCATCTACTTGACCGTTCTCATCGTCATCATCCACCCATTCACTTGTGTGCGCAGTACTGCGTCGGCTCGTCGGTGACGTACTGACCGCGCTCGAGCGAAGAGAACCGCTCGCATCAAAGAGATCCTCATCAGACCCGGAACTCTCCAAACTAGTGTCGAATGTCGTGTCGGCCTCGCCAGCTCTACCCACTGAAGACTTCCTCATCTTTCCTTCGCCGTTGACACGCTTGGCGCCCTTCGTGGTCGACGCTAAGCCATTCGAAGCTAAGCCGTTGGGACCGAGCTTGGATGGCAGCGCAGCCGTATCAGCAGTAGCAGAAGGGCGCATTCTCAAATCCGACACCTGGGCGGCGAAAGCAGCGACGTCTTCCACGTTACCAAGACTCGGATCAAGAGCTGGATTCCCCATCGAGAAGCTTGATCGACGAAGTTCTGCTGCCTTCCCCGCATTCCCACCTGTTAGCGTATCCGCAAAAGAATCCTTGCCACCCGTGAAGTCCACCCCGTCATTGGGTTTGACCGCATTTACCCTGTTTCGCACGGTATCAGAGTTCTCGAATTTTGCGAGTAGCTCCTCCACGTCTCGCTCGGGGCTCGGGCGACTTGAGTTGATTTTCTTCGCTTGTTTACCGCCGTTATCTGATCCATCGCCCAATCTGTCCTTCGCGAGTCTACTAGGTGCAAACTCACTTCCTTTTGGTGAACCGGGACTCTCCAGAGCCTCGAGTAGCTCGTCCACTTCCTGCTGGGGCGTCTTCTTACCCCGCTTGCTCTTCTTGAGTCTCTTCCCTGCTTCACCTACAGAGCTCACCATTGTCTTCTCTCTTGACGAGCGGAGCTTTTCAGCCTCTCGACGGTACCGACGCGCCATCATCTCGATCGCCGCATCCGACGACAGACCCGATCGGAGAAAAGCTGACGACTGCAGCGACTTGCGGTTGACCTTGTCGAACGAGGTAAAGAGCGGGGGTGGAAGACCCTGGCGTGGTGTCAGTCGAGCTTGTTGTCGAGCACGCAGCTCAGCTCGAGTCTCGTTCAAGAAGTCCGTGCTCAGGTTGACGTTGGCTGCAGCGTACAGTCGCTCCCACGCAAAGTAGAGCGGGATTTCGTCCTGAGACGTCAGGTCTCGACGGCGCAGGTACTCTCTCGCGTCTCGCATCGCTGCCTCGTAGGACGGCAACATACTGTCCATCTTGACTTCTGCAACCCTGCAATGGCAGCAAGTGCGAGAGGAGAGAACCAAAAATGGGTGCGTGGTGTGCAACTCGAGCTGCACACGCTTCATTTAGCGCGATAAAGCAGCCATCACCTCTCGTACTCTACTGCAGGCAACTTCCGCCATTCCAAATCAAGTGTTCTCCATCCGTATCAACGTGACAAGTATAGCCTTCTCCATGAATTCTGCTTCTTCGCATGCGCGAAGGCTCAAGATAACTTCCGTTTTGTTTGACCACATCATTTTGAAAATGCCATTGCAGTCTTGCATTGCAGTGTTTGCTCTCTTGCAATTGGGTATTGCAATCAAAGGCTTCACTGCAATTTACACTGCAATACTCTGTCGTGTTGCAATATGTTACTGCACATAAGATATTGCAATATACAGATGGCTAATACTCCTTTATTATGTACACAAAACCGAATTTTCAAGAGTCCTCTATGTTCGATATCAGGGTGCTGAAAATTAACAGCAGACAATCGCTAGGGGCGTGCTGGATAAGCCAAGGTGACCAGAACTGAATGAGGAACCGCCTGAGTGACCACAGTTGAGTATTGTGAGTTTCGCTGCAATATTGTATTGCAATATGCGCGGCACGTGCAATTGGGTATTTTGTATTGCTACCGCGCTGCAGTCTTGCATTTTGCTTGCAATATTTTTCCGGCGTATATTTTTTCCAATCACTGTCATTTTCAATACTTATATACATTCAATCAGGGTGCGTTTTTTTCATTCTTATAACGGCAATTTTCAATTCATGGACAATTAGACTTATTTCTATTTAAATTTGGCTACTTTTTATTTTGACGATGAATTGCATTTTGAGAGGCGTAATTACATTTATTGAGAAAAAAATAAAATCAAAATGCACGAGTTACTCGGTCCCTAGTTCGTAGCACCCGAAGTGGTCCCTATGTCTACCCTTACGTCGAAAGGGGAACGTCCAATTAGGGGCCGCCAAACAAATCTTCAAGGAATGTGATTCTAGTTTTTGCTCTACGAAAAAGTAGGAAAGAGCACTGGTACCACTGAAAAGCTGGTGGTTTTGCCGATTTGCTGGGCTATTTCGTGTCTCGTAACCAGGTACGACAAGCGTACTCCACAATCTAACATAGGATGAGCACTCTGCCTATTTGGGGCCGCTTCATATGACTTTGACTCACTATGGAATCTTAAATATATTTTATATCGAGCCCTATAAAGCCGCCAATCAAAAGAGATAAATTATAATTAAGATTATTTCATTGGCTCATAGGAGCGGCCCCGAATTGGCACACCGGTCCCTGTTTGGGCGTTTACCTTACACTTGATGTAGAATGACATGGGTAATCCTGTTCTCCAGCCAAGAAAGTGCTGTTCAAGTTAAGAGGCAATGTTGGGAACAAGCTGGAAGGAGTAGTTGATCACTCGGGTCAGTTCTTCAGCGGGAAGAGGTGTCACTTCGTCTTGGTCCTCTTACACCACGTCCCAGTACCGATTTCCAGATCGAAAAAAGGAGGGCTTAATCTTCGCAACGTAGGTGCGCTCTGTTTCTTCTCCGTCTGCAGTAGTGGTTGTTTTTTACCATCAATACGCTCCAGTTGATGACACTGGCAGGCTTCTCCACTAGTCGCGTTATCAAGGCATCAACGGAATACTGTGATCGGCGGACTTCATCCCTCACACACACTTTGACTTCTTTCGCGGCCGCCCTGGTGGCTTTCTTGCTGGTAACCCGCCAAGCATTATGGACAGGTCCAAGCCGTCCGCCAGATGTAAACACGCCAGCACATGCGCACAGAGCCATCCCGTTCGGTAGATACGAGAAATCGAGTGTGATTTCGAGGATAACTTAGTCTACAGCAACTGCGTGTTGTCTGAGGATGAGGAATGGAGTGGTGGTTGAGGACTATGACTACTCGAAGAGACCCGAGGGTTTCTGAGAATGACTCCTGCATGTGTGCAGTTGTCGTGATTGGCTGAGGCCAATGTTGTCGGGAAGATTTCACGGGGGTTTTATTGCTTGCGGAGCTTTCCCCCACAACAACACTTGTAAGAATAAAGATATCTCAATTTGTCCCACACCAAGCAAGTCGTTCAGGTTTTAAGATTAATCTACTTGTAACTGTGTTACTGAAGCTCTCCTGTCCCTCGATGCGATCGACGGACAGGATTCCAAGGTGCTCCATGGGACTTAAAGTCTCGTAGTAGAATGTTTTGCAGTCGCACCGGAATTTGGTTGTGATTGTTTCGATCGCTTCATGAGACCAGGTGGCGCCGTTCTAGTCGGGTTCGTACGGAATGCGCTCTCGGATTTCCACGGCATGAACGGAGAGATACCGAAGCTGGATGTTCTCCACCTTTTTATTCTCCATGAATTGTCCTTGAAGAGAGCGCGTTTCCGGCTTTGTCCTTGCCGCACTGACTGGCAGGCCGTTCTAGTTGTCGTCTCTCACCTCGTAGTACGCTGAGTTGAAGTAGTACTTCTGGATGTTAGCAATTGCCCTTCGCGATTTGCGCCCGTGGGTAGGAAAGTGGTTTGCGTAGGCGCACATGTAACTGCTGTGACCAGTGGCTCAGCCAACACTGGTCCAGACGTGTGATGCCAAATGGGCTCCGATCCGATGTCCATCGCGCACTCAATCAGGATTTTGGGCGACGTTGAGGCGCGTACGTGACCGGTTGCAGCTCGTAGATGATTCACAGTAGTTGATTTGATGGCGAGATGGTGGAATCTGGTTGGGTACGATTCCCGGACAGCAGCTAGCCGAGTAATGCCAGAGATCCTAGCGCTCAGAGAGATAATCGTCATCGAGCCACAAGGCATACTCTGTTTCTCCCAAGTCGGGCAAGTTCTGAGTAACCAGCTTGGCCAGGACTTCAAACTGTTGTCTGGATCTGGCTTGACTTAGACATTCCAGTTGTGGCTTTATGATGTCGTTGTAGCGCTCGCCATGATAGTAGGGCTTGCTTGTCTAGGGATTTCCGCTTCAGGTGGGGCCAGCTATTCAAGAGCTCGATTCCAGACTACACTTCTCGAAAGACATTGGCAACGCGGAACGGTCCAACAAACCGAACTGGAGATTCAGCGTTTCTTGAAAGAAGTCTTCGCAACGCTCATTGCAGACAGAGAACATCCACGAGTAGGCAAACGCCGTTTCAGTTCTAACAAACATGAACGCCATTGAAAAAAAACTTCTGGTGGTACGTGTGCGCTGCAGTGTAATGAACACCGAATGTACCAACCGACACCCGCCGAAGTGCAATTTGTAGGTTCCATCCGTCACACCAAGAACGCTCCCTGGTTGATCGAGTAAGGTCCTCAGCACGGTTCCAAAAAGTCTTCTTGGTGTGAAGATATTGCCAACGGAAATGTCGCCGTTGTCGAGAACATCGGTGAAATTATCGAGCACGAGTAGTTCGTTCTGGACCTCGAATGGCTGACGTGTAATGCGGCGCGCATCGTTCTTTTTCGAATACCGCATGTGCTGAAAAAAGGCGCGGGGGGTCACGCCCATCTTTGGTGAAGCCCGTTCCATCACTTCAGCGTACCTCGTGATTGAGAAACCCCTTTTTCTGAGCCGATGGGCGCGATTCTTCAACTGGGTGGGTGTTGCTAACAGGGCCAACGTGGTTTTGGACTCTCTGTACTTGAGTTGCAGCGTGTGGACCCCCAAGCAACAACCTATCAATCTCAGGCAACAGTGGCTTATCAATCCAGAGGTTGGGACCCATGTATGAATACCGCTTCGTGAAAGTCGATATTTGCCATCCGTGTCAAGAGCGGTTCGCGCTTCAGCAGTGCATTTAGCATGTGAAGCCGTTTGGTCACGGTGTTGTTGTTTATCTGGGCAAAATGTGATTTTCAAGGCCATCCAAAACGGCTCGGGCTTCTTGAAGTGTCGAAAACCGGACGAGCTGCTCCATTGTCACCGTCACTGCTACTGAGAGCATGTCGATGTAGCTGGAGTCCCTATCGTTATCCACGCTCTCGGCGCTTCGCAGCCGATGACGTTGAACGGCACTGGAACGGTGACGCGTGACGGGGCCATTCAAGTCCTCGCTTGAACACAACCTCGGACTGTTAGCACCAGGGTTGTCGCCAGACGCCATGTTGGCTTCGGCCGAGGCCAATACCGCTCAAGGTATGACGCAATGACAGGAGGTGGGACGATGGGATGGGGCAACGGACCGAAGAGCTGGAGAGTCGAGGCGCAGTGGTGGAAAGGTGTAGACTGACTTGAGAGGGGCAGAGCAAAAGTAGAAATGACAGTCAGCGGTTTACCACATATTGCGTTGCTTTTGGCTACGCAAACACCGTTGTCATGGGGTACCTATGACAGGCCAAGTTGTATCCTACGACGGCGGATTCATTATTTCCTGCACACAAACGTTTCAAATATAAATTCCAATAAAGTACAGAAGTTATCGGAGTGCAACATATACTATGAAAAGACGTTGGTAGAGGAGACGGTCATCACAACGTGCCCGTTAATTCGTCAAGAACACTGGATCGCCGTGCGTTCCACCGTGATCGCCAAAACTGAAGTATTGCTGAACTGCGCGATAGCGACGACGAGGATGAAATTCGTAAACCCCATCATCTGATTGGTCACTGGCAACTTGATGATTGACATCTGATTGGCTGATTGGGTTCGCATCCTCGTCTGATTGACTAGTATAGCGCTCGATAAACCCAGTTGTATCAGATTCTGAACTATCATATTCGACAGTTTCATGCGCATTCCGCGTTGGAGCTCACCATCCATACGTAAATGAGAACAGAGGCTCTAAGCACAAATTGCATGCTGCATTGCTTCATCCACTGCTTAATCTTCCGCTGGAGAAATGAATCGAACGAGACGCAGAGTTTGTCGCCAAAGTCGCCACTAACTTGGATAATTCGTCACCACGCCCTCGGAATGCTATCATCTCGCTAGCTGGATAAGTCTGAGTCGACTTTATAGCTTGATCCATGACAGCAATCATCTTTATCTGTTGCTTGCTGTCTTATCTGCAACTATGCTACGCCAGCTCCAACTACAGACACTCTTACTTCCTACTTCAGCTTCCACTTCCTTTTTCCTTCGTTCCCAACGACAGCTTACTAGCTTTATAGTTTCAACCGCAGCAGTTGCATTCCTCTTTCAGTTTTTTCTTCCAGATTCAGGCACTGCCACCAGAGCAGCTTCACGAAAAGTGCTTCTTCTTCTTCTTTTTCCTCTTTGGGATAACTTGAATTTCATTTGGCGAAACCTCGTGGGTGAATAGCAATGGAGGATTTCCACAATGTCAGATTTTATATATTTGTACGACCCAATATCTATAGAGTCAAGTGGCTTTTACTGAGATAGTAAGTGTACCGTAAGGTATGCTGCTGCGCAGCCGGCAGGGGATTAATCTGGTGTCGCATGAAACCGTGCGTGTAACACATGCGTTTAAGTGTCTATTATATATTGACATATTATGAAAGTAGACTTAATCGGTAATCTGAATAATTACCTAGTCGGTCTCTATCAATGAAGAAGTATCAATCGCATCATCAAGTTTCCTTCATTCGAATCATTTCCAGTTCTCACGCCCAAAGACGCAGCAACGCCAGGGTGAATTTACAGCACGAAGGAAAGAATAGACGTCTGCTTGGGAGGGCACTGCTGCGACTCATAACTTGTTTGTATTTGGTTATTAACAGTGCGGAGGCAAGAAAACAAATTGATATTTTCGTGAGTGTGTTATTGCACCTAAAGGTCTGATTATCTGGTAGTTGTGGATGCTCATAATATAAAAGCACAGCGCGCCTAAGTCGTGTGCGCTGTGCGCTTATCTGTCGTGTGCACTTTTGTTTTGTTTAGTTTTGCTATCTCAGCCCTAGCTGCAAAATCCCGCAAAGCCATCAGAATTTGATCCTCTCATTCACCTGTAATGATTATTGGCGAGAACGTCTGCTGGAAGAGTAAGGAATGAGTACAATAATTCGATGTCTTACATTAGATCTCGCGGTCAGTTACCCTGCAACTGACGAAATGACAGTTCGACAGCGGTAAACGCAAAGACACAATACTGCACACACAAATCGACCGATAAGACGATATCATATTAATACCCAGCACATTGTTATGAAGTTAAGTTAATTCTCAAAAACGCTATCGTTAACCGATTAACTGTGTCGTATTGCATTCACAGATAACTGAGCATTTACTAGCCTACGTACGAGAGGCGAGGGCGAAAATGCGATCAACGTTCAAGCGAGCATCGCGGCGGCGCCGATACGCCCGCTGCGTCTCCGCTCGCCGGGCCCTTCTCTCCTCTGCCATCGACTGGTACTTCGCCGCGACGGCGTGTGTTTCGGGTAACGTCATCTGCCGTGAGCTCGCCGTTCCTCGGCTTCTTCTTGGGGTGTACGGCGCGCAGCATGGAGGCAGCACCTTGGTACCCCTTGTCGGCTAGAAGTGCCCATGAGTCTTGGTAGTCTGCCGCACCTTCGCCGTGGTCGTCGAGCAAGCTCTCATTGGCTGATTTTCTCATCAACTCTCTGTGTTTGTCCACGTGATTGGACAAAATAGTGATGTCCGACACAGCTCCCGCGGTGTGATTGATGAAAAACACAACTTCACCATAGGGACCGACAGAAGCTTCAACTTTGAACCCATACATGTTTGAGAAGTAGCGACGGGCTTCTTCGAACCGGCCCGAAGGGCGGAGGGCTGGCTGGAACTTCACGTCGACGGCGTAGAGAGCATAGGGATAGTTCGTGAAGACCTTTCCATCACCGCGGTGGTCGCTCATCGTTGGTGTGGTGACGAACGCTTTCCGAAGGACAGGTTCACAGATGTCCACCACGCAGTGGACGAGCTGCTCAAATTTCGGTGGCTTGAAGCAGAAGTCCACGTGGAGTAATGCTTGAGGACGCACAGCATCATCAGGAAGGCGTCCATGGGCTTGGTCTAGCTCTTCTTGCCGCGCCCGCATGTCCACTGTCCCACGAGCACCTCCTCCACGTGGCCGTAAAGTAGGTAGAACTCGCTGACAGTGAAGTTTGTCAGGGTGACGATGCCCTCACTGCCGCCTTGCTCCAGGAACGTGTCGAAGAGCGGCGAGTCGCTGTCCAGCCCTTGTTCGGGTTCGTCGTACGGGACGGGGCGGTTGTCAAGCACGGCGTCGCGTGCAGTAGCCTCGTCTTGTCGAAGCGAGGCGAGAACCGTTGCAGCGGCGCGCATGGTGGTGGCGGTAGTGGTGCGGTGGGGTGGGCGTCTGGGTGTGGAAACGAAAGTGAGCCTAACTACAGAGTGCGACAGTGGCCTGGGAAACGTAGACACCATTGGTTTTGGCGCCAAAGCGCTTGGTCGGCGCGAGATCGCCGGCCTTGGCGATTGCACAATCGATGCTCAGTTCACCATTCGTTTTGTTGTTTACTGTAATATTGACAGTAGGACTGAATAGTGATATTCTGACGTCTATGAACATCATTGATCGGGGCACAGCATAGCGAAAGTCAAATTTGTCAGTGACCAAGTCACCCAATAATCTACTACAGTTGTAAAGTAACATTGTGGGCAATTTGCAATTTTGACGATAACTGCAGTGGAGATCTATTACACCACCTTTTAATATCTGTCCTCCCAGCCTCAATACGGTACCAAATTGACGCTATCCGTTATTCGAGGTGGGACACAATTAGAAATTTACACCATTTCTGGATCAAATTAAGAATTTCCCAGTTCAAAATGAGACAACCATTTAGAGCGTTTAGCTCATTCAATGAGAATCGCTAAACGCTTTTTATGGCTGGCCAAGTGGAGCAAATTTAATAAAATATCCTGACATAGAGGTTACTGGTTGATATGCATACCAAATCATGGAGGCTTTCTCGTTTTGATCTTGTTTTGATTTTGAAAATTATCAAAGTTGACCCAGAAATGGTGTACAGTAGATTTGAGATTTGGTCCGTCCAAAGCGCTTCTTCCTGATCTGTCCTGACTGTGTTCTCATTGAGAGAATCTAATCGCTTATTTGCCAAAAGTCGTGATGGAGCTGGAGCCGCCGGGTAGCGTCGATGGAGCCTCTGAATATGACGATTCCACTGCGTTTGACTACCGCGCAGACTCAGACGAGGAAGAGTGTGGACTGGCGGACGCGTTCATGCAGTTTGAGGCGCAGGTGAGCGCTGCTTCAGTCAGAGTGTACTTTCCAGACTCGGCAGCACTCCGACTCAACTGTATTTTTTCACGGTTCCAGGCGGAGAAGCGCACGTTGAAGCTTTTGGCTGCTACCGATGAACAAGTTAATGTCGTGTGGTGACGGTCGCTGTCTGAAGTATTGCTGCTAATTAATAACAATTTCGTGTTTTGTGCGCAGCTCTTCCAAACACCACAAAGCGGAGAATCGCCATCAGCTGACGACCAAGAAGGAGCAGACGCGGAGGAAGGAAGCTTCCCAGCCTACGTGTACATGAGCGACCAGTTCCGGTTGAAAAAGCCCCCGGAGTTTGGTCACTGGCAGCAGAACTTCCAATACTTGCAGCTTACGGGGTGCAGGGTGTTTGAGGGGGAGTCGATGGAGCACATTCAGATGGTGCCGACGGAGGTGAAGGCTGTGAGCGGTGAGGTTGGCGTCGATGCGTGCGAGCTGCGGGTCGAGGGTCGTTCGTGTTTGCAGGATCCGACGCCGGAGTGTCGCGATGTGTATGAGGAGATAATACTGTGGTCGGTGAGGCTGTGTGTAGTGTTGGTGTAATGGTTGCAGTTGATTTATTCATGATGTTGATGTTTATAGTGATGGTACGATGGAGGAGACACTGGAGAAAGACGAGGTCATCGACGATGAGATGAGTAGAGATGTGACTCCGCTGCATGCTCGCGTGGAGGAGGTGATAGACGAGCTTACACTGGAGTGTTTCTCGTCTACAGTGGCTCCAATGGTGAGTATTGTTGGTGAGGCTTTCGTTCATGCCGCTACTATATCCTTACTCACTGTGCTGTTGTGATGTTAGTTGACCTCGTTGTACCAGACTATGCTGGAAAAGCAGCAGCAGACTGTCCGAACTGCTCGTGAACAGAGGGAAGCAGCGGCGAATCGGACAATCGAGGAACAAATAGCGTTCGAAAGAGCTCAGCAGCTCAAGTTGGAGCAAGAAGCTCTGGAAGAGGCGGCTCGTGTTGAAGCATTGGAGCTGCAACGACAAGAGGATGAAAGGAAGGAGGTTGAACGGCGTGAGCAGCTTCTGAAGCAGCAATTGGAGGAAAACGACGAAGAGGAGGTCAAGATCAAGACGCTGGCGTACTCGCACACGCGCGAATGGTATCAGCCCAACAAGAAGTGCTTCTCACATCGAGGGCGCCAGTTGTGAGTTACCAAACCACGTAAAGCTCCACGTGCTTAGTTATCTTGCGTTCGCTGATGAGCTAATACTTTAACTGCAGGACGTATCTGAAGCCCGTTCTCCAGGCCAAGGTGTTCGATATATTCTGTATCACTCTAGTATGACTGCAATACCTATTCAACTCGCATGACTGCTTCGATTGCAACAGGAGTCCGAAGAATTTTTGATGCCGGCGGCCGATGCTCGAGAACGTTCACCGCCGCCTAATACCGACCATCGCCGAACAAGGCAGAGCAACATCCTGAAGAAGTCACGGTCCGCAATACGGAAGCCGCAGCCTGAGTGGGTTACAGGCGGCGCCTTGACAAACGACAAGCTGTGCGATATTTCGTGGGTGAAGAAGATCGCGAGACCTCCGGTGAGTCCGCCTCCATATCCCACACGCGCGAGTCGTTCACGTTGGCATCGCAAGCACGAAAACCAAAAGGACGAAGCCTCTTCATCAAGTGGTGTCCACCTGCCTATAATTCAAAGGACGGGGGTACCTTCAGCGATATCGAAACCAACAGTCCCAGTTCGAAAGGTTTAAGGCATTTCAAGTTATGCTTCCGGTTTTCAAGTTGATTTTTTTGCTGTGTGGTTATCTGTAGATTGCCGATGTACCCCCATGGGCGCAGCAGCAGCAAACGCCCAAACACGCACCTATCGCCTCCTAATGAAATGACCGTCATTCAGATCCGTGTGCAGCTACAGCATGCAGTCGAGACCCATTCTACGCCTTTTGCATGGTGGCCTCGATCTCCTCAACTGTCCGAGGCACCTGGCTCATGCACTCGACGCCCGTAGCTGTCACGACCACATCCGACTCGATTCGGACGCCGCCAGTACCGCGGAAGCGAGACAGCATCTCCTGGTTGACGAATTTGGCAGTCACCGGGTTGGCCAGCACGGCCTGGATCTGGGCCTCGATGAAGTAGCAGCCCGGCTCCACCGTCAGCACCATGTTCTTCTCGAGGTTACGCACACAACGCAACTTGGCCAGGATCTTCTTGGTCGAGCGCGTGTAGCCCACTGGGATGCCGCCGACGTCGTGAGTGTCCAGGCCCATCAAGTGGCCCAGGCCGTGCGGGTAGAAGTACGCCGAGATCTCGTGGTCCATGAGCTCGTCCACCGTGCCATTCTGGAACAGGCCGTACTCCAGGAGGTGCTGGGTAAGCACGCGGTGCGACAGCAAGTGCATATCAACGTAGCTAACGCCCGGCTTGATAGCGGCCATCACGGCGTCGTGCGCCTTCAGCACGCCTTCGTACACCATGCGCTGGTCCGCAGAGAAGACACCGTTCACGGGCCACGTGCACGTGATGTCCGACGTGTATCCGTGCAGCTCACCGCCCATGTCATTGAGGAACAGGTCGCCGTCCTCAAGAAGCTTGTCGTTAGGTGCACCAGCGTGGCCATAGTGCAGGGCCGAGGCGTTGTGGCCACTGCCGCAGATGCACGTGTACGCGTGGAAGCGCGCGCCGCCGTTGCTGTACACGTAGTGCAGGAAGTCGCTCTCGGCGTGGAACTCCATCTTGCCCGGCCGGATGCTCTTCATCACGTTCACGTGCGCGCGCGACGACAGCTTGTTGACGAAGCGCAGCAGCTCCAGCTCCTTCTCCGTCTTGATGACGCGGCTCTCGACCAGCACCGGGTGCAGCGCCTGCCGGTCCACCTCGAACTTGTCGATGCCCTCGAACGTGGACGTGGTGGTGGTCTCCAGGCCGCTGTCCGAGTTCTTGCCGTGCAGCACGAAGAGCTTCTTGGCCTTGAGCTTGTCGGCCAGCACGGCCGCCAGCTCGTCCACGTAGTAGACCTCGTCCACCTTGTAGTGCGCCTTGAAGTAGGCCAGCGGCTTGCGGTCGCCGCACCAGAGCTCCCACTCGTCGCTCAGGCGCGGCACGAAGAGCACGGTCCGGCGCGTGGCCAGGTCCAGCAGGCCGGCGCACCCGGGCTCGCGCACGCCGAACAGGTACTGGAAGAAGCTCTCCTGGTGGAAGTTGTACTGGATGTCCGTGTCGTAGCGGTCCAGCTCCACGCCGCCATGCAGCAGGATGGCGGCCGCGCTGCCCTTGGCCTCCGGGTGCGTCTGCAGGAAGCGCTGCACCACGTTCTGGCGAATCTGCACGTGCATGGAGAAGTCGATGGGGAAGAGCTCGTAGCCGTCGGCCGGGTCGGCCAGAGCGCGGCCGTTCTGCACCATGGTCAGGTGATGGGCGTGGCCGTTGCTGGCCCCGTTCAGGGCCGCGCCGTTGGAGCTTGGCCGGCGCTGGCCGCCGCTCTTGCGGTTCTTGGGGTCGTAGGCCGACGCGCGCTTCTTCTGCAGCAGGGCGATGGAGGCCATGGCCGCCGTGGCCGTGGCCGCGGCCAGCAGGCCGCTCACGTTCTCGGAGCTCATGACGGGGGGCTTGGTGATGATTGAGAAAATGAAGGATATATTTTTGTAGCGGGAGCTGTTCAAAGGGAAGGATATGTGTACAGATGGTGTGGCACAATCGTATTCAGCGATGAACGATGGACGCCACGGGTGACAAGACCTGTTTGGAACAAGAAGGTGAGAAGGCAGATAAGAAGTACATGGACTTGCGAGACGCGAATAAGGCGCTGTGGTTGAAGCGGGCAGTGGCCGCTGAGCACTGAGCGTGTTGCACAAGTGATCCAGGAATCGCATGAAAAGGGCAATGATCGCAGGAAGGTGATCACGGGATCCGTGGGTTTGCATGAGTTGTTAGCCTTGAATCAAGGCTCTTGATAGCTACTAACGTTAGTGGTATTTTCATGTGAGTCTCAATTCTTCTACATACTGTAGTATTACATATTATAGTTAGCTGCAACAAAGAGTCAATACGGATTCATGCTCTTTCGTAAGACGATACTTGACCCCAGAGAGCCTACCGAAAGACAAGCCGTCTTACGTTTTCCAATCAACGCGTTTTGCCTATATCTTGGTTTTTGTATACCTGTGCCTACAATGTATATTGTCTGTCAAAACGTAAGACAGTTTGTCGGACACCAGTTTGCGCCATACTATTGGTCAAAAGTGTTCTACCTGAGCACTGCTTGACGTGTAGAGCTGCGTGTGCATGCCCTGGCCCACTCAACCACGACAGCGTTATCATTGCCGCGGAAGCAGTCGATGTTGGTGGCAGCTTTTGTCGCCGAGACGATGCAGTTGCATGGCGCGTAACTAGCATTAATACTACCGTTCGATGACCGGTGTCGTTTTGTTTTGTTTGAGGTGCATTGATTTTAACGCAACTAACTCCTCTTGTTATTAATAGTGGTGACCTCATTGGGCGCCGTCTATCTGCAAGAATGCTATAATACAGACCTGGCCAAAAGGTTGGCACACATCCTGTTTCTCCCCCTAACTTGGTCAAAACGTTAAGCTTGGTGCTCAAACTTGGACCAATTAGCGTGCTCAGTGCGTTTGATCTGCCAATCAAATTATAGCCTAATTAGCGCAATATTGAGGAACTTTCAATACAAGCACTCGGAAATGAGGCTGGCCAAAAGGTTGGCACACTATTATTTACTTGATTTTAGTATGCATATTATGTATGATTTGTGTACAGATCAGGTAGGTCAATGTGATTTGTATGGACGATTGACTTACCGCCGGGTTTTCGATCACTAACGACTCATACGCACCTGCAGAGCTGACCCCTCTTCGCCCTAAGCGTTCTAGTGCGGTTGGACTACCCATCTCCAGCTCCCGTTGTGTTGGCCTGCTCTACTGTCCTCTGCACGAACGAGATTCCACAGGCAAGGTATTTTCTATGCATTTCTATATGAATGGCCACCCTAGATATTGGCCCAGCTACCAAGGGTTCATGATAAGCGACAACGAGGCAGCGCGCTGTCAACTGCGTTGTATTTGCATTAGACAGCGCTACGGACCCGCTTCGGCCGCTGCAATATTTTAGCGAGGGCAACAAACGCCGCTACTCAATCGTTCAAGGATAAATCCCTGATCTGTACACAACGCGTACATAATTCACATACTGAAATCAAGTAAATAATAGTGTGCCAACCTTTTGGCCAATCACGCAGAGCAATCATTGTATAGAAAGTCTCTCAAAACTGGCTGGATTACGCTTAGATTTGATTGGTAGACCAGGCGCGAAAAACGCTTTAATTGGTCCAAGTTTGACGGGAAAACTCGCAGGAGGGACCGAGATAGATGGAAAGTTAGGGGGTGTGCCAACCTTTTGGCCAGGTCTGTATCAGCGTGCTTACAGACAGGTACTGTACCGTCAGTGAACGGCTCCTGTTCCGCCAGCTTGGTGTTCAGCCCTTGCCCACGGCCTTGGCTGCGGCCGTCGACAACAGAATGCTGTTCTGGCCGCAGCTATAGCGGCCTTGTCGCCCTTGGCCGGGCCGTCCACAGGCAGCTGAGTCACCGTCGTGGCATGCACCAGCAACGGATAGCGTGCTGACGATTCCGCTCGTCAGCATGCACGTGCATTTGTTTCGTTTTCGATTTCATAATAAGGTGAAGTGCATCCCCAGTCATTTGGTCTAACTAAAGACCTAGGTTCTTTAAATGAAGGTGTGTATTATGCATATTTTATGAAGACGAAGGTGCTGTTCGATGAAGCCGCGTAGTCGTCGTAGAGTAGGGAGATGTCCATCCGAGGATACGACCCGGTTGGTACACAAAGAACTGAATTGTGCTTGAGCGTACATTGAATAGCAAACGACTAGAATGCACGCTCAAGCACTGTCTAGAAACTTGCCAACAAAACGGCAACGAAGACACTACGTAGATTCAAGATTAGCAGGCAACAGCGGTTATAAGCGCTCTAGATTTCCAAATCGCTGCCTCTTGTGCTACGTAACTATCGAAGGAAGGCTTACCCGCATCACAACGATAGTCTGTCAGTGCGAAACCTCCTACAATATTTCCCTCTTGACACCATTCCTTCGCAGGCACTGAAAAGCTCTTGGCGTGGCATTATGAGAGTAACAGATCAGAACAGCCTTGCCGCAAAGGCTTCACGGCCAGGGTTTGGTAGTAGTCAGCAGAATAGTAGCGATAGTAGTGATAATATCACTACTACTACTATAGCACTACTATAGCTTTGGGGTCTGAGCCATATAGTAGTAATATGGATATAGTAGCGAGAAAAAGTGTCACTAGTAGTGCTAATAGTAGTGATAATATCAGTACTACTATCCCGAACTTCAACCCACGTCAGATCTTCAAAAGAAGCGAAAATAGATGGTTCTCGGCGCTCCCCTCCCCGCGCTTTGCGCTCTTTGGCTCATTTTTCGATACTAGGGAGGGGAACAAACAGTTAAAGCGCGCTAGGAGGGCTACAATTGGTGAAAGGAAGCAAATACTTCATCGTGCAGTTTGTATTCACCATTCGAGTACGTCGACCTCTCAAAACCAGTGTACTCCGCGAACATGTTAATGATTTTCACAACACACTAACTTACAGTTAGTGCTGTTTCCAAACGCGTTTGTATGTTTGCTGCTCTATCACTAGCAGATCAAATGAATGGCTACTGTTACCCGTTGTCGATCGGTCACCCTTACTTTTGACTACATTTTGAGTAAAAACTAGTGTGCTCGGACTTCCGAGTACGTACACTTCATTTCAATTCGTGCGCTGCATCAACTTGAAACCATTGACTACACTATAAAGACGTTGCTTGTTAGGATATCATTCACGATCACAAATAACGTCCTTCAAACCCTTTAGGGCAACTTCATTTCGTTTTCTGCTAGATGACGCTTGAAATCCCTTTTAGCTTACTCACGTCCGCATAAGTGGATCGATAATTTACTTCCCCAGATGTATTTACATTGTATCCTCCTCCGGTCTGATCCAAGGCGGCGATGCCGGACGTGGCATCTTTACTAAGTCACATTACGTGGAATTACTCAGAAGTCAGTAAATGTACTCACAATTAAGTAGCACCCGTTGCTGAGTCCACATTCCGTGTACGCACCTTGGCGTAGCAAGAGTAATCTAGTGCTGCTTAGTTTGAAGAGATCTCGGTTGGTCTAAAGAGAATACCTTTGTGTGCAACTCAGCTTCCGACAAGTGGCAAGAGATTCAATTTTAGTTCAAGATACTTCGAAGCAAATAGCTTAAAATTGTCTAACTCCACAGACATGTAAGCCAGATTCACAACACACTAACAAACAGTTTGCAAACACTAGTGTTAGCTTTACAGTAAGAGTTTGTGCGCAAACTACATAAAACGGTAGGGCTGCCAACACGCATCAACTTGCTTGACTAATACTTCTACCACCAGGTTCTGCAGCCGCCCGCGCATTACAGACAGCGATGCAGGAGTTCAAGAACCTAGGAGCAGAGCCACCAGCAGTATCCCTGACTACGTCATTCATAACCCACTCGCGGTCGATCGACTCGGTGGGGAGCTCGTCTACTACAAGGACAAGGCATGTACTGTATGCATTTTTTTGCGGTGTGTGTACCCGGAGACGTGCTCACTACCGTACTGACTTCAAGGATCCAAGTGCAATTTTCGGGTGGCATCGTGCGGTGGCTGATGGTGCGTGTCTGATTTACCATTGTGCTCAAAGCTGCTGAATCTCACTGTATCGTTTGCGAATACATTTTACTTGCTTAGATGGTGATGTCCTCGTCGGCGTTACTGGTCAGCTGCTTAACTTGCTCGAGTTTAGCTGAGGCGTGGTTGTTGAACAGCACTCCTAGAACGTGTGTTCCGGCTGGTTACTTCGTGATGAGGCCACTACGAACAAGAATTGACTTTTACGCTGCGGCTTTGGCGTCTTAGCTCGCGCGCGTGGCGGCAGAAATGGCTACAGTGAAGGTAGTAGTACTATAGTAGTGCTATAGTAGTGATATTAGTAGTGATATCTACTAACGACGTTCTCCAACTACTAATAGTAGTATCAGTGCTATCGACTCTGAGTCGGATAGTAGTAGTAGTATCACTACTAGTCAAAATTCTCACTACTACCAAACCCTGTTCACGGCAAACACTACACATAATTAGCCAATCACATCGCTAAATTTGATTTGTCGTCAAACTGTCTTTCGAATGCACGACACAAGTGATTATCACCGATTTTGGTGGTGGAGAAGATCAAGCTGAAGTTGCCTTCAAGCAACACGTTGATGGGGACACCGATGCGTAAACCAAAACTCAAACTCTTTAATCCGTAGGATGCGAACGATATTTCGGCACTTGAGGTGCTCCTCAACAACAGCAACATAATGCAGTAAAATCAGTCAGAATTGTTATTCTTCACACGCACAGATACTACGTCTCTTTCCTTTCTTTTCTCAACAACTCTTGTTCGTGGTCTACAGCTCGCGCTCGAAGACAGCGGCGGCGCCCATGCCCGTGCCGATGCACATGGAGATGACTCCGTAGCGCTGGTTCTTCCGCTTGAGCTGGTACAGCAGCGTGGAGACCTGGCGAGCACCCGTGCAGCCCAGAGGGTGGCCCAGCGCGATGGCGCCGCCCTTCGGGTTGACCTTCTCGATAGGGATGCCGAGCTTCTCGACGCAGTACGTGGCCTGGCTGGCGAAGGCCTCGTTGATCTCGTACACGTCGATCTGGTCCTTCGTCAGGCCAGCCTTCTGCAGGGCCTCCGGGATGGCGAGGGCGGGGCCGATGCCCATGACTGCAGGCGGCACACCGGCCACCGCAAAGGACACGAAGCGGCCAAGGATCGGCAGCCCCATCTGCTTGGCCACCGAGCGGCGCATGAGCAGCACGGCGGCCGCGCCGTCGCTCACCTGACTCGAGTTGCCCGCCGTAGTGGAGCCGCCCTCCTTGAAGGCGGGCTTGAGCTTGGCCAGCTTCTGCACGGTCGTGCCGGCGCGCACGCCGTCGTCCTGCGAGATGATGACCGACTTCTCGTTACCGTCCTTGTCCTTGAGGATGGTCGACACGGGCGTGATCTCCTCCTTGAACCAGCCGTTGGCCTGAGCGGCCGCAGCCTTGGCATGGGACAGCGCGGCCAGCTCGTCCTGCTTGGTGCGCGAAATGCCGAACTGCTCGGCCACGTTCTCGCTCGTGATGCCCATGGGCACGGTGCAGTCCATGGCGTCCTGCACGGCGCCGACGCGCTCCCAGTTGACAGTGGGCGCGTCCTTACCGATTCCAGCGAGCGACATGCACTCGACGCCGGCCGCGATACCGATGTCGTAGTAGCCGGCCTTGATGGCCGCGGTAACGTTGGCCACGGCCTGCAGGCCAGAGCTGCACTGGCGGTTAAGCACCTGCAGCGGCACCGTGTGCGGGATGCCTGCGGCCAGCTGGGCCATGCGAGCCATGCCAGCACCAGCACCGGGCTGCAGCACGTTGCCCACCACGACGTCCCCCACGAGCTTGGGGTCCACCCTGGCCTGCTTGAGCACGGCCTGCAGCACGTGGCCCAGCAGCACGTCGGGCGTCGTGTCCTTGAAGCCGCCGCGGCGGGCCTTGGTGATGGGCGTGCGCAGCGCCGACACGATCACCACGTCCTCTTCGGGCGTCACGGGCGCGGGCGAGCCGTGGGCCACGTGCGAGCGGATGCGGTCGATGCGGTTCATACTTGTAGCGGGGGGAGGGGCGGCGGTGAGGGCGGGCTTCAACGTGCGAGGAACGCGGCCAAATCCGAAATGGCCTTGGCAAGGTGCTGCGTCAGCGGAGCTCTAATGCTGCATCAACAGTTTTGTTTGTTCAAGTCAAACCGTCAAAAACGGCGCTTAAAAAGCTATATAAGCATTTGGACAGGTTGCTTATTTGAATATTTACTATCAACATACCCTTACGTACGCACGTACTTAATCATGAAATATGCACTACAACGGTTTTGATGACGTAAAAAAATCTTGAAAGGCTGCATACATGCGGTCGACGCAAGTGCTCGTTGCCGCGGCGGCGGCCCAGCTCGTGCTACGTGCAGATTCGCCAAAACGTGGTGCAGCGCTTCCTGCAGACGCACCCGGAGGCCAAGGGCAGCGCGGCCGCCATCCTGCTGCACAGCGGCGTGGAGCTGGACCGCTACGACACGGACATCCAGTACAACTTCCACCAGGAGAGCTTCTTCCAGTACCTGTTCGGCGTGCGCGAGCCCGGGTGCGCCGGCCTGCTGGACCTGGCCACGCGCCGGGCCGTGCTCTTCGTGCCGCGCCTGAGCGACGAGTGGGAGCTCTGGTGCGGCGACCGCAAGCCGCTGGCCTACTTCAAGGCGCACTACAAGGTGGACGAGGTCTACTACGTGGACGAGCTGGCGGCCGTGCTGGCCGACAAGCTCAAGGCCAAGAAGCTCTTCGTGCTGCACGGCAAGAACTCGGACAGCGGCCTGGAGACCACCACCACGTCCACGTTCGAGGGCATCGACAAGTTCGAGGTGGACCGGCAGGCGCTGCACCCGGTGCTGGTCGAGAGCCGCGTCATCAAGACGGAGAAGGAGCTGGAGCTGCTGCGCTTCGCCAACAAGCTGTCGTCGCGCGCGCACGTGAACGTGATGAAGAGCATCCGGCCGGGCAAGATGGAGTTCCACGCCGAGAGCGACTTCCTGCACTACGTGTACAGCAACGGCGGCGCGCGCTTCCACGCGTACACGTGCATCTGCGGCAGTGGCCACAACGCATCGGCCCTGCACTATGGCCATGCCGGAGCTCCCAATGGCAAGCTGTTGGAGGACGGCGACCTGTTCCTGAACGATATGGGCGGTGAGCTCTATGGCTACGCTCAGACATCACGTGCACAGTTCCGGTTAATGGGAAGTTTACTGATGACCAGACGATGCTGTATGAGGGGGCTCACGACACTGTGATGGCGGCGATCAGACCAGGCGTGAGCTGGGTGGACATGCATCCTCGCTTATCGTGTGATGACCGAGCACATGCTTGAGAATGGGGTGTTGCAGAATGGCACAGTGGACGAGATGATGGAGCACGAGGTGCCTTCATACTTCACGCCTTGTGGCCTCGGACATCTCATGGGTCTCGGCGTTCACGATGTCGGCAGATTCCCTGTGGGCCACGTACGACCAACGAAGAAGGGTTTGCAGAAATTGCGGTAAGTAGGCAAACTGGAGAAGAACATGGTGGTGACAGTCGAACCTGGCTGGCATTAATTGAGGCAAACTGCGTGTGGCACTGACTATTTCAGCCTTCATCAATGCAGAGCTGCTGGCTCGATTCCGTGGCACTGGTGGCGTACGAATTGAATCGGACGTCATCGTGATGGCCACAGAAGTTGAAAATATGACCGAGGTCCCAAGATCAATCCAAGAGATCGAGACCACCATGTGCTCGTGGGTGCCTCGGCAATTTACAGATAAACGCACGGCGAAAAAGGGTGAGAACAGAAATTGTTGTTGAGCACTACTTCACCTTGACAAATCCTTGGCACGTCGCAGTAAAACCAATCGTTCTACCTACACACCCAAGAGCTTTTAACAACTCGAAGGTTAACGCTGTCGAACCCCCATCAATGAAAAGCTATTAAGCGGTTAAATTAGCAACGGCGATGACATGCTAAATTGGCGCATCCGCAGCCTCATCAGCACACGAAATGGGTATCATGGGTTTCAGAGCACCATCTGATCCACAGCGTTGAACCGCTACTGTATCCGATTCACGTTTGCCTCGGCAACGGGGTGCACATGTAGTGGTGCGGTAGATCGAGTCGGCTACAACCTCACAATCCGAAGCAATACAACCGTGCTGCCCCTTGTCGGCACAAGACGAAACGCCGTTCATAGCATCGTAGCTACACCTGATCGCGCTCAGGTATGCAGTCCTCGAACGCAGGAGAGTAGGTGTCCTCTTGGTCATGCTTAGCCAGGATAGCATCACTGCGATGCATCGGCACTTTGTGCGAATAGGCCGAGCAGTGCTTGCAGCAGCTCGAAGTCTCCAAGATTTTGCTATCGTTCTCATCTTCGCGCCCCTCCATAGCCTCTCGTGGCAGCTCTCGTACAAATACCAGAGCGTACTTGCCCCTGTGAGGTCTGGATGTTCCAATGAGCCTCCTGGCCTCGTCACCATCTCGGGCCGCGGAGGATATCTACATTGAAGGAGGATATTCACGTTGTTAATACTGGTTTCGGGATCTAGTTGTGATAATGACCTCTGCTCCAACCCGTGGCTTTGGGGGGGGGGTAACTAGTTATGCTGCCACAGTACTGTTTGGCTCGGGCGGCCGTTGCCCGTCATCCGTTGCAGGCTCACCTCGAAACGCGTCAGCCAGGGCTGCTCCGGGACGAGTCGTGCCACAATCCAAGTACATTTGCCATTGGTCATGACGACGACTCCCGTGGGGTTTGTCCGCAACCGAGTACAATTTCGCCGATGCAGTTAGCGCCCAGAACACCGGTCGTTGTCTGGATGTAGCTTGGCCGTCTGCTTCTGCGTGTCCACTGCTGTGGGCCGCCGTCTCCTGGGCCAGCGCGGTGAGCACGTCGTCGCCAGCCATGCCGAGCACCGTTGTGGCTCTCGATTCGCGGCCGGCAGAGAATTGTTGCAGTTGCCGACAAAAACTCGAAGTGAATCATTTCATTTCATCATCTGGCAGTTGAAGTGGGCTGTACCCATGTACCATAAGTTCCGGTACGAAGTGAAAAAATGATGTGGTGCACACACCTCGTCTCTAAACTGCGTGTCGCGCCCATACAAAACTCCTTCTAAAAGCCAAGTGCGGACAAGCAGCAGCGTTGTCCTCCGGCTCTGGCAGCGGCGCGTCCTCTCTCTGCGTGGGGGTCGGGACTTTTCGTCGGCCTGACGGACTGCAGGCCTCTCTCCGTGCGTCGCAATGGAGCGCGCGGCGGACGCCCCGACGCTCACGACCACGACCTTCGCCCTCGTACGTATACGGTAGTGCTAAAGCGCGTCCCGAATAGTAGGCCCCCTTTTTGCCACTTTAGCACTACTCTAACGTCCATGCGTACATGTGTGTCTAACCTGATTGTGCCATCATGTTGCCGCTCTTGTTGCCAGTGTGAGTTGACGTCGTTAGAGTGGCACGTGTACTCCGTCGACAAGGATAAGGACACCTCCAGTGGCAAGAAGAAGAAACATGGCAAAAAACTCCCTAGCAACACTGGTGTTAAACAGGGAGAGGAGGCAGCACTTGCCATTTTCTCCCAGCGACTGCAACAGCGCAACGCGCTGTGTGTCCTCCAAGACGATGACGCAAACAAGGAGGAAGACACTGCGTCCCTCTCGCAGCTCTGGGTTTTCATCGCCAACAACATGCAGAGCAGCGTGCCGGTGGAGCCTCCGTCGGGGGTTTTAGAGACTCTCAGTGGTTCCTGGTTAGAGAGTGCTAACGAGGCACTGGATAACACTGTGCAACAACAGTTTTTCGCGGCTCTGGCCTCTGTTTTAAGCCGCAAATTGCTGGCCCAAGAGGAGTTTAACCTCTCCACGGACGGGTTCTACGAGCCCAACGACGCCAAGTTCATCTTCCGCTGCCCGTCGCTCACTCGTCTCAACCACGTGGAGGTGTACTTAGAGGAGGAGTTCCCGACGCCGGCCTTCCAGTTGCATTTCCAATGGTTCCGCCCCAGCAACTTGCTGGCAGTTGCCGTGGATGTGGTAAAAAGAGAGAGGGGGTTAAGTGAAAAGTTGCAACATCAAGAAGAGCTGGGAGACCCGAGGTGTTCCTGGGAGCGGCTGGTGGGGCTGCCGTCTCTAAACGACCACTCCATGGTGGACGTGTGGCATCTCAAGGACGGGCTCGTGCCAAGAATTATCGCCGAGACCAAGTATACGGGCGTTGCGCCATGGTTCCGAGCAGTCTCTAAACGAAGACACAAGCGCCGGATGGACGACGGCGACAGTGGCAACGAGGACGAAGTGAAAAAGGACGAGAACGAAGAGGACGCGGACGATGATGAAGACGACAATAACCAGGAAACGGAGGTGGAGACGGACGAACTGTTGCGACGGTCTGTTGCCGGGGGAGGAGCAGGGGTCAAGACCAAAAGGAAACGAGACAGTGCCGACTCGACTGAGAACGACGAGTCGTTTGTGCCAGCGTCGCCGGATACGCACGTGAACTCGCCAAGTGCAACGGGGCCGGTGATTCGCATGACGCTCCCGCACGACGACGAGTTGCAGTTGCGGGTGGACTCGGACGTTCGACGGTTTAAGAGAAGGAGAGGCGGGTACAAGGTGAAGGCGGCCAAGGACGCGGCGTTCTCGTTGACGTTTGGGCCGGTGAAGGCCAACGGAATGGGCCCGAAGGCTCTGACTAGCAACGGGGTGAAGGCGGCTACTCCGATGGACCCTGCCCATCTCTTCTCCATGGCGAAGGCGTCGCTCTCGAACTCTGCGCCGACGTGTACAAGGCCGAAGAACGACGTCAAGCCGCTCAGTGTGGCCGTGTCACTTGTGGAGTCTCTCTCTCATAACGAGCAACAGGAGGCGCTGGACGGGAGACCGGTGAAGACGCATCCGCTGTTGCAGGCGCTTCAAGACTACGCGGACGACGAGGCCAAGAAGAAGATCGAGGAAAGTCTGACCTCGCACGTGTCGGCCAAGGTCAGGTTCGTGCCCAACGCCGAGGCGTTCATCCCGTCGTCACTCCGAGCGAGCGTGGGTCGACTCTCAATAAACCGAGCGACGGCGGAGCAGCTGCAGCTTCGTCTGTGCTCGGAGCGCTTCAAGTACTGGCAGTCCGACTACACGAAGCTGCAGTATCCGAAGAACAGCCGCCAGAAGAGGAAAGAGCAGCAGCGTCGGCTGCTCCTCGACTTCGACGAAGCGGCATTTGAAGAGTACGGGCGCCAGGAATCTTTGAAATTGTGGACCGACCCCGACCGCTTCAAGTTGCGGGACGGCGAGATCGCTCTGGGGCTCCAAGTGGCCGCGTCGGACGCATTGGTGACGTGGCGGCAAGAGCCGAATGGAATTTCGACGTGGTCCGCGCACTCGGGTCTGCAGACCGAGGTCGCTGCTGCCAGCGCGTCGGACAAGAGCGAGGTGGTGGACCGCGTGCAGCCTTATTTACAGAGTCTGACGTCGCTCCTGAAGAAGGAGGACAAGAATGAAATTGAAGTTAGAAAGTCCGGGCGCGATCGACGGTGGATGAGCTTCGAGCAGTACACTCAAGCCCCGACCAAGTCAAGCGACGCCACGGCGAAACGAATAGAGTGCGTCCGGGTGGAGCAAGAGCCCAAGCTATGCGTCTCCACGCTGGAGTCCAGCTACCACGTCGAACCCGCTATCATTTCGGAATATTTATTGCGGGACTTTCATCCGGTGGCGGCTCCCAAGCCCGTGGACTACGTGATCGTGTGCCCCCAGTCTCCGTCGCAGTGGCTCGCGTCCCTCGCGCTCTCGTACTTCACGTGCTTCCGTAGCATGTACGCGCAGTGCCACATGGGCGATCTGGCCCCTGTCGACCTGGGTCAAGTACAAGGGAACCACTACGCAAGCGTGGACGCGTCCAGCGGTCTGCTGCTGGTTGACTGCGCCGAGAGCATGGCCGACCCGTTTGCCAACTTCCGCGCGGCCGGGAAACTCCTGAACCCGGTGTTATCGTCCGGGGCCATCAAGAAGACGCAAGCGTTCTCCCGGTCTGCAGTCGCTAACGTGGTGTACCTCGTCGTCCCGCTGCGCCGAAGCGATGTCAAGCACAAGATGTGGGCTCTGGGGGCGTTCTCTGGCGGTTTGTTCGGGACGGACTGCATGGCCGACGTCAGCAGCTGGAAGGACAGCGTGACGATTGAGATCGTGTACCTGGACGACCTGTACGAGGTGGAGGTGAACCCCAGCCCGTTCATGCTGATGCCCAACTGCTTCGGCCTGTTCGACCGCGTGTGTGAGAACGTCAACCTCAAGCCAGCCGACGCGGCTTCCGGCGGCGCTGGCCGGTCCCGGTTCCTGTCTGAGCGCTTGTACCATCTCGCTGATTGGAGATCGGATGCTCTCACGACAGCGCAGGAAGGAGAGACGGAGCCTCCGTACGTGTATGGCGGGTATCTACTTTCCGACGACGGCAAGTGGATCGCGTGCAGCTGCACCGACGCGGTGGGATCCATTCTCGAGACTTACATGATCCCCGTGGAAGCCACAGAAGATGGCGCAGGTCTCGAGAGCGCGTTGATCGAGATGATGCTCAAGATGTTGCAGTTTTTCGCGCTCTTTGGCGAGAAGAGTGTGCTGGTGATCACGCGGCTTGCCGGCATGGCCGGAGCCTCCGTTCTGTGCGAGAAGGAGCAGAATGCGTGGGAGCAGCTGCGGTCTCAACGGTTCGAGGACCTCATTCCCCCGGCCTACACTCCGCTACTCTCGAGCGTGTTGCTCGTCCAGCTCAACGCTGCGTCGTACGAGGAGGTGCAACTACGCGAGAATCCGTCCTCAACGGCGCTCTACGTGTCGGACAACCTCGGGTACGCAGTCGTATCGCCCCAGGAGAGCGTGGCCGCGCGCGAGAGCAGTCGGGCCGTGTATTTTACGGGCAGCGCGGCGTGGAAGTCCACGACTCTGATGCACGGCCAGCACACGCTGACTCAGAAGCGAGAGGCCAGAGTGTTTAAGGTGTCGCTCGTGCTGGCGTTGCTGGAGGAGGACACGGACTCCAAGGACGGAGAAGTGACGGAGTCGGCCCCGCCCAGCACGATGACGGCCATCCTGCGCGACTTCCACGCGCAGTCGTACCTGACCATGCACCCGATCACGATGGAGAGGCAGTCGCCACTGCCGCACCACCTGGCCGCCGTCTCGAAAATGGGCCGCGAGTTGCAGGTACTGGAGACCCAATTGACCACGGACCCGCTGCAGATGCGGTGAATAAATTGAGTGCGCTGCAGCGATTGGAATGCAGAGAGCTCTAATGTCTCGACGTGTAATACAGCGGCATGATAGTGTGATCTCTCTAACCGTGTGCCTGTTCTCAGGAGAATGCGATTGCGTGCGGTGCGGGACGGTGCCTTTCGCAGCGCTCGTCCCATAATAGCTAGAGGTTGGTCAAACACATCATGCTCATTGCTCTCGACAGCTGAAGGCATCGAGGAGAAGCAGCCAAGGCCACAAGCATGACGGCGTTCGACGGGTACATTGAGGACTATGATCAAGCCCGAGAGGAAGCTTTGAAGGCTATTGACGAGTATGCGCGCTGTTCCGACCCCGGTACGCAGTCATGGCATTTAGGGTGGCATTGAATGTTGAGTTCTGATAGTAGAGGGTTGTATGGACGGACTTATAGCACGACGAGAGGAGCTAGTGGTGACGGCTAAGACCTGCGTTGATGAAGTGGAGCGATACGTGAGTGCTGAGCCGTGCATCTGATGCTTGGTGCTGCTATTTGTGCTTCACGTTGACATGGTTTTTTGGGGTGAACTCGGTCTGCAGATTCGCATTTTGGAGAACGAGGCGAAGAATGGCTCGACGCCTGCGCAGAAGAGGAAGATGATGGAGCAGGTGCGCCACTGCCGGACCAAGTGGACCGGCTTGAAGACCTCTCTGGAGAAGGAGATGCTGGTGGGCGATGCGCGAGCTGGCAAGTCGCCCGATTCCTCGAAAGATGACAACACGGTACGTTTCAGTCGGTTGTGCTTGTCACCCAGGTAGCCCTGAAGAACTGTATGTCTGTTGTCACGCAGAGAGATCAAATGGAGCGTTGCGCTGAGCGCGTGGACAGGTTGGTGGCACTCCTCATTTGCTTGCAAGGCCATGCAATTGTACCAACAGTTTTTGTTTCACATTAGAACTGGACGACACCTGGACGAAGCACAGCGCACACTCGCCCACACTGAAGCAATTGGTAAGACTGACATCAATGTGACCGTTTTCGGTGATACTCTAGCTGATTCTTGCTCGTGTGTGTGTACGTTGTAGCGGAGAATGTTGCCAACAATCTCATGCAGCAGCGCAACCAACTGGAGCACACCGAGCTCAACGTGCGTTCAACCAATTCTGCGTGTACTTACGTTATCACAAGGCAATACTGACGTTATGGCGTTTGCTGTTTATGACTTCAGGTGGCACAAACGCAGGATGACACGGACGAGGCCAAGAGCCACATCCGGTCGATGGCGTTCAAGGCGTGCACTAGTCGGATCCTGCTGCTTGTGATCATGTTGGCGCTCGCCATTGCCATCGTGCTGGTCTCGTACTACAAGTGGTACCCGCGCAACAAGAAGGACTACCTGGGCATCTTGCCCGACTCGAGCAACTCGACCTCCTCTTCCAGCAGCGGCTAAGGCTAAGGAAGTACACACCATGAACCATTCCAGCAGAAGATGAAGCAGTAAGGAGGCGAGGCCATAAGGCGACAATGCAGTTTGGATGACACATTCTTCTTTCTTGTTCATGTTTTGTCCGTTGGGTGGTCAGCCTGCTGACGAGAGCAGCAAGTAGAATTACAGATAAGTTGCTTGGCCAGCGACGCTCCTCGTCGCCAAACTTATTGGACATGGCTATAGACTCCTTTCCTCCCTCGGGCCACAGCGTCCGCGGCAAATTTGAAAGCAGATCCACTGCTTCTCGCGGTCGATGAGCGATCAAACAGGGTTCTGGGCCAGGGATTGCACGCACAAGGACGGCCGAGAGCTTAGACCAGACAGCCGTAGTCGGGCGAGATCTGCAGGAAGACGTCGTCAAAGAACCTCTCACTACTGTAGTCCACTTGGCTGGCCTGGGCCGTGAACTCCTCGTCCGCGTCGTTGAGAGATCGTACGTCGGCGTACTTGGTCTCGGACGGGATGAAGTCGAGGTCGGCGCCGTCCAGGCCGCTGCCACTGGAAGGGTAGTCTTCACTGGTATAGCGCTTTTTGTGGCCCGTGGTGGGGGAGGCTTTCATGACCAGGGCGGCGGCCTTGTCGACTGCGCTCGGGTTGGCGAAGCCGGCCAGGCCGCTATCGTACTGACTATAGAACTGGTGCTGCGCGTAGTAGGCGTCGGCGAGCTCTTTGCGCGTCATGGGCTCGTGCTTGAGCCCGTGCTCGAAGAAGGACGCGTGGGCCGGCGGCAGGTGCATGACCTGGTTCCGTCGGATGCGCAGGTGGGTCGAGCCGGCCGGGATCACGTCCCCGTGCAGGGTCTTGCCCGGCCCGTCCGTAGGGCTCACAGACGGACAGTCATAGTAACCAAGCTCGACTCCAAACCTTGGGCTGTCGGCGGCCAGCGAGTCGGTGCCGTCGTCGGACTCGGCCTCGTCCTCCTCCTCGTCGCTGGCCAGGAAGTGCGCCTGGTGCTGCGGCCCGAAGCGGCCCGACGGGTCCAGGCCGTAGGTTTCCGGGGCCATGAGCTTGTCTAGCTGGCGCTTGAAGGTGGCGTACTGGGCCTGCTGCTTGTCGCTGAGCGGCGCCTGCTCCTTGCAGCGGCCGAGCTCCTGCAGCGATCGCTTGAGGCTGCGCACCTTGCGGTACGGCCAGTGGCGGATGCCGATGGCCCGGCAGCGCTTCTTGAAGGCCGTGGCCCGCACGCCGAACTTCTCGGCCGCCACCTTGAGCGGCAGGTGGAAGTGCAGGCTGAAGGCCTCGAAGTTGCAGGCGGGCGACATGGACAGGAAGGCGCTCTTGCGGGCCGCGTGGGCGCGCGCGGCCAGGCCGTCGCTATGGAGGCCGCTGCTGGGACTCTGCATGTACACGTCGTCCAGACTCGGGACGAGCGTCAGATTGAGCGGTGCTAGTGACTCCGAGTGCTGTAACATTGCGCTTTGGTTGCGTCGGGACTTGTGCAGGGCGGAGCTCGATTGGAAGTGAGACCGTGCTGGAAGATCGCAACGCTTCGCTTGAACACGCCGTTTCTTTCCGGGCTTTTATGACAATGTGGGGGAATGCTTACGAAGGGTAGATCAGAATTGGTCGTTGTTCCTTGAATGATATCTACATAGATAACAGCCTTCATCAAGCGATACGTTAGAATTTGAATATATCGGGTCGGGAAACTAATTGGGTTTTGCATGCCAGGAGCATCGACCTGAACATGACTATCTGGGAGGTGACATAGATCATCTGTCGTCGACATTTTTCTGGAAACTGGGTTCTATCGCGAAACCGTGCCAGAAAATATGGTCAAAAGTGTGAGTGAGCCCCCTGGGCAACGCTCCCCGCGTTTTGGTCAGCCGGGCGTCCATATCGGGTGGAGCTGGTTGCCGGTCGGCCAACGGCAACTTTTTTTTTCTCCTGCGCTATCCGCGCGGACCTAGGTTGTGGTAAATACATTATCATCGTGCTGGCGCTGGATATGCCTAAGGCACGCACGAAGTCGAGCTGTTGTTGGATATGCCGCCGTAACGCACGACGGCCATCTTCAACGCTGTAGACGCGTGCCGTGATTTATGATTCTCCTGCCGCGATCTTTAAAGGCCGCGGACGTATGCGATACAAACCGGCTTCCGCTCACAGCAACCAGGATGATCTTGGCCCGATGGTGCAAGGCGAAAGATAAGAGCGCTCGAGTTTGTATTCTCATCGCACTGCAACGGCAACAAAACCTACTTGTACCATGGCATACATGTACCATTCCTCCGGTGGTCGCGCGCTGGCTCTTCCAACTTCAACGTGCTGGTCAAGTCAGAACAGTCAGAACAGCGAAGTTGAAGCGACCCCCGCCCACAACCGGTTCAACTCAAGTCGCTTCGTTATTGCCAGCGAGCAAGTGAGGACACTCGATAGCTGTCCGTAGCGACACAAAAGCACTAGAGAAATGACCCTTTCATTTCGTGTTCCGCCGCCGGAGTCCCTACACTTTCGTTACTGTCTCGCATCGCTGAAACTCGCCACGTCCGTCAGGAGCCTGGCCACCTCTTCTGGCGAAACGGCCTCGCCCGTGAGCAGCGGGTCTCCTCGGCGCTTGCCGTTGCGCACGGGGAACGCTTTGGCCGTGAGCAGACTCAGCAATTGCTCCTTCTCCAGCAGCCTCTCGATCAGCCGCTGCCGCTCCCCAGAGTTGAGGCGCGTCTCGGCCTGCCGATGCTGCGGACTGCCCAGCAAGCTGCTGCTGCTACTGCTGCCGTGCGGCACGACCAGCGGAAGCTGAGAGACGTGCGCGATCTCGCCTCGAACGTCTTGGACGCACTCCTTGAGGATCATCTCGAGCTCCGTGTGGTTTTGCAGCTCGAGCTTGTAGGCCGTGAGCACCTGCTGCAGGTTCCGCCGCTCCACCTCCAGCAGGCGCTTCAGCCGCTTGATGATCTCCTTGTACCGGTTGTCGCCATCGGAGGCCAGTGCTAGAGTGTTGACGCCTGCAGTGTTGGGCCGCTGCTGGTGGCCGGCCAGCGCGAGACTCGTCATGGAGTCGCGGTAGTGAACTTTCGGCAGTGAACTGGTCGAGGCCGTGGCGAATAATGTCTGAGACTGCGGGTGATGGTGTGGCTGTTGCTGTGGCTGTGCAGCGTCCTTGAGCTGGTCCAGCTGCTGACGCAATGCATCGATCTCTGTCCGCAGCGAGACGTTGTCCTTCTTGACCGTCACGAGCTGCTTGACGAGGAACTCGCGGTCGTTCTCTTGGGTGGAGAACTGTGTCTTCAGTCGCTGGTTCTCTCGAGTCAAGCTCTGGTTGAGTCGGTCGAGTCGATCGGCCAGCTCTTTCGTCCACTCCACCTCGGTTTCGAGCTGTTTGCTCTTCTCAATCCACGCAGACGCTCCATCGTCGGTCTTGTTCTTCTCCGACTCCAGCTCCTCCTGCACACTGTACAGCCGCGCTCGGAATGCTCGTAGAAGATCTTTTTCCTGCTCTGTTATCATGGACAATAATCATTCGCATTAGTTTTTCAGCTCGTCTTACATCAAGACTCATTTCGACAGCCACCAGCCACGTACGTGCCTTGCAAAATCTTGCTGGTTCGATCTTGCACTTGGTCGACACTCTCGAGAATACTCCGGTGCATCGAGCGCACGCGGTCCATGGACGCGTCCAGCGAGTTCTCCTTGCTCTTCTTCGCACGGGAATCTGACAGCAAGGCCTCCAGCTCGCCGATTCGAACCTTGTACTGCCGCTCTCGCCTCACATAGCTCTCCTACAGATTCAACCGTAGAGTGTTAACCTTATGACGTGTTATCTTCACGAGACTTCATCCCTTACCTGTCTTCTAGCAAGCTCCTCGTTCAACTGGGCCACAATATCCTTCTGGTCGACCGCATTCCCGTACTCGTCAAAGGAAGGAACTGCCGAGTTTTGCTCGGAGACGGCACTTAATCCTAGGATCTTGTTACGGAACTTGGCCGTGCTCTCTTCAGGGGTACCGGGCTGCATCACGATTAAGCCAAAGTCAATGATAGCTATCTCACTAACATGGCATCCGAATGCAAACAGCGTACCTTCCGCCCTGCGGCAGGTTTCGTGACCTTGCCCTTTGTCACCATGGAGCTCACTTGACGCTCGCCCGCGCCCCCACTGGCATCCGCAGGAACGCTCCTGCTTCTTCGCTTTGACCAGGGCAGACGTGGACTCCTCTGTATCGGAGCCTATTTTGAGAAGCTCCAGTCACTAAAAATATTCATTCATGCCAATTCATGCCAATGTAGACAAGTACGCAAGATTCACAAAGCAAAAGTGGAAGCTGTATTCAAATGCTTCAGTGGCCTTGCACTACTACTAGGAAGGACTCAAAATTCACTCCAGACGGCTCGAGCGATCGATAAGGAGCGAGTGGCTTAGTACTCCTCGCCGAACTCCTCGTCCTCGCCTTCGCCCTCGGCGGTCTCAGCCGACACCTCCTCATAGTCCTTCTCGAGCGCGGCCAGGTCCTCGCGAGCCTCCGAGAACTCGCCCTCCTCCATGCCCTCGCCCACGAACCAGTGCACGAACGCGCGCTTCGCGTACATCAGGTCGAACTTGTGGTCGATGCGCGAGAACACCTCCGCGATGGCGCTCGTGTTCGAGATCATGGCCACGGCGCGCTGCACGCGAGCCAGGTCGCCGCCCGGCACCACCGACGGCGGCTGGTAGTTGATGCCGCACTTGAAGCCCGTCGGGCACCAGTCCACGAACTGGATCGTGCGCTTCGTCTTGATCGTCGCCACGGCCGCGTTCACGTCTTTGGGGACGACGTCGCCGCGGTACATGAGGCACGTCGCCATGTACTTGCCGTGGCGCGGGTCGCACTTGGCCATCATCGACGTCGGCTCGAACGCGCTGTTGGTGATCTCGGCCACCGACAGCTGCTCGTGGTACGCCTTCTCGGCCGAGATCACGGGCGCGTACGAGCTCAGCATGAAGTGGATGCGCGGGTACGGCACCAGGTTCGTCTGGAACTCCGTGATGTCCACGTTCAGCGAGCCGTCGAAGCGCAGCGACGTCGTCAGCGACGAGATCACCTGCGCGATCAGCCGGTTCAGGTTCGTGTACGTGGGGCGCTCGATGTCCAGCGAGCGGCGGCAGATGTCGTAGATGGCCTCGTTGTCCAGCATCACAGCGACGTCCGTGTGCTCCAGCAGCGAGTGCGTCGACAGCACCGAGTTGTACGGCTCCACCACGGCCGACGACACAAGCGGCGACGGGTAGATCGTGAAGCCCAGCTTGCTCTTGCGGCCGTAGTCCACCGACAGGCGCTCCAGCAGCAGCGAGCCCAGTCCGGAGCCGGTGCCGCCGCCCACGGCGTTGAACACCATGAAGCCCTGCAGACCCGTGCACGCGTCCGCCAGCTTCCGCACGCGATCCAAGACAAGGTCCACCACCTCCTTGCCGATCGTGTAGTGGCCACGCGCGTAGTTGTTGGCCGCGTCCTCCTTGCCCGAGATGATCTGCTCCGGGTGATAAAGCTGACGGTACGTGCCCGTGCGCACCTCGTCACACACCGTCGGCTCCAGGTCCACGAACACGGCGCGCGGCACGTGCTTGCCCGAGCCCGTCTCGGAGAAGAAGGTCGAGAACGAGTCGTCGCCCATGGCGTCCGAGTCGTTCGGGATCTGGCCGTCCGGCTGGATGCCGTGCTCCAGGCAGTAGAGCTCCCAGCACGAGTTGCCGACCTGGATGCCGCCCTGGCCGAGGTGGATGGACAGGATCTCGCGCATTGTTAGTTGGTTGGTTGCTTAGTTAGTTGCACTGGGGGGGGAAGGAGACAGGGGTTCCGGGCCAACTGGAAACGTTATGAGGGCGCTTGCAGTCGAGTTGGAGAGTGAGTGAGCGAGCGACGGCAGGCGGGAAAGGGAGGCGCGCACGGGGTTTGAATGTTCGAACGCATTTTCAGCGAATGGGAGGTGGTGTAGACATGGTTTTTGGCGAATCGGGAGCCCGAATGATCCTCTAGCCCCACCCAATGGCGGAGCTCCACCTCGTCTCGCATCGCGTTCTGACCCTGTCTCTCTCGGCAGCTGAGCGCGCTTCAGCTTCAGCCTTCTTCAGTTCGTGGGGGGTGCAGCGCTAGAAGCCGCGTGGGTTGTAATAGTTGTTGTTGCGGGTGCAATCACCACCAGGTGCTTGTCCAAGGCTGCTGTTGCGATATTTATCGTACAAGTGAGCCGCCGGCTCGCGGATGTTGAAGCGCTCGTTGTGCATATGGCGAGCTGCACGTTGAAGTGGCAGATCGAACTGAGTATACAATTATGCATTCGGCTCGCAAATACCAGTGTTACTACACCGTAGGATAGTGCAGTAGTAGAAGCACACAACCATTGCGTCCCTAACAATTGACACATTGAGTGCATTGCGTGACATGCATCACTTGTTCCAAGCGTTTTAGAGATTCTGAATCAGGCGCCAGCCAGTTGCACGGCACAGTACTGAGAATCACCATCGCGGATCACTCTTGCCCCGAAGGGCTGGTTCAAGCCAAGCGTCCTTGGCAGCCTAGCGTTAAAAGCGACTTTCTCCGACTACAAGGAGGCGAAGTGCAAGACACCGAGGGCGCCTCGAGTCCAATAGCCCAATAGCTCGGTGCCTCGGTCACGCCAGGACGATGAATGAAGCGACTCCGCACAGATGCTGATGGTAGGTTGCGGAATGCATGCGGTCCCTGCTATCGACGATGCGCTCCTGATATTCGTGGGCTGCCGAAACGGTAAATGGCTCGGGCGCGACCTGCAGCACTTGATTATCATTCGGAAGTTGAAGTTGCAACTCGGCATGCTTCTTCAATGCTTTTACTTCTCCACCACAAAAAGGTAGGTTTATTTACACGAGTTTGCCACGCTCTTCGCAAAATGCTATCAACAGAAGGTCTGTCAGCTTCAAAATGAACGGTGGCACTTGCAAGCTTGGGGATCAATACTCCTCGCCAAACTCCTCGCCCTCGCCTTCGCCCTCGGCGGTCTCAGCCGACACCTCCTCATAGTCCTTCTCGAGCGCGGCCAGGTCCTCGCGAGCCTCCGAGAACTCGCCCTCCTCCATGCCCTCGCCCACGAACCAGTGCACGAACGCGCGCTTCGCGTACATCAGGTCGAACTTGTGGTCGATGCGCGAGAACACCTCCGCGATGGCGCTCGTGTTCGAGATCATGGCCACGGCGCGCTGCACGCGAGCCAGGTCGCCGCCCGGCACCACCGACGGCGGCTGGTAGTTGATGCCGCACTTGAAGCCCGTCGGGCACCAGTCCACGAACTGGATCGTGCGCTTCGTCTTGATCGTCGCCACGGCCGCGTTCACGTCTTTGGGGACGACGTCGCCGCGGTACATGAGGCACGTCGCCATGTACTTGCCGTGGCGCGGGTCGCACTTGGCCATCATCGATGTCGGCTCGAACGCGCTGTTGGTAATCTGCGCTACTGAAAGAGACTCATGGTATGCTTTCTCCGCTGAAATTACTGGGGCATACGAGCTCAGCATGAAGTGGATGCGCGGGTACGGCACCAGGTTCGTCTGGAACTCCGTGATGTCCACGTTCAGCGAGCCGTCGAAGCGCAGCGACGTCGTCAGCGACGAGATCACCTGCGCGATCAGCCGGTTCAGGTTCGTGTACGTGGGGCGCTCGATGTCCAGCGAGCGGCGGCAGATGTCGTAGATGGCCTCGTTGTCCAGCATCACAGCGACGTCCGTGTGCTCCAGCAGCGAGTGCGTCGACAGCACCGAGTTGTACGGCTCCACCACGGCCGACGACACAAGCGGCGACGGGTAGATCGTGAAGCCCAGCTTGCTCTTGCGGCCGTAGTCCACCGACAGGCGCTCCAGCAGCAGCGAGCCCAGTCCGGAGCCGGTGCCGCCGCCCACGGCGTTGAACACCATGAAGCCCTGCAGACCCGTGCACGCGTCCGCCAGCTTCCGCACGCGATCCAAGACAAGGTCCACCACCTCCTTGCCGATCGTGTAGTGGCCACGCGCGTAGTTGTTGGCCGCGTCCTCCTTGCCCGAGATGATCTGCTCCGGGTGATAAAGCTGACGGTACGTGCCCGTGCGCACCTCGTCACACACCGTCGGCTCCAGGTCCACGAACACGGCGCGCGGCACGTGCTTGCCCGAGCCCGTCTCGGAGAAGAAGGTCGAGAACGAGTCGTCGCCCATGGCGTCCGAGTCGTTCGGGATCTGGCCGTCCGGCTGGATGCCGTGCTCCAGGCAGTAGAGCTCCCAGCACGAGTTGCCGACCTGGATGCCGCCCTGGCCGAGGTGGATGGAGAGAATTTCACGCATGTTGAAGTTTTCTTGAGAAGAGCTTGACCGGTGAGATGTTTAGTTTGGAATTACCAGTGGAGGCGAATCTTGGTGTTGCCTGAAGAGGTTGTACGGAGGCGTGCTGTTGAATTGGACAATTGGACAATGAGCTCGACTCGCGCGGTGCGAGCTGCGCTGAGTTCTTAGTGTGATGGGGACGTGTAACGGCGGGGACAACTTCAACTTCCGAATGATAATCAAGTGCTGCAGGTCGCGCCCGAGCCATTTACCGTTTCGGCAGCCCACGAATATCAGGAGCGCATCGTCGATAGCAGGGACCGCATGCATTCCGCAACCTACCATCAGCATCTGTGCGGAGTCGCTTCATTCATCGTCCTGGCGTGACCGAGGCACCGAGCTATTGGGCTATTGGACTCGAGGCGCCCTCGGTGTCTTGCACTTCGCCTCCTTGTAGTCGGAGAAAGTCGCTTTTAACGCTAGGCTGCCAAGGACGCTTGGCTTGAACCAGCCCTTCGGGGCAAGAGTGATCCGCGATGGTGATTCTCAGTACTGTGCCGTGCAACTGGCTGGCGCCTGATTCAGAATCTCTAAAACGCTTGGAACAAGTGATGCATGTCACGCAATGCACTCAATGTGTCAATTGTTAGGGACGCAATGGTTGTGTGCTTCTACTACTGCACTATCCTACGGTGTAGTAACACTGGTATTTGCGAGCCGAATGCATAATTGTATACTCAGTTCGATCTGCCACTTCAACGTGCAGCTCGCCATATGCACAACGAGCGCTTCAACATCCGCGAGCCGGCGGCTCACTTGTACGATAAATATCGCAACAGCAGCCTTGGACAAGCACCTGGTGGTGATTGCACCCGCAACAACAACTATTACAACCCACGCGGCTTCTAGCGCTGCACCCCCCACGAACTGAAGAAGGCTGAAGCTGAAGCGCGCTCAGCTGCCGAGAGAGACAGGGTCAGAACGCGATGCGAGACGAGGTGGAGCTCCGCCATTGGGTGGGGCTAGAGGATCATTCGGGCTCCCGATTCGCCAAAAACCATGTCTACACCACCTCCCATTCGCTGAAAATGCGTTCGAACATTCAAACCCCGTGCGCGCCTCCCTTTCCCGCCTGCCGTCGCTCGCTCACTCACTCTCCAACTCGACTGCAAGCGCCCTCATAACGTTTCCAGTTGGCCCGGAACCCCTGTCTCCTTCCCCCCCCAGTGCAACTAACTAAGCAACCAACCAACTAACAATGCGCGAGATCCTGTCCATCCACCTCGGCCAGGGCGGCATCCAGGTCGGCAACTCGTGCTGGGAGCTCTACTGCCTGGAGCACGGCATCCAGCCGGACGGCCAGATCCCGAACGACTCGGACGCCATGGGCGACGACTCGTTCTCGACCTTCTTCTCCGAGACGGGCTCGGGCAAGCACGTGCCGCGCGCCGTGTTCGTGGACCTGGAGCCGACGGTGTGTGACGAGGTGCGCACGGGCACGTACCGGCAGCTTTATCACCCGGAGCAGATCATCTCGGGCAAGGAGGACGCGGCCAACAACTACGCGCGCGGCCACTACACGATCGGCAAGGAGGTGGTGGACCTTGTCTTGGATCGCGTGCGGAAGCTGGCGGACGCGTGCACGGGTCTGCAGGGCTTCATGGTGTTCAACGCCGTGGGCGGCGGCACCGGCTCCGGACTGGGCTCGCTGCTGCTGGAGCGCCTGTCGGTGGACTACGGCCGCAAGAGCAAGCTGGGCTTCACGATCTACCCGTCGCCGCTTGTGTCGTCGGCCGTGGTGGAGCCGTACAACTCGGTGCTGTCGACGCACTCGCTGCTGGAGCACACGGACGTCGCTGTGATGCTGGACAACGAGGCCATCTACGACATCTGCCGCCGCTCGCTGGACATCGAGCGCCCCACGTACACGAACCTGAACCGGCTGATCGCGCAGGTGATCTCGTCGCTGACGACGTCGCTGCGCTTCGACGGCTCGCTGAACGTGGACATCACGGAGTTCCAGACGAACCTGGTGCCGTACCCGCGCATCCACTTCATGCTGAGCTCGTACGCGCCCGTGATCTCGGCCGAGAAGGCGTACCACGAGCAGCTGTCGGTGGCCGAGATCACCAACAGCGCGTTCGAGCCGACGTCGATGATGGCCAAGTGCGACCCGCGCCACGGCAAGTACATGGCGACGTGCCTCATGTACCGCGGCGACGTCGTCCCCAAAGACGTGAACGCGGCCGTGGCGACGATCAAGACGAAGCGCACGATCCAGTTCGTGGACTGGTGCCCGACGGGCTTCAAGTGCGGCATCAACTACCAGCCGCCGTCGGTGGTGCCGGGCGGCGACCTGGCCCGCGTGCAGCGCGCCGTGGCCATGATCTCGAACACGAGCGCCATCGCGGAGGTGTTCTCGCGCATCGACCACAAGTTCGACCTGATGTACGCGAAGCGCGCGTTCGTGCACTGGTTCGTGGGCGAGGGCATGGAGGAGGGCGAGTTCTCGGAGGCTCGCGAGGACCTGGCCGCGCTCGAGAAGGACTATGAGGAGGTGTCGGCCGAGACCGCCGAAGATGACATGAAGGACGAGGACTTCGGCGAGGAGTATTAGGTTGTGTGTAGCGCCTTCGCCAATATATTGTCTTAGCTATATGTAACCGAACGTCATGCATGGTACATGGAGGTCGATGACTCGGTCGGCTGAAGCTAAACACTTCAACTACAGTAGTGCTTCTGTCTTGTGATTGGCAGCTTTAATCTGTCAGAGGTGCAATTCATTGGTCGAAAAGGTTCGGTTGTCAACGCTATAGAAGTGCAGCGGCTGAGTGGCGGCGGGATGCAGATGTCATTCAGCATTGATACGAGCGCGATGCCGACGGAACCGGAGCACGAAGACGCCGCACGTAACGATGCCGGCGGTGCAGTCGCCAGTCGATTGGTGAAGAAGGTCAAGATCTCTTCGGATGCAGAGGACGGCGACAGCAGCCCGCACGCTCGTCTGGAGCATCCGCTGGGCGTGAAGCCCATTGGCAACTACTTCGAGGACGCGGTGAACGGCGTCGTGGAGTGTCGCGCCACGGGCCTGGGCCGCTTGGCAATGCTAGAGGACAGCCAGCTGCTGTCACTGCTGAACTACTTCACCGCCACGGACCTGGCCAAGCTGGCGGCCTGCAGCCGCGCCGGCCACGTGTACGGCACGCACGACGAGTTGTGGCGAGTGCTGGTGCTCGAGGAGATGCACGGAAACTTCGAGCCCAAACCCACGTGGAAGGCCACGTATCTCAAGACCAAGTACGGAGACAAAGTGAAGGTGGGTGAGCCTATTCGGGTGCAGGGCGTTTACTCCGACCTGCTGTTCCAATCGTTCTACTGCGCGGCGGCACCGATTGAAGACGCGTGGCTGGCGGTGGAGAACATCGAGCGTCGCAGCGCCAAGGACATGACGGTTGCCGATTTTAAGAGAGATTTTGAAGGACCCAATGTGCCTGTGATTATTACGGACGCTATCGACGACTGGGCCGCCATGGACAAGTGGACGGACGAGTACTTGGGCGAAGTGTGCAAGGGCAAGACTTTTTACACCGGCGGATTCCAGTTCGCTATGGATAAGTATTTCAAGTATTCGCGCACATTGCTGGACGACCAACCCGTGTTCGTGTTCGACAAGGAGTTCGCTGCGAAGGTGCCCCAGTTGGCTGCGGACTACACTGTGCCCGAGTACTTCCGGGAGGACTACTTCTCTCTTCTCGGCGAGGACAAGCGACCGGACTATCGCTGGCTCATTATCGGCCCCAAGAAGTCAGGCTCCAGCTTCCACATCGACCCGAACGCTACGAACGCGTGGAACGGCGTGGTACGCGGCTCCAAGAAGTGGATCATGTTCCCGCCTGGCCAAGTGCCGCCTGGAATCCACCCCAGCGAGGACGGAAGCGAGGTTTCTTCTCCCGTATCGCTGATGGAGTGGTTTGTGACCTTCTACAAGCAAGTGCAGAAGCTGCCTGCTCACCTGAAGCCGCTCGAGGGTATCTGCCGCGAAGGCGAGACCATGTTTGTGCCGCACGGCTGGTGGCACACGGTGCTCAACCTCGACGAGTGCATCGCCATGACTCAAAACTTTGTGAGTTCGGGCAACGTCAAAAGCGTACTCGAGTTCCTGACAGAGAAACCCGATCAGGTTTCCGGCTGCCCGATGGAGCAGCGTCCCAAGCTGGGCGGCATGTTCCGTGACGTGATGGCCAAGAACGCCCCGGAGCTGTACGCCAAGGTGAACAAGGAGCTGAAGGAGGAGTACGAACGCAAGCACAGGAAAACTAAGTGGGAGATGCTCGTCTCTGGAGAGGATTCGTCTCCAGCTTTGTCTAGTGACCCTACAGCAGCAAGTTGCAGCAGCAGCAGCGCCAGCACCTTCGGCTTCGGCTTCAACTTTGACTAAAACAGGCAACAAACGGTTGCAAATGCACTATTTTCGAAAAAAAAAGCTTTACCATAATTTCGAGATTTGGTCCAAGTCTTTTCATTGGTCAAAAACAAACTGCTAGTCAGGGCATTGAAATTGAAAGACGTGCGCCATAGTCAACACTAGTGCAGTGCGACGCTAGAAGCTCGCGCCTCCATCGCGGCTTAGAGCCTCTAACCTGACTACGTCAAGCATCTGCAGACATACTGGAGACACCAGGCAGCGACGATGGCGTCCGCCGACTGCCTGGACGCGTGGGACGACTGCTTTAACTTCTTCAAAGGCAAGAGTCCGTACCACACGACGAGACACACCAAGCTGTCGTACTTCACCAGGAACCAGCGCGTCGGGTGGAAGCTCATGTGCGCGCTAGCAATGTACGCAACGTTAACAATGCATCTTGCTCCAATAAGTTGTCTGGGGCGAAGTAGTTGACCTTATTTTCTTGGTTTGATGCCAGATTTATCTGCTGCGTCTTCTTCCAGAGTTTGTTGCTGGCGTGGGAGGGGTTCTTCGCTGACGGTCGAGAGAAGATACCGCCGCTGATGTTGTTCGGACCGATGTCGGCATTATATTCGGTGATCTCGATGTGGGTAAGGAAGTAGAACAAGAGCAGCGATTCTACAACTACGCTATCTATTATCATAAGTTCTGACGGTTTGTGCCGCGTCTGCGGTGATGTAGATTGCGGCTGTTCACCTGTACCAACCGACGTTTAATGGTCCTCGCATTCTGCTGCACTACCGACGACCGTCCGCATGCTCCTGGGAGATCCTGGACTGGGTGTTCTTCGAGGGTTCTACCACATCTACCGTCGTGTCATTCGTCTTCTTCTGGTAAGCTCTGACATGGAGGCTGAAAGTATTATGCTTGTCTGTACCAGACGCTAACCAATTATTTCTCTTCACGACTGTTGACAGGGTGGTGACGGTTCCGTACTCGGATATTTCGATGCCGGGGCTGCACGTGTTTGGTGCCGTGGTGCAGCTAGTGATCGTGGCCGTGGACTTCTACTTCACGGCGCCGCTGTTCAAGGCCAACCACGTGTTCCTCGTGCTCATGTGGCCGGTCTTTTGGATCTTCATCCAGTACCTGTGGGTCATCAGCGGCCACCAACCCACCAACGACCTGTTCAACTTCCACTCGACGGCGTCGCCCGTGGCCACATTCATGCTGTTCCTCGGAACGGTGATCGTGTTCTACGTGCTGCTCTTTCTATCCCGGCACCTGCAACGCTCCTCCGACAAGGCCGCAGAGGCCGCCGCCGACACGGGCGGCATGGACTCGGACGAGAGCTCGAGCTGCCTCACTCCGACGTGCGAAGACCCCAGGACGGCTCCGTTCGAGCTGGTCGTCGAGTCGTCCGTGGACAACCGGTCGCCCTACGACTCGAAAGCCTTCAGCGATGACTTCCACTCGAAACGATGAGGAGGAGGCACTGCCTCAAAGCAGCCAGGCAGTACCGAGATGAATGTATCCATTACTACAGTGTAGTTGCAGTTCACCACGTTGCCATCATTCTCGAGGTTGTCGCGAAAATGACGTGCGTACTTAGCGATCGGACGAAATTGCACCGCATTTGCGGTACCGCGCTCAACGTTCCCGCGCTAAGTACGAGCAAATAAATAAGGACTTCCCGACAGTTTTCAAAGCGGCGGCCGGCTAGACCAGGCACGGCGTCACTTGCATCATCTCCTTCTGAGTCTCTGCGTGCGTCGCGCGGCTGTGGGGATAATGGCCAACGGAATGGTGCGCGAGGTGGACCGCGCGATCGGCGCGCTGTCCACGCTGGTGCTGGGCGTGGGGCTGCTCGTGGTAAGGAGCTAACGCGATCTTGAGCTGCTGGATATTCTCGCTCATGTTGTCGAAATTATTTACTTATTTTATTGTTTACATTGCTATTATGCAGCTGAGAGAGCTGTACCGTGGCTTGCGCGACAATCAGGGCAAGTGGGAGCGCTGCGACTTGGATGGAGGGGGCAAGGACGTCTACTTCCAGTGCGTTTGGAGTGGCATTGGGTTGAGCGATTATCGATTAACAGGGCTGGGAATGCTGACGACTGGCGGTTGGATGGTTGCCTTTTCTATCTCTCTCGTGACGTCGCAGGAAGAAGTACGGTATGCCCAAGTTGCCGCTGTTCCAGCACCGAGGAGGCTGCGACTGCGGATCGCTACGGTGCGGATTGAATTTTGGTGGTCAACAGGCGGTTGAAGAGCAAAATACTTATTGGCGAATGGATGAATGTGGACAGGTTTATGGTGCTTGCGCCCAAGCGAGTGGAGGCGTTCGATGACAGCAATGCGTTCTCGTGCAAGAAGGGCAGGTTCCCGTTCCTGGTGAGTGGAGCAGAGTTAGAGATACGACTGGCGGAAAGGAAACAAAACTGACGGAGTCTGCCATTGGTGGTGGTGTGCTTGTTGCTGCGAGTAGATTATCCCGACGTCCTGCTTCGAGATGATGGAGTCGTCGGATGTGTCGCTGTACGAGTCGCAGTCCACGTCGTGCCAGCACGTCTTCTGCGCCAAATGCGGTAGGTTCAACAGTAGGACGGTCGTTCTACAACTTTGAGAGTTGGCTACTTTCCTGAGGTGTGGTAACTGATCTGGGCTGTGTTGTTGCTGGTAATGGCTACAGGTATTCACATCTTCCAGTTCGACCACACGCAACCAGACTGCGTCGCAGTCAACGTGTACTGCGTGGAGGACGAGAATTTCGAGGACATGAAGGTGGGAGTCGAGTCTTGGTGGCTGCTTGGCCTGGCTTTTTGTAGTTTGGACATGGTTGACTCAAGTTGATGCGGTGCTAATCTGTGCTGCACTTATCTGGCCATACAGATCATATTTATTCCGCGGGGCTCGCGGCCGCTGTTCGGCCGGGCTAACCGACTGCCGTTGCCGTCGGAGCAGCCTTATCGACGCCCGCTGCAGTCGCAGGCATTCGACACTGTCCGAGAAGACAGCGAAGAGTCGACAATGTACGTGGTGTGGCCCAGATTTAGTGTACAGTACTTCGATACACGATGCTAACTCAAATCACGCTTGCTATTGTAGTGCGTTTCAGAAGCAGCTGATGATGTGGGCGCGGATGGACAACCACGAGAAGTACCGGGAGCCGCCATCGGAAGACACGCAGTCGTCTACCAGCTCTACCAGCCATAACGGACGCTTCTCGGTGCGTGGGCTCGCTCATTGACAGCTATCTTAAAAACTGGCAGTTAAGCTAACATCGTTTTGTTGATATCGTAGTTTGCGTCGGAAGACTCGACAACCGTGACAAAAGACCAGTTGGAGTTCTACTTGAAGGTGCGTAGTGTACGCAAAGACTTTTGTGTGTGTGTGACTGAGATCAACTGACAGTGCGCTTTGTGCTGCAGCGTCACTTGGATGACCCTCCGCAGGAAGAGTTCCGCGTGTAGTTGAAGTCCAATATTCCTTCCAAGCCGACCATTGCCTCTGGTATAATCAGCGTGCGAGGTCTTGATATTTCCTGGTGTCGCCAGGTGCTAGTTCTCCTCCCTCCGTCCTCTGCCGACGCTGCGCTTGAAGCAGAGTTGGCAAGGCGGGTTTTGCAGTTAGTTTGCGAGCATTTAGGTCTAAAAAACGTCAAATGTAAAAAATAGTACAGCCAAAACTGACTCACCCTCCAATAACTTCCCCACCACCCTTAATAAGGAGTCGAACGAGGGGCTACAATTTCTTTAGCAATTAGCGGGGTGGGCGAACATGACGAGGTACAAGAAGCACCTGCAGCCCAACTACTACGAGGTGCTGGGAGTGGAGCGCTCGGCGTCCACGGACGACATCAAGGTCGCCTACCGCAAGCTCGGTGCGTCTCTAACGCCACCCTTAATTACCACCGTCTTCCTCACCCCACTGACTTAAAACGCAGTGCTGGAACACCACCCGGATCGCTACCACGCCAAGTCCAGGGGCGCCGCTAGACGGAAGGATGGCAAGGTACAGTGATACTTAGAATATTGCAGTAACTATTGCTATATGGTGGCTAATTCTTAGCATGTGACTCCACTAGGACGCCGAGATTCTGCGGATTAATGCTGCCTACGACCTGCTGAGCGACAGCTCGGCCCGTGTCAAGTACGACCTCGAGATGTTCGGCGTCTCCGCCGCCCCCGACCACAACGACCAGGTGGTGGTGGGCGCGGGCAACTACAAGCCCATGAGCTCCGAGGACGTGCACGAAATGTTCGGCGGCCTGAACGAGTACGAGCGCTTCACGACGGCGCAGTACCACCGACAGCGCTCGCACATTGCGCCCGCGGCCATTGGCCGGAGAGCCACGAACCTCGCGGAAAGGAAGCAATTCCGAGCTGCCAGGTCCAAGCTGCCCACGCAGGGCGCGACCATGGCGTGGCTCGCGTTCCCTGTGATGCTGGTGGCGCTCTGGGGCGTCAACTTCAGCAACATCAAGAACCAGTCCAAGAAGCGCTGATTTCATTATACGTACCAGGAAGGGGAGGAGGATAATAGAGCGATTGAAGACTCTGAATTAATGTGGCGCTTAGCAACAGCGCAGTCAGTAGATCACGAGTTTTTTTTCTGGCCAGCGCAGTACACCAGAGCTCTCGGTCAAGGAAGAGTATCGGAACAGAAAACCCCTCTAACAACAACCACTTTGTGTTGTTGCACAGGAACAAGCTTGATTTACCCGCAGTCGTCGGTTCATCCACCGTGCGTACACGCTTCTTGTAGTCTCAGCCGAAAAAACATTCACAACCAAATCCACGAAGTACTGACTGGATAAACATCCTGCGAGTGAATACCTGTGGTAGTGACATTTCTGGGAGTAATGACCAACTGGACTTTTATTTGATCGCTGATAGCAGAACCACTACCTACTTACGCTTCCGCGAGGTCGGCGGACAGATCCATCAAGCGTCGTTGCAAAGCTGCGATCTCCTCACTCAGCTCATTGGAATCCAGCGCGTAGTTCTCGTCTGGTAGAAAAAACCAAACAAACAACATAACAATGCACATAAGCGTTCTGCAGTTTGCAATCAAGACAATTATACAGTACTCACCGTAGCGCAGCACTTGTCGATCTTGCGCCGTGAGGCCTCGTCCGTAGAGGATGACCTCAAGCTTTTGCAGATGCCGTTTCAGACCCGCTAGGTCTCGAGTGAAGCCTTCCATCTCCATAGCGCGCCGCTTATCCAGACTTTGGTACCGGCTTCTCAGCTTCGTCAGTCGCACCTGCAGATCCTGGATTCGTTTCGTGCAAGCCTCCTGCATGGCTGCATACTGCTCCTTCAAAATGTGCAGATCCCGCTCTCGAGAGAGAGCCTGGTTCCTGAACTCGAGCACGGTCTGGTTGCCTTCTTCGCGGACAACTTCTCGAAGAGCTTGAGTCTCCTCGCGCACCTTCTCCGTCAACTGGGTCTTCTCCGTTACCAATGTTTCGCATTGTTGCTTCACCTGGAAGATCTCCTCGTGTGCAAGACGCTCAGTCTCCTGGGACTTGTGGCGCAATACCAAGTAATCCTTGGTGGTTTGTGTAAGAACTCGCTTCGTCTTCTCCACTTGCTTCTCTAGCTGACTGCTTTTCTCCTCAAGTTGCTGCTGATTCAGCAGCATTTTAGCCTTCTCCTGCGCAAACCCATCCAACAGAGCCTAATCCAACAATGCAACAGTCAGTTTGATATGGCCAATTTGTCCACTGTATCGATTCACAATCCCTACCTGAATACGCGTCTCGGTCAGTTGCTGGTGCGACTCGAGCTGCTTCTGCAGGTTCTCGATGGTCTTCGTCAGCGCCGCCGTCTGCTCATTGGGCATGTACACGGTCCGCAACACCTTGCTGGACGAAATGCCCTGATTAATGTTCTTGAGGCTCGGTGCATTTCCTCTCACGACAAAAGACGACTGTTGCTGCTGCTGCTTCCTCTTCCTCCTCTCCTGCATATCTTCCGAGCCAATGTGCATGGTAGACGGGTATGGATACGTCGTAGGCGTCGGTGCTCGTCCTGAAGGGTATGTCGTCCTTGCTCCCGGTCGACAGTCTCTAAAGAACGTCACCTGCTCTGTAATGGGCTGCGTGAGCGCCAGTAAGTGTTGGATCTTCTGTCGGTCATCTTGCTCCTGAAGCTTCAGCGCCTTGTTCTCCGCCTGCAGGTCGATAAGTTCTGCTTTCACCCGGAATAAGGCGGCATTTGACTCCTTTAAAGACTCCTCCAGGTCTGCAATCTGTCGTAACGGAGCCATAATTCCGTCAGCACACCATTCCAAGCTGTCAAAATCTCAAATAACAATCCCTACCTCCTCATCCTTGGTCCTAAGCTCCCATTTGAGACGGTGAGCCTCCTCCTTGGACACCTTTAGCATCGACACGATATTATCGAGTTATGGTAGCGTTTATTTCAATTAGACCATGGGCAATGCGCACCTCGATTTGTGCCAAGTGCGCCAGCGTTTGCTCCCGTTCGGCATGGAATTGCTCGCACCGCTGGCGGTAGAACGCGAGTAGCTCCGTTGCGTTCTTGCCGCTCTCTTCTTCCAGCGTCTGCTCGTCCACGGAGCTGTGCACGGAGAAGCCGTGCCGAGGAGACCCGAAGGACAGCAACGCCTCCTCTTGCGTCATGGTTAGTGGCGGTTGGAATTTGATTATCGGACCAAAGCTGATAAACGACGGAGCAAATTATAGTCTCAGTTCAATTAACAGAATAACGTTAGCTTTTTAAAAAACTACAAAAATTCTAAAACTTTCATAAAATTGTTATGAGAGCTCATGAATGATCGCTAATTCAAAAACAGGTAAATAAAAATTGCGAAGCTCACTAGTTCGTAGCTAGCTCATATAAAATCATCACGAACGGCGTTCACCTGGATTCATATTTCCGCTAAATGCTGCTGCCTCTGAGCTAAGCCAGAGATCCGCTTCGGTGTCACCCAGCAGCACACGGTTGCGAACATCTGCATCAGCATGTCAACAACACGCGCGACATTCGCATCAAGAAGAACATTGCAAACGCTCTGCGAGTACGCCACCCTAGGTTGCATGCGTACCAAAGTTTCAAGAGCTGGTTTTAACTTTTAATAATAAAGGATGACTGAATCTGCCACGGCAGCTTGAACGAATTGCGGGTCAACCATGGATATTTATCACGAGGGTACCACAACGAAGGGAGAATTTATCACGAGGGGCCACAATCGATATGATTGGTCAAAAACATTAGGTGCTTCAGTACAGAATATCTCCAACTTACTAGCAAAAAGAGAACTGCTTCTGCTGCTGCTGCGGTGGACCTCATCCCTGCTCGTTCGTGGTCACGCCTTCGGCAAGACGCACAACGCAATGGCTCCTGGACGTTCACGCGCAGTGGCGCAACGTGCCCAACACAACGCCGGCCGATTGCATGCCCACGGCCGACATCGCGCTGCTGCACGACGAGAGCCACCACAAAATCTTGCTCGTGTTCGTGACCAAACAGACCGCGCCCAACGAAGCTCGGTCACCCGTTCCAGAACCCGTTGCCGCCGACGCCCGCTTCGCTGCCGGACATCGACGCCGTGCGCCAGGTACATCCGGGTGCTGCTGACCAAGTCGGTGGACGCTTTGACTTAACAGTGCGATGTTTGTGCATGTGGCGTCAGAGTGCGTCGACGTCCCCCATCACTGGACTACGCTGGCGGCTGGAACGGCACCGAGGTCCTGGCGCCGCACGAGGAGAACAACACAACGCTGATTGCCGTACGTGAGAACATCAAGGTCCTGGGCGTGTACCCGTATGAGGCCTTGGCTACTGCGGGCCGTACGTGCAGCGTGGCGCAACAGTAGGCTCGGGGTTACAGCGTCTCGCACAGCAACGACTGGCTGACTATGGTGGTCCTGAACGAGACGTGATATTAGGTATTGAAGCAGGAGTTCAGGGCGGAGTGCAATGACATGTACACGACGGTCACGGATCTGGCTTTGCTGGCGATGCCAGCACCGAAGGAGGTGCTGCTCGTCTCTCAGAGATCGTGAACGAAAGTGTACGACCGCTGCACATGAAGCTACATAACCCCTGAACGAAGCAATACAACTACAGATAGGATATCGCCAAGCTCATCTAGCTTTTCAAGTCGAAGTAGTAGAAGGTATATCCTTGCCCTGAACGGAAAGCCTTGTTTTAAACCCTTCACACATACATATTCAACGTGCGACAGGTATTTTGTTGCGTCGTTACCTACAATGATTCACTCACTTAAAGATTCTCCAGCAAAGCGCTCCGCTGTTGCATCGCTAGCACCTAGCTAGTAGCAGTGTGTGGTGTGGTAATAAAGCCCGGTGCTGCGAAGACGAGGGAGATGCAATACTGAACGTGTACTGGAGATGAAGCTCACCCTGCTGCTGATACTGGTAGGTGCGAAGCGCTCATTATTACTCAGACACTTACCTGTGCGATTAACCTTCATGGCACAAATGCGGCGCGAGTGTTTCATAAGTCTCCTGCATGAAGCTCTTCGCATTGAAAGGTACACTTTGAATTCATTCACGCTGGTTGCCATCATCTCACAAATACTCCGTCTTGTTAAACGTTCCTATTCAGAATATCAAGAAGGTGTTCTCATATCAATGGCATATTGTATTATTCTCATGCATGATGGAGTTATTGAAGCTTCTTCCTGGTGCCGTGGTTGCTGGTATTACAGGTATTTCTTTCGTTCTTGTTCGTAGGCGGCTTGATGTCCCAGCAAAGCAAAAGGGCATTCACCTACGATGTAGACACCGGCTACAATTCCTACTCCAGCCTCTTCTACTTCACCCAGCGGTGTTGTGCAGCTACGAGTGTTGTGGCCTTCTTGACCGCAGCGTGTGCAGTGGTAATGGTCTCTCTTGACAGATTGCGGACCTGTGAGCTGACTGGCAAAGAACTCTGCAATTTGCTTGCTTTCATCGTCATCTCCCGCCGCTGCTGTTGCTGATGCTGTTGCCGGAGTTGAATGCGTGGCTCTACTAGACACACCTGCACACTCCCCTCGGTTTTTTGTTCGCTTCTTGCCTCGCACGAAATCTGTTGTCTCCTTCCTTTGCACCAAGGAGCGACCTCCTTGGCGATACAATGGAGGTTCCCGGACTTCATTGGTGACGGCCAGCTTCTCGTATAGAGGTAATCTTACGGCGATCGATTCAAATGCATCATGCAGTTTCGGCACCGAGTAACAGGGGTGAAAGTAAGTCTTCACGTCATACTTTGGAAGATCACTGTCTTTCTGCCGAGAGCGCCAGAACGCCACAGCTTGAATGTGTCTGCAAGGAACCTTCATTTGTTCCGCCACAGTGCACCTCGTGCACGAACCACGTTCCATGTCAACCTCGTAAAGATGCGCATCCCCATCGATACTACGGGAGTCGAACGCGTCAAACACGTAGAAGATAGGTGGCTTCCCAACTACGACATTTTGCTGTGGTACAAGCCGTTTCTTGTCGTCAAAAAGTTCAAGGGCATAGGGGGTAACGTCACACTCAGCTTTCATCCAGGTACTCAGTAACGTATTACGCTTCCGGACAACTTCCAGCACACGAACACAGTAAGCCATCATAGAACCCAGCACGAGCTTACTCCGCACGCCCTTCCACAGTAAACCATTGTTTTCCCCTTCGGCTGCACTTGTGCTCCGCACACCAAACAATGGTAAGGGATCTCCGTGCTTAGCCACATTGCACCAAGAATCCTTTAACCAGCTTGTTTCGACGGGTGTTGGTTGCATATTTCCGACGACACACCAATCCGTGGGATGGATTCCGTGGAGATAGCTCCACACATAATCGACAACAGTCTTGCCCGCGACGACTTTAGAAATTCCACTGGGGTACCGCTTGGAGATGGTCGATACAACATGGTCAAAACCTGTAGTAGTCGAAGTCCCCTGCAAAGATAAGATGTCGTCCTTCACGGATTCCATCTTAAGTTTGAGCGACTTAAACCTGTCCATAGTGTTGAATCGGATGTGAACACTACAAAACTTAACATGTACGCTCATTCCGAGACGTGCCAGTAGCTCTTGCGCACCTAATTGTTTTCCACGGTCGCTAAACGTTGGACGATCGTGCATTTTCACACCTGCCACAATGCAATTGCCGAAAAACCATGCAAAATTGTCGACCGTCTCTTTGTGAACGTACGCCACGGCGATGGGAACGTTTTGCTTGTTTCCATCCTTGCCGACAAGGCTCAGGCAAACACCGTTGTATAAAGGATTCTTCATATGCGTGCCGTCGCATTCGAAAACAGGGATGAGCGCATCTTGGACGCGTACAATACTACCAAACGCTAAGAAGGCGCGAAAAAATCTCCCCTGTGAGTCCAGCTGGCAGCAAACACGCGAACCTTCGTTTTGGCTAGCAAGCGTTTTCAAAAAGCTCGGTAAACGCCCATATTCAGCTACTGGGTCGACTTGCTTCTTCTTTTTTGCTTGTTGGATCGTCCTGTATGCAAGCGCCTGCTGCTTCGTCATGTCCACACCATGGAGCGTCTTCATGTTGTTTGCTACGCGGGCAAACGAAGTGCTATGGCCTTCCACAATTGCTGCGATGAAGCCTGGCTGCTCCATGAGGTATTCACTTGCCATTTTAGCCGTACTGCTGCAAAACGGCGAGTGCTCAAGTTGCATCTTCGAAATGTACCACGAGCCTTCCGGAATATGGGAAAACTTTGTCTTCGGCTTTTTGCGCTTCTTGGGGGCGGTGCCGGCATCAACGGTTGATTTACGTTTACGTGTGAGAGCGACAAACCACGAGCAACCTTTTTCATGCTCGGAACACAACCACTTCTTGTAATCTCCACCTCCCTTGTTGCGCCGAACACTCTTGTTCATATTGAATGCGTAGCATCTGACAAATGACCCTGCCGTTTCTAGCTTCGCAAAGTGTATGCCTACTGCCGGTGCTTCATGGCCAAAGCGAGACACGACATCGAGCTTGCTGACAGTTGCTTGGGGGGCACTCATGATGGTGTTGTGAAGTCTGTGAAGTAGAACTTTGACTTCAGTTGTTGAGTCTATTACTACCTGGTATAATTAGCGATTCAAGAGCGTGAAGTCCCTAGGGTTTTTGACCAATCATATCGATTGTGGCCCCTCGTGATAAATTCTCCCTTCGTTGTGGTACAGAAATCTGCCTAAATACCGAACGGGTATACAATACATAACCTCATATAACTAATACTTCAAGGTCCAACGACTGGTCGAACGGAGATGGGCAAAGGTACTGATGTAAAAATCCAGGATACCTTTGTTTGGCCAGAGGTACTAAGCTGTGCAGTTGAAAATTGGCGCGCTTTTGATTGCCTGTGCGGTCTTCTATACCTTTCCACTTTCACATTTTCAGTCAATGGAATCTACTTCATCAAAAGGTATGTGCTTTTTGAAAAGATGATGCATGCACTAGATCAACTAGGAGAGGGAGCAGATAGTCCTTACAAATTAGAGCTACTAACCGCACTGATGTGGTGCGAACACGTTTGGTCAAAGGTCAGCGCTGAAACAATTCAGCACTTCTGGCTTCGCTTGGGCTTGATTAACAAAGCAAGCCTCAAAGTCCTTCTAAACTAAACTAATTCAGTACAGCCTTTTTTATGGTAACGCTGAGATCACTTTATAAACCTAGAGCCCTTATATATATCAGGCGTTCGGTACTCAGGCAGAGTTCTGTACCCTCGTGATAAATATCCGTCAACCATCCAGCCTCGCGTGCAAGTCCCTGCCAGGAGTGGTACCATCCGAATGACGTGGTCTCGACCTGCGAGCGAACGCTTGTCAAGGTAAGAGCAACTCGCTCGGAGCCAAGACTTTAGCCCCGGAGCCGGGACCACAACAGATCGCGCTCCGCTAGCTTTGACTCATCCTTCGCGAGCAGCATGGGGGCCGAACGCAGCGTTACTCGACACCCGCCGCAATCGACAAACCGACTCTCGTTTCCCCACCGCAGCAGAGCGGAGCGGTACCGGCGCAACTTCAAAAGCCATTGAACAGTAAGCTTCGGCCAGGCCAAGAAGACCCACGGCCTGATGACGGCGGTCACGGGGATATCGTATCTTGGCCGGAACCAATTGGTTGAGGATTGTCCGGGCTCGATCGCGTCGGTGCCCCACGTGCAGGAACAACTCTAGAATCGCGATCGTATCAGGAAGCTCCGATGCCTTCTCTTTGGCAAAGCGTCCTCCGCGTGCGACAACGAAAGCGACACTTTGCGTCCTCCTTTCCTCTTTCCTTTCGGTTGGGCTCCGCCGCGCTGTCGGTGGGGCGTTCCACACGACGCACGACGTCCTTGAGCGCACAGCAGCCCGTTACCGTTCGCCCAGCTGGCGGCGACAAAGCGCCATGCTGTGCACTGCTCGAGCAAGTCCTGTCCAAAAGAGCGGGCGCTTGCATACAAACATGCTGAGTGGCGACTGCCCTAAACGCGACACGGGACCTCCATACAGTGGATTCTGCACACCGTGCGCTCACTCCTCAATCGGCAGGCGTCGACGCACAGGCAGAGCCTTCGCTGTCGCTTACCCCGACAGGGATCCGATAAGTACACAGCGATAATATGAAGGTGCTGGCGCCCACGCACATGGCGGCGCGCATTGCAGTGGCCGCCCTGCCGCTGCTGGCCACCGCGACGGACCCGGAGTCGACCAACTCGAGCTCGGGCTCGACCATCATCTACATCGTCATCGCCGTGATCGTCGTGCTCTTCGGCATCGTGGCCTTCTTCGTGTATAAGCGCAACCAGAACCGCCGCAAGCGCAGCCACGGCCACGGGGGCTACGGCCTCCCTTCGACCACGGCCCGCACGGCCATCAGCCGCGGCACGTCGCACGGCAACACGGTGTTCGAGCGCCGCATGGACTCGACGGGGTACAGCAGCCACCACAGCAAGGACAAGAAGAGGTCGCACTCGCAGCACCGACAGCAACGGGTAGAACGCCCTCCCCAGTGGCCGGCCAACGGCGCCCCGACCTACACGCGGCAGCAGCAGCAGCAGTCGCAGCACCAGTACCAGCCTCGCTACGACTCACAGTACGAGAGCAGCAACGGCCTGCAGCAGTCATTCCCGCCGCCGCCCCCGCCCGAGGTGCCGATGCTGGAGCCGCATGAGGACCATCACCAGGGCCCCGGCCTCTCCATGATGGAGCTGCAGCAGAGCCAGGTGGCCATGCCGTCCAGCAGCGTGGAGGGCGTGCACCGACGACAGACGGACCCGGCTGTCATCGCCCGCACGCAGGAGATGGCCGAGAAGGTCATGGCCGAGCTGGACGAGGACCCCGAGTTCGAGCAGAGCTGGATCCCGTACGAGTCGCTCTACTTCACGCGGGCCATCTCCAAGGGCGCCTTCGGAGAGGTGTGGCTGGCCCAGCTCGAGAACACGCAGGTGGCGGTCAAGAAGATCCTGGACGAGAAGAAGCACGACGTCAAGGAGATCGAGTGCTTCGGCGCCGAGATCAAGCTCATGGCGCTGCTCAAGCACCCCAAGATTGTCGGCTTCATCGGCGTCTCGTGGAGCAACACGCAGGACCTGTGCGCAGTGACGGAGTTCATGGCCAAGGGCGACCTCTACGGCTACCTGGAGCGCCGCAAGGGTAAGCTCAACTGGCCCGACCACAAGATGTGGCTGGCCGAGGACGTGGCCGAGGCGCTCGTGTATCTGCACTCGCTGTCGCCCAAGGTGATCCACCGCGACCTCAAGTCCAAGAACATTCTGCTGGACAGCAAGTACCGGGCCAAGCTGAGTGACTTCGGTATCAGCCGCAAGCGCTCCGTGGAGGAGACGATGACGGCCGGTGTCGGCACCATCTACTGGACGGCGCCCGAGGTGCTCATGGGCAAGAAGTACACGGAGAAGGCCGACATCTACTCGTTCGGCATCGTCATGTCGGAGATGGACACGTGCGCCGTGCCCTACTCGGACAAGCGCGACGACTCGGGCAAGGTGCTGCAGGGCATGAAGATCATCCAGATGGTCATTCGCATGGCGCTTCGGCCGTCGTTCCGCAAGGACTGCCCCGAGCAGGTCAAGGCGCTCGCCGACCGCTGCCTGGACGCCAACCCGGACGCACGACCGGATGCGCCCGAGCTGCTCAACATCCTGCGCGACATCCAGGACGATTTGCAGCAGTAAAAGCGCTGGGAAGGAGACGGAGGAGGAGAAGGAGGAGGAGAAGAAGAAGTAATCGCACGCGAAGGCAGGCGCTAAAGCCGATGGTGCGTCGGTAGATTCGTTATGGCCAGGTGCCTGCCTGCGGGTATTTAATTGTTTGCTGATAATACACAAAGCTTGTGAAAAAAGCCTCACCCCTGCGTGGCGTATGCATCGATAACGCTGTTGACTATTACGTCGCGAACTTCCTGCGGTGGATCAATCGTCCGTCGTATCGTAAAGTTAACGTGCGCCTTTGACCACAGGCATGGACGTAAGCCTGTCGTCCGATGTCGAGCCGTGCGATCGTCCACTTTCGCGATGGCTTCGCTTGCAGCAGATGCTTCAACATCAGCAGCCCAAGCGCGCTGCTGGTTCTCCGGATGGCACTCAGAGTGTACTTACGGTAGTGTTCCATTGGCGCCGCATGGCGTCGACTTCAGATTCGCCACTAAGGTGGATATGCTGTTCGCGTACATTGCGAGACGCTCGCAATGTAATGCCTTATGGCTACAGCGCTATTGACGCCATTTCGGCGCGGAGCCCATCCAAAGCCGACTGCAACCGAGAGCTGCGACGCTCGCAAGGTGTCTTTGCATCCCCTCGGTCCTAAGCAGCACCGACACTTGTTCGGCTATCAGCGTCATGCTGAGCGCGCCACGCTGGTGCAGGCCACGCACGCCACGCAACCGCTCGCATGGAGCGCAGCGGAATCAGTCGTCGACAGAATCGACTCGAGGGGACCGGCCACACAGCGCACCAAAGCGGCTCAGCCGCATGAACACTGCGCTGCATCCTGTGGCGGGCGGCCACCGAGGTGATCTGATCGCCGATGGATTCTCGCGCTTCTCGGCGGAGAACGGTAGAATCGCACAGACAGAACAGGGAAATCCACAGATCTGAAGGGGAACCGCACAGATAAACCGATATACCTTCCGCCGCCCTCTATTAAAGGTGTGCTGGGGGTTGCACCCCCAGACCCCCGCATGAAGAAAACTAACTCCGAGTGTGCGGCAACGGGTCCGTTCGCTGGAATGCTCGTCGCTGGGCCCGCCTCCGCAAATACCGCGCGGCCCTGCTTCGCGGGCACCCCGCGCGGGTTTGCTGCGGCTACGCTCCTCGCAACCGCTCACTGCCGCCTTCTATTAAGATCACTACTTGTCACATATTTTCACAATCTGTGGATTTCACTTTTTCGTCTGTGCGATTTACCTTATCTCTTCTCGGCGGCGCTGCCCCCACAGGGGCCAAGTCCACAGTGGTATCCGTTCTTCACCCACGCAAATTTTGTGTCTTGGCTGACCATGCTGCGACAGCAATGCGAGTCGCCATGGCGCGCTATTGCTATTGTTGTTCGCGTGTCCGTTGCTTGGAGTCGCTATGCACTTCGCTAGTAGCGCTCGTGTCTGTTATTGCCTGGGGCTCCGCGGCGGCCTGCACCAGGTGTCTGCATGCTGGCGGCACCGTTACCGCATGTCCGCGGCCAACAAACAACCCGGCGAAGGGTGCGTGGTCGTTTGGAGAAATTCCTGCTAGCCGACCAATCAGACGCTGTGTCCCACTACTTCCCGCAATAATCTACCTTCATCCGCCAATCACAACAGTGTAACCCTCCGCTCTCCCGCCGACAAAAATAGTCAGTTCCCCCCTTGGCGTCCGTAACTTTTTGTATTCGATTTTCCCATTCCATACGCGGCAAAAGCCGAGTCATTAGCGCTTCCGGCACGTCGGGCAGACGAAGTAAGCTTAGCTTTGTAGATACCGGTAGCAAGCTCCCCGGCCACCGCCTGCCCCGCCTTAACTCGCCATGGGCCTCGTGGCGTTCCTCACATGCGGCGCGTGCGGTAGCCGCCGCAAGCGCGGCCACGAGAGCTTCCCGGAGACCATCACGATCCCCACGCCGGCCGCGCAGCCGCACAACGCGGCGCTGGCGCACAGCCAGTCCTACGACATCCACGGCAGCACGCCAGCGGGACGCAATACGCATGGCGAGGGCCGCGGCAGCTACGGCCACGAGGGAAGGCGCGACCGGCGACCGTCCAACCCGCAGCCGCGGGCCTCCAGCGCGCAAAACAGAGCCTCCAGCGGCCAGCAGCGGCCGCGCGGCAACTCACGCCCACAGCAGTACCAGCCGCAGCATCCGGAGCAGCGTCAGCATCAACAGGAGCGGCGCCCAACGCACGGGCGGCAAGACCGCCCCGTGGTGCGCAATATCGAGCCCGTGGCGCCCGAAAAGGTACGCAGGAGCGGCGGGGGTGGTGGCTCGTCCGGCGGCGGCGCCGGCTCAGGCAACGACCGCGACTCGGAGATCACGGACAAGTCGCGCGAGGTGGCCAGCAAAGTGCTGGAGCAGTTCCAGGCCGACCCGACGCTCGGCCGCAGCCGCATCCCGTACTCGTCGCTGTACTTCACGCGCGTGCTGAGCAAGGGCGCGTTTGGCGAGGTGTGGCTGGCTCAGCTCGAGAACAGACAGGTGGCCGTCAAGCGCATCCTGAACGAGAAGAAGAACGACGAGAAGGAGATCGAGTGCTTCGGCGCCGAGATTAAACTCATGGCGTCCTTCTCGCACCCCAAGATCGTCGAGTTCGTCGGCGTGTCGTGGAGCTCCATGCAGGACGTGTGCGCCGTGACCGAGTACATGGCCAAGGGCGACCTTTACGGCTTCCTCAAGCGCCGACAGGGTCAGCTCAACTGGCGCGACCACAAGATCTTTTTGGCCGAGGACGTGGCCGACGCGCTCGGATACTTGCACGGCTTGTCCCCCAAGGTGATCCACCGCGACCTCAAGTCGAAGAATATTCTATTGGACGACGCGTTCCGCGCCAAGCTCAGTGACTTTGGCATCAGTCGCGAACGATCGGTGGAGGATACCATGACGGCGGGCGTGGGCACAATATACTGGACGGCCCCTGAAGTGCTCATGGGCAAGAAGTACACGGAGAAGGCGGACATCTTCTCGTTCGGCATCGTCATGTCGGAGCTCGACACGCACGCGGTGCCGTACTCGGACAAGCGCGACAACTCGGGCAAGAAGCTGCAGGGCATGAAGATCGTGCAGATGGTCATTCGGCGGAACATGCGCCCGACGTTCTCGGATGACTGCCCTCCGCTGGTGAAGGAGCTGGCCGACCGCTGCTTGGACGCCAATCCGGACGTGCGACCCAGCGCCACGGAGCTGCTGCGAATTATCCAGCGCATGCAGAGCATTATGTAAGTTGCCGCGACGCCCCTAAAGGTGTTCAAGTAGAAAAAAAAGAAGAAAAAAAGAGGACGCTCGCCGATCGGATCGAACGAGTGGCGCGTCAGGCGTTGGCGAGCAAAAGCAAGACCCGACTGGAATCCGTTGCTCGGTTCGACGCCAGCTATGGAGCTGTGTGCACATGACATGCCCGAGCCTATAGGACGCATTTTTTGTTTTAATTGCCATAAACAGAGACGATTTAGTTTGCTAGAAAAGCTGTAGCGTTGGTGCCTAAAGCTTCAGGGTGGCATTGAGGTTTGGACAGACCAATAGGTTTCCTGACCGCCGTACGCTGACCAAATGCTAGTACTGTAGTATGCTTACCAGTCTCCCTCCAGCTGCAATACAAGATGTAGAACGAATGCATAGCTCGCTGGTGATCAGGCCATGTAGCTTCCCATCTGAAAGTTCCACGTTGCCACCCCACACGCACGTGTCATCGGCATTTGTCCCGGCATAGTCGTACGATGACAACGCAACAGTTCCTCGGCTGTCGAAACCTGACGATATTTTTCATGGACTCACAACTCCAACGCAGCAGGATGCTGAGGCAGGACCTGCTGGAAGTTTGCCAAGTTGAAGCGAACGATATCCCTGTTCGAAACCTCGTGTGTACCACACTGCCAAGTTACCACCGAGGGGGTACCGTACCTTCCTGAAGGCGAGCTATTCCTGGTCTCGTGGCCCCCGGCCGCTGCGCTATTGCCAGCTCGCATTCCGCCTCCGCTCGACCTCCGGCGACCATGGACAGCGGCGTCTGGGCCTTCTACTACCTGCAGGGTGAGGACGGCGAGGACCGCGCACACCCGAACGCCTTCCGGCTCGCGGGCGTCTCCCCGGGCGCCGACGTGACGCTGGCCGACGTGCTGCGGAGCTTCCCGCTGCGCAACCCGGCGGCCTTCCACTTCCGCTTCCGACTCAACAGCAGCAAGGGCAACACGTTCTACTGGCTGGACGTCACGCAGCCGACTCAGAAGGTGCCCGTGGCGGGCGGCCGCGTCATCTGCAAGCTGCTGCGGCTCGAGCGGCCGCAGAAGCCCGGCCTGGTCTTCCGGCGCCGGCCCGTGCTCAAGTGGGCGAGCGGCAGCCAGCCGCCCAAGCGCCAGGGCAGCAGCAGCGCCCTGGGCGACAGCACCAGTAGCGTGCAGTCGGCCAAGGCCGTGCAGCCCGTGGCCGAGGGCAGCAACTTCCACCGCTCGTCGTCCTCGCCGGGTTTCGAGCAGGGCCGGCCGGCCAAGTACTCGGACCGAGCGCCGGGCAGCGGCAATGGAGACGCGCGGCATAGCAACGCGTCGAGCCGCGCGTCGTCTACGTCCGGGGAGAAGAAGTCGGTGTCCAGGACGAGCTCAGGGTCCAGGCCGACGACAGCTCCGGCGGCACCTCAGGGAGACCTGGAAGATTTCCTGTCGGGCGGCCAGCAGTCCCCTGGTGGCAATGCCACCGCCCCAGCGCCGTCACCGCCGAAGAAGGACGTGAACCTTATGAGCGACAGCGGCTGGAACGACGCTCCGGCGGCCGCCGCGCAGCCTGCAAACGCCAGCTCGGACTTCTTGAGCTCGATGGACCCTCTCGCTGCTCGTGCCGCGCCGGCCCAGCAGGTATCACCTTCCAAGGCCGTGCAGAGAGAAGCGCCCAAGTTCGACGATGACAACGGACAGACGGTGGGTCCCGTGACGATGGCCGAGATGGAGGCGCACTCCAAGTCTACGTCGGACGGCTCGAACGTGTACAACCCAAACCTGGTGGACAAGTCGACCAAGAGTGAGGATGTGCGTCGGGCCATGGAGGAGCGTGAGCGACAGGTGCAGCGCGATGTGGAACGCGCGCGTGACGAGCTGCGGAAACGTGAGGAAGCGGCCCGCAACATGTCGGCCATGAAGGATAACGCTAACGCGGTGCTAGGCCCGAGGTTGAAGGCCTGGGCGGAGGACAACGGCCGCGTCAAGAACATCCGCACGCTGCTGTCTACGATGCACCAGGTCATGTGGGAAGACTGCAAGTGGTCTGAGGTAAACATGGGCAAGCTCATCCAGCCCAACGACGTCAAGAAGCACTACCGCAAGGCGATGATCGTCGTGCATCCCGACAAGGCCGGCGGACGGAACGCCGAGCAGATTCTCATCGCGGAGCGCGTCTTCGCAGCACTGAACACTGCGTGGGAAGACTTCCAGAAGACCAATCCATGCTAGAAATGGCCGCGTAAGACGAGCTTGGGCGGCTGCAACGAAGAGGAAGTCGAGGCAGCAGCTGGGGCTGGATACAAGTACACAACAATCCTTTGAATATCAACATGCACCTTCAGATATATAGGCACGCCAAGCCTGCCTTGTATTGAGTTCTCAAGTGTGTGCAGAAGAGAGGAGGCCGCTTCGGGTCTCTCAAAAAGCATGGCGCGAACGTCAGCGCGCTCAACGTCAAGCTGCTGAGGTGTCGGCTTCGTCTGGATGCAGAGGCGTTTGCTTACATTTTCTTGATCACCGCGTGATTCCGCCAGTACTCGACCGCCTTCATGTACTCGTCGCGGTCGATGGGCACGCCGGATCCGCCCTGCTCCTTGCCCACAGCGTTACGCATCATGGTGATGGGCTTCATGGGCAGCTCGTGGTCGACGTCCTGCGCCTTGATGGAGATGATTCCCCACGGGGCGTCGTCGTGGGACGGGTCCGCCGGGACGTCCACAGCCTCGTTCTCCTTGATGATCTGCTCGCGACTGTACAGGATGATGTCCAGGTACTCGGCCACCTTGGGCGTCACGCTGTGGCTCGGGAACCAGCGGCTCAGCCTGCACATTAACAGCAAATCAGAACCTGCAAGCAACAGCAAGGCGGTAGCAACTCCATAGTGACACGTACACAGGCAGCTCGTATTCCGTGCGGGCCTCGTAGTCCGACATGAGCATGTGCGCGTTGGCCTGCGTGATGGCCACCATGTTGAGGCGCGCGCCCGTGAAGTTCTTGACGAACAAGTGCTTGCAGAACGGTGCGTAGCTGTCAACAAATAAATATCGATATCACATCATTCTCTTCGTCCCCACAATTGCAATTATTGCAAATAGATGGCAACGCACCCGTCCACGAGCTGCTTGTCGTTGGCCTCGTAGATCTCGTTGATCTTGCGGACGAACTCCTGCTTGTCGAAGTCGAGCTTCGTGCCCGAGTACGTCTTGTCGTCGAACTGGCGCTTGGCGAAGCCGTCTGCTCAATGAATGCAATGCAATGCGATGGGGTCAATCTACTGTACTATAGGCTGCTGCAGCTGTGTATTGCGGGCTCACCGAGCACGATGTCGCCGCGCGGCGCGGGCTGCGCGGCCTCGGCGGCTTTGGCCGCGGCCTTCTCGGTCTTCTGGGTGGCGGCGCCGAGCATGTTGGCGAACGCGCGCGTCTGGAGGCTGCGGGTCACGGCCGTCGGGGATCGCAGGCGCGCGAGCAGCATGTTAGAAGGCTGGGGTGGGTGGGGTGGGGAGATAGAACTGAGCGGCAGCGTCAGACCTTGGGGCTGCTGGCGGTCGAGGATCTCCAAGAATGAACTGCAGCACGCGTTTAACGGCCGCGCCGATTGGGCCAATCACACGTATCTTAGCCCAGTTTTGGCCAATGAAAGGTTGTTTTGATAAATTAAATCCGTTGGCTTCGATGAACATCGACGGTGTTCCCATAATAAGTATCGCTTTACACAGGGAAATGAGCGCAGTCACTTTTCGACTAAGTTTACCGTATGTGACGCGACTGCACGACATTGATTTGCATTTGTATTGGAACAAAACCACTTCAACATCCATCGTTAACTTAGTGCGGGAGGATCACTCTGTCCGGACGGCTGCATCGACGCGTTGCTCGTCGGCACCAGCGGCTCGACGAGCTGCACGAGGCGCTCCAGTTGCTGCTGCTGCACGCGGAACTGCGTCTCCAGATTGCGCTGCACGGCAGCATTCGGCTCTCGTCAGTAACAGCTCCACAGCTAGCAAGAGTAAGCATGCACATACCTGCCCCTCTGCAATCGCGTCAACCTTCTGGTGCAGCTCCTCGACGCGTCTTGCAGCCGCGATACGCGGTGTTGTCGAGCTACCCGGAGACGCTATGGACAGCCGCGTTGGTGCAGCGTACTCGGGGTGCTCGTGGTCGATGTGGTGGTCGTGGTGGTCGGGATACTGCTCGTCGTCGCTGAAGCTGCCCACGAACAGCGGGTTGTTGCTGTTGACTGAGCTGCCGCCGCGGCCCATGGCCATGCTGTACATCTCTGCCTCCTCCTCGCGCTGCTTCTCCAGCATGACCTCGATGAAGCCCGAGCCCAGCACTGCGCCGGGAATCGTGAACAGGATCAGCCCCCAGAGCGCCAGCGAGGCTCCGAGCACGCGGCCCATGGGCGTAATGGGCACCACGTCGCCATAGCCCAGTGATGTGATCGTCTCGACGGCCCACCACACGCACACGCCAAAATTCGAGTAGACGGTGGGCTGTGCGACGTGCTCCAGGAAGAAGATCAGCATCGACGCCGTAAGCACTACAACCGCGGTGAGATACGTGACCACCAGGAGCTCCTCCTTTTTGCGGGCAAAGATCACTCGCAAGTTCTTCATCGCGTTGTACATGCGCTCCAGCCGCAAGAACGACACGATCCGCAGCAGTCGCAGGCTTCGCAGGGTCAATCCTCCGTGCTGCGTGGCACTGAATGAGATCGATTAGACACGAAGAGCAAGGGAGTACAGTTCTCTAAGCACCTACTCAAACTCCATGCTCAGTTCCAGGTAGAACGGGACCAGCGCCATCAGATCTATGAGCGAGAGCGGTCGTGTCATCCATTTCAGCCTGCAGCACACCAATCATTAGGTACACAATGCAATTATTACGGCAGCTGTAATGTAGTAAACCTACCGCCCTTTAATCGCGCCATTGCGATATCGGTCGTCCTCCACGCACGACCAGAGGCGCAGGGCGTACTCGATGGAGAAGATGATGGTGGACACGAGCAGGAAAATATCCGACCAGTGGTTGATCACTGGCGCTGGTCCGGACGCGGACCCCGTCGCGTCGATCTGCACGACCGCCGAGGACTCGGAGATGGCCACCACCACGTTCAGCAGGATCAGCGTCAGCACGCTCAGCTCCAGCACGTAGGACGCGAACTGCAGCCCCGAGCGGTGCTGCACCGACGAGCGGAAGCGCAAGACGGTCCAGATGTCCTGGCGCAGCGTGGTACGGCGTCGGTGGGCCGCGTGGAAGCGGCGCCATCGCGAGGGCGACGGCGTCGACAGCAGCGTCGAGTGCTCCGTGTACGAGCGCGGCCGCTGCTCGTGCGGCGTCTTCATCTTCTCGTCGAGTCGTCTACTGCGCTGGGGGTCACGTCGAAGTGGTGTCTCTGATTTGCACGTGCCGGGTCTATGCTCGCTGACTCGAATAGAATCAGATGAGTATCAGATCGTTATCAGAGAATCAGGCTGCTTGGGTCCCACGGGCTCACGTTCTGACAAGATGACTCATTCATTGACTCGGGCAGAAAGCGGAGGCAACGACGGTGTTACATGCACACACGGGGCTAATGAGAATGGATTTACGGGCGATGCTGGGTCGATGCGATGACCGTCTTTCTTGCAAGCGGTCCGCTTGAAGCGGTCGGGCAGCTTCAACTTGATCCCTTGATGCTGGGGTGCAACCTCCAGCATTTCTCTCGCGCGTCCATTGCGTCAGACTCTGACGCACGACGGCACCGGCAACTTGCTGTTATCATGCATAGAGCAAGATCTTTGGTGCCGCCATTGGCGTCTTACACTGGTCAGGCTCAGTCTGCCTCAGCGACCACCACCGAGCTCATTCACCAGTCGACAGTTACCACAGTTCACTATAGCAAAACGGCCAGCGCGACGACGGCAACGTGATTCCCACGGCCGAGTCCTTCGTTGGAGAACGGTGCCAAGAGCACCAAACATGCGGATACGACGCTGCAGGTTTGAATACATCACTACTTCGCTCTCCACCTCGGAGCGCATGTTCATTTCTGCCTGCTCGACAGCAATTCAAGACAACAATAGCTGCCCGAGCCTTGCCCATTGTCAGTGCGGTTGTAAACGACGCGATAGAGTGCTTCGAGTTGAGTTGCGCGAACCGCAAATGATGGATACGGAATCCCGCGAATTGCGATATTCTGCTTAGGGCACCGAGTTCGCCAGGCTTTGTCCGATGATGAGTGCCGATCGAACGAACGCTGTGTATGATTGGGCAGCGCTCACTTTTTAGCATCGAAAAGCGGCTCAGTTCAGATTAGCCTCGATCCCCCCCTCAAGCTTGCCGCGCTCCCTACCTGTAAGTGGCGCTCGCCTGCTAAGCACACAGGCGGAGGATGCCCTCCTCCTGCTGCTGCTGCTGCTGCTGCGGTTCCTGCCGCGTATCCTGCTTGCGAGATCTTCCGGCTGACGTGTCGCTCGTTGTCGTTGTGTGTGAACTCGCTCGTGTTTCGGGGGTATATATTTGCGTGTGTCGATCGGTGCCCGTTGCGCCTACCACCTACCAGACCATGTCCATGGCCTCTCGTCTCCGCTACTTCATCAACAGCCCCACGGGCCCCAAGACCACGCACTTCTGGGGCCCCGTGGCCAACTGGGGCTTCGTGCTCGCCGTACGTGCCGCTCTTGACCTCATCAAGACCCGTTGGGTGGGCCCATTGATGTCTATAAACTCTAGCTGACTGTTGGCTCTGTTGTCGTGCTATTGCTGTTGCAGGCTATGGCGGACATGCGGAAACCCGCTGATGTGATCTCCATCAACATGACGTCGGGTGAGTGGATCTACCACTACCTACAGCTGCGGCTGTTACTTCAATTCTGGATGACTTGAGTGCTCACACTACTGGCATGGATGCTGCGTTCTTGCCATAGCTTTGTCGATCTACAGTCTGATCTTCATGCGGTTCGCGTGGATGGTCAAGCCCCGCAACTACCTGCTGCTGGCGTGCCACGCCTCCAACGAGACGGCCCAGCTGTACCAGCTCCAGCGCGGCCTGCGCTACCAGGCCAGCAAGAAGTCTGCCGAGAAGCAGGCCTAAGTTTTTGCTCGCTGCAGCTCTCTCTCATCCAGTGTAGGGCGCCCTCCCGCCACCAAAGTCCTCGTTGGTGCTCCGGTTCGACTCTTCCGACAGGATTTGACACTCTGCTTCCGTGTTCGTGTTTCTGCGTCAACGAAAGCTTCCTTGCTAAGCCTAGACTGCATGCAACGTCCTGGTAATAGAGAAGAGATATGATTTTAAAAGGATAACCGACTCGGTGTCCGATATCTGCTTTCTCCGTTGGCTTGAATGCCCACACACACACTTTATGGTTTCTCGCTCACATGCGGAAGACACCGAACTTGGTCTCCTTGGGCTCTTCATTGAGCGCGGCGCTCAGACTCAACCCCAGCACCTTGCGGGTGTCCTTGGGGTCGATGATACCGTCGTCCCAGATGCGGGCCGTCGAGTAGTACGCCGAGCTCTCGCGCTCGTACTTGTCGAGAATGGGCTGCTTGAAGGCCGCCTCCTCCTCGGCCGACCAGGTCTCTTTGCGGCGCTCGTAGTTGTCACGCTGCACCTGGGCCAACACGCCGGCAGCCTGCTCTCCGCCCATGACGGAGATGCGGGCGTTCGGCCACATGTACAGGAAGCGCGGCGAGAACGCTCGTCCGCACATGCCGTAGTTGCCTGCGCCGTACGATCCGCCGATGATGCACGTGATCTTGGGCACCTTGGCGTTCGAGACGGCCATGACCATCTTGGCACCGTCCTTGGCGATACCGCCGTGCTCGGCCTTCTTGCCGACCATAAAGCCCGTGATGTTCTGCAAGAAGAGCAGAGGAATGCCGCGCTGACTGCACAACTCGATGAAGTGCGCCGCCTTGACGGAGGACTCGGAGAACAAGATGCCGTTGTTGGCCACAATGCCCACGGGGTTCCCATACAAGCGCGCGAAGCCCGTGACCATAGTGGGGCCGTACTCCTTCTTGAACTCGTCGAAGCGACTGCCATCCACGATGCGGGCAATCACCTTCCTAACGTCGAACGGCTTGCGCGAGTCCACAGGGATGACGCCGCCCAGCTCGTCCGGCGAGTACAGCGGCTCCTCGATCGGCGTCTGCGTGACGGCGGGCTGCTTGCGGTAGTTCAGGTTGCTGACAATGCGCCGCGTGATGTCCAGCGCGTGGGAGTCGTTGTTGGCGTAGTGGTCCGTCACGCCAGACGTGCGGCAGTGCACATCGGCGCCTCCGAGCTCCTCGGGCGTGATCACTTCTCCCGTCGCGGCCTTCACCAGTGGCGGGCCGCCCAGGAACACGGTGCCGTTGCCCTTGACAATGACGCTCTCATCCGACATGGCTGGCACGTACGCGCCTCCGGCCGTGCAGCTGCCCATGACGACGGCGATCTGCGGGATGCCCATGGCCGACATATTGGCCTGGTTGTAGAACTCGCGGCCGAAGTGGTCGCGATCCGGGAAGATGTCGGCCTGCAGCGGGAGGAAGGCGCCGCCCGAGTCCACGAGGTAGACACAGGGCAGGCGGTTCTCCTGCGCGATCTCCTGCGCGCGCAGATGCTTCTTGACGGTGAGCGGGAAGTACGTGCCGCCCTTGACCGTGGCGTCGTTGCCCAGAATCATGCACTCGACGCCGGCGATGCGGCCGATGCCCGTCACGATGCCGGCGCTGGGCACGTCGTACTCCCCTCCGTAGACGTTGTAGGCGGCCAGAGAAGACAGCTCCAGGAAGGGCGAGCCGGCGTCCAGCAGCGAGTCGATGCGGTCGCGCACGAGCATCTTGCCCCTGGACTCGTGGCGCTTGCGGGCCGCCTCCCCGCCTCCCTGGCGCGTCCGGGACAAGCGCTCGCGCAGCTCGGCCGTGAGCTTGGCCATGTGCGCCTGGGACTCCTGGAACTGCGCTGACTTGACGTTGAGCGCGCCGTCCAGCACGTTCGAGAAGGAGCCGAGCGCACCTGCCTGCGAGGCGAAGCCGCGGCTGGACAGGGCGGGGAAGGACGAGGGCGAGCGACGCGCCGAGGCGCCCGCAACGAGGCGGAAGCTGCGTGCGGTCCGCAGCATGGTTGGAAATGGGCGCTGTGCCGGCGTTGACGGACCTGGTTGAAGTTGCGGCACTGCGGAAGGGCATGATCCCGCACCATCGTACGACATGGGCGGCTGTTTGACCCAAACGTTATTAATTATACATGCACATGTAATGCTGCTGAGAGCAGCATGCTTACGGTACTGGGCAAGGGCGGTCACCGCGCTTGCCCGGCGGTCAGGCTAACCAGTACCGTAAGCCCTGACCGTCAGGGGGAGACCAACAACAACCGTGCAACTTCAACCAGATCCTCGGATTGTTAAACCACAAAGTTCAGGAGAAGATCTTCGGAGCTTCCTGAAGCTTCCTGAAGGACCAGACTGAAGAGCTTGGCCGTCACAGCTGCCACGTGCATTTCACTACCCACATACCCAAATAACATCCTACTACTGCTACTACTTGCTGCCTACTCTTCCCGACGAGAGCTCCCCGCCCCCTACCCTGGATCGCCCCCGCTCTGTTTAACCCTGTTGCAGTCCTCGCAAGCGCGCAATGGTTGATCGCACTGCAAGTCCCGCTTTATGATACTTCTTGATAAATAAGCCTCGCTCGTATCGCCCCCGCCCCTCACGACTCGTTCGGACGATCGTCTGCGTCCGCCTGCATGGCCATCGTTACGGCAAGCATCTGGTCGCGCTGGAGCTGCTCGAAATGCTGCATGGCTGCGTACTGGTCCTCGCCCGATGCGAGCTCCAGTGCCAGCATCAAGTCCGAGTCGAACTCCGTCGCGAGCCGGATCCCGCTGCGCAGAATGGAGGGGAACCCGAGCGGCAGCGCTGTCGGGAACAAATCTGTGTGTACGAGCTTGCGCAGCGGCGTCTGCTTCACCGCGATCGCGGCCGCGTACAGCTCCGCGGACCGCTTGATGTCTTCATCCGTGTGCTTCGACCTGTCGCGCTTGTCCAGGTATTCGTAGATTCGCGCCACCAGGTCCGTCGCGTACGAGTCCAGATCCTCCACCTCGTCCGACGTAAGCTGCCACAGCTCGTCACCCTCCGAGCAATTGAACTGCGCGCGGCAGATCGGACACGTCTGACTCTGCGTGCTCCAGTGCTGGAAGCAGTTGAGGCAGAAGCTATGTGCGCAGGGCAGCGCGACCTGCTTCTGCTTGTCCATGCAGATCTGGCACTCGGTCTCGTCGAAGTCTGTGTCCCCAGTACTGTATCGTGTTGCAAACAGAAAGCCAAAGTTAGTCAATGACCTTCAACCCTGGCCACCAGGTTGGTACTTCAACAGACATCGTCCCATACCTCGTGGTCTTCTCGGGGAAGCGCACGGTGTGGGCGGCGCAGGCCTTGACGTCCGAGAGGAAGCAGTAGATGTAGTAGAACTGCGCGACCGTGAGGGTCTTGGCCTGGCCGATGGTCTCCGAGCTCTCGCGCTCGTACGCCGCGTCGCGCGGGATATCGACGCGGAAGTCGCCCAGGTCGAGCTGCAGCTCCACGGGGCGGCGCATCTTGCGCACCTCGACGGCCACGTTGCCGCGCATGCGCCACACGTAGGGCAGCAGCTCGGCCGACACGTTCGGGTCCACCACGATGCGGAACGACAGGTAGCAGTTCTTGGGCGTCGCGCAGATCTGGGCCCTGCTCAGCGTTGCGCGATGGGAGGAACCAAAAGCGAAAATGTCAATTTCTCCGGCCCCCTACTCCACTTCAACAGGGGGGGCGACCGACGGACGTACCACTCGTTGGCGTTTTGCAAGTGCGTGCCGAAGTCCATGAACGTGCCCATGGCCTGGCGGATGCGCTTCTTCATCTTGTCCTCCTGCATGGACGTGGTCTGCCCCATCGTGTATCGCCCAACCTCTGCTCGTGACCGAGAAAAAGCCTAAATGGCTTCTCCCTCTTTCAGCATCTGGACAACAGTTTTTTTTTTCTGAAAACGAGAAATTGCCCGTCGTCTTTACGAGCAGCATCTGGTTTGATACAGTAGCCAGGCTGCGGATTTCGCCCGGATCCGGCGCGGCCCAGCTCGAGGAGTATTTCTCTTCGTTTCTCGAGAAAAATATCGTGGCTCGACAGGGCTGTCTCTTTTATCACCGGCAGGCGCGTGCTGCTTGGGGGGGCTTTGAGGCCTCGACCCATGGCTTCGAGGTGATGTCATGCATGTGCACGCGCACTACAGTAATGTGCCTCAATAAACAACCTCTGATATGGATAGAGTATAGAAGACTATCAATGCTACATAGACAATATAGAAGGGGCATACGTATTGATTTAGTATGATGCATTATCATGATCGAAATGAAGCGTAGGTTATGGTACGGTAAACCACACCTAAATGCTGTGGCTCGAATTGTAAAGGCTGGTCAACGCCTCAAGGGTCGTGAAGCTCAAAAGGGTCGACACAGTTTGCTATAATGGAATAATGCACAACTGCAATAAATATTATGCACTATCTAAATTCAGTATATCAACAAACCGTATCCTTTCTTTATTCCCATATGTTATATAATTTCCTCCAGTCTATTCGTTGTTACCCCGTTGTTTATTGAGGCACATTACTGTATCGACTGTGCCGTGGGCGAACCAGACGGAGGCCGCTGGTGGCCCGGCGGCGGAGAGAAGGTTCGCGCGGTTGTTGATGCTTGCACGCCGCTGGCACGCCGCTGGCACGCGCGCTCGTGCAAATCGGCTCGTCGCCGCGGTGCCTCGGCCCAATGGCCAATGAGCTCGGGCACCGCCCGTGATGCGATGACAAAACGCTCGGGTCAACAATACACCCCATGCCATGCGATTCGCCTTCGTAAGTCGCCGGTTTCGCACCCATTCAAGATCGCTCGTATAGCGAACGGCGGCGCGCTCCGGCCACATCGGGCCATGGCCAACAACAACGACAACAACGACGACGAGGGGGAGGAGGATGTCCCGGCCAACACGGTGGAGCTGCACCCGAAGCGCACCACGTCGTTCGCCGCGAGGCGCAAGAAGAAGAACCAGCCCGCGGTGCGCAGCTCTGCATGGTGCTCCCAGGCTCCGTGACGACATCAGGAGCGGAGCTGGGATCCCTGCTGCGTGTGACAGGGCAGCAACTTGACTGACGCTAGCGTCGATGGCTGCCTGTGCCTTCCTTCCTGGCAGGCTCCGCAGGACCTCGCGACGCGCATCGCGCTCGAGCGCGAGAAGACCAAGTACTGGGCGCGGATCCTGCTGCTCTTCCCGCTCGTGCCCGTGTGCCTCGCGCTCACGACCATCGTCTTCGGCGGCGTGATCATCAACGTGGCCACCAACGACTGCAACGCCGACCTCATGAGTGCGTGGCATGTTTGTTGGCTTTAATCTCGTGGTAATGTCGTCCCGCGGAGGAGGCATATTAATGGGTGATGGCATGTTTTCCGCTGGCCAGGGTTCCTGCAGGGCGCGGTGGTGCTGAGCCATGTGCTCGTGTGCTTCTACACGTATTGCTGGATGGGCCCGTGGCCCATCAAGAGCCTGCGCACGGTGCGCGTGTTCTACCTCCTGTACGGCGTCGTGTGCGTGGTCTGGTGGGGGCTCTACGGCACGCTGCAGGCGGTGACGGCCACGAGCTCGGGCTTCGAGTCGTGCCTGGCCATGTCGCCGACGCTCTACGTCTTCTCGCAGTACGAGGTGGCCTCCTTCTGGGTCGTGCTCGTCTCGGCCGTGGCCTTCTTCATCAACGAGAAGACGGCGCGCATGCGGCAGGACAAGATGGACCAGTGGACCCACAAGAAGGAGGCTGCGCAGCGCGCCAAGCTGCAGCAGGAGCAAGAGAGCCGCGACCGCGTGCTGCTGGAAGCGCAGGAAGAGGCGCGCAAGCTCGAGGAGGAGCAGCGCCAGAAGATCGCGGCCGGTCAGAAGCAGCTCTACGGCAGCGACGACGAAGATGGAGGAGATGGCAACGAGCAGGACGAAGACGCAGACGGCGTCAATGAATACGGCGGGATCACCGACGACGCTATCGATGGCGACGAGCAGCAGGAGGACGAAGAGGGCGAGGAGGAGGAGGAGGAGTACGGCGAGGAAGTCAATGCTGCAGTGTAGCCATGTCAACTTCAATTTGATGTACCGCACGTACAAAACGATGTGCGAGTAGGGTTCCTTTCAGAACCCATCACACGGAATAATTTACACTTGAACTGAGGAGAGAAATAGACCTCCTGACCCAGACGGAGAGGCACACGAGCAGGGGACTCGACTCGACTCGCAGCATGAGCAGCGCCAACGGGCAGACGATCACCGTGTGCGGCAACGTCTTCCGGTGGGTCTCGCGTCTGCAGCCTCGCTTCCCCTTGTTTGCGCGCTCTAGAACGCCGCCGTTTTACGCTAATCCGCGCTATGATTTTTATCCGCAGCCTGGTAGAGACGATCGGACGCGGCTCCTATGGCACCGTACGACGAGCTACACGCACTGCAAACTGGAGCTCGTACTTTAGACTAAGGTTTATGCAATTTGCAGGTGCACAAGGCCATTAATCTGTCGTCGGGCGCGGCCGTGGCGGTCAAGATGATCGGCAAGGACAAGCTGCGGCGGCCGCACGAGCGCCAGAGCATCGAGAAGGAGATCGAGACCATGCGTGTGGCCGTGGAGCAGTTCGAGAACGGCCACCCGCACATTGTGCGCTTGCTGTGCACGAAGGAGTCGCAGCTCCACATTTTCATCGTGCAGGTCGGCCACTGCTGTTACTGGGATACTGTTGAGACGGAGCTGACGTGTGCGGGGGAATTGATTGCTGCAGGAATATTGTGCTGGTGGGGACATCGCCCAGCTGATGAAGGTTAACAACGGACTCAAGGAGGAGCAGGCGCGGCTGTATATGTCGCAGTTGGGTGCGTGACGACACTTTTGCTGCTGTTGGGGGTAAATGATTCATCAATATTTGTTTTGTTTGTTGCAGCGTCTGGACTGCAGTTTCTTCGGTCGCAGAATGTGGTGCATCGGGATCTGAAGCCGGCGAATTTGCTGCTTTCGTCGCGGAACTTGGCGACCGCGAAGCTGAAAATTGGTAAGGCTAGTATTATGCTACGTCGAGTGGTGTTGTATTCTAACCGGTGGCCTGGTGGTGAATTCCACAGCGGACTTTGGGTTTGCGCGCGAGTTGGGCTCGGAGATGATGGCCGAGAGCGTTGTGGGGTCGCCGCTGTACATGGCACCGGAGCTGCTGGAGTACAAGAGCTACGACGCCAAGGCGGATCTGTGGTCGGTTGGCATTATCCTGTACGAGATGCTGGCGAACGAGCACCCGTTCCTTGTCGTGGACAAATGCCACGCGACCAACCATCTGGCTCTGCGTCGGAACATCTATCGGTACTTTGAGCGCTACGGCCACGTTCGACTCCCGAAGAAGGTGCAGGTGTCTTCTGAGTGCGAGCAGCTTGTGGAGGCGCTACTTCGGGTGGACCCACGCAAGCGAATCTCGTTTGAAGATTTCTTCCGTGCGCCGTTTTTGCTACCGCCGGCTCCGTCAGATGCCGATGCTGAGGCTGCTGCTAGCTTGGACAACTCGGAGGACAAGCAGCCACTTGTTGCTGAAAAGCAGCCTGAATATGGTACGCTGTAACGATAACTGCTTGCGATATTCGATGTCACTAACTGGGATCATGATTATCCGCAGAGGACTGGGCTACATTCAGCGATGAGTACGTGATGGTAGAAAACGAGTACGAAGATGTTGGTCGGAAGGTGCTGGACGGCCAGGATCTCAACGTTGACCTAGATGACAAGGTGAGATTTGGACTAGCAGATCTGCTCTTTACAGTCTATTGGTGCTAACTCTGGGTGTGTGATTTGGCAGGCAAAGCACCATCACGCGAAAGAGCAAGTTCCTGCTGCTGTTGTGGGCAGCACTATCGTCGACGGAGGAATCGAGATCCGAGATGTCGTGATTGATACGTCCTCGCCGCGCAATGGAAAGCTCCCTGGTGCAACAGACGTACCGGTAGCAACTGAGTACGAGGGCGAGACCAAAATGCCAGCGCGCGAGGTGATCCCTGTGGCCAAGAATGACAACTGGCTGGTTGGCGAACGCCGCCAGTGGGTGACTGACGACAACCGCCTGGAGGAACTACTGGGCATTTGCTACAAGAGCTTTTCCTGTGGCAGCGTGGCGCTGTTCGTCCCCACTCCGTTTGGAGATTACATTGCCTTTCACGAAGGATGCCCGCACTACTACCTGTCGGAGGAATCGATTGCTGCATCTAAGAAAGACGACCGGTAAGGCTTCGACTATCCTGTGGTGGTCATTCTGCACGCATGAACTTACGTACAACATTTATTTATTCTGCAGGAACCCTCCGTACGTTCTTGGACACATCATATACATTGAAGATCACGAAACGACCGACGTAAGACTGCTGTCCTGCATTTTGTTACCTTTTGGGCGGCATTTCTAACCTGCACGTCTGCGCTGTCCAGAGTTTGAACCCGTACTGCCTCCGAGAAGGAACAAAATATCATGTCGTGTCAGTAACTCCGTTGGCTACTTCCTCTCATGACGCCAATGGCAGTGTCGGAACCGCCGACAGTTCGTCGGCATCAGATGAGCTCCCGCTTTCGCAGGTGCTCACTGGTCGTACAGTTGCGAGCGATGTGGAGGAACACGGTCTGCACGAAGTTGCAAGTGAACAGTCGGCGGTCGAGGAGGCCTCGCACTCGCCCTTAGAGCACCAGCGGATATCATTCCGCAGCTTCCAGATCAGCTCGCTGGCGTTGTTTTTCCTCAAGGGAGGGAAGCTGCCGTATGTGGCTTTCAACGAGGGGGCTCCGAACTACTACCTAGCAAACGAGTCGATTCAAGCGGCGATTTTGGGAGTGGGCAGCGATCGGACGCCACCCGCGTACATCTGTGGCGAGATTATCTTCATCGATACTTTTCAGGCGACCGAGGTACGTCTGTTGTGCTCTTATCTGTAGGTGTCTTGGTTGCTGATGATAATGTATATTATGCTGTACAGGATTTTAACCCGTATCGCCTACCTTACGGAACACGATTCCATGTTGTGACGGTCGCGAACCCAAAGAGGACGTAGCCGACAAATTTGGAGCAAGTTAATGGGCAATGGAGCAATGAAATTGCAGAAGTGTATGTACATGTGCATGCCAATCGAAAAATCAAGAAAGATAAAGAGTGGTGGCGTGTTATACAAGTATTTGTTTGGTTTTGTTGTTCAAACTCGTGCTGATAAGGATGTACCCCGACCAACTCATGACACAGTACGTAAAGTTTGTATGAAAGCGAGGTTCGTTTGCAAGGATCTTTTTCTATTGTTTCGTTTTCTCGATCTGACATGGAAAAAATGTAAACATGCAGTTGAAGTTTGTTGCTCCGTTGCTGTCGCCGGTCTGGGCACGCAGGTGGGCTTCCGTCCTGAGTTCTCGAAGACAGCGGAGGTGGTACGCGCAGGTTTGCAGTATTTGTTGGTATTTTTTCTCCTTGCTTTTTCTTTTCTTCTCTTTCTTGCTGGTTGATTCGCTGTCTGCTTGCTTTGTTATGGTACTTGCTGTTTCGGTCGGTAGACGTGCCTCGTACAGTGCAGCAAGGCGGCACCACGCAGCTTACTCCGACAGAAGTACGTTCACGGCCGCGCCGACGTTTCCGTTGGCCAGCTCGAGGGCGCGGATGTTCTTCTCCGCATCGTTGAAGCCCATGGATGCGAGCTGCGCCAGCGTCTCGCCGTAGTTCTGCTTATCTTCCGTCTCGGTGGCCGCTACGTTTCCAGCACTCCCCTCGCCTCGAAGGCTTGTGGCGTCTTCAACCTCCACGTTCTCATCGGCCGCGAGGTTGTTGCGGGTGGCAGCGTCCCGGATTTCCTGAGCAGAGTTTGCTTCTTCGTCTGTAACGTCATGGCCCCAGCTTCCGCGTCCACGGCCACGCCTGTGGCAGCCGTTCCGGCGTCCGTGGCAACGACCTTCCTGTTGTTCTTCAGTTTCCCCCTCGTCCGAGAACCGCATATGGTGTACGTGGCGTCGGTGGAAACCGCGGTGCTCGGGAAATGGCGGGTGGCCGTGCTCAAAGTCTCGCGGGGGCATCGGCGGGCCGCGGGGACTGGCGAAGTCAAAAGGCGATGGCCCAAAGCGGCCGAAGTGGCCAAACCCAGGATGTCCATGGTGGCGACGACGGCCCTCGAATTCGGGAGGGCCGTGACCATGGCGTCCGTGGAAGTCCGGTCGGCCATGCTCGAAAACCTCCGGACGGCCTTCGGGGTGGAATGGCGGGCCATGGCCAGGGAATCCCTGAGGAGCATCGTGCTCCGAGAATGGTGGGCCGTGGAAGGCAAAGTCAGGAGGGCCATGGTGGTAGTGGCCACCGTGACGGCCGAACTTGCCACCATGGTGTCGGCCGCCATGACCGAATTTGCCATGGCGGTGGCCGAACTTGCCATGACAGCCGTGAGGACGGCCATGTTTGCCATGGTGACGGCCGAACTTGCCGTGGTGGTGGTGGCCATGTCCATGGTAATGGTGGCCAAACCGGCCGTGGTGACTAAACTTGCCGCCTCGACGGCACGTGACCTTGAACGCGCGCATCACGCTGGGTTCCTCGATCTTGGTGAATGGCCCGTGCGACTCGGTCCACTTGCCGCTGGCCTCGCACAGGTCGAAGTCGTCCTTCGTGTCGGACTTGAAGCGAGCGCCCAGGATGGGGCTCATTTCGCAGCCGTCGCACGTCACGGACGGGTGCACGAGGTCAGAGGTGCGCTTCTGCTTGGGCGCGCGCGACGGGTCCGTGATCTTGATGAACGGCTCGTAGCGGATGTAGTTGCCGCTGGCCTCGCAGTCCTCGCACAGGTTGAAGTGCGGCACCTCGAGCGACTTGTAGCGGACCCCGACGAGCGGAGCTGTCTCGCACCCATTGCAGACGACGCCCATGTGCAGCGGCACTTGCTCAGCGAACACTTCGACGTCGACCGTCTCGTGGCCGTCATCGCTGTCGCTGCAGCAACTGCTGGAGCTGCTGCAGCTGGATGAGTCCGACGCTGCGTCGCCGTCGACGTCGACGTCTTCGTCGTTGTAGCGCACCAAGCCCGCCATGAGCGACTTGGCCACGTTCACCAGTACAGGTTTGAGCGCGGGGCAGCGGGCCACGACGCGCTGAGCGAAGGCCAGCAGCTCGTCGAAGCGGGCCGTGGCAGCGTCCTCGATGGCCTGCGCGTCTTGGCCGTAGATGGCCGTCACCATGGCGTCTGCGAGCTCCTTGAAGTCTTCTGTGGCGCTGAGCTCCTGGACAACGGTGCGGAACTCGTCGTCTTGCAAGACCAGCAGCAGCTCCATCTTGATGGTCGCGAGCTCGGCTGCGTCTTCGGCCACGTCCATGGCCTGCAGACTCGCTACGAGCAGGTTCATGGCGCTGGTGGGCGTGGGGTTGGCGTCGGGCTTGGCCATCAACTTGGACATGGCCGTCACGAGGCCGCGCAGTTGCGTGTGCACGGCGGTGGCGGCGCGCTGGGCGGTCGGCGGCTGCCGCGGCTCCACCAGCACCTCCAGGCTCTGCAGCTGCTCGCTCTGCATGTACTTGTCGAGCTCGGTCACGTCGGCGTCGGTGGTGAGCGTCACTTGGTCGCCGTCCGAGTCGGTGTAGCGCAGTGAGAAGTCGATCTTGTCGGGGAGCAGGGAGGCGGCCAGAGTCTGGAGCTTGGCCACCGTGAGCGTCTCTCCGTCCTTGATGGTCAGGGGCAGCGTCTGCGGCTCGGCGTGCGTTGTCTTGATCTCCAGCGTTCGCGTCATCTTGGTCGCGTCTTGATCGTTGGCTGGACTTGAGCGGTTGGAGGCCAATTGAGATGTGGCGGGAGCTGCGGGGTCGGAGTTGAGTTCTGCTGGAAGAGCGCAATGAGACCGGCGGACAAGTTGTAGTTGGTCGGAATGATGGTAATGAGGCGTAATCTGTTCAGAGATATGTTTATGCGCCTCAACTTACTCCGTTTGACATGTTTACAAAGGGAAATGAATGAAACGACAGCCTTGCAAGAGATATTCATACATTAAGGTTTTCAAGAAAAAATCTTACGCTTGAGCCTCCAGCAGCAAGCATTCCTTTTGCGTGAACGATTGCGATCTGTTTGATCTGCTTGCCGATCCATGTTTCTGATGTGCCAGAAAAGGACGCGCATCGTGGAGCATGGAGCAACAAGCATGTGAAGGGATTCCTTGTGCCAAATGAAAATGCCAGGCCAATCCGATGATCAAAGATCGACCCAACCAGTGACGTCACCTACAAACCTTTATTTAACGATTTAGCGTGAACATTTACAGTTCGTTGCTGCAAGACAAAAAGCGAGCAAACAGTCTGAAACTCGAAGTTGATAATTGTGGACGCTTGGTGGACGTTTCATGGTTACGCGCCGATAACATACTTTACCATCATTCCGATCAACTACAACTTGCCCGCCGGTCTCACTGCGCTCTTCCAGCAGAACTCAACTCCGACCCCGCAGCTCCCGCCACATCTCAATTGGCCTCCAACCGCTCAAGTCCAGCCAACGATCAAGACGCGACCAAGATGACGCGAACGCTGGAGATCAAGACAACGCACGCCGAGCCGCAGACGCTGCCCCTGACCATCAAGGACGGAGAGACGCTCACGGTGGCCAAGCTCCAGACTCTGGCCGCCTCCCTGCTCCCCGACAAGATCGACTTCTCACTGCGCTACACCGACTCGGACGGCGACCAAGTGACGCTCACCACCGACGCCGACGTGACCGAGCTCGACAAGTACATGCAGAGCGAGCAGCTGCAGAGCCTGGAGGTGCTGGTGGAGCCGCGGCAGCTGCCGACCGCCCAGCGCGCCGCCACCGCCGTGCACACGCAACTGCGCGGCCTCGTGACGGCCATGTCCAAGTTGATGGCCAAGCCCGACGCCAACCCCACGCCCACCAGCGCCATGAACCTGCTCGTAGCGAGTCTGCAGGCCATGGACGTGGCCGAAGACGCAGCCGAGCTCGCGACCATCAAGATGGAGCTGCTGCTGGTCTTGCAAGACGACGAGTTCCGCACCGTTGTCCAGGAGCTCAGCGCCACAGAAGACTTCAAGGAGCTCGCAGACGCCATGGTGACGGCCATCTACGGCCAAGACGCGCAGGCCATCGAGGACGCTGCCACGGCCCGCTTCGACGAGCTGCTGGCCTTCGCTCAGCGCGTCGTGGCCCGCTGCCCCGCGCTCAAACCTGTACTGGTGAACGTGGCCAAGTCGCTCATGGCGGGCTTGGTGCGCTACAACGACGAAGACGTCGACGTCGACGGCGACGCAGCGTCGGACTCATCCAGCTGCAGCAGCTCCAGCAGTTGCTGCAGCGACAGCGATGACGGCCACGAGACGGTCGACGTCGAAGTGTTCGCTGAGCAAGTGCCGCTGCACATGGGCGTCGTCTGCAATGGGTGCGAGACAGCTCCGCTCGTCGGGGTCCGCTACAAGTCGCTCGAGGTGCCGCACTTCAACCTGTGCGAGGACTGCGAGGCCAGCGGCAACTACATCCGCTACGAGCCGTTCATCAAGATCACGGACCCGTCGCGCGCGCCCAAGCAGAAGCGCACCTCTGACCTCGTGCACCCGTCCGTGACGTGCGACGGCTGCGAAATGAGCCCCATCCTGGGCGCTCGCTTCAAGTCCGACACGAAGGACGACTTCGACCTGTGCGAGGCCAGCGGCAAGTGGACCGAGTCGCACGGGCCATTCACCAAGATCGAGGAACCCAGCGTGATGCGCGCGTTCAAGGTCACGTGCCGTCGAGGCGGCAAGTTTAGTCACCACGGCCGGTTTGGCCACCATTACCATGGACATGGCCACCACCACCACGGCAAGTTCGGCCGTCACCATGGCAAACATGGCCGTCCTCACGGCTGTCATGGCAAGTTCGGCCACCGCCATGGCAAATTCGGTCATGGCGGCCGACACCATGGTGGCAAGTTCGGCCGTCACGGTGGCCACTACCACCATGGCCCTCCTGACTTTGCCTTCCACGGCCCACCATTCTCGGAGCACGATGCTCCTCAGGGATTCCCTGGCCATGGCCCGCCATTCCACCCCGAAGGCCGTCCGGAGGTTTTCGAGCATGGCCGACCGGACTTCCACGGACGCCATGGTCACGGCCCTCCCGAATTCGAGGGCCGTCGTCGCCACCATGGACATCCTGGGTTTGGCCACTTCGGCCGCTTTGGGCCATCGCCTTTTGACTTCGCCAGTCCCCGCGGCCCGCCGATGCCCCCGCGAGACTTTGAGCACGGCCACCCGCCATTTCCCGAGCACCGCGGTTTCCACCGACGCCACGTACACCATATGCGGTTCTCGGACGAGGGGGAAACTGAAGAACAACAGGAAGGTCGTTGCCACGGACGCCGGAACGGCTGCCACAGGCGTGGCCGTGGACGCGGAAGCTGGGGCCATGACGTTACAGACGAAGAAGCAAACTCTGCTCAGGAAATCCGGGACGCTGCCACCCGCAACAACCTCGCGGCCGATGAGAACGTGGAGGTTGAAGACGCCACAAGCCTTCGAGGCGAGGGGAGTGCTGGAAACGTAGCGGCCACCGAGACGGAAGATAAGCAGAACTACGGCGAGACGCTGGCGCAGCTCGCATCCATGGGCTTCAACGATGCGGAGAAGAACATCCGCGCCCTCGAGCTGGCCAACGGAAACGTCGGCGCGGCCGTGAACGTACTTCTGTCGGAGTAAGCTGCGTGGTGCCGCCTTGCTGCACTGTACGAGGCACGTCTACCGACCGAAACAGCAAGTACCATAACAAAGCAAGCAGACAGCGAATCAACCAGCAAGAAAGAGAAGAAAAGAAAAAGCAAGGAGAAAAAATACCAACAAATACTGCAAACCTGCGCGTACCACCTCCGCTGTCTTCGAGAACTCAGGACGGAAGCCCACCTGCGTGCCCAGACCGGCGACAGCAACGGAGCAACAAACTTCAACTGCATGTTTACATTTTTTCCATGTCAGATCGAGAAAACGAAACAATAGAAAAAGATCCTTGCAAACGAACCTCGCTTTCATACAAACTTTACGTACTGTGTCATGAGTTGGTCGGGGTACATCCTTATCAGCACGAGTTTGAACAACAAAACCAAACAAATACTTGTATAACACGCCACCACTCTTTATCTTTCTTGATTTTTCGATTGGCATGCACATGTACATACACTTCTGCAATTTCATTGCTCCATTGCCCATTAACTTGCTCCAAATTTGTCGGCTACGTCCTCTTTGGGTTCGCGACCGTCACAACATGGAATCGTGTTCCGTAAGGTAGGCGATACGGGTTAAAATCCTGTACAGCATAATATACATTATCATCAGCAACCAAGACACCTACAGATAAGAGCACAACAGACGTACCTCGGTCGCCTGAAAAGTATCGATGAAGATAATCTCGCCACAGATGTACGCGGGTGGCATCCGATCGCTGCCCACTCCCAAAATCGCCGCTCGTTTGTAGAGAACAGTTCGAGTTGAGAATTTGCGTGGGGAACGAGCAGTAAATGATAAGAAGCTGACGGTTCCGTATATTCGCCAGCTCTGCCACGAATGTCGTTCTTCAACCTTTCGAAGAAGTGGCAGGAAATTTAGGTCGACTGCAAATGCCCCTAATCTGTAGAGTTCCTCGAAAGTCTGAATCACTATTGCTTTACAACAGCTCGCTGGAGTCCTTACAAGGTTGTGGGCATACCACCCGCATCTGATATCGAGATAACACCTGAAACAGCTTCAGTCGGCGGGAAGTTCAGCTACGAAGACATCAACGCCAGCATTAGAAACGTTTAGTTCACGGAACAAAGCATCATGTCGGACAGAATTCAACAGCAATTTTCCCCTTCTCCGCCAACAAAATTGCAAGTATCCTGACAGCGACGCTGGCTCGGTCGAAAAGTCGTAGCAATTGGGTTTTGAAGGGAGACAACTTGTGTTTCAGCGTAAGTACTTGGTACTCAAGCTATTGGCCCATCGGCTTGTGATTTCAACGCTCGAAACTTGGGTCATTGCTGTTCCTTGAAGTCTTTTTGCGGCGCAAGTTCTTCTCTATACCAACCAACTCGCGTTCGTACTCGACACACTCGAAGCACAGGCTACACTACAGATTTCAGTCTACAATTCGAGTGGCTACATGACAGCCAGAAGTAGCCATCGGTCCATTCCACGCGTGTATCTTGCCAAAATTCTGGCGATGCTCTTGGTGGTTGTACTGACGAAGGGAGGTACAGGTGTAGACACTGTTATTGTGACTTTGCTGCCCTCTACGATGACTTTGAGGTATAAATGGTTGGTTTTTCGACTCATGGCTAACTCCGTGTAAGCTTAGTTGAAGTTGGCGAGAGTGAGTGTCGGGTGGTGTGAGTGGTGGTCGGTATCATGTGGCGACGTTTTTTATTAGTCGAGCCAAAAATTAACTGACTCCCACGCTTCAGCTTCAGCTCCACAAGGCTCAGTTTCGCTTTACCCTCCCAGCCGCATCATCCCCAGGCCATTGCAGTCTCCATGACAACTTCTGCGTGCCAAATCTGTTTGGACAACGGCGAGCTCGTCTCTAACGTGTGTGGGACGAGCTGCAGCGCCCAGGTCTGCCGCCAATGCATGGGTCGCCATGTCCAAGTGACGCTGCAGCAGTTCTACCCCGGCGTGCTGCCTCGTGTGCGCTGCCCGGTCTGTCTAGTCGCGCTGCACTTTAGCCGGTGGACGAGTCGCGTCCCTGTGGAGCTCAAGACGGAGTTGACGACCAAGTACAGCGAGTTGTGTCGCCAGGCGTGTGCGGTCACGCCTCCGTGTTGCGACGATAAGGAGTACACACATCTCCCACCGTATTGCCCAGAGCAGGAGTCTGAGACTGAGGCTCCACTCAAGCTTCTACCGTCACTGGTTGCACAGTTCCTGAGTCTGTGCAAGCAGTTCTGTCGGCACAAGGTCGAGCCTCGAGTAATTTTGGACTACGCTTTCGATACATTCGGGGAGGAGAAAGCCCACGACCTCGTGACCAACCAGACACTGCCACGGATCCACGACCCGGAGCGGCGCGCCACGCTGCTCCTGTCACTGATGTACCTGCGTCCGAATACGACGACGAGATGTTGCGGTACCAACTTCTGCTTCAACTGCAAGCGTCGCAACCACCACCGCACTTGCATCCAAGAGTTTGACGAGGACAATGACTTAGTACGCTGTCGAACGTGCCGTGTATTGTTGCTGATGGTCGAGGGCTGCGATTCGGTGACTTGCGTCTGCGGGTTCAACATGAGCTGGTCGAAGGAGAGAGAACTTCGTCAGCAGCGTAAGAAGGGCCTCGTGCCTGTGGACATTTTCGACTTCCCCCTGACCGACGACTGGCTTGCGTTTCGTGGCCGCCTGGCCCAAGTTATAGTGGACTTGCGGACGAAGTGGACGCACAAGTGGGTAGCTACAGTGCGTCCTCGGCTGCACCCGGTGTTTGCCGCGCACCTTTGGCGGTTCCGACTCCGCAAGATTCTTGCAACGCAGTTGAGCGCTGCGTGGACAGCGAGGCGCGCGAAATGCGTTGCCCAGCTTATTGAAGCAGTCAAAGGCGTTCTTCGGATGGCAATGGCAACTCACATTTGGCACAGACGGTTCAACAAGGCGTTGGCGGTCATGGGACCCGAGATGTACTGGAAGGCCTACCATCGCTGGCACCCAGAAGAACTCGAGGATGAGGAGGAAGACAGCATTTTTAGCAGTGGATGCTTCTGAGTAGGTTTCGGAAACAATACAAGTAATTTATCTTCAATGAGCGATGAAGAATCATCATTTCCGGTTCGGTCTAGGTAAAATTCGTACCTAATCGGCTTTAACCCCTCAACGCCCACTCGTTGTACATACACCAAGAAACATGTTGTACGTACAACATGTTAAAAGTTGGGCTAAAATGCCGCATAATTCGGACGCTCTTGAAAATGCACAGGGCTTGGGTTGGATAGATCAGCCGATCGGATATAAACAGCGCAATGACCACCCTGAATCAGTGGCTCTGGGCTCATTCCCGAAAAAGCCAAGAAGAAAGAAGACGCGCCATCAGCATGCCCCCCCCCCCCCCTCGAGAAACGCGTAGGGAACATCAGAGCTTTATGGAACGACTGGAAGGCCGGAGTGCGGAGGACAGAGCGCGCCTCCACCAGGAACACGCGGCATACCTGGCGGGAACGAGGGAGGCTGACGCTGACTTCGGAGACGTCCAGGAGACAGCACCAACACCTGCGGCCAAGCGCACGCCCTCTCGCGTCATGCTACGGCCCCCCGTCGGCAAGGATGCGTCGTACCTGAGGGCCCAACGGGAACGTGCGGTGCAAACGCAGCGTGCAATTGCAGCAAAAACGCTGGCAGGTTCTGGAAAGAAGCGACTGGCCGTGCGCAAGAAGACGGACGACGAAGAAGATGACGACTACCACCCTGAAGATGATGGCGACGAGGACGAGGAGGAAGAGGGTGACGACGCCCGAGCTGCTGACGTCGAGGTCGCTGTGGCTCCCCCGGCGAAGCGGAAAGCTAAAGCAGCCAAGGTCCGAGCGACGAAGAAACCCACGCAGCCCAAAAAGCCACGGAAACCAAGTCCTGCGCGTCTTGCCAAGGAGAAGGAGAAGGAGAAACGAAGAGCTGCAGCTCTCCAACGCTGTACGATGTCTGCAGCCGCGGAGAAGCAAGGTGAAGCAGCACTAGCAGAGGCGAGGGCACGACTGGAGGTGATTGATGCAGCCAAGAAAAAGAAGAAGACGACGGGCACCGGGCCCAAGCGAGCGAAGAAATCATCACCGAGGTACGACATGTTACATGCTGGATGATACTACATTTTCTAATCTATCATGTGGTACGTCATGCAGGTACATCCAGCATGTCTGGTCAAGCATATATACAGCATCCTGTCATGGTGTATCATACAACTTGCTGCACCTCCAGCATGTGTACAACATGGTGATCTCCAGCATGTCAGGAAATGCTAACCTGTGCTGTGTGTTTTGGACAGATCTTCGCCTGTAGCTTCTGGAACATCGCAGCCACCCACACCTCGCGCTTCTCCTAATTTGTTGACTCCACCCCCGACGCCAGCGCTGAATGCTGATCCAACAGGACAAGACAGGTATGAAGCACGCGTTAGCAATGCTGATGATGATCTTGTATTGATTGTTGTTATCTATGTTCTAGTTCTGTTTCCTCTGTTGTTGCAGTGCAATCGCCACCTACTGCTGCTTCTTCGGCGGTGGAACCACCTCCTGTTGCTGCTGCAGTAGTCGAGCCGCCCCCTGCAACCGGTGCTGAAGCGGAGTCGCCTCCTGGCGCTGCTGTTGCGCCAGTTGCAACCGCTGACGGATACGAAGTGCTGGACTCGGACTGTGACGAAACAGAAACAGAGGTGTGCTTTTACAATGATGATGACGAGTGGCGGAATGCGAGAAGTATCGACTACGAGCCAGGATACGATGCTTCGAGTGGAGATGAAAGTGGCGAAGAGTATCCTAACGGCGATGAACCTTCTGGTGAAGTGAGCGATGTTGCCGGTGACAGGGGGGGCCGTCAGTGGGACATCCTGAAGCCTGCGGAAATGGCCGACTTTGCGCGAAGCGACGAGAACATGGCGGACATGCGCGCATCGGGTTGGACGTTCGGTACGCAATTATTGATGTTGTACTATGATGGAGTGCCATACAACATGTTGTAACTTGTTTATGGTGTACCTACAACATGAAGATCCTGACCACTTCCCGCCTGACCAGCGCTATCCAGGGTTGTTTTCCGGGGAATACGGACCCACCGATGAAGTTCTCGCCTTGGCCGACTCTCCGCTGAAGCTGTTCTTTTTCTTCATGCCGAAGAGTCTGTGGACAAAAGTGGCCGAAGAAACAAACCGCTATTTTGTCCAGAACCTGGCGTCGCGTGTTGACCGCATGTTCAACAACCAGAAGATCCCCGGAAAGAAGTCCAAGGAGTGGTTTATGCAGCGCGAGGCCCGAAAACCACACGTTGAGCCCCATCACATCCTGCAAGTGGTCGGACTTCTGATCGCGCGGATGTTGAACCCTCATCGGCGAAGGTTTCGTGACCATTGGGGTACCAACGCCGTGGGCGCGATCCCGCGCGGGACGTTCAGCGATTTCATGGCTCGCAACCGCTTTGAGCACATTATGGCCAATCTACACTTCACGAATAACGCAGATACAAAGGCTGCTTCGGACCGAGCGTGGAAGATCAGATCCGTCGTCGAAGTGCTCCAGAAGACGTTTCCGTCGGGGTACAAGACACCGCCAGTGATTTCGTTCGACGAAGGCATGCTGCCTTCGAAGAATCGTAATAACCCGACCCGCCAGTACATGAAGGCGAAGCCTCACAAGTGGGGTACTAAGCTGTTCCTGACGTGTTGTGCTGATACTGCCTACTGCATGAGGTAAGTGGTGCCGCGAGCTCTTCGGAGCTCGCGGCTTTTTTTTTTTGCTAAGTATTTCATGTTGTAGCTAACTAATGTTGTATGTGCTGATACTGTACCCTACAACATGTAGACTTGAAGTATATTGTGGCAAGGCGCAGCAGCTCAATGAGGTGGGTAACGTCCCAGCAAGTCAACACTCTGCGGATCCAAACACCGGGCCCTCAGCGGTGATCCGCAACCTTGATGCTGTGCTTCCACCCCCCCCCCCCCCCCGAGAGTGGGGTCTTCCACCTCGTGGTGACCGATCGGTTTTATACATCGGTGCAACTGGCACTCCAACTTCTGCACCGAAACGTCTACAGTATCGGCACTATCACAGGCGACAAGGTTGGATACCCCGCACAACTTGTCGAGAAGAATCGCGACCGACCCCAACGAGTCCCCCATGGAACGACAAGAATGGCGGTAGCAAAAAGCTGTCCTATGATGACTGGCTTGGTATGGTGGGATCGAAAACCTGTGCAGTTCTTGGGAACGGGAGCAAGTCGAGCCATGGAGACGTGTCGTACGTATATGCGAGGAGCGAAGTTATTTGGTTTTGTAACGTCTAACTGTATGCTTTTTATCTTATCAGAGAGGCGGGCACGCGGCACCCAGGGAAGGCGAGGCGACGTTCCATGCCCAGCAATGATCCGAGACTACCACAGATGGATGGACGGAGTGGACATTCACGACCAGCTCCGCCTCCAGTACTACTCGCTACAGAAGCAGACTTGGTGCAAAAAGTACTACAAGTCCCTCTTCTTGGGACTTGTAGACGTTGCCATCGTGAACGCCTACATTGTCTTCCGTGAGGCGCAAAAGGGAAGCACTGAGAAGACTGTGTCGCACGCTGAGTTTCTGATGGAGCTGCATGCCGCGTTGCTGGGCCTGTCAGAGAGGGACTTCGCCGAACAAGTAAGTCTCCCATGCTGTATGTGGTACATGTTGTATGTTGGCGGTGGCCGCACATGCTGGAGAACGCTCATGTTGGATGTCTAGAAAGCCAGTGACATCATGCATGTTCTACATGTTGTATTCCTTTGAGGCATGCAGTCATCCACATGTTGGATTGATGTCATGTTGGAGATGAACTAACAAAGTGTTTGCTTGTAGACTTCCCCGCACGAGCCTGCAGCTAGTGATGGGCTTCCTCCGTTACCACCGGGCCACGAGCCTAAAGAATGTCCAGAGTACCAGTATGTCAATGGGGTACGCAAACGTCGGCAGCGTCAGTGCAAGGTCTGCTCTGTCCTGAAGCGCCGGGTTGGAGAGCGTCGCGCCACGAAGTACTACTGTGCTGCCTGCAGCAAGTCGGACAAAGCTCGGTACGTTGATGCGTGACTGGTTGCAGTGGTAAAGTAACCAGCTAACTACTCTACTATTATCTTCAGCATGTATCTATGTAACAGAATTTGGCCGCAACACTATCCTGGAAACGCCATGAGCTGTTACCAGATCTGGCACCACAAGTGGGAAAATGGAACGAAGCGCCCGAAGCCACGGTGTGGGCGAGACTTCCAAAGTCGAGAGACAGGTGCAAGCAAGACGACCGGAAAGCGCAAGCGTCAGAGCCAAAGCAACGAGGAAGAAGATAGCGAAGAGGAGGCTGCACACAGCAGCAGCGATGTCGAAGGAGAAGAAAGTTCCGGCGAAGGTAGTGACAGCGAGTAGGAAGATAAGCGTTTGATAATGAGTGTTGAGCTGGCCGATGAAGGTTACAATTTCGTGTGGTCGTTGTGTGTATTCATTTGATACGTTGCGGCTTTTGCTCAAGAGACATTGAATACTACCTTGCTTTACGCACTCCAGGGTGCCATCGCCCAGTCTCTGGATAAAAAGTCCGCTAGTCGCTCATCTGAGGAGCGCTATCATGCTGTATCTACACTGCGCGACAAAAGGTTTGGGACAGCGACACTTTGTACAATATCTCAGCTTCTAGAAGGAGTTGTCGGATGAGGCTTAGATATGTTCCTCCAATCAGATTGCTTTAAACGCGACATATGGGCGTCAAGCAACACTTGAGGATCCGCTGTGGTAACTAGGACTACACAGGTGAAGTATAAAATGACAGACAAAAAGATGAGCTGTCTCGAGTATGTATCTGGGCCCTCACGACACAATACGGACATGATATTACCGTTAATGCGTATTTTAATACAAATCCTATTGGTTAGTGCCCTTCGTATTTTGAGGAGCTCCTGAAGGCCTCTAGAGCGCAATAGGAGAGTAAGGAGGCACTCAAAGTTGATAAACTATAAGTACACATTGTGTTGACTCGATTTGGGCACCAGGGATGCACCCCCTCACGCTCACTACCCACTTAAGAACGACTGGCGACCTTGTTTTACTTGATCCTGATAGTTAACATGACCTCACCATCACAGGCACCTATACTTTAATCAAGATAAACATTTGTCCCAAAGTTTTGTCGCGGTGCCAATTCGACATATTTGTATGGGAGCCACCCTACCCAATGGGAAATCCGAGCTCGCGTCATATGTCGCGTTTAAAGCAATCTGATTGGAGGAACATATCTAAGTCTCATCCGACAACTCCTTCTAGAAGCTGAGATATTGTACAAAGTGTCGCTGTCCCAAACCTTTTGTCGCGCAGTGTACACCATGTACATGCTGCAGGTACAACGTGGAGGAGCGATTTGCTGAAATGGTCATGTCGTCGTTGTACACAGTCGGGCTTCGAACTTATGCGAGACTATAGTAAAAGTAAGTGTTGCGCGACTTTAACATGCTGTACGACTATCATGTTGGGCCAGTACCGTGAAATAAAAAACAGGTAAAAAAACAGCTTGGGCGCTGGGGGGTTAAAAAGTCGATTAGCTCGATACACGCACCTCGTCGCCAATGTCTCGCTCGGAGGAGCGCGAGTCGCGGCGCCACCGCAAGGACAAGAAGAGCGGCAAGAGCAAGAAGAAGCACAGCAGCAAGAAGCGCAGCCGCCACTACTCGTCCGACTCCTCCGGCAGCGAATCCGATTCGCGCGCGGAGCGGCGCGCGCGCAAGAAGTCGGCCAAGATGCTGTCGAGCCTGGGCTACTCGGACGAGACGAACCCGTTCGGGGACTCGAGCCTGAGCCAGCCGTTCGTGTGGGGCAAGAAGTACGAGGACCAGGGCGCGTCCAAGCCGTCGGCGCGCGAGCTCAAGAAGCAGCAGCTGCGGCGCGTGGACGAGATCCGCAAGGCGCGCAAGCGGCGCGAGGAGCGCGAGGCCGAGCGCGAGGAGATGGAGCGCCTCAAGAGCGAGGAGCTGCGCCTCAAGGACGCGGAGCAGTACGAGGACTGGCAGCAGAAGGAGGAGCAGTTCCACCTCAAGCAGGCCAAGGTCCGCAGCCAGCTGCGCATCCGCGCGAACCGGGAGAAGCCCGTGGACCTGCTGGCCAAGAACTTGCTGCTGGTGTCGGCCAAGAGCGGCGAGCAGGACGAGGACGAGTTCTTCAAGAGGGAGATTGGCCGCATCAGGGTGGAGCACAGGCGGCCCCACGCTATTGTGGAGGTGCTGTCCATGGACGAGCTGCAGGAGCTGCAGGAGGACGTGGGGACGTACGAGGAGCTGGAGCAGAGCGGCAACGGAGGACACAACGCCGAGTTCTGGAAGCTCATGAAGCTCGTGTGCGACGACAGGATCAGGCGCCTCAAGCGTTCGCAGAGCGAGGGGAGAGAGGGTCGAGGCGCGATCCACGACTCGGTGAACGAGACCATCGAGGAGATGCTGGACGGGAAGGACGCTGACGCGTTGAGGAAGCTGCAGGATGAAGTAAAGGAGACCATCGCCAGCGCCTCAAACCGGGCTACCGGTGTGGATGTGGACTTTTGGGAGGAGGTCGCGCAGCAGATTCGAGTGTATCAGGCCCGCGCGCGGCTTTCGGAGCTGCACGAAGAGATGCTCAACAAGTTGGCCGACCTCATGGAGGAGCACGAGAGACGCTCGGCGGAGGAAGCAGCGGCGCGCGCGGCGGAAGACGAGATGCACGGAGAGGTGGACGAGAATGGGCGTGACGCCGGCCGCGAAGCACGCGAGATGGAGAAGTCGTTCGCGCGCAAGGGCCTCGACGAGGCGGAGGAGCGGCTCGACGCGTCCGAGGAGGTGGCGCTGGCCGACTCGAAGGCGGCCCCGCGCTGGAGCGAGAAGTACCAGCCGCGCAAGCCGCGCTACTTCAACCGCGTCAAGACGGGCTACGACTGGAACAAGTACAACCAGACGCACTACGACCACGACAACCCGCCGCCCAAGGTCGTGCAGGGCTACAAGTTCAACCTGTTCTACCCGGACCTCATCGACAAGCAGACAGCCCCGCGCTTCTTCCTGGAGAAGTCCAACTCGGACGAGTTCTGCATCATTCGCTTCTCCGCCGGACCGCCCTACCAGGACATCGCCTTCAAGATCGTCAACCGCGAGTGGGAATACTCCCACAAGCGCGGCTTCAAGAGCGTCTTCGAACGCGGCATCCTGCATCTCTATTTCAACTTCAAGCGCCACAGGTACCGGCGGTAGGCTGCGACGACACCTGGAAGCACGCTGCGAAAGACTTTGTTCACATGGATCAATCCATCTAGTCTACAACTCGTTGTGTGTATGAAAATCTTTGATGAATCTTTGTATTTGTTCAGGTTTGTTTGTTCCCTATGTTCATGTTTGCTAACTATTTTTCTTTCCCTATATGAAAGCGGCCGCGTCATCGGGCTCACTATCCTATCGACATGTACACCACGCACCATACACCTTGCTTCGCTCCTCCGCGTCAGCTCAGCTCGGCTGACCTGTCCGTCGTGTTGTAGCTTAGAGCTCAATGCGCTTGCCGCCGCCGCCACTGCTGTTGCTCGCGTTGCTCATGGTATCGCTGGTCTGACGACTCTTGTAGCTGCTGCTGCGGTCGTACGACCCGCGACGAGAGCGACCGCGGTTGCCGCCGTTGTGGTGGTTGCCCGTGAGCGACTGGCGCAGAGAGGAATTCCTCACGGCGTCGTTGCTGTAGGACTCGCTGCGGTCGTACGAGCTACGCCGGGTGCGGCCGCCGTCCACGCTGCCGCTGAACGACTGCCGGAGCGACGAGTTGCGTCTGTTTTCACCGTTGTTGAACGACTCGGAGCGGTCGTACGAGCTGCGCCTTGAGCGGCCCTTGGACTTGCCCGTGCCGTTCGCGTTCGACTGCTTGTTCATAGCAGGCGCCGCGCCCGTGAGCGACTGGCGCTGCTGCTGCTGCTTGGCGTCCTCGATCATGTCCACGCCGAGCGTCACGCTGAAGCTCACGCGGTCGTTGTTGTCCTCAGGCTCGCCCTCCATGACGATGCCCATGACCTTGCCAGGCGCCTCGATGGGGCCATCCTCGCCGGTCGGCTGACGAATGCCCGCACTCTTTGCAGGAGCACTGGGCGCGGGGGGCCCAGACGAGGAACCCGTGCTGGACATGGACGAAGAGCGACGGTCGCGGCCCTTGATCACCTCCGCGAACGACAGGCGCTCCCCGAGAACCTCGGCCGTGGGGGAAGCCACGACGGCCGGCTCCTCTTCAGGGCCAGCAGTCGAAATCTCACGAATGTTCACCACACGCGTCGACTTGGAGCTCTCGTGCGACTTCTTGGTAGACAGCGAGTTGGCACGTTTGATGGGCGTGATCATGGACTGGCCTGACGACAGGCTGCTCTCCATGGGGGGAGCAGGCGGCTGCAGGGTCGACAGGGAAACACGCATACCCACGCTCGGCTCCGACAGCTCGATGGCCTTGGACGGCACGGCAATCGACTTGTTAGCCGCCGCCTTAGGCTGGGGCTGCTTTGAGGACAGCGCCAGCTTGGTCAGGCGAGGAACTTCCTCCCGGTGCTTGCGGCTGAGTTCCGGGTCCTGGCGCAGGATCAGACGAAGACGGGCGTTAGCCTTGGCCAGCGCCATGTTCTCGCCCTGGAGGTGCTCCGTGTGCTGCTTCAGGTGGTCCACGGTGTGACGGAGCGCCTGACGCTCGTTCAGAGCCTCGCTCAACGAGCTCTGCATCAGCGTGATCTTCTCCATGACACCAGCGTGCTGAGCCTTGAGGTTGCGGTGGCCGGTCTTGTAACGGGCCAGCTCGCTCTTGAGAGCCTCGTTCTCGTCCTGCAGCTTCATAGCACGCTGGTTCGCGGCCGCAAACGACGCGCCGTTCACGTAGGCGCCACGTTCCATCACCTCCTTCTCCTTGCGGAGCTGCACACCGAACGCCTTAAGGTTCGTGTTGGCCTCCTTGAGGGCGGCGTTCTCACGGCGCAGCTGGTCAATCACCAGGTCAGCGTCCTCGAGGGCCTCCTCGCTGCGCATGTGCACAGACGCACGGGTTCCGTGCTGCGCCTGCTGCTCCAGCTCAATACGCGCCTCACGCTCCTGCTGAAGACGCTTCTTCAGCAGCTGAATCTGGTTCTCGAGCTTGGCGTCCTCCTTGGCCTGCTTCTGCAGCACCGAGAAGGCCTTGATCGCCAAGTGCATGCGCACCACGCTCTGCATCGTGCGGATAGCCTTCACCTTCACCAGGTACTTACGACGGGCAACGAACATCTTGCACATGTTCTGGATCTGGGTAGCGCGGTACTCCTCACGCATACGCACAAGCAACTGCTGGGCGCGGTGGCGGCGGACGTACTTCTGCACGCTGATGGCCGCCTTGCGCTGCTTCTTGTACTGGGTCTTGGCGCGGTGGCCACGGTACACCTTCTGGGCGACGATGGCGGCCTCCTTGACCTTCTGGAACATGGCCATGGCCATCCACTTCTTGGCGTAGCGCTGCAGCACCACAGCCGCGGCGTTGAACTTGCGCGTGCGCAGCTCCTCAAGCAACTCGAGGGCGCCCTGGCGGAAGAACACACGCGTCTTGCCGACCTGGTACTCGCTGTCCTTGCCGGGCATGAGCTGGGCGAGCAGCTCGCGGACAGCAGCAGCCGTCTTGGTCTCATCGGACGGGCTCTCGTCCGCAGTAGCAGTGAGCACAGCCAGAGCCGAGGGGGTGCCGTCGGCGGTCGTGGACGACGCCAGGCCGCGGAAGCGCTCCAGGAACATGGTCTGCAGCACACGGTTGGGGTACGCCATGCGGCTAATGCGCACAGCCTCCACCACACCAGCGCACTGCAGCTGCTCCGTGACGCGAAGCTTGTTGAAGATCAGCGGGCTCTTCTTGCCGTTGGGCTTGATGCAGCGAATGTAGTGCACGTTCGTGCAACGAATGTCCTCCATGAGGCCGTTCAGCTGGCTCTTGAACTGCGTGCCCACCGTGTCGGCGACGATCGAGTTCTTGCGCTTCATGGTAGGGCGGCCACGCGCGGCGTTAGCCGCAGTAGCAGCGCTCGTGCCGGGGATGCCCGTCATGGCGTCACCCACGTGGTCGTCGGGGAAGAGCTTCTTGAGGAACGGGGCCTTGGACTTCTTGATCAGCATGATCAGGTCGTTCTGCAGCGCGTCCGTGTTCTTGATCAGGAAACCGGTCGTGTCGTACTGCACGGGGCCGGCGTAGTGCTTGATCACGAACGCGTCGCGGGCGAAGCGCGGGCACTCGAAGCGGTCGTTGTCGCTGTAGTGGGCCTTGAGCTTGTTGGCGAAGGCGGCGTCGCTACCCTTGGGGCGCATGCACTCTTCGTTCAGCAGCGACAGCACACCGAAACGGCCTTCAAGCAGCGACAGCACGTTGACGTTGTCCGCGAACTCGATGCGCGTCCAGGGGATGCCCTCATCCTCGTACTCCTGCTGGATGGACTTGAACACGTCCTGCGTGAACTTCTGCTGTAGCTTCTCGTTGGCGTAGTTGATGCACAGCTGCTCAAACGAGTTCTTCTCGAAGATCTCAAAGCCGAAGATATCCAGGATGCAAATCTTGTGAGCCACATCCGCGTGCGGGGCGCTCGTCGACATGTTGACGCGGTGGATCAGCCACGAGAACATGTGCGAGTACAGCGCAACGCCCAAGGCAGTACGCGCGCCCTCGGCCTGCGAGACGTTAAGCGGCACTTCGTACGTCTCCATAACGGCAGTCATCTCGCGCGTGCACAGCGCCGTGTGCAGCTGGTTGTCGTCGAACTCCATGAGCTGCGACACCAGCTCACTCGCGCGCTGGTTCTCGGGCGTGCTCGTCAGCTGAGAGGCGTCATCGTTGCCGGGCATGGGCTCGAACTGCAGACGCGACAGGTGCAGGATGGCGGCCACGACCTTGAAGATGCTCATCTGGTCCTCCTTAGACACGCCCATAGTCTCAAGACACGACACGGTCTGCTGGAAGCGATCGGCGTCCCTCAAGCCAGCGCTGACGTCAACACCATTGGCCAGATCCTCGTCGTGGGGTTTGATGAAGGGGAAGTCCTTGGCCTGCAAGCCCGTGACCTTGACGGCCGACGTCACCTCCTCGGGGGCGGCCAGCAGTTGGTAGAAGATGTGGTAGTTGCGCTCGCCCAGACCTTGCAGCGACACGCGCGACTTCTCCAGCAGATACGTGCGGGAGCGCGCCCCGATCAACTGGCCCAGCGCGTCGAACTGCAGCTCCGAGAACTTACCGAAGCGACTCGAGTTGTCGTTGCGCGAGGTCTTGGCGTTACCGAAGGACTCCATCAGCGGGTTGGCGTCCAGCACGCGCTCGATGATGCTCGCCTCCTTGGCCTGCGCGTCCGAGGTGGACTGGCTGCCGGCGGACGCCAGGTGGGACATCAGGATCTTGGTCGTCTCCGTCTTACCGGCGCCAGACTCGCCACTGACCAGGATACTCTGGTCCTCTCCGAAGACACGCATGTGTTGGAAGGCGCCAGCACTGGTGGCGTACACATGGGGCGGCAACTCGCTGCGGTCGCGCTCAAGGTACTGCTCCTGCAGCTCCTTGGTGTAGATATCGAGCCAAGAGTACTGAGATAATGCGTATTATTGACAAAATCGCACAAGATTGGTTAGAACTCAGGTTGACGTAAGTACGATAGAGGGGGGGGATGGGCCACGTACGGGGTTCACAGCAATGCAAATGGCGCCCGTGTATGTGTAGGGGATTTGGCGAAGAAAGCGGTGCTTGAGGTTGAACAGGATGGCCGGCTCGTGCAGGTAGTTGAGGCTCACCATGTCGGCGCAGCCGTCCGGGTTCGTCAGCGCGTTCTGCAGCAGCATCGTCGACTTCTGCGCTCGCATGAAGGAAAAGATCGCATCCCATCATTTAGTCAGAGATCAATGGCTACACTCAAGCTGGCTATTGGATGGACGTACATCAATCTTGCGGATGGAGCCCGCCTCCGGGTGCTTGGGCGCGTTCTCCTCGGCCTCGTCGCCCTCGATCACCACCTCGACGGTGGTCTCGCTCACGACGTGGCCCTTGGTGATGCTGGCCTCCACCCATGCCACCTCCGGGTCGGGCACGTAGATCTGTTCACAACACCAAGTGAAGATTCGTCATTAGCCAACGGCCAGCACTGAATGGGGAGCTCCGTCCGCATCCGTACCTTAGTCTGCTCGCCCTCCATAGTGGCGGACTACTGTAGCACAGCGAAGGCTTGGGGTCGGTCGGTCGGTGGGGTCCGTGTGTGTGCAGTGATGGCCGGCTCCTCGCTCGCTCGCTCTCTCTCTCTCTCTCTCTCTCGTGTCTATGCCGGGCCGCGCGCTCTCCGTCGTCCTCCCCGCAAAAGTAGCTATGGCGCCGAGGATTGCAAACGCGCAGCGGGCGGGCAGGCGCCTTCCCCTAGGCCCGCCCTCTGTAAGAGCGCTCTCTCTCCAGAGAAGGTTGGACCTCCGAAAACCGATTGCCTTCGGCTTTCGCAGGTCCATCCTGGTCTGCCCCGTCTGTCCCCGTCCTGGTTTCACTTGCCGTTTGTATGTGGATGCAAAACACGGTGTGGTTTTCGCGCCCAAAGCGGCCCTGTTCGAGTGTCAAAAGACGGTGGGAACGCGCCCACTTCAAGGAACAGGATCGCGATTGGCGTGGCGCACACAAAGGAAGCCATCTGAGGCGGCCAGCTGGCGGGGATGTGCCCGCAATAGCGACAAGCAGAAACGAGCGAAACCGACGGACGCGCGCAATGGCCCGCTCGGGCGGACGGCCGAGGCTTGCCAGGATGCGGCGGCGTTGATGTACTGTACGGGTAGAATGGTCTCTTTGCCCACGCGCGGTGTATGTATGGCGGCCTTGGGCGCTTGAAGTTGTCATCGCCCTCAAATCAGGCTCGGTGCTGGCTGCGGCGCCAAGGCTGACGAGTCAGCTGGCTGCAACATGCAGGTACCTCGAGCCGAGACCACGAGTATGTTCGTAAGACAGTCTGCAAGGCAAGGCGAGCGCAAGCAGCGGCGCCTTGCACTGCTGCTCGCAACCTGACCTGTAGTTGCACTTGCAGTGTCCGTTTGGGGCGGTCGCTTCAAAGAAGCGTCGAAGACGGGCAATTTTCCCGACCCATTATTGTCACAACGCGCTGATTGCAACCTGACTCAGGTAACCTGAGTCAGCGCGGCTCCTCTTCAGCTGTAGCCGCGCATCGAAGACGCCTCGGCCCATGAAGGCGCACAGCTGCAGGATCGAGCCGAGCCGAATAGCGCCGCCAGCGTGACGGCCGTGGCCTCAAGTGTCGGAACATTCTCGAACAAACCGCGCATAGCGCGGTGGGCGGCCCGCCTCGGTCTTGGCCTTGCGGCTGCGCGAACGAAGCGTATCCATTGTTGCCGTGCAAAGCCCGCGCGAGATGGCTACCGCTGGGGCAACAGAGAGCGGGCAGCCTCAGCGGTGGTCGACACCCGTCGACACCTTCGAGCTCCGCGCGAGCTCCAAGCGCTGGAGCTCAAGGCTCCAGGTGGTCGGAGCTTCCCACCGGCGCGAGCTTCGGCAGTCGCGAGAACCCCACGTCAGTTCGTATCCCAGCGTGCGTGCTGTTTCAAATGAGTCGAGCCCCCGCTGTTTCGGATTAATCGCTACGTGGCAGAGCTCTCGATTTCTCACACCGACAGCTGAGGCTGGACACTTGAAGCGGGCGGCGCCGGTGCGCCGTGTTCGGTGAGGGGAGGGGCTGGGCTGCACCACAGCAGCAGCAGGAAGGAATGGCTGGCAGCGGTCTCCAAAGGGCCACCGCTTGCTCGGAGCACCGCCACCTGGGGTCACACGCAGCCTGCTCCGGCCCCAGGCAGGTGCTGCTTCGACCTTGGGGGAGCTCTCTCTTGAGCCCGGCGGTTTGGACCTTCCGCCTAGAGAGCGTCCAGGCGCTTGCAGGCTCAAGTTGGCGATCTCGTTCGCGACGTCCGGCAGCTCCAGAGGAGACCTCAAGGCCAATTTTTTGCTTTGCAAAAATTGCCTCGAAACGGGAATTTGCTGCTGCGACGTGTGCAGCCTGCAGATGACCTCGATGAGCATGCACCCGCAGGCAGCGCGATGCTCATGCCCGCTCTGCAAAGACCCCAGGTGTGTGACTCACCCACCACCAGGCAGCGCTAGGAAGCACGACGCGATCAGCTGAAACCGCGAGGCCGTTTTGCCGAGAGAAGCATATCATCTCGGCATTGTCGTCCCCGCTTTTTTCAAACCGAGAATCTCGTTGCCGACGCCAAGATCATCACGAGTGCGATGCGAGTCTCTGCAACGGCGCGTGCCGCAGCCAGCCATTCGCACCGTTTCGCGGGCGAAGCGCCGCAGAGATGCTCGCGCGGCCAACGCAGCGGAGCTCCTCCCAGGAAACGGCCGAATCATATCGCGCAGGGCTTCTTCAGCTCCGTCGCAGGCGAGAATCTCGCCTCCGCGACATCCTGTGCTGCGAGAACACTGCTAGACAATGTAATATTTGCAGGGCGGCCCTCCTCCTCTCTGCCAGCGTGCGGTGCCTGCGAGTTTGCTCGGTTTCGCGTTTGTGGTGACCGCGACGCGCTGGGCCAAAACACCATCGGAACTCCCAGGCTAACGTTACAGTCGATACTCCAGCCCCAACGAAGCCAAGCGCCAAGTGTCTGATGCGTGCTACTGTGTATTGCACTCCGACTCGGAGTCCGAGTGCCACGACAACTTCCCTCTACAGCAAATTTGTATAACCTACGGCAGTCCATCGCTAAGATTGTGATGGACCTCTCCACCAAGAACACCGCATTGGCGCCTCGACCCGTGACCAGCACGCCGTCGAGCAGTGCTCGGCGATCGCAACGCATTTCGATTGTGCTCCGAATAGATCGCTGTACACCCAAATAGTGGCCCATGTACAAATATATAATACCTATCTAAACGTATATTTCATATTTATCTCTATCCTCTTATATCTGTGTTCTTTACACAACGTATTCATTCACTATTTCTCGATCCCTCCACTACTTCATACAGCGTTTATGCGATAACACAAAGCGGTGCCATCGCATCGAACCCCCAGGCTCCTTAAAGCGCCGGCTTGATCACACTGTTGACTGTCGGCCTTCAGGCTCCTGGCTCAACTCGGCTCCGTGCATGCTGAGCTACCTCTAGCGCTGGACAGTCCAACGACCGACGCTACTGTACCGCCCTGCACCTGCTCGCCTGAACGATGCTGCTGCGTCCGCATCTCAGCCGCTGGCAGCAAGCCACCGTGTATCTGCGCGTGCACCGCTGGACGGACTGGGCGCTGCTGGCGGGCGCACTGCTGTTCTACGGCCTCGTGACGCGGCTCACCACGCTCTCCGTGGTGCTGGACAAGTGGGCCAACGCCTGGCAGCAGACGTGGTGGGTGGCGCTGCTCGGGCTGCTGCTGGGCGCCATGGAGGATCTCTGCGTGTGCGTCGTCATGCTCGCGCTGCTCTGGACCTTCGACTACCTCACGCTCAAGTCCCCGGCCGAGCGGCACAGACTAGCGCGTCGACACAGAGAGAAGCAGCAGGCGCTGGCCGCCGAGACGGCGGATGTGGAGCAGGGAGTGCAAGCTGACGACGACGAGACGGACGCCCCCGCGTGGATGGAGGCAGTAGTGCTCACGGAGCAGTTCGGTCGACTGGCAGTGTACACGCTTGTGTTCCTCGTTGCAACGGGGGGGCTGTGTCTGGACTCGGTCTTCCTGCGGGGCCGCAAGATGCGCTTCTCCGCGGACTTTGTGGCCATGTACTTCCGCGAGTGGGACGCCGCGGGCGAGCTGGAGATCGACGCGGCCGAGTGGATCGTGCTATTCTGGACGGTGTTGTTCACTGTGCTGCTGTCTGTGTTCGTGGGGCTGCTGGGCGCGTGCTGGGTCAACCTCATGGACTGGGACGTGCTGCGATTCGTGCATCGCAGCGGGTTGTACCAACACTGTGTAGCTCTTGGCGCCGCGGAGGGTGACTACGTGCGTCTGCATGACGACAAAGAGGACGACGATGAATCCGACAGCTCTGAAGACTCGGATGAAAGCGACGACGACGACGATGACGATTGCTCGTGCGTGCGCAACGCTTCGTGTCGGTTGACACCGCGAGTTGTGCTCGTTCTTCTCGTCGTTGCGTTCTTCTTCACTACGTTCTACCTTGCCAGGATGCTGCCGACTGTAGTGGGGCTGATTGCGCTGAACCCTGTGCTCACCGAGCCTTTGCGGCTAGGAGCTGGGGTGCAGTTTGTGGCGGAGAGGGATTCAAGCAGCATCAGCACGAGGCCGTTCAGCGAGTTCATTGAGCGCGAGACGGAGCTCTCCCAGATCTTCGATGAGAACTCGCTGTACCGGCGTACGTTGGCCTTCGACGGTCCGCTGGCTTTTGACATTAAAGTTGGGCGAGAGGAACGGCCTAATGTGCTGCTGCTGGTTATGGAGTCCTTCCGGATGCAAGACTCAGGGTTCCTCCTGAGCAGTGTGCTCGAAGGAGAGCTGGAGGCAGCTACTGCGTCATTGCTCCCACCCAATGTGACGCTCACGCCAAACTTCGATCGGTGGGCGTCACGTGGTGTGGCGATGCGGAACCTCTGGTCCACCTGGCGGACAAGCCGCTCGATTGAGACCTTGCTATTCGGTCAGATGCCCTACGACAGTGTGACGGAGACGGGCACAACCTCTGGACGCGTGGATACCAACCTCACGGGCCTGCCACAACTATTCAAGGCCAAGGGCTACGACACGATCTTCACCACTGGTACGCGCACGGACTACGACTACTGGGACACGTTCTTGCCTGCGCATGGCTTCGACACTGTGCTAGACCGATGGGGGCTGGTGGACATCGTCGAGAACGAGCTGAAGCTCGACAATTGGTCCGAAGGCAACCACATGCTCACGTACTGGGGCATTCACGACGATCTGTCGTACACTGCGCTCTCGCACATTATTCGTACGCGGCAATTCGCCCAGAACGTCGCCAAGCAGCAAGCAGAGCGGGATGCGGCCGCTGCCAAGATGAAGACGCCTAGCAACGTGACAGAGAAACCGCTCCCAGTCACCACCGCGTCGACAAATCCGTGGTTTGCTACGCACTACACGATTTCGAGCCACGTGCCGTTCCACGAGCGCCCAGACTGGTTCTTCCGCTATGCGGCCGAGCACCGAGAAGAGATGGACCAGTTTGAGCCGCTGTACAAGGGCCACGAACACGAAGAACTGATTCGCGACTACGTCCAGATGAGGTATTTCTCGGACATGGTGTTTGGCCGATTCATGGAGCAGCTGGAGAAGGACAACGTGCTGAAGGACACCATTGTAGTGGTGGTTGGGGACCACGGCCAAGCACCAGAGCTCGGTAGTGCAACACCCGAGCAGGACCAGATCGCGTCGTCTCGAGTTGCTGGCGCGATTATCGCGGAAGGCCGGATCAAAACACCCGTGGTGATTGACGACGCGGCCTCGCAGTCCGACATGCTCAACACACTGGCCGACATCGTGGGGTTACCCGTGGGGGGTCTGTTGCAGACCAGCATCGGCCGCTCACTGAAGCGCGTGCCGCCCGAAGGCGTCGGCAAGCGAGTGGCCTTTAGTAACAATCCGGCCACGAACCTCGCGGCGGTGGTGGGCGACATCCGCCTCCATTTCTTCGCCGATGGATCGGACGCAGTGCGTGCGTATCACACACAGCGTGATCCGCGACAAAAGCACGATCTCATGGGCGAGCTCTCGGATGAGCGCGTGCGCGAGTTGCTGCAGATCTGCGCCGACGGCCGTGCACTGAACGCGTACTTTAAGCACCGTTGGGACCACAACTGCTTGCTTCAGCCGATCTGCGGGCGCGTGCGGCAAAGTGATGTATAATACACGCTAGACTGTCCTTTCATCAGACGACCTGCAGGGTGGCTCAATAGATTGATCGATTCATACATGTACTTCGAAGTAACTCATGTAAGCAGTTTTTTTTAGCCACAGTACAGGAGCTTGCGGGTGCCCTTTGCTTCCTGGTGTCGTTGGCCACCTCATACTGCGTAGTATCAGTCAGATTACACCAAAACTAGTGGTGTTTCTTGTCTGAGCTCCAGCCCGGTAGCCTTTGGGTTATTCATAATATGATAACATAATATGTGAATAACCCAGATCACTACAGTACATGTATTGTGCTTTGCAAATGTTTTGGCAATACCGATCCGGATTTGCCAGATTTATATAGTGTGCCTGCTGGAATTATAGCTAATTCGGGTGCATAGAATTGCGTTACTTCTGAATTACACCGCAGATTAATCGTTCACCCCCAGAATTGCACTTTCAAAAGTGCAATTCTGGCCATTGTGGTATAATTCTCTCCCGTCGGGATAGACTGCTCTCCAACGGCGTTCACTTTGAAAGCGACCGGACGAATGACATACGCCGACGACTTTCGCTGGCGCGCCATCTTTCTGATGCATGTGTACGGCATCAGCGTCGGGTACGTGAGCTACATCTTTGGACCAAAAGTCCGCACGCTCCTGCGTTGGTACAGCCTCTTCCTATCGACGGGTGTTGTTGAGAAGAAGCAGGACCGCGTGAAAACGTCTCGTTGGCCTTTAGAGGTCATCACGCGCGTTAAGCAATACGTGAAAGAGAACCCAACGTTTTATCTGGAGGAGCTTAAAGCTTTTCTAAGTGATACATTTCCAAACCTAGAAAATGTTTCCACTAGTACAATATGCAGGGCTCTCAACTTTGACATGAACTTGAGCCGAAAGGTTCTTACAAAGGCAGCCCGAGAGTGTGTTCCGCGAGAGGTTGAGGTATACAAGGCCAAGCTTCAAGCCATATATTCGTACCCAGAACAGCTCCTGTTTATCGACGAGACGTCTAAGGACGGGAGACACGCGTATCGCCGCTACGCGTGGTCGAGGAGAAACCGCAAAGCCGTCGTGCGTTTGCCTTTCGCTAGAGGCGAGCGGCGCTCGATACTAGCGGCACTGGACCACCAAGGATTCGTCGCATGGTCGTCGACACCAGGAACGTTTACACGAAACTCGTTCCACCGAGCTTTCGTGACCCAAATTGTGCCTCTCCTCAACCCGTGGCCCCTACCAAGGTCAATTGTCATATTAGACAACGCAAAGATTCATCTTTACAAAGAATTGGAAGAGGTACGCTTCCGCGCGAAATTATATAAGTGGTATCACAGTTCTTACACTAATTTTTATTGCTGTTGATGGTGTTTAGGCAATTCATCAAACCGGTGCTCGACTGCTTTTCCTCCCCCCGTATTCGCCACATCTCAACCCAATCGAGGTTTGCTTCGGGCTTTTGAAGAAATGGATACAAAAGCATGCAAACCTCGTGTTCCCACTGTATCCAGATCGAGTGCTTGACGTCGCAATGCGATCCTGCTGCTCCCAACTCTCTCAAAAAGAAGATCAAGCTCCTGGTGTCCTCAACTTGTATGCCCATTGCGGATATGTAAACGGATCGCTCCGTAGTGAAAAGTTTACCGTCCAGACGTACGAGGAAGATGATAGCGATGAAGAAGACACAAACTAAATTGAACCCAATATATTCATGTTTTGCATCCCTATCTTTTCAATGAAATGATGTTCGCCCTCTTAAGTTGTCGGTTGTGTAGCTGGAGGAAGATGATCAGAGTCAAGAACGTCTTCTCCACTTGGTTCCGAGAGCTGGGGAGTGTACCCATGAAATATTCCACTTGAAAATATATCGTGGTTGGGGAGTCGAAGTGCTGCTCGAATTGAAGAAATGCGTACAGGAACTTTTACCCATGACCCAAATAGTTGCACTTCGATCTCGGCATAATCATCATCTCTAGCATCCTGGCCTTGCTGCTCATCAAGACGAGCCATTTCAGCGTCTAACGCTTGTGCTTGCCTGGTGGTATTGTCGGTTGGAATTGAGAGAGGGACGTCATCTGGTTGACGAGCGTGGTGGACTGCAACATGATGCGCAGTGATCGGGCCGAGCGCAAGCCCCTGTTCTTCTTGCATTGCAGCGACCTCTTGTACTGCACGTGCCATGCGAGCTGCGGTCGCTCTGTACATCGTCGGCTTCTGCTTCTTGGGGGGCTCTAAGTAGACGAAGAACTCAAAGTCGAAGACCTCCACTGTTGGTCGGCACTGAACCGATGCTTCCAACGCTAGTTTGTCCTTTTCAGATTCTACTACACACGCCCATCGAGTGCGAAGGAGGTCCCAAAAATTATGAGAGCTCAGCGTCTGGTAATCAACTTGTCTAGCTGAATTGGTTTGCTTGAAAAAGATCGCCCCATTTTCTGTGATCTTAGCGCCACGCCACTTCTCATCGCTACTTAATTGCTGCATCACCTTAGCCTTGAACACGTCAAAACCTTCGATTGGAATAAAAGCCAGAGTGCACTGCTTTCTGTTGCGTGGAGCAGAGCTTCGGAGACCAAACCGAACAGTGAGCAAGCCACGTAAAATGTTTGTCGAGAGTAACTCCCGCGTATCTTCTCTCACAGCTTCGTCAGTCATCGCGCTCGTATTCTAATAGTCACATCAAACAATCAAAGTAATTAGAAGGGTACTTCAAATGCACCGACTTATTTAAGCACATAGTAGCTGTACAAGCATCCATTACCATTGCCTTAGCTTTAGATGCCCTACGGCACAGACGCGCTGCTCACCAATAGCCCTCATAATTAGTCTATGAAAGCAATAAAATAATTGCACGTAGCATGCTACCTTGTTCCGATCAATCAATTTGCTTGTCTAATGCACCTTAACTTAAATGCCTGTCTCCCGAACTCTATGAAAGACACCATAGCGTTGATATAAGAATGACGAGCAATTGTAGAACATCAGACAACGTTCACACCACTCGGTACTTACTTGGTCAGTGAGAAGGCGCAGCCCACGATCGAACGCCACCTATGACATAATAAAAGTGTCAGGAAATACGAAAAGCAAATTTACTTGGTGACGGCAACTTACCCAGGAAGGAGTGATAGTTCTCTGTGTAAACTTGCAGACCCCGTCCAGCTAGCTATGTGAGCGCGGATCTTGTTGTATGCGTGCGCCACGCGCTGCACAGTCTCAGTGCAGGTGTGAGGGCTTCGCAGCAGCCGTTCCAGTGCAGGCGAGCACGTCCGTCGTCTCCACCTATGACATAATAAAAGTGTCAGGAAATACGAAAAGCAACTTTACTTGGTGACGGCAACTTACCCGGGAAGGAGTGATAGTTCTCTGTGTAAACTTGCAGACCCCGTCCAGCTAGCTATGTGAGCGCGGATCTTGTTGTATGCGTGCGCCACGCGCTGCACAGTTTCAGTGCAGGTGTGAGGGCTTCGCAACAGCCGTTCCAGTGCAGGGCAGGCGAGCACGTCCGTCGTCTCCGTGCAGACACGAAGGGCTTCTAGTCCGTTGTCGTCTTGCCCGCGCACAGGGCTTCGCGGCAGTCGTCTCGGTACAGGTGAGCGCGGCCTCTCGTCCGTCGTCTAGGTGGTCTTCTCGCTCGTTACCTCCTTTGTAGGCACACGGTGGCTCGTTCGGTCCGTTGTGCAAGCCTTCGCTCCGCACGGGCTTTCTAAAACCGGACGATTTAGCGCTCAGATTACCTCGATGTGGCTTTTCTACAACACATATTTACAGAAGCAGCTTGCCATAATAGAGCTCTAAAACGGTCGGCAAAATAACTGCAAAGCACAATATTAAAATAGTTATCTGGCATGTAGAAATAAAACTACACCGTATGCCCAAACTAAAACGTGGTGCAACAAAGAGCAGGCTTCAATTCCAAATGCTGGCTCCGTTTCTAAAACCCACGTGCAGTCTTCTCTGCTTTCTCGACAAACTTGGTGTACCCTATCGCCTTCCGATAGGAAGGGGTCATCAAAGCAGGGTTCCCGAAGGGAATATCGTAGACTGTAATGCGCAGCACCTTGTACACCTCCTCCTCGGAGACCTTGTTCTTGTACATCTTGGCGTAGTCGGTTCCGTCAAGAAGCTTTTGTACCAATGCCTCCCTCTTCTCAAGTCGCGCTTGTTTGATCTTCGCGAGTTCTTGGCTGATCTTAGTCTTGCCCAGCGCGGACATTAATTTTTCGGCGACCTCAACCCCGCCCCGTTCTTCGTTGGCTGCATTGTCAGTCGTCTTGAGTCCACGAAGCGACCGCTTGTCGTCGTTGCCACTCAACTCGAGTTGCTTGACTTCGGGACGCGGCGCGAGAGCGTCACTACTCACGAGGAAGGTGCCAGCGATCACGAGCAGTAGCGTCCACTTGAACATCGTCGATGTAGAGCTCCAGTGGCTGAGAAGCGAGAAGACACTTGTTGGTTGCGATCCAATTTGGAAACTGAATACCAGCTCGCATCACGTGGATACAGTGTACTAATACATGTAGAGCGTGCTGTGCTGTCCGATGATCGCACTCCGATCCCCAGGCTGGGAATTTCCCAGCCCGCGCACGTAGCCCAGCTGTTACGTAGAAACCACTGGTTTCCGTCTAGGCGTCTGCGATCTGCACAAAAGACAAGTGAATTGCCCTGGGTGCCCATTTCGTTGTTCATCTGGCCGGTAATATGCAACCGGAGAAGTACGAAACGATGTTCTAGTCAAATTGAAACGAACAAATGTCTGCCTATTTTCTTAAAAGTTGTGAAGAGCGAAAAACGAAGTGTTTTGTTTTGAGAAGTTTTTATACCCTCCCTAATTGCGATTTCGATGTCTCCTGAATGTTCCCTGTAACTGGGAATACATTCGTGACGAATTAAAGTTTGTGAGGCTGGTAAACCAGCAAGCTGGTCTCCCAGGATAAATTTACGTGTACATACATGTACATGCACTAGTATACGTGTACATACATGTACATGCACTAGTATACGTTCGTTTCGTTTTAAGCTGAGGTGCATTACAGTCATTTAGCGTTCCTAACGACCTAAAAAAATGCACTAGTATACGTGGGTACATACCTGTATTAATACATGCACTAGTATCACGTGGGGTCAAGAGTCTTGACTCAAGTCAGAGCAAATACTCATCCTTGAAGATGTTGGTACAACTGTTATCAGGCCCTGGTTATCGGTGTCTGGGTCTGGGGATAAAATACGAGCGAGCATATTGGCTGAGCTCATATCTCCATCGAGATTTGTCCAACAATTAGCACTCGCCAAGTTTTGTGGCAAGGCTACGTATGCGACTGCAACATTAAATATTATGCTGAAAATTAATCCAGAATTTATTGTGCTTTGCACGAACTTTGGCATGCGATTAAGGGCTCTAAATCAACGAGCAAATCCTTCCCGGTGATCATATCTTACAGCCTAACTCTAAGTTAACGTTAAGCTAATCAACCACCAGTCCGAAGCACAATGCAGAGCAAGAATAGAGCGGTTGCCACTGTAAGGGTATATCGGTTGTCGCTGCAAGAAAAACTAACTGAGTGAGGCCTCCGATAGATTGGTGCCAACTTCTTGTAGTAAGCACCGATTTTGGCGGGGACTCTTTCTCTCGCTCTCTTCGTCTGCATAATTCAATCCATTGAAAACGGCCCCGACCGTAATCACCCTATCCGTTCCACACAAAAGAAATTCCACGAGATCGTAGAGGGCCATAGGTATGTGAATCATCAGCGACAGCACAAGCAGCACAAGCCAGCAAGCGCCATGGACCACCGCAAAAGCTCGCTTCCACGTCAGGAGACACGCTTCCTTAGTAGCTCGGGCGTAGCGCCCTATCTAGTGACGCGTACGCACAACAAGGTCAGGCCCATATTATCCAAACGTCACTTGACCCCCTAGCCACCAGCTGCGATGCATCCGACCGTAGTGGCCGTACTCGAGTTCGCTGTCACGCAGCACCTGAACAAGTACTGCGAACAACGCACTCCATAAGGCAAAAGCGTATGCCGGGCCCCGTAGCTGGCGCAGTTCGCGGTTCCGTAGCACCTCACGGTAGCGGGCACCGAATTTACTAAGCATTCCACCATTCAGAAGAGCCACACGCCACGCCTGAAGCACGAACGTCCAGGCAGCGTTCCGGAACGGAGTCACCAAAATCCAAGCCACCACGATGCCCACATAAGCGGGCAGCAGTTCAACGCGCGCGTAATCGTTGGCAATCACCACCCACAGCTCCTCCATGCCCGGACAGTTGCAGAAATGGTCAGCACACCTACGGTGTCAGAAGCGTTCTAGCTTCCCGAGTCAGGGAGGAGCATTCACAGTCGGGCCTTCCCCAGGCCGTCATCGCTCTAATTCGTGGAGGGCCAAGGGAAACTTCTCTGCAGGGCAACTTCAACACCGACTTGACGAATCAAACAGCGTCGGCAGGTTTCACCACCTTTTCCGTTCTAAGCCCACCCCTTGCGCAGAGGTAACGCTTTTGTCAACGTCGGTCTGTTCACCTCTGTTCACATTTCTTTCCTCCTCCGAAAGAGAACGCCCCGTCCTCCTCTCGACCGGTCGCTCCCCAGCAGACGCAGTCACCGTCATGAGCAGCTCCGGCACCTCTCCGCTCGATGTGATGAGGCCCAGTGGATTTCTCCACCGAACCCAAAGTCCAGCTGACCCGTATCAATCAAGTGGACTTCAAGTACGACATGGCTGAGATGGACCTAGACCACCAACTGTCGGCACGAGACATGCGACGCAGGTAGCGAAACCCGAAGACTGGGCAAGGCTTCGCTCAGACCCCGGTCCTGAGCAATGCCTGTCTGGGACCCGAGATGTCTGGCATTAGACATCCCAAGTCCGAGCAGAGTCCGGAAAGCTGAGAGGAGTTGCGCGAAGCCCGAGCTGAGCCTCGAGCGTGATGATCGGAGCCCCGCTCAAGTCGAGGAGCTGAGCGGAGTCTGGTGGAGTTGGAGTTTGACATTTCCCGTGGTTGCGGAGCTGTTGCCCAGGGTGGCGAGCTGAGTCGTGGAGCAGGCTTCCGAGCGAGATCGTGCTGAACACGATCCGAGTACCCACCATGCTCATGGAGTCTCCGCCCAAGATGTCGAGCTGAGCGGAGTGACATAGAGTCCGAGCCCAGCCTTGGACGTGACGTCGAGAGGCATTGCTTGAGTCGAGAAGCCGAGCAGAGTGCCATGGACCTGAGCGGAGTGGCATGGACTTGAGCGGAGTTGTCGGAAGCCAGTTGAAGTACCAGGTGAAGAGTCGCTGGACTTAAGTTCAGACAGTGGTACTGACCTCGAAGTTGGTGGTACTGGCCAGTACACTCATCCGGTGAATCAGCCGTAATCAAGCCTACATTGGGTGCGCCCGCTCAAGATCGCAGACACTTCAAGCGGATCTCAACGGCCAGCAGCGACTCCAAAACGTCGCCCGCCAGCATGGAGCCCCCGCATTGGCTGAGACCAAAGATTTCAAGCGGAACTTCAAGGGGGATCGGTAAGCATACAGCCGACGCTCTTCGCGCAGCCAGTCAGAGTGTACCCAGGGGGATATCGCGCCCCCACTTAGTGAGTCCTAGTTTGTGCATGTGTTAAATTTAAACAGAGTTCGTTTTGCCCCGAAGGACGCAAGTGGTGGAGGTCTTTGGCCAGAAGGTGTCTTTGCGATCATCCACACAAATTCAAGCTAACATATCAACGTTGTCAGCGTGCCTCGGTGCGACGGCAGTACGGTTATTTCATATTACTGTTACATCTTCGGGTGTATTTCATATTTTCGGGTGGAAGGTGATCCATTCTAAGGTTTAGGCAGGATAATTGTATTGTGTGCTTGGGGACATTGGCGTGCCCCGGTGCATTGTGTGATTATTAGTATCGGTTCATTGTGGACCTGGTGCACGGGAAGTCCCAGGGTGTGTGTGAGTGCCTTGGATTCGGACTAGGCTCAAACCGAGCCAACTAACTCCAACCAACCGGGTCGTAGCTTGACTCGTAGAGAAGAAAGGAGAAGCTGGTACGAGCCTTGCCCAGGCTCAGACAAATAAAAGGCGAACTCGGCCCAGACCCAGGCCGATCGGGAAAGAAGGGGTGTTGTGGTTCTAAGCCGGAACCAAAGAGAGGAAGTAGAGGCTTTTGTGTGTGGTGTTGTGTTCATTAAAGAAAACCCGGGGCATTTTGGGCTGTGGACACGTGCGGACTGGGACTCGCCAAGTGGGGAGCGAGTTTCGTCTGGGAACACCTCCGGAAACCTTCAACATCGACAGCAGCTGGTGTGACCAACGCGAGTCTGGGTCCACAGCGTAGCCGTGATCGAAAGAACCGCCAAGGGGATCGCAGAGTGGGGAACACACGCCTCGCCCGACCCAAGTCGGCGCTGAGCCAAGAGTCCAAGCGGCCAAGCCCAGCGAAGTGGAGTGGGAGTGTTCGCTCAGTGGAAGGAGCTGAGCGGAACTCTTGCAGCGCTAAGCAGGGCTGAGCCAAGTGGTGCAAGGGCTGAGCGAAGACCAAGGTCGAGCGGTCTAGCAACCTGAGCAAAGAGCGCGGGCGCTTCGTCACATCGACAAAGACCAGCTGAGCCGCCAACTAGCGCTTCATTTCGCGCAAGATGCGAGGCCAACCTCCAGGGCACTCACAACTCAACGCGTCATCTCGCCCAACTCTCGTTCTGGTGCGAGATGCGCGCCGTTCTCGCCGTCAATGAAGGCACGATGGGCATCGAGGTTTTGGACGACATCGCCGAGGCCATCTTGGATAACACTGGTGACGCCGCAGACGCCCTTAGCGGCGCCATCCTCATCTTGCCGGCGCCGTCTCGACAGCGGAAAGGCGAGAAGGCCTCCGATCATCACCGCTTCTCGAGTTACACGCCCGACTCACCGCCGGGTGACTCCTCCAAGCCCAAGCCCGAGCCAAAGCTGAAGGACCCGACGAAACCGAAAGGCTTGCCAAAACCCATGCAAAAGGAGAAGAAGGAGAAGCGCAAGCGCTCCACGTCGCCGAGGTCCATCACACGACTGTACTTCACCGTCGAGCTCGCTGTCAAGACTCCGCGCGAGGTTGGCGACGACCTGGAGGAGATCTACCGTAAGGCCGCGACCCTGAAGCTCGGTCCTACCAGCAGGCCTACCCGTGCATCGCCTCTGGGTTGTGGTATGACCCGATCATCTTCGATTCGCTCCACCGGGCCCACTGGCGGTGGGTCATGCATGGCCGCTCAAATTGGTGGGAATGGCAGCTGCACGCTCCACTGCGGACCAAGCCGGCCCAAACCAACCGGCGCAGGCGCAAGATGGACGCGAACTCGGAGCGGACCGTGTTCATCGGCCTGAACTTCGAGACTTTCGGGTATTTCGGGTCGCTGCGCCGGATGGAAGACGCGCCCCAAAAGCGGCTGTTGATGTGGTGGGGTGGTGAACAGGGTACCAACCCCTCCAATACCGACAAGTACGACGAGCTGGAGATCGAGAGTCTGACGGTGCTGCGTAAGCGGGAGGTGCGCAACGCGCTGATGCCCTCCCGCATTGACGCCGGCAACTTGACGCACACACCGAGATACTCGTCTGCTCCGGTGCGCTGAACCCGAATAACCCCAAGCCCGAGAACCGAATCAGCGACAGAGCCTCGCTCGCGTGTACATTGACTTAAAGTCCAACAAGAAGCCGCGTCCCCATTGGGTAGGCGACACTTCGCGAGGCGTGTGGCGTGACCTCCTGTCCTGCAAGCGAATCAAGAACCTCGCGGCCAAGATAAACACAGAGATCTTCGAGGGCGAGTACGAGGTGCCGTTCATGACACCGTGCGACCCAAGAGAAGCCAAGAAGAAAAGTTACGCCCCCTTCCTGTCGAAAACCGGAGCTCCCACGGCAGTAGCATTTGACGGCGACGACGGCATCGACGACAACACGAACGACAAGGATATCCGGCTTCCGGGCGGCGACGGCGCTCAAGACGACGAGGACAACGACGAGTCGGTCGGCGATGCCGTCCAGTCCCCGAAGTCAGCGAGCAGCAGCCCGGGGTAGGAGGAGCCGTAGAGAGCTCGGACGAGAGCGACGAAGAAGCGCACCGCCCCTAGAAGAAGCCTAGGTCGTTCGTGGCCAAGTTGCCCCCCAAAGGGAGCAACCCCAGTCAATTTAGTTTTCCCTTTCGGTCCGAGTAGCCCGACAGTCTTAACCCACCGGCGACCGTTATCCCGATTTTGCAAGGATAAGAAAAAACTCGGGGAAAAGTGCCGTTACAGGCGTGGCGACCTTTCGAGATCCCGCCGACTTGGTTCCGACCAATCAAATTGCTTTGCGGATTTCGTGCGTGGTAGGCCGATTCGCGCGCGCGAACTCGTTCGCGCCTCGATTGGGTGTCACGCGTGGTTTTACGTTTGAAAGTGTAACATGAGCGCCACAATATAGCGCTTCAACCTAATGTAATTTTTTGAAAAATAGCGAGAGGTGGGCCGCGCATTATCATCACCAGTAATGTGTTCATAGCGTCGCTCCGCACACCAGATCGCGCAGCAGGTCAAGCGGTCCACGGTCGTGTGGATGATCATCAACTCGCACTGCAGCACGCATACATGAAGAAGTGGTTCGACCTCAGGCGTAATGTGTTTATAGCGTCGCTCGTGTATTAGGCGCTCATAGGCATAGTGTTTAGGGCATACCTGCTAGCTTCAACTAAGGCCCCATGTGGTATGGGGGTTGTCTTGGGTGTGCGTCGTGCTGTGGACATACTTCACGAAGTACTTTTCGCGTGGGCGGGTGCGGCAGAAAATCATACTTTTTCCTAGACGCATGACGTTTATCAGGCGCTGAGAGCTAGTCAATGTGATCACCAGAAATTTGCCAGGTACATAGATATATTTTGCGCAGCGCGGATGGTCTTAAGCTTCTTGTATTGACCAGGCAAATACTGCATGTGGCTGTGTTGGAGGTGGTGGGTATCCCATCGTACCGCCGCTAATGTTGGCGTCTAAAGTAGAGCTCTAGAAGTTGAGCTGCCCACGGCGCTTCTTCCGGTCTATGGCGTTGGACACGCCCGGGCAAAAATGAGCTCTGCTTGAGACCATACGAAAATAAGAACATGGCGGTGGTGATGTGGCTGCTTATTTATAAAGAAGGCTCGACCGGAAGATAATGGAAACAAGTTTGATTTTGGTTTGGCGTGAGCTTATGGGGCAGTGTTGATTGTGGCCGCGTGGTTATGTGTATTGCTTTTGTATGGTCAACCTTGTCAATATTGCTTCGCTGACTTGTCAACATTGACACGCCTGTCTTGATTTGAGTACAGGGGTTGTCATGAGGAGACATTGACTAGGTTTTGTATGGACTTTATGTCGTTGTTGACTCCGATATGGCAACATTGAGATGTTTGTCTTCGTTTGATTATAGATCCATGCAAACAAGTGGGTATATTGTTCTGTCACTCCACAAATCTAAAGTATTAGATCAAACTGGCATAAACCTCATTCGATCACCAGCATGTTGCGCCGGTAGCAAATCGACCTGGCGTCTCCATCGGGCGGACGGGGCACGGGGTCATGGAGTTCGAGTTGGCCTTGATGGGAGCCACGGATACCGCGTCCGTGTCAGGCTGGTCGAGGGCCTCAATAGTACCGGTCATACAGGAATGGTAGCATGGAGTACATTGGTGTTTGCTCAAACCGGTGTGAATGACCATCCGTGCTGGGCTGGAGTCTGATTTCGAACTGGTCGGGGGGCCGCCAGCATGGCGACGGTGTCGGTCATATCGGGGGTCACGTCCGTATCTGACCTCGGACATGGAGGTAGCCTTGGGCATGGTGGTGGCCTCGCGCATGCCGTCCGTGTCGGGCGTGGCGGCGGCATCGGGTACATCGTCCGTGTCGGCCATGGCAGCGGCTGTGGGCATGGCGTCGGAGTCGGGCATGGCGGCGCCTTCAGGCAACAGGCATTGCGCGGTGGCCTTGGGCATGGCGGGACCTCAAACAATAGGCATGGCGGGGGCATCGACACGTCGGTGGCTTCGAGCATGGCGTCGATATAGGCATGTCCGCGGCGTCGGTATGGTGGTGTCCTCGGACATCGAGGTGGCCTCGGGAGTGGCCTACGTGTCGGGCTTGTCGGTGGCCTCGGGTATGGCGTCAGAGTCGGGCATGAAGGTGGAATCGGGCACGTCGTCCGTGTCGGGCATGGCGGGGGCCTCGGGCTTGGCGTCGGAGCCGGCGTGGTGTCCATGTCAGACATGTCAGGGGTCTCGTGCAGGAGGCATAGCGACGGCCTTGGACGTGTCGAGCAAGCCGGGGGCCTCATAAACGGTGCCCACGTTGGTCATGGCGCGACCACGATATTGGAGACACTTGAGTGCTTGTCAGCGTTTTGATAATGAGCTACCGATACGGAGCGGCGGCGAGGTTTGGTTTCGTTCATGCGCTCACGAAGACGCGTCTTGATTCCGAACCGGGGGGGGGGGATTGTAAGCAAATGTGTTGGTTATTTTAGGAGTAATTGACGATCATTGGTGGAATCGTTGGAACACAAGCGATGATTGGCGGACTTGCTTCATGGCAGCAGAATCCGCATGGCGCGAAAGTGACGAAGATGTGCACGTTGAAGTGATCGCGTGACGTGCATAGCGTAGCTTAAGTCTGGAAGTCGTAAGTGGCAGTACTGCCACAAACTAGCTTGTCGAGCATTTTGCTTCCCAAAAAGAACCCATTTTGACCGTGGCACCAGGCACCGGCGGCACCAGATCACAGCCGCCGGCCGTCCTAGCTTTAGGATCACGCTCGAAAGTTTGGACATGATGCAATGAGGCTATTCTAGGCTGAAGCACCGGAAGCAAGTCCGCCAATCATCGCTTCTATTCCAACGATTCCACCAATGATCATCAATTACTCCTAAAATAACCAACACATTTGCTTACAATCCCCCCCCCCCCCGGTTCGGAATCAAGACGCGTCTTCGTGAGCGCATGAACGAAACCAAACCTCGCCGCCGCTCCGTATCGGTAGCTCATTATCAAAACGCTGACAAGCACTCAAGTGTCTCCAATATCGTGGTCGCGCCATGACCAACGTGGGCACCGTTTATGAGGCCCCCGGCTTGCTCGACACGTCCAAGGCCGTCGCTATGCCTCCTGCACGAGACCCCCGACATGTCTGACATGGACACCACGCCGGCTCCGACGCCAAGCCCGAGGCCCCCGCCATGCCCGACACGGACGACGTGCCCGATTCCACCTTCATGCCCGACTCTGACGCCATACCCGAGGCCACCGACAAGCCCGACACGGAGGCCACCTCGATGTCCGAAGTCACCGCCATGCCGACGCCGCTGACATGCCAATATCGACGCCATACACGATGCCACCGACATGCCTGAAGCCGCCGTAATGCCTGTTGTCCGAAGGCGCCGCCATGCCCGACTCCGACGCCACGCCTACGGCCGCTGCCATGCCCGACACGGACGTCATGCCCATGGCCACATCCACGCGCAACACGGACGACGAGCCCGAGGCCACCACCACGCCCAAGGCCACCGACATGCCTGAAGCCACCGACATGCCTGTTGCCCAAATGCGCCGCCATACCCGACTCCGACGCCACGCCCACGGCCACTGCCACGCCCATGGCCGATGTCATGCCCAACACGGACGATGAGCCCGAGGCCACCACCATGCCCAAGGCCACCGACATGCCTGAAGCCGCCGCAATGCCTGTTGCCCCAGCATCGAAACGTACACTATGTAGCGTACAGTCACTCACAGTCAGGACGGCGTCTCCCGCCCTCTCGCGCTCGGGGTACGCTTCGGGCCCCTCGGCGTCCTTCGCCACAGCACCCTCAGCCCAATAGTTGGCACCTTCAAAGTCGGGACCTTGACGGATACCTCGGAACGGGGTCTGGGGCATGAGAGCGTTCCCCGCCGACAAAGCACTCTTGCTCCTGGGGCTGGGAGGCGCGTCATACGCGGCCGACAACGCCGGTCGCCTGGGCGAGCGGGGAGATCGAGCCATTTGCTGCTGCTGCTGTACCAGAAGACTTTGCGTCTGTTGCATCATCGTCAGCCTATGCTGCATCATCGAGTGGTCTGAGGCGGGCTTGGCAGGCGAGTCCGAGGCGAACTCGGAATCATCCTCCACAGGGATATGCATCCCCTTGTACAAAAGCACGGCCACCGCTTGAGCGATCGTGTTGACCATCGTGGTCATCAGGACCGCCCTCCATTCCTTGTTGCAAAGCCCCGACAAGAAGTACTGGTAACGCATATGGGGGTCGTAACACTGCGCGGCATCGCAAAGGTTCGAAATGAGATCTCCCCACATCTCCACCGACATGCCCTAGCAACGCGTTGAGGTCTTCAGTCGCTCAATCATCTGCAGCGGCGTCAAAGCAGATAAACTGGTTGTGGAAGCAGGTGCGGAAGGTCTCAAAGTCATCGATCTGCGAATACATCCACCATTCCTCGCCAGGTTTGCCCTTGAGACATTTGCGGAAGGCACTCAGCCTGAGAGTGTCGTTCAGTCCCTCCGTGGCTCATTCGAAAGCGTTCCAGAACGTACGGGCCTTCCCAACCGTGGACGACTTCGAGTGGAACGGTTGAATCATTCTCACCGCGTTCTTGATGTGCGACGGTTGTCCATAGGCCGGATGGGCAGGTGGTTGCCCATAACCAATGCCATACCCATACGGTGGGTAAGTGTACGCGTTTCCATAGCCGTAGGCGGCCGGAGGGGGTAGGCCACCACCACCCTATACCCCGCTCTGGTGAGGAGGTCCCCCATACGGAGGATAGCCCCCCGGTCCAGCCGGAGGAGGGCCACCACCGCCATCCCCGGGGAGGGAGGGCGCCACCTGGTGGAGGCCCACCAGCGGAAGTTGGCGGTACGCCTGACTGGGTTGCCCCACCTCGAGACTGAGTTGGGCGCTGCGGCTGCTGTTAGGCGGTCTACCTCGGCGGCTACGATGTCGGCGGCTGTGAGGTTTTGTACGGCACTGACGCTTGAGACGTTGGAGGTTGAGCGGAGAACTGTACCGGCGGCTGTGTGGGCGCCATCGACATCACGGGCGGTCCCGGGTATGGAGGCGGTGGCAAATTCAGGCTGGCCGGAGGGCCTTGGGAGGCTGTTGTCCTCTGCTGCATGGGTGGGGGGGGGGGGAGGGAGGGGGTAGAGAGGATCTCACCGCGGACCAAGACCTGACTTGGGAGGACCGGCGGCCGGCATTGAGGCCGGGCGAGCTTGGCCCGCCGTCCCGCTGGCTCCGGCCACCTGTGTCAAGCCCGAAGGCTGAAAGAACGGGTTGTTGAGGCGTAGCCCCGGTGCGTTCGTCGTAGACCCGATAGTGCAATTCTGGTACGAGGAGATTGCCGTCCTCACCCTAGTCTGGGGAGTCATCGTCGCTGTCGTGGTGGTCGGCGATGCCGGGGCTCCCGTCCCGACCACGGGTGGCACCGACGGCTGCGGCGTCGGCATGCCATACCCGCGCTCATACCCGGACCCCCATACGGATCGCGTGGAGCCACCCCAGGGTAGTCTATCGACGCGGAGCCCCCGTGGTAGTTCAAGGCCGGGTCCATCAGGGCGTCAGCTCTCACCCCAGGCGCGGCTTGCAGTGGTAATGCCCCTGGTGCCGGCGCCGGGTACGAGGTCGTCAGGGTTGGATCGGACCCCCCAGGCGACTACGTCGGCGGACTCATCGCAGGCACTATCCCGGGAGAGGTCACCTGCGTCGGGTCCGTAGTAGTCACAGGCACCGCACTGGTAATAGTCGTAGTTGTGGTTGTTGAGCGGGGCTCACATCCAGTCGGCCCGCTTCCGGTTGGTCCCGAGGTCGCCGGGGCAGATGCCGGCGGTGGCCTGCCCGTCCCCGGAGCGGGTTGGTTCTGTCCAGCGGGAGAGCGTGCCCCGCGCTGGCCCCCCCCCCCCCTACCGTCTGCACCGGAGCCCTCTCAGCGTCAAGTTCGGCCGGGGTGCTCGTGTCAGGGCGGCCTGGGTCGGCCCCGGCGCCCCGCAGGAGGTCTCCACCGCCACCGGTGGTCCGAAACCTTTCCCCGATGGGGAACGCTTCGTCATGTTCATCATCTCTCTCGTTAATAGAGTCCATCGTCACTTCACGGATGTAGTCGCCTAGTGGCCCTCCTTCGCCTTTGTACTGCACAGATCCAAACCAAGGGTTCTACTCCAATATCCAGCGTACGCCACTTGGTCCCCAAGTAGCGGCCGCTACCGACCACTCAAACCTTTCTCACAGGAAAGTAGAACGCTTCCGAATCGAACCAGTCCACTACCAGTAAGAGTTACCGTCGACGCTCCCTTCACGTGCGGGCCTGCGAGCCTTACGGCGTCGCCGAGGTCCAGACGTTAGAGCGCCAGGAGCTAACTTGACTATAGCGCCACTGTTGTACGCGAACCCCTTCCTCCGTAGCCCACGAGCTCCTTGAGCTCGCACCACGCGAGGCCTTCTCCAGCAGAGTGGTACCCCGCTTCTCCACCAAATGTCACGCACTTTCCCGTTTGGGATCGGGCACCAGCGGGCTGTTTCGGAAGTGCGGCATCTGGGTGGGGCGAAGTCGGAAAGAGTTGGGTGGGTTGAAGTAGTAGGAGCTGAGCTAGCGTAAATGAAAAAGCGTCTCTTGGTTAGCTGTTGTTGTTAACGGGAAAACGCGAGACTGAAAAAGCTTAGCGCCCGTCGGCGCGGACCGGGAGCGCTCATATGCACGACGCCTGCTCTCTTCTCCTCCCCTGGGCACCCTGGCGTGCCATCCCTCCTTGACGCGCCCCCCCTTCTCCGAAAAGGCTTGAACAGGACCGTCAGGTTGCGCGACCTCCCTCCGCGACGGCTCCATGCTCCTCACGGAAGCTTCCACGACGAGAAGCTCGGCCTGACTTCAATGCGTCGCGCCATCAATTCGACGGTGGCTCCTCACGCGAGAGGACGCTGTACCGCAGACTTGGTGTGACGGGGCACACAGCACTTCTTAACAGAGGAAGCAGGAGTATACGAACTCCAAGTGAACTGCCGTTCACGTGTCCCTGGCCTTAAGGGGACGACTTGACTTGCTACAAAGGAGTAGGTTATAAGACTAACTGTATTTTGGTAGGGGTTAACTCGGCTCAATACAAATTACAAGTTAACTATACTAAAGCCCACACAAACTCAAATGGTTGGCTTTCGGAGCTACTGGTACCATGTACCACGTACTCGGGAGAGTGACACCCGTCACTCTTCATGTAATGGGTACACTTGATTGTACCCCGTTACATCCTCCCCCACTTATCTGAGAATCACATCTGATTCTCCAATCAGCTCCGAGAGAATCCGAACTGCCAAAGGTCGGATTCTCGGGCGCCGCCGCCGCAAGGCTGGCGCGCCTCATTGTCACACCCACAGTGACTTGTGCCCGCAGCGGGCACCCCGCGCGGCACCTCCCTGCCCTCGGCGATGTAGGCATCAAAGCCGACGCCTCTAGTGGCCGTATCCACAGCGCTAGCAGGCGCAGAGTGCCTTGGCACGGGATGCATGTGCCTCCAAACTTGCGGTTCTTCTCGCAGACCACCAGCAGTTGGCGTCGCATGGCCCTTGGGCCCTGCTGGCACGTTCGTGCGGCGGTACCTCCCGCAAGGGACGGCACCTTTCAGGTCAGCGCGTCGCGTAACCACAGAGAGAGCTGTGCGGCTCATCTCCGGCCATGATAGCGGTCCGACAGGACCCCGCTTCGTCACGGCGTAGTGTGTCGGTCGTCCGAGTTCATCGGCACGACCCATGGGCAGAGGTCAAACGTTGACCAAAGCCAAGAAGCATCGACTTCATCGTCTCCATGGTCCCGGGACCACGGCTGCTGCTCGCAGCCAGCTCATCGTTCAGAGCAACGCGGCGGACTTGTTCAAAGTCCTGCCCCGCGTCACGGCCATCGTGTCGCCAACGCTGAGGTGTCTTCTACCGACACCAAGGTACCGCGATGGTACTTCATCATGATGCGAGGCACACTGGCCTCCGTCACCAGCGATCGCATCATGCGTCGCGGCGATCAACACCAGGTCGGTGTGCAAGTAAGGCCGCATGGCACACAGTCCATACCGGACCGCACGGTGTACGGGGCACCACCCCATACACCAAAGGCATGTCGTGTAGCACATGAACCAAGACTGCCTTAGTGCCTCGCGCACATCAAGTGCCTCGCGCACATCAAGTGCCACGTGCACGACAAGTGCCGCGTGCACTGCGAATACCTCGCGTACTCCAAGTGCCCCGCGCACAGTGAGCGTCAGGTGCCACGTGCACTCGTATGGCTTCGCGCCTTACAAGCACGGTATACACCGCGCTAAGTGTGAATGCCCGCAAAGGCAACACGTTCGGGCTCACCCTTCGTGGGCAACACCCAGGCTCCTTGCCGTTGACTACCTGGTCGGCAGACGTGTCGCGCCCAGCGTAGCAGCAGCATGGAGCTGTCCCTCGGGTTCGTCCTGGTGGACAACACCCATGCTCGTGGCTGATGGCAACCTGGCCGGCAGACGTGCCGCGCCCAGCGTAACCACAGCCTTGAGCTTCAGCATGATGCAGATAGCTAACCGGCCGGTAGACGTACCGCGTCCAGTGTAGCAACAGCATCAAGCTACGGCATGGCGATGCGTACGCGCACATGCCTTCGTCCGCGGCCCAAGCCGCGGACCGGCTGCCATGTCCTCACCCGACAGATGCAGCCTTCCCGCAGCGAATGTGCGCGCCACCTTCGGCCCAGCAGCGGCAGTGACCACTGCCAAAGCTGCTGGCCATCGGTCACCAGACCATGGGACCTAAGCAGCTACGCATCAGGTCCAGCACCTTCGTGCAATGCTTAGTGAGTGGTTGCACCATGCAGCCACTACACCGGCTTCTCTGAGAAGCAAGTCTCATGCCAGAGACTTCGGGAGGAAGGTCACTTCCGATCTCCTCCCCCACTTACGATTAGAACCCCGGTGGGTCAGGCAGCAGCTGACTGCCTAACCTCGCGCCGCCCTGCAGCGCCGAGTCGCTATACCAGCAGACTCCGGTGGCACGGGCAGCTTCCTTGCTTGGGCTCCGGGTCAACATCGTCGACCAAGGCTTGGTGTGTACCAGCCTGTATGCAGTTTGAGTCTGCGTGACTTGACGTGGTACTCTGTTACCCACGTCTACGGGTGAAGACACCCATGACAGCGTACGGCTTGTCCTTCCTTGAGAGTAGCTGCATTACAAGCACGCATACTCAGACTCAGCCATCTCGGCACCGAGTCCTGGACACTTGTTGCCCCAACGCCGCTCAGTGACCGCGGCCATCGCAGGCAGACCGAGCATGCTCCTGCATGTGGTCAATTGAGGTGTCGCCCTCCTGCAGACACACTCCAGGTCGTGATCGACCATATGCGCCGAGTCGGCGGCGACGCAACATGCATCGCCGCAGGTACGACATGTACCCAAGCCACGTCTACTGTGCGCATGGCCACAGCTGCGCCGGCCAAACCCCCCAGTCGAACGTCATCCATGATGACCGGGATGCTAAGCCCTTGGAGGAAGGAAGTGCTTCCGGGCACTCCTCCCCCGCTTAAAATCAGAGCCGTGCGGAGCCTCGAAGAGGACCGTGCGGCTATGACATCGTGACGGTGTCACGGGCTTCTTGAACTCCGTGTGGACATCCACCACACGCGAGGAGACCCAAGTGACCTGATCACTGGTCCTGGTCATACTGACCGTGCGTGGAACTAAGTTACCCACGCAGGAGGCGCACCACGCGACCCCCTTCCGGCTCAGGCGGAGCCTTACCGCATCGTGTGGAACTACGTTACCCACACAGGAAGCGCTTCATGCGACTTCACAATCAGTTTCCGTCTGAGTGACGCGTGTGGAACTATGTTACCCACACAGGAAGTGTATCGTACATCTCCCTCATCAGTTTTGGTCTGAGTGATGTCGTGTAGGAAAACACGATTTAACGAGTTCTCGTACCTCTAGCCAAAGCCTTTGGGATGAGCCCCTACCAACAACACGCTTCCCTCCTAAAAGGTCGGCGCTTATTGTTGGGATTAAATCTGAAGACCAGATCCGATCCCTTACACCGGGCTGGAATGTGCCTTATGCGAGTCGTCGGTCAGGTAGGTAGAGCCCGTAAATCAAATATAAGAGCACCCTTAGCCACGAGCAACGGCTAGGATGCAATGTACACACGCGCTTTCACGTGTAACCCACTGTGGTCCCTCAGAAGGAAGGGTACCAGGCCAATCGAAGCCTCGGACAGGGGCGCCGAGACGAAGTCTCGGCCGGAAGTCAAATATACTGGGGGGCCTCGCCACACACCCAGACACACGTACAAACGTACAGGGAGGTCTCTAATACCTCCCACACTCGGCCACTACTCACTCTTGGCCTTTCCAGGGATGAACACTCGGTCAATGTACCTTATGCTCACCGGCAGACATACCCCGTGTCGGCCGAGCGTATCCAGACTCTACAGCTAAGCGAAGACTTACCGGTAGACGGACTTGACCCTTGTGTGGCTTCGGGGGGAAATTCTGCTCTGATTTAGTGATTAGAGGCTGTGAGGCCTTCCCTATTGCTAATCCCTAGCGTCTATACAAAAGTCAAGTATCAACCGAGCCTTCGGACTGATCCGACGACTCGACGACTGCTCGGCTAGATCCGAATTCCTAATGAGAGGCAAATCCTGTACCCACTATGACTACTTCGAGGGCTCGGTGGGGATTTATTATGACACACCGAGCCTTGTCACTAAATAGCATCCATCTGTCACTCTAGCGCGGTAAATGAGAGCAACCAATCAGAGGGCTCGGATGGCTTTCACTCGCAAGTTCAAGACCGTTAGGCCTCGGCGAGCGCGGCCATTTCCGACATCACAGCAGCCCTCACCGCGACCCGACCCAGCCGAACTGGAGAGTGCCGAGGTGCACATCGTCTCTGCATCCATGCCGCGCGCACTTGGCGCTCTGGAAGAGGCGCAAGCTGCTGCCCTCCAAGCTGTCAGCCTTGATTCCACGGTAAGCTCGGACACTCGCTGAAGCCTCTGCCCGCCTTGACTCCGTAGCTTCTGTTGCTAATCTCCATCCTTGCGTCGTCTCGTGCTTTCTGCCATTGCGTGTAGTTGCCATCATCCCCTCAGCCGTCCTCAGCTGGGAGCAGCGATCCGCCTCCCTCACCACCCGAAGACTCGGTTCTATCTTCCGAGGGTTCGGCGATGCCAACTTCCGCCTCTGCTTCGGCAAGCGGGATATCCCGGGCCACGCCTGTGGCTGCTAAAGCGCCCGGCGCTCCTGATGCGTCTCCGTCGCCAACTCCCGTTGCAGCTGGTGCTGGCGGGGCGTCGGTAGAGCATCAAGACTCGGTTGAGGCTGACTCTGCCCGGGCTTCCCGCAACTCCATCGACCAGGATTGCTTGACGTCGAGCCCTCGGATCCGGCCGGCCCCAACTCCCACCTGCCCAACGGAAGGTCAGCGTGGGGGGTCGGTCCGCTCCGCAGGACAAGCTCCGTCTCCTCCCTCGTCTCCGGCAAGCGTTCGGTCGGATGGCTCGGTTGACCCTGAGTCGGGTCCAGCCAGGTTCTGCCGCCCGACTGCTCCTGCGGCCAGCGGTCCAGTCCGACCCGAGTCCTCGGGCCAGGGCCCCAGCAGTATCTTTGAGCCTTCGGTCACGCCAGGTTCTTGGCCGCTCTCCGCCGCGGTGGAGGACTTGATCGACGCCAGCGTCACTCAGACAGTCCTCCGTTCCGAGTCTCGTCTGGAGGAGCACGTTGACCGCCAGCTGGCAAGCCTCGGTCAGCTCATGGTGGGTCTCGTCCGCTTCCCGCCTCTTCGGGTCGATTACGACCTCGACCAAGTCCTGGCCGACGCCCGAAGCCTCGCGGACGTCGTTCAAGCGGTGTCTCCTGACGCTCCGCCACGCCCGCTTGGTTGGGACGAAGAGATCGACGCCCTTCGTCAAGAGGTTCACAGGCTTGAAGAAGCGGCAGCTCTCAGCGAACGCCGGCTCAATGATGAGAACGACATCCGCCTCCGCACCGAGCAGCTGTGCGCACAGGCTTCGGCTGAGCGGGAAGAGTTGGCTCTCGTCGTCAAGGCGCTGAAGGACGAGCGGGATTCCGTCAGCCGACAGCTCGCCGTTGCTAACCGAGCCCTCGCCCAGAGCGTCGAGATCATCGACCACCTGAAGGGGCAGATCTCGAGACGAGACGCGTCGCTGGCGAGTCTCCATACCGTCATCAAGAAGGACCGGCAGAGCTTTCGTGACGGGTTGTCTCGCTACTCGGACACCTTGAAGAAGTTCCACGCGTATCTTCAGCAGTTGAACGAGCAACGTTTCGTCTTGGCGGACTTGGATTTGGGCGACGACTCGCTGCTGCCTCCGGTCCTCCAAGAGTTTCTCCGAGACTTCGCGGCAATGGAGTTCGAGCTCTCGGCTGCGACGTCCTCGCTTGAAAAGCGACCGCACGAGGGCTCGGCTCCTGCTGGTACTCTTCAGGGCCCGAAGGCAAAAGCTCGGGACCAAACCAGTCACGAAGCTGATCCCGACGAAGAGCTCGGCAGCTCCGAGGACTCGGATGACTCTGGACCTATTATCCCGTCCTTGAAACGTCGGAAGACTTCGGCCGCCCCTCCACTCACCGACGCGGCGTCACCCGTTGCTCCCAAGAGGTCGCCCGTGCGGAAATCAAGGTCTCGGTTGGGCCGTCGCTCGAATCCTCCGGTGAAGGGAACACCACCTCCGGCTCAGCCCTCGCCCGGCGTACCCAGAGCCCAGCTTCAGCGTCCGCTCGTTGCTCGTGCGTCGCCGGCCAGCCGAGCGGACGCATCGAGCCAAGCGGTTGTCGTACCAGTGGCTGCGGTTGAGGCATCGGTTCCCTGCCTTCCGGTAGCGCCCCCGTCTCCACATTCGTCGGACGCGTCCACGTCTTCCATGCCCGGGTCGCCTGCTGGTTCTCCAAGTTCCTCGGCACCTCCTGCTGGCGGCGACGATGAAGATACGGGTGCGGCGAGTCCTCCGGTGCTGAACTACGACTCTCCTTACGAAGCATCGGTCGTCATCCAGCCCCGCAAGGACGGACGACCCGTGCGTTCGGCTTCCACCGTGGCCTCTCTCCAGTCCAAGGTGGCTGTGGGAAGTGAGAACGCCCCGGACGATGTGGTCTTGGGCCTTGAGAAGCCGTCGGCTCGTCCCCCGGTGGAGGTGGATCTGACTCAGGACCCCCAGGACTCGGATCAAGACGTCCCGACTCCGGCGTCGTCACGTGGCGGGCTGAGTCGCAGCCCCAAGAAGGTGTCGGCCAAGGCGGCCAAGATACAACTGCGCCAGCGCACTGCGGTGCAATCGCCACCGGCTGCTCCAGCCACACCGACTCGTCGTCCGAGGGCTGGATCTGCACAGCCGAAGACTGGTCTCGTTCCTGTCCGCCAGACGAAGTCTCAAGCGCGTCGCGCTGAGGCTTCGTCTCGTCAGGCCGCGGCATCTGCTCGTCGGGATCCGACCCCTCGCCGCGGGCATTACGACAGCTCGCTCTTGTCGCCCCCGTTTGCGAGCCCTGGGGCCGAAGAGTGTTGGCGGGAGATTCTGGAAGTTCGTACCGCGTCTCCCGTCCCGGCGTCTGCTCAGGTCGAGTGCTCGGTCGAAGGGATAGAGGCCTTCCGCAACTGGACGGACCCGGCCCATCCCTTCTGGCAATTCGTCCAGAGCCTCCCAGTCGAGCCTTGCCTGTTCGACGTCTCCGATTTCATGCCAGACGTCCCGATCTCGATCCGCGCAACTGGCGTCGCGTTGCTCACCAAGCTCTGGCGCCAATTCTGTTGCCGAGCTGTCGGCACCACGGAGAGCCACGACCTATCGTTCGCTCTGTTCGAACGGGCTCACTGGGTTTCTCCTGCTGCGGTCGAGCGATGGCTCGATAACCTCGGTCGTCGGCTTGGAGAGGACTCGGATGAGTTCAAGGCTGTCAAGGCTGCGTGGCTCAAGTACTCGGCTGAACGCAACGCTCGGTCGGATCGCCTCCGGATCCAGATCAAGCGCTGGTGGGCTCAGTTGCTGCCTGACGCTGATGGAAAGTTCGGTTATACTCCAAAGGTGCTGTTCGAGCCCTCGGTTCTCCATTACTCGCTCGAGACCCTCTCGTGGCTTCCGTCTTCCGCCAACTGGGTGGACGCTCTGATCGAGATCGATGGGCACGAGCCTTGGCGCAACTGCTGGATTGCCGTGCTCAGTATGCACCCGTACAACACCAAGTTCGCTCCGTGTAACCCAGGGGCGATGTTGTTCATTCCCCGTGGGTTCACTCTCCAGCAAGTGGCGTCTGCGGTGGTGGTCGATCCGTCGCTGGACAAGAGCAAGGTTTCGGCTCAATGGGTGCGGGAGTATACCGACTTCCATGGCCCTCGGACTCCGGCTGGAAGTCCTGATGGGGATCCAGAAGTCGCGCCCGGAGCGGCGCAACCCGCCGAGCGCTCGGGCGGCACTGATACCCTCGGATCGGGCCGCGCCGCGACCCCTTCGACTAGCTCTGGAGATGCCTCGGCAGACTCGACTGGCGAAGACAACCAAGACGAGGGCTCGGTTGAGGGAGTGACTGTTCAGTCCGACTCCCAGAGTCCTACCGCCGGTTCGGGTTCACTCCAAGTCCTGGCTCATGCTGCGTCGGCTTCGCAGCCGTGAAGTTCCTGCTGCAGAGCCGTCATTTTCGCTTCCTTTCTTTGCTGCTCAGGCTGGTTGGGTCTTTCGTCGTAGTCTTAGCGTAACACCAACCTGTAGGCCAAATTAGTCTCCAATTCAATCACTTTCGCCTGAAATCTCCATCTCTCCACTTGAGCAACTTGATAGATCCACTCGAAAATACATGCAATATGTAAACATGCAGTAATGTTGATGCAGTAGTTCTTTTCGTCTGCTGAGGCGGGCTGCATCGCCCCGCCGGCAGTTCATCACGTTGCGCCAGTCGCGTCTAGTCCTCGTCTGCAACTTGGACCATCCGCAGCCGGCTGTCGCTGCGCTTCGCGCGCAAATAGTCGTACAGCAGTCCTCCACACGACAAGTTGGACGCGGGTTCCCACGTAGGTTCATCGTAGCCGACCCATTTCACCTTGAACTCTCTGACCGCACGCTCAGTGCTCGTCGAGAGCGGCATCCGGTCATCCAAGATGGCTTCAACCTCGTACTCACCTGCCAGATGGTCGGGCTCGAAGCTGTCCTCGGGTAGAAGCTCCTCGTCAAAGACAAGTCTCGTTTCATCCGTAACTTCGGCCGTCAGCCGAGCCCTCGGCCGGTCACCGAACTCATTCACTGCCTTCAGTCGCGACACATGGACTACAGGATAGAACCTGTAGCCACTCCGATCTGGTAGGGCTAGCTCATACGCGTATTCGTCCACCTTCTTTTTGATTCGGAAGGGGCCATGCCAGCGATGCGCCAACTTCTTCGTTAATCCAGGCTTCACACGCTCCATGTAGAGCCAGACACGGTCATCCGGCTTGAAGAGCGGTTTCGAGGTGTTGGTTGACGAGTCATCGGTCGGCTCTGTTGTGTCCGAGGCTTCGCCTGAGGGTTCGGTTCGGTCAGCTGTCGGTATGGACTCTCGTTCTCGTCGGCTTAAGGCCTCGTTGTGCTTCTCGGCCCGTTTGGCTTTCTCTGTCGCCCGGTACTCTTTGGCCATCTCTAGCGCGATCTCCTGCTGCCGATTGACTTCTCGTCTCCAAGCCAAGGCGTCGGTTTGCGACCGTGGCCTCGTTTCAGTGACGAAGACATGGCTCGAAGCGTCGTCCGCGCATCCCAACCGTGTACGAGGTAGAACGGCGTGTCCTTGCGCGTGGCATCTTGCGAATTGTTGATAGCAAAGATCAGCTTCTCCACGATCTCGTCCCAATCTTGTTGTAACGGGTCTTCGGCATACACTCGGACGGACTGTATCACCGTCTTAACCGAGCGTTCCTGCTGGCCGTTGGCTTGTGGCCGATAACTCAACGTTGCCCGAGACCTCGATTGCATCATCTCTGCGAACGCTTGGAAGACTTCGCCCATGAAGCGAGGGTCTCTGTCGTGTCGGATGAGGGTAGGAGCGCCGAATCTTCGGTACACGCACTCTTCGAACGCTTGCGCGACGCACAGAGCTGAGGTGTCGGCCATGGCCTTTCCCATTACGAACCCAGTGAACGCGCACTGAAACAGCAGCAACGCCGTATTTCCCCGCCGAGTCTTCGGCAACGGGATGACGAAATCCATTGAGACAATCTGCAGCGGTCTCTCAGCTAAGATGTTGCCCGGTGAGTATCCTCGAAGTTGCGGACGACTCTTACTCGAGCTGCAATCTGGGCACGAGCGTACATGCCGTTCCACATCAGCGAACAGTCCAATCCAGTAGTAGTCAGCCTTCACGCGGTGGTAGGTCCGAACGATACCTTGATGTCCACCTTCCAACGAATCGTGGCAGTTCTGTAGCACTTCCTGGACCATCGTCGTCGGAATCACCAATCGTAGTGTCGACTCTTCGGACCGGTCACGGCCGAACCGACGGTTCGAGCCGAGGAAATACAAAAGTCCATCCTCACTTAGCACGAACTTATCGGACATCTTCCATGCCTCCCGCGCGGCTTTGTAACCAAGTGTCGCCTCATCTCCCTTCAGAACCGCCTTGAGATTCGACCACCGGAGTTCTTCATCTTGCGCCGCACCAATGCGTCGTCGACGTTCCTCTTGCACCACCACGGGGTCAATGTCCTCAGCGTTCGGCTCGTGAACCACCGTCGCGTCAGGTCTCGGTTGTATTGGCTGGTCCGAGGGTTCCGCAGTGTCAGTTCGTTCGGTCTCCACGTCAGGACTACGATCTTCCTGAGGCACCACCTGTCCTTCGTCCGCAAAGCGGACCCGTCTCTCGCTCTCCTTCGCCTGTCGTCTGGTTACTGCCGATACATGTGGCGGTTCCCGCACGAAATCGAAAAAATTCTTGCGACGGGTTGTGGCCGATGCGTCCAGTACACGGATTGAGCTTACGGCACGCGCAGTCTCCTCCTTCGACTTCTCGGTTGGCGAGGTGTCGGTTGGCGACGAAGGCTCGGTTGACGGTTCGTAGATGACTTCGTGGATGCGGTTCAGCCGCACCAGCTCCTCAGTCCGGGTTTCGTCGTCCACAGCCGCCGACACCTTCTTCTCCAACGTCTCGCTCGCCAAAGAGTCTGCTGCGGCGTTGAACTCGCGAATAACATGTAGGTACTTCACTGACCGAAATCTCGATCTCAGTTCCTTGTGTCGGTTGAGTTGTGCTATCAGTGTTTCCTTACGACATGCGATCACCCCTAGGGATTGCTGGATTGCGAGTCTCGAGTCTCCGACGATTACCAAGTCTTCAGCCCCAATTTCCAAGGCTGCGGTCAAACCATTGTTCATACCCGAGTACTCGGCCAGGTTCACAGTCGTAGCCTCGAGATAAGCACTCGCAGCGATCACTATCGTCCATTCAGGTAGCTTCCACAGAATCCACGCACAACTGCCGTAGCCCCCGTGCTTCTCAGTCTTCGCAGAACCATCGAAAGAGAGCACATAGCCACTGTAATCACGTGGTAGTCGTGCATACAGCAAATGAGGGTCCATCCGAACACTCGGTGAGCCGCGTGTCGGCGGAGTCACAGGTGCCAACGAGTCCTCAAGGTCGACGAAACTTGTGATCGACGACTGGAGGAGTTGAGCGAAAGCACAATCCTTCTCCTTGACACGCGTGACAACCAAGTGCCACGGAGACAGCAGTACCGCAAACTGAGTCGCGCGTCCGAACAGAGACTTCGACTTGTGAACCCAGTCGAGCGTCGAAAACCGCGTATAAACGTGGATGGTCCGACCTGCAAGCTGTGTGTAACACACCTTCAACAGCTTCAGCAGGGCCAGGACCTCCTTCTCTGCCGGGTGATAGTTCATCTCAGCATCCTTGAGGACTCGGCCGCAGAAACGCACCGGATGCATCGTTCCGTCGTGTTCCTGCATTAGCGTCGTGCTCAGCGCCCACTCGTTGGCGAACAGCATCACGTGGACATCTCTGTCGCGGTCGAAGTGTCGGAGGATCGGCGCATCAGCGACCTTCTGTTGCAGTGCGGCGAAGCTTCGTCTGGCGGCAGAGAGGTCACCCCCGTCTCCAAAGTCCTCGTCCTTAAGCTGGTAGAGCGCGGCACCATACACGGCGAAGTCCTGGATGAACCGACTGTAATAGTTCAATGATCCGAGGAATGCTTGCACTCCCTTCTTGGACCGTGGAAACGAAAGCTCGGTTAGAGCCTTCAGTTTCTTCGGATCCGCTTGGATGCCATTCCGCGTCACCACGTGGGATAGGAAGTCCACCTTCGGTTGCACGAAGATGCTCTTGGTGAAACTCACGCTGATACGGCACTCTTCGAACCGCGCCAGGAGCCGGTCCAATGTAGCCAAACAGTCATCGAACGACTCACCCCCGAAACAGATGTCGTCCACGAAGGATCGTCGCTCGAACACAGGCACCAGCGATGATTCGTCGGGCTCTCCATCCATGAACATGTCGGCCTCAGGACTGTTGATCAGGTCAGACACCGCGTTTCCGACGCCGTTGCAGCCGAGTCCTGCCTCAAATTTGGTAGGTGAAGGCTCCGTACGAGGCCTCGGTTCGGCTGACCGCTCGGTCCGCTCTCGAGTCATCGCTCGATCCTGCGATTCGGCTTGTTCCATCAGCGCCGCGTAGTGCTTCCATCCACCTTTCGGCTGCACAAACCCCCACAGAGCGTTGTCAAGCATCCGTTGATAGATCATGGGCGCATTCTTGAGCCCAAAGGGCATTCGGAGCCACTCAAAGTGACCCAAAGCGCACACAAACGCGGAGATCTGACGAGCCCTCTGCGTCATCATGATAGTCCAAAATCCACTCGCAGCGTCAAGCGAGCAGTACCACAGATACTTCTCTAGGTCGGTAAGCAAGTCGTCGACCAGAGGCATCGCATACTCCATGATAGCAGTGACGGCGTTCACCATCTTGTAATCAATGCACAATCGGATGTCGACGCCATTCTTCTTCAGCACAATAACGATCGGCGATGACCACGGACTGTTCGAGAACGCGATCAACCCTGCCTTCAGCAGCCCTCGGAGCAATTCGTAGAGCTGTTTGAGGTGTCGGAGGGTATCCGCCGAGCCCTCTGCTTGATAGGCGCATGTCCTTGCACATCGATGTCACATACCACACCATATGCTGGTGGTGGCAACGCATTGCCACTGGAGATCAGAATCTTCTCATGCTTCCGGAGCACCTTCACCACGCGGTCTTGTCGGCCGCAACTCAAGTCTGGGTGCCGTACGTTCGCAGCCGAGTAGCCCAACTCCGTAACCGAGGCTTCGGTCAGGTCGGGCAGGAAGGCTAGTTCGTGAGCGTAATCTTCCAGGTTAATGTTGTTCGCCTGGTGATCGGACACGACGTCCTTCGCATCCCCGTCACCTTCTTCGGGCGTCAGCGCGGTCGCCACCGAGACGTAGGTGCGCTCCAGCATCAGCATCGAGTCGTCATCTCCAACCGAGGCTTCACTCTGGTACGAGTGCTCCGATCCATCGTCGCCTCCACTATTGTCATCACCTCCTCGCGATTCATCCAGGTCCAGGCTGGACTCTGAACATGCTCCCGCTTCACCAGGCCCGTTGGTCTCGTCTCGGTGGACGGATTCCTCGGTCACCCCAGACGAGACTTCGGTTCGCGCATGCTCAAGCTCCGCAGGTTGGGGAGAGAGCGCTGCCGGATCATCACCCACTGGTGAGCCGTCGGCAGCAAGTTGCTCTCTCTCTTCACGCTTCACGAGCTCGCGTTCCCATCGTTCGGCGCAACTCAACCTGAGCCGTCGGTCGGGCGAGTCGTCGGCTGGTCGGACCATCACCCCCGTTGGCGGAGTGTAGGTCGGCCGGTCAACGGCCGGCGGTTGCGCGGCCAGCCACTTCGAGTACGCCTCGCACTCGCGCGCAAAGACGACCTCATCGCGGCTGCTCTCGTAGGCAAGCTTCTGCCAGTCGTCGTATCGGGCCGTGTTGAGCCGAACGTAGCCATCGTTCCTCGGAAGATCCCCAATCGGTACCCATAGCAACACTGGAGTGTGTGCGTGACAGGTCGTAGGACGGTCGGACACATTAGTCAACCGTACCCGCTCGACCTTGCCCCGCCGAAACTTCGTCACCGTTGGCAGCAGAGACTTCGTGCGACGTACCCACACTTCGTGTGTATCCAGATGTGGTTGGCGTCGCTGTACTCGGTACTCCACACACTCTCGACCCTGAACGTACAAGTCCTCGGATGGGCCGCCGTTAACATGCGGACCGAAGCCTCGGTCGTCCGGTGCGCTTAGAGTCTTGATGAGCGGAATACTGACCTCGTCCGGCAACCTCGCGGTCGCGTGAAATAGGTCCAAACGCACTCCAGCGGGGATCATAAAGTCAGTGCCGAGGACCACGTCCACTCCGGCGCCATGATCCATGATCCACAACTCAAACTCGTACACGCGCGCCCAGCCGAGGGTTACCTTAACGAGGGCTCGTCTCTCCGTAGCCATGGTTCCCTTCGTAAAACCTTGGATCTCCATACAGCGGCCGTGACCCTGAATGTCACGCAGCCACAACTGCTTCGCAAACTTCTCCGAAATCACACTTACATTCGCTCCTGTGTCCAACAGAAGCCTCGTTCGCGCGTCATTGACCGCGCCCTTGACCAGAGCTCTCATCCGAGCCCTCTTGTCGAATTTCTGCGCGGACCACCACCCCAGCCTCTCGCCTGGGAGTAACTTGGTCACTCCGCTGGGCGTTCGACCAGGGCGTTCACTCTGCACCGCGCTTGTGACCCAAGCCTCAGTTGCATCTCCATCTTCATCTTCTCCATTCTTTCCACAATTTTCACCTCCACCGAGGGTTTCCCCTCTCTCCTTTTCAATTTCAGTCGTTTTCACATGTTCCTTGTCCTTGTGTTCGGCCGTTTGCTTGTCCCTATAAACGCGTAGACGCAGTCTGCATCGATCGCGGGAGCAGCTAACTGTGGCAACCCGATTGGGACCAACCCAGTTTCAGTTGGCGGGCTGCCTAGTTTAAATTGCCACCGAAGACTAGGCTTTGGAGCTCTGGAGAGAGGTCCTTCTTCTCGACCTTCGTCCGAAGGTACGTGGTGAGGGCTTGGAGCGCTTCACACTTGCCGATGTCATGGACTTGCTGACACAGTCTGCAGCGTCGGTAACAGTAGTGGGCCGAATGCCCGGCACCACCACACGCCGCGCAGGGTCCATACTGACGCGGGCGACCATCGCGGTTGTCTCGACTGAAGTGTCGGTTGGACCGGTCGAAGTTTCGGCCGGATTCCCCACCCCTGCGCTGACGTTGGTCAGACCGGGCATACGTTCCTTCGGCTGCAGCGCGTCTCTCTTGATCATTCGCCGCTGCGACATGGGCTCCTTCTTCATCTGAGGTGTCGAAGTCGCTGTAATCACTGAAGTCCTGGTTGTCTTCGAAGCATCGGCTGTCTCCGGAGTCACTTCCACTGCTGTCGCGCGACTGCCCTCGGGGCTCCGGGCGGTCCGATCGACCACTCTTCGTCCCCCTGATCTGCAACTCAGCCACCAAGTCGGAAAGCGACGCCTCGGCTAGCGACACACGCGGGACATAGCGCGAGTCCTCGCGTCCGCGTCCGAAGTCTCGGTCTCGGCGTTCGTAACGCTCACGGCGGTTATTGTCGCGCGCCTGTTCGCTTCGGCGCTCATCCCGTCTGCGAGAGTGCTCGCGTCCACGCGACTGATGAGACGAGGCGTCCCTGCCCTGTCCACGCTCCTCTGACTTGAGGATGTCGTTAATCATGTCTTCAAGCTCGTGGATGTCCGAGACTCGGACGTGGCAAAGCCGCCGCTCGAGTCCTCGGTCACCGCACGTCTCGAGGAAGCGTTGCACGTGATCCTTCGCGCCGCGACCACCCTTCTCGAACTGAAGGCCAGCGTTGCGTGCGTACCCATTCAGCCGATTTAGGTAATCGCACAGATGTTCCGAGCCGTCACGTCGCGCCGAGTAGTAGCGAGCCTTCGCAGACTGGTTGAACTGCGTGCAGTAATACTTGATGAAAGCATCACTGAGCAGCTTCCACCGACGCTTCGTCTTCTTTGGGAGCTGACGGTACCAGTGCAAGGCACCGTCCCGAAGGCTCAGCTCAAAAGCCATGCACCACTCATTGGGTGGAGTGTGCGTCCCCTTCATCTCGTAGACAAAGGCCCGGAGCCACTGCATAGAGTTTTCACTCTTGTTGCCGGCTCCAGAGAAGTTCTTGATCTGGGCGAGGGGTCGGTGAGTCGCAATCTCCAGCCGAGGGGTCGAGTTCAGTCGCTCCATCTCGCTCACTTCGCGCACCTGGCGAGCGAGCTCGTCGCTGGGGCTGTCGAAACCGTCGTCGTAGTCGGGCGTGTCGTCATCATCGTCGTCCGACGAAGAGTCATCGCGCGGGGTGAATCGTCGGCTCGAGCGCCTTGGGAAGCTTCGGTTGGAACTCCGTCCAAGTCGCGTCCCTTCGGTCTCGCGGGCGATACGCTCGGTCCGACTAGTCGACCGAGGGGTTATCATATGCGAATCCTGGAAGTACGGCGTGCCCTCCGTCTTGGCAGAGAACACTCCATCCGTCGTCTGGCGTCGGCTTGAGCGCTCGGTTGACTTCTTCGGGGTCTGCGGCAGCGGGATTTTCGACGGATCGGTCTGTTCCTTCGCGGGACGTGCGCTCGGCGGACGGCCCAGCGTGAGGTCCGTCTCCCCGAAGCTCAAACGCAGCTTCCTCTTCCACTTGTGCAGCTCCTTGCCAGCCAGTTCCGGCGTCCAACTCTTGACCGAGACCTCGGACGGCCGAGTCATCGGCTCACAACCCATCGCTCGGAGAAGCGCCACCGTGTCCTCAGCCATTTGAGTGACTGAAGTCGGCTCTACCGGGTGTTGCAACTCTTCCTTCAGCTCAACCCACGTCGCCTGGCGCGCCATCTCCGGGCTGAACTGTCGGATCCACTCGCTCGACTCAAGCATCTGCTCGAGCATTCGGCCGAGCACCTTGTTCGCAGCTGGGGTGCTGCTGTTCATTGACGGCCGGATTCCGCGGGATTCTTGAGGATCCTTAGTAACCTGCACCAGAGCCTTCGAGGTGAAGGCCTCGGTGCCATCCTCCGAGTCATCGTCCGCAAAGTCCGGCCGCGCCACTTCATCAAATTCGGAAACGAGGTTTCGGCTGAGGGAGCGTGAGCCCCCACTACGTCCAGCCGACACCATCGCTGCCTCCTGGTCTTCGTACCCCTGCGCGGGCGCTGGAGTCTTCTCCTCCAGGTCATCGTAGTTCATCATCATGTCATCCTTGGCGTCCGAATCCTCGTCGACCGACTCTTCGAAACTGACCGACCTTTCGGAGATCGTCGACAGCCGAGACGTCAAGTCACTCGCGATCGTCGACAAGCCGTCGGTTGGTCCTCGTCCCGATTTCGCCGGCGTAGCTGGCACCGCTGACTTGGATCCTTTCGCCATCTTGTTCTTGCTCTTCTTGTTTCTTCTTCTCTTCTTCTCTTCTTCTTCTCCTCTCAATGCTCGTATGGGACAATACCTACACAGACCACAACACACAGTTCGGTCACACCAGTCCCGGGTCGCGGCACCAGTTGTCGTGTAGGAAAACACGATTTAACGAGTTCTCGTCCCTCTAGCCAAAGCCTTTGGGATGAGCCCCTACCAACAACACGCTTCCCTCCTAAAAGGTCGGCGCTTATTGTTGGGATTAAATCTGAAGACCAGATCCGATCCCTTACACCGGGCTGGAATGTGCCTTATGCGAGTCGTCGGTCAGGTAGGTAGAGCCCGTAAATCAAATATAAGAGCACCCTTAGCCACGAGCAACGGCTAGGATGCAATGTACACACGCGCTTTCACGTGTAACCCACTGTGGTCCCTCAGAAGGAAGGGTACCAGGCCAATCGAAGCCTCGGACAGGGGCGCCGAGACGAAGTCTCGGCCGGAAGTCAAATATACTGGGGGGCCTCGCCACACACCCAGACACACGTACAAACGTACAGGGAGGTCTCTAATACCTCCCACACTCGGCCACTACTCACTCTTGGCCTTTCCAGGGATGAACACTCGGTCAATGTACCTTATGCTCACCGGCAGACATACCCCGTGTCGGCCGAGCGTATCCAGACTCTACAGCTAAGCGAAGACTTACCGGTAGACGGACTTGACCCTTGTGTGGCTTCGGGGGGAAATTCTGCTCTGATTTAGTGATTAGAGGCTGTGAGGCCTTCCCTATTGCTAATCCCTAGCGTCTATACAAAAGTCAAGTATCAACCGAGCCTTCGGACTGATCCGACGACTCGACGACTGCTCGGCTAGATCCGAATTCCTAATGAGAGGCAAATCCTGTACCCACTATGACTACTTCGAGGGCTCGGTGGGGATTTATTATGACACACCGAGCCTTGTCACTAAATAGCATCCATCTGTCACTCTAGCGCGGTAAATGAGAGCAACCAATCAGAGGGCTCGGATGGCTTTCACTCGCAAGTTCAAGACCGTTAGGCCTCGGCGAGCGCGGCCATTTCCGACATCACAGTGACCTGGTGTGGAACTGGGTTACCCACACAGGAAGTGCCTGCAGCGCCTTCCTCTTCAGTTATGGTCTGGGCGACCGTGTGTGGTACTTGGTTACCCACACAGGAAGCGCGTGCAGCGCGTTCCTCTTCAGTTAAGGTCTGGGCGACCGTGTGTGGTACTTGGTTACCCACACAGGAAGCGCGTGCAGCGCGTTCCTCTTCAGTTAAGGTCTGGGCGACCGTCCGTGGTACTTGGTTACCCACACAGGAAGCGCGTGCAGCGCGTTCCTCTTCAGTTAAGGTCTGGGCGACCGTCCGTGGTACTTGGTTACCCACGCCGGAGATGCCTTGAGTGGCCTCCTCAGCATTACATGCTCTTGTGCGGAACTAAGTTACCCACGAGTCAGTGGTCCTTGGTTACCCACCTGGTGGCGTCACCGAACACCACCCTTGTCAATGCTCATACCGAGCAATGACTCTCAGCACTGGAGTTGCTTCTTGAGGCAGCTCCACATGCCAGGCGTAACAGCCCTCGGTTGGTCATCCTGTCAGTGATGCCTCCCTTCTTCTTCTTCGTCTTGTCCGACGCATCCAGAGCGCTGGCGGTCCCTTCGGACGCCCTTGTGTCTGACCAGAGGTGGGAACATGACTCACCAATGCTCTGTCAGACACAGAGGGCCGACTTAGCCTCAAAGACATTGTCGCGCTGCTCGACCGAGAGCCCGTGCAGTTTGCACAGCTCACTCAGGGCCAAGCCATACTTGTCCAGGCCAAGGGCATATACGGTTCCATGCCCAGGGCCATCTTCGGCACCATGTCCGGGACCATGTACGGGTCCATGTCCGGGATCATGTGCGGTTCCATTGCTGCCAGTGTCCTCGAACGCGGCAGCCAGGGTCACAGCGGACCCCAAGGTTCTTCTTCGGCCTGGCCTCAGTCAATGAGACCTGCCCTTGTGCTTGGACTCTCGCAGAGTCTCGGCACTTGTGTCTTATTCCAACCGACACATCTGGCGACGTGCGAACATGCGCGACGTCCCAGACTCAATCATGTCAAGGGATACCATTACCCCCGTACACTTACGTGTACTACCGACAACCCACCGTTGTCCTTCACCAATGCGAGCATCAGTGCTCTCAAGGGACCCCGGGTCTCTGTGGTGTACGCCTTCCGTACACCCACGACAAAGACTCGGGCCAACCCCAGCAAGGACCTCGTCCTTACTGGTGGTTGTGTCCCCCTTGAGCACCTGACGGTGCATGGCGTCGGCGCCCCCTTGACCCTCTGGTCTTCGGGTAGGTCTTCTTCCCAGACCCTGGCGATGGGCAGACACGTTGATAGTGTCCCCGTCCGCCGCAGCCATAGCAGCGGACAGAATACTGTTCAGCCAAACTCAGATCCATGGGTTCTGGTTCGCTCTCAGTGACCACAGGCTGTACAACAGCCAGAGCACCAGCCTGCTTGTGGCTGTACTCCTCCTGGAGGGCGACTTGGATCGCCTCCTCCATAGTGGCAGTGCGCACACGGAACAACTGCGTGCGCGCAGGACCGACCTTCAGGCCGTCCACGAAGACTATCATCTTGACGTCTTCCAACAGTGGGCTCCCCACCAGCGAGGCTGCCAACGTGCGCATCTCCTGTACGTACGCGTGCAGCTCGCGCTCCCCTTGTTTGCAGGCAAGGAAGCGCGAGCGCTGGCGGAACTCGTTGTTCGCCGGGAGAAAAGCGGCTCGAAGCTGCTCACACAGCTGAGCCCAGGATGTGAAGCATCCAGGCGACATCGCTTCGCGCGTATACGCCCAAGTCTTGGCACGTCCGCCAAGATTGGAGAGCGCAAAAGCGACTCGAAGGTTCTCAGCCGAGATGAGACCTGCGCTCATTGCGATCTCGGTCTCCCGGATCCAGAAGTGAAGGTTCTCACCTTCCTTCCCTTCGAACGGAGGCACAGCTAGCCGCAAAGGCTTAGGCTGCACCCGTCTGGGCTCACTCATCTGAGCCTGCAGGTTTCCCTGCACATGAGCGATGAGCCCGCGTTCGTACTCGTCAAACGCGCTCACCCGCTCGACCTGCTCGGCTGGCGTCGCCACCGCCAAGCTCCGGAGGGCATCACTTCCGAAGATGCCCGCCATCTTCCGCACTGACTCGAACTGCGAGTCAGTCAAGTGAGGAAACTCACTTGGGTCCATCGTGGCTCACAGACCTGAGCCGCCGAGGATTCAGGTAGACCAATCTACCCGCGTAGGCGTAGGATTGACTACAAGTGCTACCAAGTGTGACGGGGCACACAGCACTTCTTAACAGAGGAAGCAGGAGTATACGAACTCCAAGTGAACTGCCGTTCACGTGTCCCTGGCCTTAAGGGGACGACTTGACTTGCTACAAAGGAGTAGGTTATAAGACTAACTGTATTTTGGTAGGGGTTAACTCGGCTCAATACAAACTACAAGTTAACTATACTAAAGCCCACACAAACTCAAATGGTTGGCTTTCGGAGCTACTGGTACCATGTACCACGTACTCGGGAGAGTGACACCCGTCACTCTTCATGTAATGGGTACACTTGATTGTACCCCGTTACACTTGGTACCCGAACTGTACCCCCTATCGACTAAGCCATATCCGGCAGCGGACCCGCCCAGGGCGGTATCCAAGCAGGCTCGCCCCGAGACCGGTCCAGTGACCCTCCTAGTTCGTGGGTCCCAATCCCGGGTACGGGACACCGCGGAGGAAACCCGTCGAAGTAATGAGGCAGTCAATTCGTTCTGCATTAGATACAGCCAACAGATCGATAGGGGTCTCCAAACGGAGGAATGTGACCATCGTGAAGAGGTTCCAAACGGAGGAATGTGACCATCGTGAAGAGGTTCCTCTTCACGATGGTCACATTCCTCCGTTTGGAGACCCCTTGGAGCCAATCTTCACAAAAACAGACTGCATACCTGCATACCTAGTACATGTACTTACCGTATATGATATCTCATTCTTAAAGGGATCTTATTCATACCGTAGAAAACGTACAAAATAAGCAGAATATGGTCATACTTTGCACGAAAGGGGCTAAAAATGGACAAAACATAATCAGGGTAGATCTCATATACGGCACTGTACCGCATTTCAGGCACACCAGCAATCAAACAGGCCCATCTCGCGCAACTTAAAGACGCTGGCCATTATGTTGCAGGATCAATGCTGCAAATTTTTGGGGGGCAGTTCTTCGAACTGCGAATTCGCCCCCCCCCCCCCCCCCCCCTTCGGACAGTTCGGGTCGGTAGCTGTTGTTCTCATGAAGTTATTCGGGTCCTAGGACTGGTGGTGTGTTTCGCCTTTATCCTCTTTGGATGCTTCCGGCCTACCTATCAATATCGACTAACAACTGAGGATGTTCTAAATGACATGTGCACAAGTGAGCTACCGATCGAAATGCCGCTGGGTATCGATTGAGCTCTGACAAGTGAAGACATGGACAGTATAATTTTCCGAGAGAAAACTCCTAGAATTGGTACTAACGTCGCTAATACATGCTGCGCCTACAACAGAAAAATTTGTGTTAGCACTGCATGCACTTTTCACGAAGCAAGTACTTAAGTAGGCAATACATACTGAAACTGCGTTTGCTGCACTTGTATCTTGTGTCGTCGCAGAGCCATCACGTTCGCGAGGTACGAAAACGACGAAAGGTGCAGCTAATAGCAAATCAACCGATAATTAGCTCCAGCGCTATCAACTTTCTCCACGTCCCCACCTCCTCACCTGTCGGTTGTAGTCATCTATTCGCCATGCAACATCGGCAATGGACAATTGCTGTAAGCGTCACCTTTAAGCCGCAGAAACCATTATCGTAGCACTCACCTGGAGAGATCTGGTGGTTCTGTCGCGCTTGCTCCAGCTGCAGGGCGCGCTGCTGCGCCGCAGCTTCGTGTCGCCTCAACGGGCCGTCTGCAACAGCAAATACCGGTAACCATTAGCCTTCATCTCTCCAATGGTCCGCAGCCTGACAAGTTTCGGTAGAGCGTACTTGTCGCTGCCGGTGTCCACTGGCTCTGCTCCATCGTTGCGGACGACCGACGTGAGGCTGACGAGGACGATCGGAAAGTGGCGACTTGTTGCATCAACACGGCGTCGCCATACGGCATTTTTCAGTTCAAGGTCACTCTATCGAGTATTGGTCCTCTCATTCGAGTGCCTATAGTGAAATCAAATGAGCCGGTCAGTTATCTAATGGCGGAGGAGGAGGCGCTGACCGAGTCGGAGCCGCTGAAGCTCGAGTCTTCGTTCACGCACTGGGCGCGATGTGTGGAGGTGCCCATTGGCGAGTCTCGAGTGGTGTCGGTGGAGCAGGACCCGGACTCGTTCGTGCTGGGAACGACCGTCTGGGACAGCAGCAAGACGCTGCTCAAGTTCATTGAGCAGCGGCCCGAGCGGTTCCAGCGGTTTTCGTCCATCTGCGAGCTCGGCGCGGGCTGCGGGGGCCTCGCGGGTATCGCCAGTGCAATTATCACTGGAGGTCTGGCGGATGTGGTGCTCACAGACATTGGTCCGGTGCTTCCGTGGCTGCGACGCAATGTGAGGGAGAACTTGACGGACAAGGAGCTGCAGCGCGTCCGTGTGGAGCAGCACGCGTGGTATGAAGCTTCGTTGGCTGCTAACTGTAGCTACAATGCGCACTACAATGCTGATTGAGCTTGTCGTTGATGGTTACTGGTAGGGGCACCCCGGTGACAAATTTGAAGGCGCCGTTCGACTGCATCTTGTGCGCGGACGTGGTGTACGAGAAGGCTTGTGTCAAGCCGTTGGTGCAGTCGCTGCTGGCGCTGTCGCACCGCAAGACGGTCATTTTCTTGGCGAATGAGCGTCGTGCACCGGAGGTACGCGCAGAGTTCATGCGCCACCTGGACAGCTACTTCCAGTGGAAGGAGGTGCCCAAGGCGGAGCTGGATGCGGATTACCTGAAGGAGGCGATCGAGGTGTTCGAGATGAGACCCAAGAGGCGCAAAGTGCCGGTGGAGATGCAGATTCAGAATCCAGACGACTACAACCCCAACGATCAAGAGTATCACCCGCTGGGCAGAGGAGCTGGGAATGAGGCGGACCCGTACGATCGCGACCTGTGGAATGACCTGCTGCGAGACCTGTCGCTGGACCCTGCGGACAAGAAGAAGGAAAGCTAACAAAGATACAATACGAAGCTTAGCAGCGACAATATACAGTAGATTGTGCAAGAGTTTAGTAGTGGTGTTGATGCTTGCACCTGTCCTCCTCGTCATTGTATAGCTGTTGTCTTCATTGTTCGGGCCTTCTCCCTCTTCTTTTCTCATAGTACGTCACCATCGTTGCAACCAACGAGCCTCCTTACTCCCAGGTGAACGTCTTGATCGCACCCTTAGGCACAGTCGTCTCCAGCGCCACTCCACCCACCTGCAGCTCGAAGTCCGCCGGCTCAGTGTTTTCGTTCATGACCACGAGCACCTTGTGGTTTTCCGGGGTCACGAAAGCCGCTGCCTGGACGAACGCATAGCCAGCAGTCACACACTGGTCTGTCGTCGACGCATACGAGCGCATCGTGCCATCCTCGGCGTCGAACCTCCACTGCTGGTGCGGCTTGACCTCTTCCTCGCACAGATCGGTGCTGATACGCACACCGTTCTGGGTTGAGCCGTGGTTGAGCGAGATGCAGTAGTCGCCCATACGAATACGGCCCGTGTCAAGCTCGTAGGTCCAGTGCTGCTGCGTGTACCTGCAGTCTACCAGCAGCCCTTGGTGTCCTTGCCATGGGATCTCCTTGAGGTCAATGCAAAAGCCGGTGCCAGTGACCTCCAGCTTGCCATCGTCCGTCGGGCGCCACTTCTGGCGGGAACTGCCGTCACAAGCTGCAAGCATCGACGGGTAGTCGACGTACAGCTGAGCATCGCCAGGCTCAGCGAAGCGTGCCGCCACCTCCGTCTTGACACGGCGCGAGCCCACCGGGATGTACTTGGAGAAGTGCTGAATGAAGTAGTACATGGGCTGGATGAAGAAGTCCATCTCGTCCTCCGTCAGAATAATGGGGGCATCGCACAAGTTATCCAAGTGGTTGGGTCCGCCCTTGTGGTCGAGCAACAGGTTCCAGTCGACCCATCCGACGACGTGGTTGTTCAGGTCCGTCAGGATGTCGTGGCCGTAGCGCTGCGCACGGAACCAGGCGAGGTCGCCGTGGCCCACGTCGGGGCAGTTGCAGCTCTCGGTTGCCAGCATGAACCGGCTCGGGTCTACGAAGTGCGTGTCATTCAGGCGTTCGTGATACTCGACACCATCCATGTAGCGCTCGTTGTCGTACCAGTGGAAGGCCATGCCGTCCACGTACTGCGCCGCAGTAGAGTGATTGTAGATCACTTCCGCCCACTGACGGGTACTTCCGCGGTTGTGGTCAAAGACCATAAGCACCAGCTCGGGGTGGTCGCGCTTCAGCATGGGACCCAGGAAGTTTCCGATGAACTCAGCCTGGTACTCAGCCGTGTACATGCACGACTCCCACGGGACCTCTGCTTGCGGCTCGTTCTGCGGGGTGAGGCCCCAGAACGAAATCCCCTGCTTCTTGTAAGCCGTGATGAACTTGGAGAAGTACAGAGCCCAGGTTGCACGAGCATCATCGTTCAAACCAATGGGTTTGGCGGAGTTAAGCATGCTGGGCGAGTAGTCCAGTGACGCGCGCTTCATCCAGGCGGGTGGACTCCATGGAGCCGTGAACAGCTTCAAGTTCGGCTGGCGCTCGAGCGCGCGCTTGATGAAGGGGATGAGCACCTCCTGGTCGTGCTTCACCTCCTCATCAAAGTGCGTGAGCTCCGTGTCATTGACCACATCATCGAAACTGTAAGAACCCGCCGAGAAGTCAGACGAGCCCATGGGCACACGACCAAAGGTGTAGGCGCTGCCCTTCTCCTGATCAAAGTATAACGTGAGCACCTCCTCCTGTTTTTCCGGCGACAGCTTGTTGAACTGCAGAGCCGCCGCCTCCGTGAAGGCTCCTCCAAAGCCCAGTATCTCCTGGAACTTGGTCTCCACGTCCACAACAATGACGGACGCCGCATTCGGCTGGGCGCCATGCGTCCACTTGAGCCCGGTTATCGGCTCCATCATGTTGGTCACGTTGTCCACGTACGAGCTCTGGACGCACGCGACCTCCGATTCCAGGGCCGGTGCTGCAGCCTTCGCGTCGGGCGACACCTCTGTCGCCTCAGTGGGGGCCACTGCAGCGTCCTCCGGCAGCCTCGTGAGTCCGAAGATGGCCAAGACGGCGCACACTCCGCAGACGCCGAGCCCCACGAGGCTCCACTTGATCAGGGAGCGCCGCCGCGTCGTGCGCGCGCTCAGCCGCTCGTCGGAGGCCAAGGAGGCCGTGCCGTAGACCGTGGGCTCCCTCGTCATTGCTATGTAAGCGAAGAGACGCAGACTCCGACTTGCGCGCTGTTCGGTTGATTCGGAAGTGAGCCATTTGCGGCAGATGTAGGAAGCCAGGGCTGCTAATAAGGTGAAGTGGTGACCGTTGAAGGATGTGTTTGACTGGCGTTTCGTATAGTGGCTTGTGATTGAAGCGGGTAAGATATTTGTCACAGACCGCACATAATAACATCCGGAATCCTGATACGTTTGGTGGCTTCAGCACGTTAGAAACGGAACGGCGATCTTCTATCTTTTACTTACGGGATCTGCTCATCTTTTACTTACGGGATCTGCTCACTCATGATCTGTTGACTCGGAGGACTGCGCGAACAGATTCGGTGGTCCCGATGCGCCGAGGCAGCAGCCTCCCTACCCATGGACGACATGCAATGCCCCGCGTCCAGAGCCTCGCAAAGATCAAATTGCTGCTCTTTAATCGTGGTAGCGAACGTCGTTTTCAATACTTCCTCCTTGTCGTCGAGGGGGGCAGATTACAGGGTAATACAACATGGCTTTGGAAACTAAGCTGCTGCAATCGAGCATGCAGGCAACAAACAGCTTGCTGCCTGCATATTTGCCAAGCCGTGCGATAAATGCGGGTGCTGCCAGTGGTTGACAAGGTGTACAGAGACGAAAGTGAGTATGATAGAGCTCGCATGCAATGATAACTCGCATTCGTGCTTCTGTAGCCCAACACACCCAGACTTGATTCAACGGATTGGAGTGCTGTCCGTCGAGTTGGCTTCCGGCGGCTGCCACACGACTGCGACAGGGCCAGACAACCAGGTAGCCGGACTGCATCCGATGCCAGGTTTTGGCATCGGATTCCAGGTTTTGGTACCATTGGTAAGGGTAGCTGCATTGTATGTATGAAGCGCACGCCGCTGCGGATCCAGCGCTCTGCATGTCGAACGCATGGCGATCTCCAACCAACGCCACCGTTGCTTGGTCTCTGATAACCAGCCCACCAATCTGACGTCAGTCAATCCGCGTTCCGAGTCCCGCGTCGCAGCAGACATCTTGCTTTCACTATGGGGCCGCGAATCAGGATAGATACCTCGCAAGGGATCTGGTCATTCTTTATTCTGCCGCGTCAAGACGCAAGGCTCCGTCGCGATGGCTGGAGTGAACGAGAACTCGCCGCTGCTGCAGGGCCGCTCCGGCGCGGCCCAGGCGCGCACGCGCCCCCCGCTGCGCCGCGCGCTGTACGTGATCGTGCCGCTAGCGCTCGTGGCCGTCGTGACCATCGGCATCCTCATGGCCAGCGACGGCTCGCGCAAGGCCTCGGAGGCCTCCACGGCGGCGCCTCAGCCCACGACGGCCGCCCCAGCGCCCGTGGAGCTCACGGACGCCGAGCTGCTGACCATGCGTCCGCCCTTCGAGGAGAAGCTGCACCCGATCCCGCCCAAGCTCGTGCGCCGCAGCGACTTCGGCCGCGCGCTGCCCACGAACGAGTTCTGGTCTAATTTGATGGTGGGCGACAGCCACGGACTCAACGCTGGCGGCGGTGAGGTCACGCTTAGCCCCTACACGGTGCGCAGCCTGCCCAAGCGACTCGAGGTCTCGTACGGCGACTCGCGCCGCGTGGCCACGAAGGACGCCGTCACCGAGTACTTCAACGTGGACGCCAGCTTCACCGCCTACAGCCACAAGGCGCTGCCGGTAGCGGGCGGCAACGACTCCGCGTCCCGTGCGCTGCTGGGCGACGGTAACAGCACGTCCAGGAACGTTGTGGGCTTTGACGCGCTGTCGGTGCTGCTGCAGTACTACTTCGAGGAGGACGGCAAGTGGATGAAGGTGCCCATGGTGCGCGGCTCGCCCTACGTGACGGTGGAGTACCAGAACGTGCTGCCCGTGCTCGAGTTCAACGCCTCGGTGCTGGCCGTCAACGGCGTGCCGGTGGAGCAGAGAGATCCGCTAGCCCAGTGGAACGAGCTGCAGACGTGGACGAGCGACCGCTTCGAGCTGGACACGGAGGTGTATGGCGCTGGAGAGAGCGCGCAGGGCACGGGCAAGTCCCAGCAGAAGTGGATCCTGTACTTCGACAAGGTGCGCACGCTGCAGCTGCAGTTCGCCAACGAGAAGGATTATCGCCCGTACAACTGGCGCGGTGAGCTGACCACCCCCACCAACATTCGTCTCGTGGACACGGACTTTTACTCCGGAGCTGCGCGGCTCGCGATTGTCCCGCAGGGGGCGTCGCAGGCGGCGGTGGATGCTCTTGACAAGGCGGCGCCCATTTACCCGGTTGGCTCCTCGATCACGACGGAGGTGGGCGACGTCGACGCCTCGTTCTCGTTCTGCTGGAAGACGAAGCGCTTCCCTGATCTCGGTGAGCCCAACTTAAACTCGACTTCGACCGCTGAGCTGCTGATGCTGGCGAACCCGCACCACGCGGTGACGCTGAAGACTGACAACGATGCGTTCGAGGTGCTTGGACAGTTTGGACACCGCACGCTCAAGTCGAACATGACGGCGGTTCTCGGAAGCTGCTGGGAAATGCAGGAGACGCTGCCGACGGCCTCGTTCCAGGAGGAAAACGTGCAGATTCAGCCGCAGTATCTCGAGGCGATCAAGGTGGCGCTCGCCAACGACTCCAACTACACCCCCGAGGCCGAGGACCCGTACTACTTCGGCAAGGAAATTGGGCGTCAAGCGCGTTTGGTGCTAATTGCTGACAAGCTGGACGAGAAGGACATCCGTGACGAGATTCTCGACAAGCTTGAGGAGTGGCTGACCCCGTGGATGCTTGGCCAAAACGGGGACCACTTCGTCTACGACCGCAGTTGGGGCGGCCTGTGCTCGCTCAACGGACTGAAGGGCGTGTTTTGGATGACAGACTTTGGCAACGGATGGTACAACGACCACGTACGTGTGACAAGCATACTGAGCACAGGTTTGTGTGGCGATTGATGGTGATATTGTTTGTGATTGTTTGTTGTTGTTGCAGCACTTCCACTACGGCTACTTCTTGTACGCTGTTGCGGTGGTGGGCAAGTTCCGCCCGGACTTCGTCAAGACGCACAAGACGGCTGTGATGGCTATTGTTCGTGACATTGCAAGCCCGGACCAAAGCGAGTAAGTTACTCCGCTTGGATGCATTCGACTTGCTTCACCACCACTGACATGAAACCTTGTTCCATGTGTTGCAGCACCTTCTTCCCGTTCACGCGCCACTTTTCTTGGTTCGACAGTCACTCGTTTGCCAGCGGCGTCTACACGCTTGACGGCGGCAAGTCCCAGGAGAGTGTGAGTGAAGCCATCAACGCCTACTACGGCGTGTATCTGGTGGGGAAGTCCTTCAGGGTGCCGGAGGTGGAGCACATGGGACACCTTCTGCTCGCTATGGAGATCCGTGGTGCGCAGACGTACTGGCAGATGCCGTCCAGCTCGAACATTTACGAGCCGATCTACGCTGTCAACAAGATGACGGGACAAGTGGCCGCGACGAAGGTGTCATACACGACGTGGTTCGGACCTGAGATTGAGCACATGCATCTGATCAACATGATCCCGTTCACGCCCATCACGGACGCGTTCTTGAAGCCTCCGTACGTCCAGGAGGAGTACCCAATTTTGCAGCAGCAGGCGTTCGACCGAGTTGAAGACCCGATGGAGGACCGCTGGAAGGGCTACGCGTACCTGGACCTGGCCATCATTGACCCCACCACTGCGTGGGCGAAGGTCCAGAACATGACCTTCTTTGACGACGGCAGCTCGCGGACCAACTCGCTGTACTGGATCGCCACGCGCCCGACGAACTGAGGGGGCGACTGAAAGAGACTAAAAGGATTTTTGGAGTGGCTCGTGTCATCACTGCCAGCACTAGATAATTGAGGGCAACGGAAACGCAGTTCATCGTGTCTTTCATCTTCACCTTGGGGTTCTCTCAGCCTGAAGGGCTGAGAGTATACCGCTCACTTTTCGTTTCTAAACGTCCCTTCTTCAACTTAAGGAAGCTTTTTTGGATACAGTAGCGCTGCTCGAGTCTCCAAGAGGCTCTTCGCGCACGAGGTCTCTCAGCCTTCTGCATGTCCAAGTCAAAATTGCGTTGCCCTTGTTAGATTAGCTTCGTAGCAAATGCAACACGCGATCCCGTGCGCACAACTGGTACCGGTAGAATTAGACTCTCTACCTTTGTTGGCCTCCACAGCCAAATACTCAACACTGATCGCCTCTTTCTGCAGCTCTGTTGATCACCAACTGGGTGCTCGATGCGAAAGCTTCATTCCTCTTTCTACAGGCTTCCTCACTGCTGTCCTATTTCTCTTGGCACGACGAAGCTAATCTAACAAGGGCAACGCAATTTTGACTTGGACATGCAGAAGGCTGAGAGATCTCGTGCGCGAAGAGCCTCGAAGAGACTCGAGCAGCGCTACTGTTCATCATATTAATATCCATTTAAGTTTCCGACTCACTTCAACTTCACATCAGAGATACTACATGTATTAATATCTTGAATACCAGCAGCGCAGCCATTCATTGAGCAGATCAGCTTACTTGCATCTATGGGCTCGAGGCGAAACGCAGCAGCATTTCAGGGCACCAGCATTCTTGGTGTTGCCCCAAAAGTTCAATGCATGGTCGTTACTACAACCAGCTTACGCCTTGACCAGAATGTCTTTGGCATCAGCACAAATAAGTTAGGATATAAAGGGCGGAAAAAGGTGGAAACGGACGGACACAGTTTTCCAAGTTTAGCCGCCGCTTGCGAAGGAGCGAGTCGTTTCTATAGTTGCAGATCTCAAAGCCTTCTCAAAAGGGCGCCGACGTCTCCGTCCATTCTCAATTCTCCTCCCAAACCCAGCAGCGTCGAGTAAGCTTCATCACCCAGCTTCCTCGTAGCTTCTCCAGCCTCGCGCTTCGACTCCAGAGTACCTTCGTCAACCTCCTCAAGATGCGTGAAGTCATCTCCATCCACCTCGGTCAGGGCGGCATCCAGACGGGTAACGCCTGCTGGGAGCTCTACTGCCTCGAGCACGGCATCCAGCCCGACGGCCAAATGCCCAGCGACAAGACCATCGGCGGCGGAGACGACGCCTTCAACACCTTCTTCTCCGAGACCGGCGCCGGCAAGCACGTGCCTCGTGCCGTGCTCGTCGACCTCGAGCCCAGCGTCTGCGACGAAGTGCGCACCGGCACCTACCGCCAGCTCTACCACCCGGAGCAGATCATCTCCGGCAAGGAGGACGCCGCCAACAACTACGCGCGTGGCCACTACACCATCGGCAAGGAGATCGTCGACCTCGTGCTCGACCGCATCCGCAAGCTGGCCGACAACTGCACGGGTCTGCAGGGCTTCCTGGTCTTCAACGCTGTGGGCGGCGGCACCGGCTCGGGTCTGGGTGCTCTGCTGCTCGAGCGTCTGTCGGTCGACTACGGCCGCAAGAGTAAGCTCGGCTTCACCATCTACCCGTCGCCGCAGGTGTCGACGGCCGTCGTGGAGCCGTACAACTCGGTGCTGTCCACGCACTCGCTGCTGGAGCACACGGACGTGGCCGTGATGCTGGACAACGAGGCCATCTACGACATCTGCCGCCGCTCGCTGGACATCGAGCGCCCGACGTACACGAACCTGAACCGCCTGATCGCGCAGGTCATCTCGTCGCTGACGGCGTCGCTGCGCTTTGACGGCGCGCTGAACGTCGATGTGACCGAGTTCCAGACGAACCTGGTGCCGTACCCGCGCATCCACTTCATGCTGAGCTCGTACGCGCCCGTGATCTCGGCTGAGAAGGCGTACCACGAGCAGCTGTCGGTGGCCGAGATCACCAACAGCGCCTTCGAGCCGGCGTCCATGATGGCCAAGTGCGACCCTCGCCACGGCAAGTACATGGCGGCGTGTCTGATGTACCGCGGCGACGTGGTGCCCAAGGACGTGAACGCGGCCGTGGCCACCATCAAGACGAAGCGCACGATCCAGTTCGTGGACTGGTGCCCGACGGGCTTCAAGTGCGGCATCAACTACCAGCCGCCGACGGTGGTGCCTGGCGGTGATCTGGCCCGCGTGCAGCGTGCTGTGTGCATGATCTCGAACACGAGCGCCATTGCCGAGGTCTTCTCGCGCATCGACCACAAGTTCGACCTCATGTACGCCAAGCGCGCGTTCGTGCACTGGTACGTCGGTGAGGGTATGGAGGAAGGTGAGTTCTCGGAGGCTCGCGAGGATCTTGCGGCTCTGGAGAAGGACTACGAGGAGGTGTCGGCTGAGACCGCAGAGGGCGAGGGCGAGGAGGAGGAGCTCGGCGAAGAGTACTAGTAGCGGACCCTGCCCAATTGATAGCCATAGCGAAGTAAGCAGGAACGCATCTGCTTACTTTTATAATGCTTCAGCCAGCGTGTTGCTGAGCTGGTAGAGCAATTCCAAACAACAAAACATGCATTAGCCTCGACATGTATTTCCGCTGTGCCATTCATTACAGTGGAGCTTCAGTTTTGAAGTTTTGGTCGTTGCGGAAACCTGTCGACGAAAGCTGACGCCAGCAACGGATCGAAAATCGGAGGCGCACGTAGCGAGCTCCAACGGTGCGAGGCGGATAGAAGTGTACCGAAGAGTCCTCGCTCCGGCCCGGAGTCTGGCCCTCACCAGGCATCGCAGAGCGTTCTCCAAGCTTAGAGGGCTCCAAGCTGAGAGTAAAAGGCAAGGCTCGCACGCGCGAAACGGAAAACGGACGGCCACGATTGCTTCAACCAATGAGCTGCATTTCGCCGCTTCAACTTGCCATACAGAGACCAAGATAAATTAACGGCCACTTCAACGCACCGCTTCGCTAATCGCTGTGCGCCACACACAAACATCAAATGCGTCTGCCAGCGATCCCAGCAGCAGGAAGAGCGAAGTGAGATTTGCAAGGCCGACTGCCCAACGATCTTCCAGTCTCCAATTTGCCAAGATCCAGCGACGTCGAGCTGGAAGGAAGCTGAGTACGCCAACCCCGACCCGAGCTGCTGCACTTCTTCGAGCAACATGGAGCCCACCGCCTACGGAACGAGTTCCCTGGCGGTCGACGAGCGTCTGGCCAACCAAATGTCCTCCAAGCGCCACCACACCTTCGTCAAGTGGGGGGTCTTTGGCCTCGCGACGTGTGGCATCTGCAGTACGCTGGCGCTGCTCGGCACCAGCTCTATCCACGACGACGCGGTCGCTGCGACGCTGGGATCCACGACGAGCACCTTCAAGAACGCGGCGCCGGCGGTGGATGCAGAGGTCACGTGCTTCCAGAGCTCGTACATTGACAACGTCACCCGCATGATGGAGCCCGTCCCCGGGTTGAAGTGGAAGCGTGGGGCTCAGAAGAACGCCAAGTCGTACATTGCGGTGGATCTGGAGGCCAAGTTCCAGGAGATCATGGGCTTCGGAGGCGCCTTCACGGAGGCGGCGGCGCTGCAGTTCCAGAAGCTGCCTCGTCACAAGCAGGAGGAGGTCTTGACGCTCTATTTTGACCAGGAGCAGGGCAGCGCGTACAATTTCGGCCGCGTCCCGATGGGGTCCTGCGACTTCTCGGTCTCATCTTACAGCTTCGACGACGTGCTGAACGACACGCAGTTGCTGCACTTTGACATGAGCGTCAAACACGACCAGCAAGTGCTGATTCCGTTCATCAAGCGCGCGCTGGAGCGTCAGCCCGAGATGAAGCTCTTCTTGTCCCCCTGGAGCCCACCAGCCTGGATGAAGCGTGGTGATGACAAGTACACGCCTAGCATGCTTGGATCGATGGACCCGGTGGGGCTCAAAGACGACATGCGCGCGAGTTGGGCGCTGTACTTCTCCAAGTTCATCACCGCGTACAAGAAGCAGGGCATCCCGTTCTGGGGCCTGACGCCTCAGAACGAGCCCGAGTTCGCTGCGCCATGGGAAGCCTGCAGGTACAACGCGTCGTACCAGGCCGAGTTCATCGGCGACTTCCTTGGCCCCGTCCTGGATCGTGACCACCCTGAGCTTACGCTCATGGTCTTCGACCACAACCGCGCCAGTGTTCGGCAGTGGGCCGAAGCGATCTACAACCACCCCACCGCCGCGCAGTACGTGGATGGCATGGCCTTCCACTGGTACGACATGGACCGCTACATGGACGGAGTGGCCTACCACGAGCGCTTGAATGATACACACTTCGTTGACCAGAACCGCTTCATGCTGGCAACGGAGAGCTGCAACTGCCCTGGCGTCGCCTTCGGAGACGCGGCTTGGTTCCGCGCACAGCGCTACGGCCACGACATCATGACGGACCTCAACAACCACGTCGTTGGCTGGGTCGACTGGAACCTGCTGCTTGACCACAAGGGCGGACCCAACCACCAAGGCAACAACTGCGACGCTCCGATCATTCTGACGGAGGACGGCAAGGACTACACCATTCAGCCCATGTACTACTTCATCCAGCACTTTTCAAAGTACATTCCGGTTGGTTCGCGCCGCGTCAAGACGCACGTGGCCGCTCGGTTCGAGAAGCCTGGCGATGCCCAGCTAATGTGGGCCTACCGTACCGAACTCGCAGCATGCGATGGCAGCGCCCGCCAGACGATTCAGAGGGCCAATGACAGCAAGATCCAAGTGACGGGAACCAAGTTCTGCTTGGGCATGGTGGACGCGATGTGGCAGGGCAAGGAGATCCAGTTGGAGGAGTGCCAGTACCCGCTGCAGAAGGCGTGGACCTTCGAGGAGACCGGCCGTATCCGCGTCGGAGACTTTTGCTTGTCGCTCAACCACGGCTCCACGGCCGACGGCGTCCGCATCACGGCAGACCGTTGCGAAGCTGAAGTCGTGCCCCACCAGCAGTGGACGTTCAACGAGGAGGACGGCACACTGCGCTCTCGGGCCTCAACTAGTGACCAGTGCGTGACCGGCGGCTACTCGTTCGTGCAGGCGACTGCATTTGTGACTCCCGAGGACCGCAAGGTGCTCGTGGTGATGAACGAGAACACGGAGGCCGCCAGCTTTGAGGTTCAAGTCGGCGAGATGGCCCTCGACGTCACGATCCCGAAGGGCGCGATCCGCACGTTCACTTGGATGTAAGCGCCCGTCAAAATTATATATGCATGTCCAAGATGCGAAATGGTTCGTGACACCCGAATCAATACGACTACGACTACGAACACCACCAAGGCAGTGAGTGCACATGTCTTGGCATAGAGCAAAACTACTAGACCACAATCAGTATAATTGACCTAGATGCAAGCATCAATCCTTGGTACATTTACGTGCCTTACGTAGCGAACTTTAAATGTCTGACCGACGATAGGCGTTCGACTTGTAGCAATTGTAGCAACATCACGTTCCAAAGAGTGAATACTATCGCAACGTCACATTGCGACCATGACGCGTCTTGAGCTTACCAGACAAACGTGCGAATAGCACCAGGTGGAACTGAAGTGTCCAGAACGGCGTCGCCCACTTGCACTTGGAATTCCGCCGGCTCCGTGTTCTCGTTCATCACCACCAGCACCTTGCGGTCCTCAGGTGTCACAAACGCAGTCGCCTGCACGAACGAGTAGCCCGTCGTCACGCACTGGTCAGTCGTTGACGCGTGCGAGCGCAGCGTGCCGTCTTCAGCGTTGAACGTCCACTGCTGGTGCGGCACCACCTCATCTTGGCACTTGTCCGCAGTGACACGCACACCGTCCTCCGTCGATCCGCGGCTCAAAGACAGACAGATATCGTCGATACGGATGCGTTGCGTGTCTTTCTCGAACGTCCACGTCTGCTGCATCCACCGGCACTCACCCAGTCGGACTTCGTGGCCCTCACTTGCGGTTGGCACCAGGTTCAGGCAGAACGGCGTGTTGGTCACCTGCATCTTGTTATCATCCGTCCTGTGAATCGTCTGGCGAGAGCTACCATCGCACGTAGCGAGGGAAGACTGGTAGTCCACATACAGCTGCGCATCGCCAGGCTTCTCGAAGCGAGCAGCAACTTGCACGTTCACGCGACGCGAGCCGACCGGGATGAACCGAGAAAAGTGCTGGATGAAGTAGTACATGGGCTGGATCTTGAAGTCTGAGCCGTCCTCGGTCAAAATGATCGGGGCGTCGCAAAGGTTGCCCTTGTGGTTGGGACCGCCCTTGTGGTCCAGCAGCAAGTTCCAGTCAACCCAGCCCGCGACGTGGTTGTTGAGATCCGACAGAATGTCGTGACCGTAGCGCTGTGCTCGGAACCACGCGTCCTGGCCGACTGCAACACCGGGGCAGTTGCAGCTTTCAGACGCCAGCATGAAGCGGTTCTGGTCCACGTGGTGCGTGTCGTTCAGGTGCTCGGGGTAATCCACACCGTCCATGTAGCGTTCACCACCGTCCTCATACCAGTGGAAGGCCATACCGTCGACGTACTTACTGGCAGTGGGGTGGTTGTAGATCACCTCAGCCCAGTGCTGCACGTTGTTACGGTTGTGGTCGAATACCATGAGCGTAAGGTCGGGGTGATCGCGGTCCAGAACGGGTCCCAAGAATTCGCCGATAAACTCTGCTTCATACTCCGGATCGTAAGCACAAGCCTCCCACGGCGCAGCAAACTCCGGCTCATTCTGCGGCGAGAGCCCCCAGAACGGGATGCCGTGCTTCTTGTAGGCCGTGATGAACTTGGAGAAGTAGAGCGCCCACGGAGCCCGCATGTCGTCTCTCAGTCCAACGGGCTTCACCGATCCCAGCATGCTGGCGTTGTAGTCAGAGCTCGACCGCTTCATCCAAGCCGGAGGGCTCCACGGTGCCAAGAACAGCTTCATATCGGGGCGACGCTCCAGCGCGCGCTTGATGAACGGGATCATCGTCTCCGTGTCGTGTGTTACATCCACGTCAAAATCCACCAGATCCATATCGTCCGCAGTCTCGGCGAAGCTGTAGGACACCACCGAGAAGTCGCACGACCCCATGGGCACGCGGCCGAAGCTGTAGGCGCTGCCCTTTTCCTTGTCGAAGTAGAGCGTCAGCACCTCCTCCTGCTTCTCCGGTGACAGCTTCTGGAACTGCAGTGCCGCCGCCTCCGTGAAGGCTCCGCCGAAGCCCATGATCTCTTGGAACTTGGTGTCCACGTCCACGGCGACGAACGATTTGGAGTTCTTCTCTCCGCCGTGCTGCCACTTAAGGCCCTTGATCGGCTGCATCATGTTGGTCACATTGTTGACGTATGAGCTCTGGAAGCACGTGACGTCGCCCTCGTCGGGCGTCGCAGTGGCCACAGTCGAGGCGGCCGAGCGCGACACAGAGGTGGAGAAGCCCAGCACCAACAGCCCGCCAGCGATGATGCCCGTGGACGCGCCAATGAGCCCCCACTTGATCCACTTGCGTCGAGTAGCAGCGCGAGCGCTCAACCGCTCATCACTCGCAAGCGAGCTCGTGCCGTACGCAGTGGGCTCCGACCGGGACGCCATGCTTTAGACTCTCAATCCTCTTGGCAACCTCGAGGCAAATTGGATACTGAGCAATTGTTCAGAGAGCGTTTGACGATTGTGGCTGCTTACGGAAGATCGCAAATTGTACGCAAACCCTATCTTTATAATTACCCTGCCAAAATCGAGTAATGTAGCTATATCTATTTAATCGGTACGTGTTGAAGTGATGTTGAAGACAGACTCGATCTCCCTTGGATGCTGCTGTTGTATTAATACCGACTGATACTTGACAGTGTCAAGTGTCAAGTTGACACACAGCGTCCAACACATCAAGAAGCAGCAGACCGGTGGTGGTAGGATACCTTCATCATTTAATACCCCAAACAAGACGACTCATGTTTGGATAATCGGACCTGAGTTTCAACACTGGTACGTCAGGCTGACTTCAGCTCGCAACGCGGTCAACAAGTATCGCGTGTAAATTTCATTCATCCCTACGACTCGCAAGCTCATTCCCTCAATAAGGCTGCGAGTCGTAGCTCACTACGTAGTGATCATCGGTAGGATTCTGCCACCCTCATCAAATTCAACCTGCTCGTACGAAAGAGTGAGCTGTAGCTCAATTTTTTGCGTTGGCTGTCAGAAGAAGGTCGTAGCAAATACTACGTGTAGGAGTGCAACGTGTATTGACGGCGAAAAGCTTGAGCTTTATATTGACTGTGGTGCGCGTACGATGCGCATGATTAATAACTGCAGACTAGCCTAAGCGAGGTTGCGTCTCCAACACAAGAGACGACACCTACGAATGAATGTGTGCGATCCCCACCCACTCGGCACAAGAGTGCAACTCAAGCTCTGCATCTACCGGGAGTCAAGCATTTGCAACTGCATCTGCGGCTTCCCGGTTAGCATAACTAGTACTCTTCGCCGAGCTCCTCCTCCTCGCCCTCTCCCTCGGCCGTCTCGGCCGACACCTCCTCGTAGTCCTTCTCCAGAGCCGCAAGATCCTCGCGAGCCTCCGAGAACTCACCTTCCTCCATACCCTCACCGACGTACCAGTGCACGAACGCGCGCTTGGCGTACATCAGGTCGAACTTGTGGTCGATGCGCGAGAAGACCTCGGCGATGGCGCTCGTGTTGGAGATCATGCACACGGCACGCTGCACGCGGGCCAGATCACCGCCAGGCACCACCGTCGGCGGCTGGTAGTTGATGCCGCACTTGAAGCCCGTCGGACACCAGTCCACGAACTGGATCGTGCGCTTCGTCTTGATGGTGGCCACGGCCGCGTTCACGTCCTTGGGCACCACGTCGCCGCGGTACATCAGACACGCCGCCATGTACTTGCCGTGGCGAGGGTCGCACTTGGCCATCATGGACGCCGGCTCGAAGGCGCTGTTGGTGATCTCGGCCACCGACAGCTGCTCGTGGTACGCCTTCTCAGCCGAGATCACGGGCGCGTACGAGCTCAGCATGAAGTGGATGCGCGGGTACGGCACCAGGTTCGTCTGGAACTCGGTCACATCGACGTTCAGCGCGCCGTCAAAGCGCAGCGACGCCGTCAGCGACGAGATGACCTGCGCGATCAGGCGGTTCAGGTTCGTGTACGTCGGGCGCTCGATGTCCAGCGAGCGGCGGCAGATGTCGTAGATGGCCTCGTTGTCCAGCATCACGGCCACGTCCGTGTGCTCCAGCAGCGAGTGCGTGGACAGCACCGAGTTGTACGGCTCCACGACGGCCGTCGACACCTGCGGCGACGGGTAGATGGTGAAGCCGAGCTTACTCTTGCGGCCGTAGTCGACCGACAGACGCTCGAGCAGCAGAGCACCCAGACCCGAGCCGGTGCCGCCGCCCACAGCGTTGAAGACCAGGAAGCCCTGCAGACCCGTGCAGTTGTCGGCCAGCTTGCGGATGCGGTCGAGCACGAGGTCGACGATCTCCTTGCCGATGGTGTAGTGGCCACGCGCGTAGTTGTTGGCGGCGTCCTCCTTGCCGGAGATGATCTGCTCCGGGTGGTAGAGCTGGCGGTAGGTGCCGGTGCGCACTTCGTCGCAGACGCTGGGCTCGAGGTCGACGAGCACGGCACGAGGCACGTGCTTGCCGGCGCCGGTCTCGGAGAAGAAGGTGTTGAAGGCGTCGTCTCCGCCGCCGATGGTCTTGTCGCTGGGCATTTGGCCGTCGGGCTGGATGCCGTGCTCGAGGCAATAGAGTTCCCAGCAGGCGTTACCAGCCTGGATGCCGCCCTGGCCGAGGTGGATGGAGATGACTTCACGCATCTTGAGATGGAAGAGGAGAAGAGAGGGAAGAGGGGGTTGGTAGGTAGTTGGTTGCTTGAGGCTTGTGGACAGGAAGAAGATGCAGACGGCTGGGAAGACGAGGAAGCTGGGTGATGAAGCTTACTCGAAGTCCGGTAGCGGGCTGCTTGACTCGACTTGTCTTGGTGCTGGCGAATTCGCGAATGAAGGCGGAGGTGTGAGGTGTGTGGGGCCGCCACGACTCTTTGTCAAGCGTCGCGGTAATTTACCGGAAGATACGCGAACTTACTTTAGATTACAAGCAGAATATATGTATGGGACATCGCCCGTAACGGTCGAGAGCTCATGCGTCGCCGACCTCTCTGCGCCTGTAAGCAGCGCAAGACGAGCTGCCGCACGCAGTGCGATGAGCAGAGGATCGGTACGCAGAGATAGTCTAGCGCCAAAGTTTGCTATCGCACAGCCAGGATGCAGTCGTCGGAGAAATGCCGTTGAGAAGGAGCAACTTTCTCGTTGGCAGCTGCGGGCTAGAGCACACCAGAGCGTTTCACGATGAGGCTTCTCGGTGATAAATTTGAGAGAAGCAAGCTCGTCGCACGCTGCTCTACATATATATACATACATAGAGCTGCGATGGTGCGAGCACCAAGTGGAGGTTGTCCTGCTTTCTCCGTAGGTTGAAGCTGGAGCAGAGTGATGGTCAACTTCAACTTCGCTAAGTTGATGTGCTCCACTTCAGTTGGTTAGTGACCGGTCATAAAACCGGATCAATCCATCCATTAAGTCTGCAACCATGGAGCGCTACGACCGCGGCGACGTCTTGGGCGAAGGTACCTTCGGTATCGTGTACGCCGCCGTGCAGAAGAGCACGGGGCGGCGCGTGGCTATTAAGCAGTTCAAGCGCGGCAAGTTCAAGGACGGCGTGGACTTCACGGCCCTGCGTGAGGTGAAGCTGCAGGCGGAGCTCAAGCACGTGAACGTCGTGGAGCTGCTCGATGTGTTCGTGGCCAACGACACCATGAACGTGGTGTTCGAGCTGCTGCCGAGCAACCTGGATGACGTCATCAAGGACAAGGCTGTGGTGCTCACCGCCGCGGACATCAAAACGTACATGCAGATGCTGCTCAACGGGCTCGCCTACTGCCACGACCACTACGTGCTGCACCGCGATCTCAAGCCGGAGAACTTGCTGATCGGGCCCGACGGCCACGTCAAGATTGGAGATTTCGGTCTCGCCAGGGTCTACGGCAGTCCGAACCGCAACATGACGTCCATGGTCTGCACCATTTGGTACCGGCCGCCGGAGCTGCTCTTCGGAGCAAGAGAGTACAGCGGCTCCGTGGACATGTGGGGCGCTGGCTGCATCTTCGCAGAGCTCATGCTGCGCATGCCGTATCTGACGGGGATGAACGAGCTGGACCAGCTCGGAAAGATCTTCCATGCGCTTGGCACGCCGACGGAGGACGAGTGGCCGGGCGTCAGCTCGCTGGCCAACTTTGTTGAGTTCACGCCGAGCACGGCGCCGCCGCTGGCGTCGATTTTCTCGGCTGCGTCGGAAGACGCTTTGGATCTGTTGGCCAAGATGCTGAAGTATAATCCGGCGGAGCGGATCACTGCTGCGGAAGCCCTGAAGCACCCGTATTTCAGCAATTCGCCAGCTCCCACGCCGGTCGAGAAGCTGCCCTCGACGCCTGCTCCGCCTCAAGCATGAAGAGCTCAACGGAAAAGTAGCAAGTAATGCTGGGCACAGGTGAGTGCTTTCGAAGGTTTGATGCTTCTGCTGCCTAGCTGCATTCATGAGCGAGAAAATAAAGTTACATGTATTGACAACACGCTGAATGCAAATATGTATTAGTGATTTATGTCTACGGCTGCCTACTCTACCGTGAAGCGTACTGCTGAACTTGCGCACGCGGGCCGTTTCCAGTCTCCTTCACTTCGACCTGGTCAGCAACGACACGGCATAGCATGGCTTGCGCGTTCACGTTGCAGAGCGTCACAAGGCGGTCCAAAAACACATCCGAGGCCACCACGAGCGCGTACAAGTTGTCCGGGATTGCAGCGTCGGGAAACACGATGTTCCAGGCAGCAGTGAGCACAGTTAGCGCCCCCGACGGAACTGGAGGTGCCGTGAGTGTGCAGAGGAAGACACCGAGGAAGGTAGTGAGCATGGCAGTGGTTGACTGCGCACCCGCGACACCAGCGACATCTGCCATGAAGTGCACTAGCACGGCCAGGTAGAGGGCCGTTCCAGGCATATGCAGCGACGTCCCCACAGATAACACGAAGTGCATGATGGGGCACGGGACTTCCCGGGTAGTCTCCATACACTGCAGACTCAGCGGCATCGTAGCCATGGACGACGAGCAGCCGAGGCTGTACACATACGCCGGCAGCATTTTGCGCATGAAGCGGAATGGGTTGCGCCGAGTGGACACAACGAAAGCGGCAGGAACAATCACCAGCATGTGCACAAGGACACTCACAGCCAACGCTGCAACCACCAGCATAGTCAGCCGAAGCGGGTGATCAGATACCGAGTCTTCCAACGACTTGGCCAAGGAGCCTGCAAGCAGACTCAGCACCGCGAAGGGCGTGAAGCGTAGGATCCAGTGAACCATGTGCACAAGCGTATCGTTCACCTCGCGGGAGAACTCCAGCAACGGGTTGAGATTCGTTGGTCCGTGGAAGCTGTACGCGATCGTCGCTCCGAGCGGCAGCGCAAAAGCTGCGATACTGAGCAACGTGTTCGAGATGAAGGCAGCCATGATGTTGTCGGGCACGACCTGATCGATGATGCTCAGCACGTTGTCCGACAGCGACGAGTTTGTCCCCGTCAGCGCCTCATTGCGCACGAGCGCACTGTTGACATCGGCCAGAGCGAACTGCGAAGTACCAGCAACCTCTGTCGCCGAGCAGGTAACGGCGCCCTTCTCGTCTGCCGCCAGGTACTTGCCGTTGCCACACTGAATGCCGAAAATGGGGTCCGTCGTGGATATCGACTCCTCCTTCTGGTACGAGGTGAACGCCGAGTGCATGATGACACCAGTCAGCATCCCCTGCAGAATAGCAGCAACGATCGACACGAGCAAGACCATCGTCACGCGAAGACCGACTCGCTTGCCCAGGCCTCTACTCGTGATGTCCGCCGTGGCAACCACGAGGTTGACGAGCACCATGGGCACCACCACACACTGCACTGCTCGCACGAAGAGGTTGCCTGGTGTCATGATCCACTCTGCCACCGTCGGATCAACGTCAAAGCGCTTGAGGAGCACTCCCACGGCGCTGCCGACGACGATCGCCACAATGACGAGCAGCATGCTGCGCTTGGACGCGCGGCCATACGCCGGCGAAGCTGCAACTGCGAAACCCGAAAAGGGCAGGCTGGGGTCGTGGGCAGGTGTGCGGAAGTGTCGGAACGCCGCGTCGGGCGACTCGGACGCGTCGTCCTGAGCGACTGGGGGCGGCAACATCGAGTTGGGTCTGCCTCCAGCCATACCGCCGCTCTGGTCGTTGGCGGCCGACGTAAAGTTCGTACGCAGTGTTGCTGAGTGAGGAGGAGCTGGCCGTCCGTTAGCGTAGCCGCCGCCGTAGAAGAAGGAGGACCCGGTCTCGCTCGAGAAGCCGGAGACCGGGCTCATGAGGCTAGGAGCCGAGATCTCACTGTTAGCGCCGTCCTTGACGATGCTGCGGTCGAACATGGCGAAGTCGGCCTTGTGCTGCGCCATCGTGGCCCGGCAACGTCAGGTGCAGACGTCAAATGCGGTCGAGTCGCTCACTTGCGCGCGTCCAGCACTGCAAGAAATAGCCGCCGACAAGACCGTCATGTAAAAGAGCGGGGTCACCATCTGAGCAACAATAGAGCGGTACAGTGTACCGTACTTTGAAGTTGTACCGTGACGGTACACTGTACCACTGGAGTCGAAATGTTGGTGGAGGAGGCGCAGTGCATCATTGCCGGACCGAGCAGCTATGAGTCGCCCCGAGCACATCTCGCCGCCTGAGGTGCGTGCTGGCGGCCCGACCTGGAGCCAATTGAATCGGCATGTGCGCTAACTCTATGAGGTTATTCTCTGTGGCTGCAGCTTTTCTACGATGAGAAGGAGGCGGCCAAGTACAACTCGAGCTCGCGCATCGTCAAGGTCCAGCAGGAGCTGTCGTACCGCGCCATCGAGCTGCTGAACCTGCCCGAGGGCAAAGAGGCCTTCATTCTGGACGTTGGCTGCGGTAGTGGCCTCAGTGGAGGTGCGTTAGCTACGAATTGCTGGAGATTTAGCCATCTACGTGGAATTGTTAGCTGAGCTTTTGTTTGGTTGAATGCTGCAGTGGCGCTGGAGGAGCACGGTCACGCCTGGGTCGGCGTGGACATCAGCAAGGACATGCTGGACATCGCTTCGGAGCGTGACAGCAGTGGCGACGTCTTCTTGCAGGACATGGGCGGAGGTCTGCCCTTCCGACCGGGAGTTTTCGACGGCTGCATCAGCATTTCCGCCGTGCAGTGGCTGTGCTACTCGGACAAGAAGGAGCACACGGCTCGCAAGCGCCTCACGCGCTTCTTCACGTCGCTGTACACCTGTCTGAAGGCCGGAAGCCGCGCCGTGCTGCAGCTGTACCCGGAGACGCCCGAGCAGATGGAGGAGATCTCTGGCACGGCCATGCGCTGTGGCTTCTCGGGTGGTCTCGTCATTGACTTCCCCAACAGTGCCAAGGCCAAGAAGTTCTACCTGTGTCTGTTCGCCGGATATACTGACCACCAGCAGGTGCCGCAGGGCCTTGGCACGGGAGCCACGGCCGGACAGATCGCCTACGAAGGACGCGCTAGGAACCAGCGTGTAAGTTGCCTGGTGTGCACGCGGTGTTGGCAATGTTGGAAACTTGCTGACATGCGACTGTTATCGTTGATTCCTACAGCAACGTCGTGGCAAGGGTCGCGAAGCTATCAAGGCCAAGTACGTTGCTGATCCTTCTTGTCCGATGAAGGAGAACCGTTCGCTTACCGTTGATCTTTTCTGTTCGTTGATTTTCCAGGGACTGGGTCATGGCCAAAAAGGAGCGCTACCGCAAGCAGGGCAAGAAAGTCAAGGCCGACAGCAAGTTCACGGGCAGAAAGCGTCCGGGCAAGTTTTAAGGCTTTGGTTAATAGCAACGCATGTGCACAAGATTCAGCAGCGCTTCGATCCTCAGGTGCCTCAAGCCCGCGTGCTAGCGGTAGGCATCTGCACACAGTGCTGGGTATATATTACATTCATCGAATCATGGTTTTGGGATGAAAGCGGAATTATTTTGTTTTTGTTTATCGTGTTGTAGTGTTGGCCTGTTCACGCCTAACTTCTGGGTTCGTCTCTAATAGATAGATGTCTTCAACTAGCTTGAAGGTGTGCCGTCAGGTGGGTCTTCCTTGACGATCTCACCCTTCTCGTTGATTCGCTCGGGTGCCTGCGGGTTCACGTTGATCCGTCCGACAACGATGCAATCGGGTTCAATCTTGACCGTCTTGGCGGTGATGTTGCCGAACACTTGGGCCTTGTCGCGCAGCACGAGCTTCTCTACGTTGATGTTGCCCACGATCCGACCGCCTGTGACGTACACTTCCTTCATGTTGTCGACGTTTCCAAGCAGAGCTCCACGTGTGCCGATGACGAGAGAGCCCTTCGAGTTGAGCTTGCCCTCGAATTCTCCTTCGATTCGCAGCAGCCGCTCGAAGCTCAGCTCTCCCTTCATCTTGACGGCGGCACCGATGGTGGTTTCCGGTTCGGCATCGATGATGGGGACTTTAACCTGGCGGGGCACGGTGTAATTCGGCGTCAACGGAGGAGACCCGCCATTTTGTCGGTTCATGTGGTGACGGCCTCGTCTAATAGGCGACATGTTGTAGTCTTGGTCCGAGTACGTGTCGTCAGGATAGTCCGGCGGTGCCGTCGGCACGTTGGAGCGTTTGGGCTTGGGCGGCGGGTTGCGCGGCACGGGCGCGTCCTCCATGTCAGGAGCGTACGACGACCGGCTGAAGGTGGTTCGGGACGGAATGCGCGGCAGCGAAATCCTCGCTCACCTGTTCGAAGCGTGCGGGAGCGAACAGCAACGATCTCTCCTGCTTGGTGGGTCAGTCAACTGCAGTCTCGGACGCGTAAGACTTGGCTGGGTTCGTAGGGGAAGGAGCAGTGGATAGCGGTCGAAGTACTCACGACTACACTAGGGTGAACACCGAACGCAGCTCCAAAAGCGACGATCAGAACGGATTGATAGCAGCACAGAGCTCGAGAAATTGTCGTTTCCCCGCTATTTCAGAACCCTTTGAAGGAGATGCATGCACAGACTTAGAATAGAGGACGATCAGATCGGAAGTATTGATAGCCTCCACCTTTGGTTGAAGACTGCAGTTGATCATAGACTTTGAAGAACATTTTCTTCTCTTGGGATGCTAAACGAAGTGCACATGGAGGATAGAAACTCAAATACATACTAGTATTCATTTGATGCGAATTGTTGCTTGATCGTACCTGTTGTGCTGCAGTAGCTCGATAATAGGGTGGAGCAGACACTATCTTCATGCTGGAAGAACAGTGCAGGCCCCCACGCGAGCGAGCTACGAAGCCTTCCTAACCGCGACTTAACTTAGCTGTAACAAGTGCTACACACATTCGAGGCCGAGCGGCCCAGGTAGCGCTGGAGCAGAGCCTGGCGCTTCTCAGCGGCAACTCCACTGCTCTTCAGGGGCACGCGGTAGGCCGCTTGGCCACGCACGGGAGCGATCTTGAACTCACCCAGCAGCTCCGGACACTGCTTCAGTCCCTCGCCGATCAGCTGGCACTCGTTCAGCAGGTCGAACGCCGTTGAGTGCGGCACCACCGAGTCGTGGCGGTAGTCGGGGTGGGCGCGCACGAATCGACGCATCCAGGTGGCCGCCGTGGGCAGCTCGCCCGTCGCACGCTTCGCAATGAGGCACATGTACTTCTCCACGAGCGTGCGCGTGGCTTCGTCGCACTCAATGTAGTCCAAGTAGGCGTACACCAGCGGGATGAGGCCAGGGAAGTACGAGCCCTTGCCCAGCATGATCTCCGCGATTGTCATGAGTTCGCTGGCATCGGGGTCCTCATGCAGGTGGCAGCCACCCGTCGAGGAGCAGTCCTCCTTCTCAGGAGGGGCCATGTGGCATCGGAAGTGGAACTTCTCGTCCAGCACCGCATTGACGCGGTGGGCAGCCTCCATGTTGTCGTTCACCTTGGACAGCGGGGTGTACAGGTTCAGGTCGAACGTGAGGATCACGCGCGACACCAGAGCGATGAACACCGTGAACGCAGCATTCTCGAAGTCCGTTAGCTGGATCTCCATGGAGCGGAACTCCGTACGCCAGCCGATGTGGGGGCCCTCGGTGCTCGACGGGGCCGGCGGAGGCGGTTTCCAGCGCACGGTCTGCCAGTTCGTGGACTGGATGTTCTCAAAGTGGTCCGTCTCGCGTTCGTTGTCGAGATGCAGGCGCTGCTGGTAGATGACAAGAGGGTCGCGGATGAACAGGTGCGAGATGTGGAGCGCGAGGAGGTGGTCCACGCCAGCGTCGATCAGCGTCTTGTACGAGTCTTCATCGTAGGGAACGTCGACGTCGTTGTACTTGTCCGTGAGCGTGTGCGGGTCCTCTCCCTGCTTGTGGTTGCAGATGAACGTCGAAATGCCTTCGTATCGTGACTTGGGGAGACGCTTGACGCCGTTGCCGGCCATCTTGGCGTACTTGGCCTTGGTCTCTTCATCCGTCGGGGGAGGGGCCTCACCGAGCTCCTGGGGCGTACGGTCATCCACGGCGGCGGAAATAGTAGCCCAGCGAACATCCGTGTCAGCCAGTCGACCCTTCAAGATGGGCGTGGCAGCCGTCAGCGCCAACAAGATGGGCGAGAGGACACCCAGGTGGTCGTACAAGTGTCTCGATTCACCCACGTTCTTGGCCTGGAAGGTCACCTGCAGGCAGCACATGCCCATTCCAAAGGCCATGGCGTCCATGTGGATGAAGCCCGGGTACGGCTCGGCCTTGTGGTCGTTGTCTACCGTCGAGAGCTTGCGCGTGCGCTCGTGGTCTAGGGTTTTCCGCAACGTCGTCGGCGGCGGAGGGGACTTGGACATGGCGTCCGCGTTGTCTTCCGAGTTGGACGTGGAGCTGGGCGACGTAGGCGCCGAGCCATACGGACTCGACGGGGAGGACGACACGTCCCTCTTGGACTCGTAGTTGGGGCGCGACTTCTCAGCGTTCCATGAGGCCTGCTCCTCCTCCTGCCTCGCCTCCGTATACACGTCCTGGAAAATCGGCACGCGGATGTCCACCTTGCGCGTGCGGCGCTGGCGGATGTTGCGCGTGAGGGTAGCGAAACGCGGGTGCGGGTTGATCACGGCGTCGCTAATGTAATCCGACATGGCTACGGGGCCGTGCGGCTGGCTGGGCGGCACCGTGAAGTCGCCCACGCCCATCATGGGGAAGGCAGTGACAGACGGCGCGATCTCGTCCTCGTGCAACAGCGCCAGCAGACGCGCGCGCCGCAGCCGCATGTTGCCCTCAACCTTGCGCAGGTCGCTGGTGAAGCCTCCGTACGGCGCGCTGGGCGTGCCCTCGATCATCCAGGCGCCGTACTCGGGCACCCAGTTGCAGCCGTCCACGCAGGGCTGCGGGCCAGCGGCGGCGGCGCCCGTGGGGCTCGCCGGGTGCTCCTTGGACTGCTTCTCCTTGGCCTGCAGCTGGTGCAGGATCTCGGCGCCGCGCAGCGCCAGGCGCGCGCGCTTGCTGTCCTTGTCCATCTGGAAGACGCCGTACTCGAGCTCGTCGCCCCACTTGAGCTCGTCGCCCTCGATGTCCTTGACGCGCCGGTACGTGTGCAGGAACTGGTCGATGCCCTGCGTGCGCACGTGCTGCAGCCACTCCAGGGCGTCGGGCCAGTCCAGCGGACTGCCTTCTACGAGCAGACCCATGGCGCTTGAGCTTGGCTTGGGGATCTCTTGCTTGCGCGCGGGCTGGGGAATTGTGTTGCGCCATATAAGCTTCTCCGTTGTATACCATAGTGAAGATAAGTTAAGAGCCAAAGGATCTGTTATCTAGATACTGATTGGATAATACAAAGGGCGACTTAGGGCCATTCATAGGAAAGAAGCCAGCGCTTGCTGGCAGCAATATGATAAGCCGAGGGATGTGAAGGAAGCAGGCTTTCATTGCCATCACTTCCGAAACTGACGGCAACAAACAACCTACCTACATTGCGTGTACGCAACATTTCAAGTACGATGACGGCTACCGACACGAAGATTGGCGGCGGCCTGGAGAAGTTCAACGGCAAGTCGTACACCATGTGGAAGGACAAACTCCTGACACACGTCAACTCGTTGGGCCATGAGTACCAGACGAAGCTGCTTGAGAAGAGGCAGCCTGAAGCGAAGGTGCTCATGGCCGACTTCCTGCGGAGCAATCCGGAGAAGCCAGCAGCGCCGACCACCGAAACCTCCGAGCAAAAGGCGCTCGAGATGAGGTGGGACGTGGCGCACTGGAAGAGAGGAAGGGGTGACCTGCAGAACCTGCTCAATCAGGTTCTGCCGAATTTCTTTCTGTCGACGCTGCCGGACGTGGTGTCCTCCATGGACCCATGTGAGGTGATCCGGCTCCTCGAAAAAGATTTCGGCCAAGGTGACGCGGCTGGTCTGATTGAGTTGACAAGGTCTCTGACTAAGTTGACACGCAGCCCCTGGCGCGACTTAAGAACCCTGTTCGCGCAACTTAAGAAGGCAAGGAATGAGATCAACAGGAAGACTCGGAAGCTATTTAACCAAGACATGGTGTCCGAGTCCTGGCTTTGCGTCGAAGTCCTGTCGCAACTGCCAAGTGAGTACTGGGCGTCCTCCATCTCGATGACCAAGGAGGACTTCACGGTGGACAAGGTGGAAGGGGCGTTGCGCCGCATCTTCGGCGACAAGTCAAAGAAGGACGTGGGCCTTATGGACAAGACTCAGGTGACCCACATCAACAACGTCCGAGCCAAGGTGGTTGGACAGAAAAGGAAGCCCGCCAGTACCGAGGGCGACAGAAGTTGCTTCTATTGCTTCGAAGCGGGACACTTCAAGTCGGACTGCCCCACGAAAGCGGCCGACCGGGACCCGAACCGCCAAGGGGGACCTCTTTTCCGGACGGACATAAAGACGGCCCCGGGCGCTAAGAAGGCGAAGAAGGCAGCGATCAACACTCTCAAGGCAGTGGTGGCTGAAGGACAAAAGAAGCTCGGCAAGGACGCCAAGACGACGCTTGAAAAGAGCCAGGAGGACCAATTGATGGACGACATCAACAGCCTGGACCCCGAAAGGCAGGACGAAGGCAAGTCGGCTGAGACGCCGCCACCGAAGGACATGGACGAATTCGAGGCCATGGTACGTAAATTTCATTCGCCATATTTAAGTTATTTGCGGAACCTAAAATTGACGGATGATATGTGGGTCGTTGACACTGGTGCAGGCCGAGGAATAACTTCCGACCGAAGCTGGTTCACGGGAAGTCTGCAGCCCGACCAAAGTCACGTCTTCACTTACGGTAATGGCACCGTTTCACATAGTGCACTTAAGGGATCAATAAAGCTGAATGTTTTGAATCCTGAAGGATATTTGAGTGCGTTAAAGTTAACGGAAATTTCATATGACCGGAAATGTGACAGTAATTTACTAAGCGCATACTATTTGGCTAAGCAAGGTTACCGGCACATCCAGTCAAAATCTGGAGATTTCCTCTTTTTCGTAGGAAAGAACTTTAAGCTACTGTTTGCAGCAGTGACTATAGGTGAAGTGTATTACTTACCGAATGTTAAACCCGTGCGGACGAGCGTCTTTAGTGTCCAAAGCCACAAATATGGCAATATCCTTAAAGAATGGCACTTGAGACTCGGACATGTTGGGAAAGAGCGATTAATTCGAACGCTAAGTAATGAGAAAATTGCAGGGCTGCCAAAAATAGCTTACGCTGAACTGAAGAAGGTTCATTTCTTTTGTAAGACATGCGCCCAAATGAAAGACAGAAGAATGTCCTATAGGAACATGGTGGGAGCCAAGGCCACTGAGCCACTCCATACACTCCATATGGACTCAACTGGAAAACTACGGGTGAATGGCTTATATGGCTCTTTTGGCTATCACTATGCCTTGTCCGTTGTGGATGATGCCACCGCTTATAAATGGTACTTCGTGGTAAAATCCTTAAAGGAAGTTCCCGGTAAAATTCGGGACTTGTTGAAGAATTTGTCAGTACAATTTCCTTTTAAAGTTAAGCGAATTAGAACAGACGGAGGACCTGAATTTCTCAATACAGAGGTATCGAAACTTTGTCTAAAACTTGGGTTAGACTTTCAAAGTTCAAATGTAGAGTCCCAAGAAGAAAATGGAAGTGCAGAGCGAGCACATCAGACGATGATGGCTGGAGTTCGCTGTGCGCTAAGAGGGGCCAATATGCCGGCTAAATGGTGGCCAGAAGCACTAAACTATATTGTAGACATCACAAACCGCCTACCAATGGCCAGGCTGGGGATGAAGACCCCATATGAGTTACTGCACCGTAAGAAGCCGCATGGCTTAGCACTCAGAATTTGGGGTACAACATGCTTTGCACATGTTCCAAAATCTAAACGTACAGATCCAAAACTCGGTGATCGAGCCATCGAGTGTAAGTTTCTGGGTCTGACACCCAAATATAAAGGGTATCGGCTGCTAGACGTCAAGGCTAATAAGTATCTAATCTGTCGCGACGTAAAATTTAGCTCAATAAGTACAGAGGCGATGATACAAAGATCCTTCCCTACTGAAGACAGTAGTGTTGATCAGGAAGAAGAAAAGGTCATACAGAATTTAGGAAAGCGTTCTAGAATGGACAGTGAAGTTGAAGCGACCACTGAAGTTGCAGCGACCACCGAAGTTGAAGCAGCAGCTTCTGCGTCTGTGATGCGACCACCGACAACCCGAATAGTGGGAGTAGAAAATGGGGTCGGTGGTGATAAACGGAGGTCTAAACGGAAGAGAAAGCGTAATGTCAGGCTGACAGATTACGTTACACAGCTAAATAATGTTACCACTGGTAAGAAACGCATTCCCATTCCTCGATCTATTAAGGAGGCGAGGGCTAGTGAATATGCTAAGCAGTGGGAGTGTGCAATAAAGGCAGAATTTGAGGCCCTACTAAAGAACGGCACATGGAAGTTAGTGCCTTTGTCGGAAGGGCGACGAGCACTCGGTTGTCACTGGGTGTTCGACGTCAAGTACCATTCAGATGGTACAGTTGACAGATTTAAGGCACGGCTGGTAGTCCAAGGGAACACCCAGCTCTACGGCATTGACTACCAGGAAGTCTTTGCCCCTGTAGCTCGATATGAGTCCCTGCGGCTTTTGCTCGCATTATCTACAGTCCTAGATCTGCACCTACACCAAATGGATGTTTCGACTGCCTTCCTAAATGGCATACTAAGTGAGAGTATCTACATGAGACAGCCAATGGGATTCCATGATGGATCTAGGCTTGTCTGTAAGCTTCAGAAAAGTCTGTACGGCCTAAAACAGGCCCCCCGAATCTGGTACGAAGTAATTAATGCCTTTCTAAAAGATTTAGGCTTTTCAAGATGCAAGAAAGAACATTGCTTGTATCTGAAAAGGTGGGAGGTTGAAGGAGTCACACACACGCTGATTGTGTGCGTGTATGTGGACGATCTTACGATCGCTGGCTCACACTTGAGCTCGATCAACGATCTTAAAGCAAAATTGTCAGCAAAGTTCACTATGAAAGACTTAGGCGAATTGCATTATTTGCTGAAAATGGAAATTCAAAGAGATTTAGACGGAAAAACACTGCGTCTATCACAACAAAAGTATATTCAGGATCTTTTGGAGAAGTTTCAGATGAGGGACTGTACTACAGAGCCTACACCACAAGCTAAGAGCGTGGTTCTTACAAAGGAGACCAATCTATCGCCCGATCAGATCGCGGCTCAGCCGTTTGATTACCGAGGATTGGTTGGTTCCTTAATGTACTTAGTAAGAGGCACTAGACCTGATATAGCAAACGCTGTAAGAGAGTTGAGCAAGTACTTATCTTGCTATAATAAGACTCATTGGAGAGCGGCTCAGCGAGTACTAAAGTACTTGAAAGGAACGTCGAAGTATGGCTTAGAGTACAATGGAAATAGTACTATTAAGGTAGAGCTATACACAGACGCGAGCTTCGCGAATGCAAATGAACAAAGGAAATCAATTACAGGATATGTATCAATACTCGCTGGTGCATGTATTACTTGGAAGAGTGTTAAGCAAGACTGTATTAGTCTCAACCCAGCGGAATCGGAATTAGTAGCCGCAAGTGAAGGGGTAAGAGAGGCAATGTGGTTACGACTACTACTGAATGAGTTGGGTTACGGCCAAGCGCTACCGACACAGTGTTGGTGCGATAACACAGCCGCAATTAGTATCATAAAGGACCCATGCAGTCATTCGTCAACAAAACACATTGACATCAGGCATCTGTACGCCCGCGATAAGCATGAAGAGAAAAGTATTAGTATTACTTACTGTAATACCAACGATATGATAGCAGATGCACTCACAAAGCCACTGACTCAAGGTCAATTTGAAAAACTTCGCAAGATGATGGGTGTAAAGAATTTTGAGGCGTAAACTTTCGATAAACTACGCTGCGAGAAATAAAATTACTTTTCACCACAAATAATTGTTTTCAGACACAAATAAGAATGAACTTTGTGCCAAAGGCAATTTATGATAAGCCACAAATAAAGAACCACTTTTCAGGAAGTTTTTCAACATAAGAACAGTAAAAGTACAAAGAGATGATTAAAGTTAACAACAATGGCAAAGATTTACTGCAAAGTTAAGATTAAAGGTCAGTTTAAGGGCTAAAACCTCACTTTTAGGTGCAACCTAACCCTAATTGTGGGCTTCTTGCCGGTCTGGGCTGCAAGCCCCGCACTCTTGAGTACATTTGACTCAACTTTAAGTTAATTTTGACATTCCGACTCTCTCATCTGTCGCCGGTCGAAAAGTACAATGATCATAGACTGGATGACCGCGAGTAGCTCAAAAGAATGAGACTTTCCGTCCACAGGGTCCCCAGTTGGGCTGTTGGCTGCATGTTAACCCGCAGGGCTCTGTGGCCTAGGTCACACAACTGTAGCCAGGAGAATGTGAACGGCTTACGGCACCCCCCCTTTCGGAGTTTTCGTCGGACCAGCACTTGTGCACCACGGAGACAGAAGAGAGAGTGAGAAGCAAAAGCAAAAGGCGGAGGGGGCTTTATGGGAAAGGTGCTCTCTCCAATATATAAGATAAAGTATGAAACTTAATTTGGGCAGATCTGATTTATATTGGGTATCTGCACTGCTTATGATAAAAATATCTTGGGCAACCTGATAATTTAATTTTGGGTATGCGACACGAAATAATCTGAGAACGGCGTTGAAGTCGAATGGTCGAGAGCGATCTTTCGAGAGGCGCGCTGGCATCTTTAGTGGGAGTGTTGCGCCATATAAGCTTCTCCGTTGTATACCATAGTGAAGATAAGTTAAGAGCCAAAGGATCTGTTATCTAGATACTGATTGGATAATACAGGAGCTCGGTTGTTGGTGCGATTCAAGAGGCGGCTACAGCGATCGAAGCTGCAACAACGGATGCCTTGTTGTCATCGGAGGATGAAGTGTACGACATGATGGACAAGTGTCGCGAGTGCGCGTCAAACGCTAGGCGCACACTACATGAAGTGATTGCAGCAGATCTTCTCTGAAATCTACTCGACGCGGGACAAGCATCCTGGTAAAATGCAACAGTTTTCAGCGTTAGGATGGCTCGAAGTGGAGGACGCCATCTTGTCTGTGTCTGCCAACACGCCGGGACCTGGTAGCGAGGAAGCCGAAGCTGGCGATAGGGCTATCCACTCGACCAAGAAAAGCAGAGCAAAACGCCGTCGAGGTCGGACTAAATCTAGCAGTTAGATTCCATTAAGAGAACTAGGCACCCCGTTCAATCTAACAAGTAATAAACAGAACCTCCGGTGTGTTGACGTCGAGTTGAGGGCGCTCTAAAGGATGGCCAAGACGATTCACGCACCCGTGGTGCTCATTTGTGCTAGGCGAGTTTGGAGTAAATCTAGCAGCTAGAAGCCTTTCACTAAAATAGGCACCCCATTTGATCTAACAGATAATAATGAAAACCTCCAGCGTAGCGACATCGAGACGATGATGCTGTAGTGAATGGCCAAGACGGTTCACACACCCGTGGTGCTCATTTGCGCAAGGCGAGTTTCCTGCCACTGTCAGCGACTCACTAAGCAGGGGTAGCTTCTCCCCTCTCTGGCGGTTGGCATGCGGAAGGACTAGGCAACCTGCTCTCCTTCACCCCTTCAGTTTATCCCCTAGGCGCTTAAGTTCCCTCCGTAGTCATTTGATTCTATTCTCAGGTTGTCAATTCAACACCAAGGCAGTTGGTTTAGCTCTAAGGTATTTTAGTTCAGATCTAAGGCTCTCTCTTTGCAAACAATGAGACCAAAGATAAGGCAGATTGGTGCGATGTCTGAAACCCCCTATTGCATGTGTTAATCCGTGATTTCGGGTGATTATGGCGTTTTCTCAGTCTTACAGCCGTGACGCCCGTACTGCTATCGCGCAGATCCGGATAGTTGTTGTCTTCTAGAGCGAAAGTTTATTAATGAGAGAAACTTAGGACCTCGGAAGCCGGTCAGCTCTAGCTACATGCATCTACGCAGCACTAGCTCTCCCCTGGTGCACGAAGCCACAGCCATTCGCCTCTGTGTGCCCCATAATCGTGTTGCCTGCATCATCAACCCCGTAATCCAGCGTCTTCATAATCCGAGCCGGTCGAGCTGATGACACCTTCAGCTGCAACAACTGCTTGACCATTGTCGTCGCGGATCTCGGCTGCATAGCAAAGATTGAAGGCTCTGGTGTCGACAAGTGAGCCATGAAATGCCGAAGCCCATGTCGAACCGCAACGCTTGAAAATGTTCATCGCCCTGTATATCGACGAGCCTGTTGAGAGTCGTTGGTCAGGGCTCGACGACTCTCGCAAGAACATTGGAACATCGTTATTATACCATATAGTTGAAATGTGTGAGCCAAAAGCGTGTAAATGGCCGGGCGGCATGTACTCTGTCTGGCCGAGAAGGGCTTCTTCACCTCGAGCGCGAAAGACACGATGCCGCTACAACTAGAATACAAACGCCAGCTTTTTTAGCGGTCTGTAACGCAGAGTGCTGTTTCCAGGTAATTTTCCTAGTTGCACGGTTGCTCCTGAATTAATGCTCGTGCACAGATGAGAGCAGAAAATTATTTGCTGTGATACGTTTTCTCGACGTGGGTACGTGTATCTAGCTACCAGCACTTCAACGCTTGTAATATGCATAGCGAGTGCGAGTTGGCGAGGTAAGGCAAATTAGGACCCCTTCGAACGTGAGCCCTCGTCACAAGGCTAAATGTAAATTACCACATGGAGGTGTGACGAACAAGTCCGGAGCGTGTTGTTCGCCTGTGTGCTTCACCATCACTGCAGTTCCTCGGCAGACTGCTCTAGCTTTCTTGTCGACACCAGAGCCTTCAATCTTTGCTATGCAGCCGAGATCCGCGACGACAATGGTCAAGCAGTTGTTGCAGCTGAAGGTGTCATCAGCTCGACCGGCTCGGATTATGAAGACGCTGGATTACGGGGTTGATGATGCAGGCAACACGATTATGGGGCACACAGAGGCGAATGGCTGTGGCTTCGTGCACCAGGGGAGAGCTAGTGCTGCGTAGATGCATGTAGCTAGAGCTGACCGGCTTCCGAGGTCCTAAGTTTCTCTCATTAATAAACTTTCGCTCTAGAAGACAACAACTATCCGGATCTGCGCGATAGCAGTACGGGCGTCACGGCTGTAAGACTGAGAAAACGCCATAATCACCCGAAATCACGGATTAACACATGCAATAGGGGGTTTCAGACATCGCACCAATCTGCCTTATCTTTGGTCTCATTGTTTGCAAAGAGAGAGCCTTAGATCTGAACTAAAATACCTTAGAGCTAAACCAACTGCCTTGGTGTTGAATTGACAACCTGAGAATAGAATCAAATGACTACGGAGGGAACTTAAGCGCCTAGGGGATAAACTGAAGGGGTGAAGGAGAGCAGGTTGCCTAGTCCTTCCGCATGCCAACCGCCAGAGAGGGGAGAAGCTACCCCTGCTTAGTGAGTCGCTGACAGTGACAGATAACTTGCCTTGCACAAATGAGCACCACGGGTGTGCGAACCGTCTTGGCCTTTCGTTACAGCATCATTGTCTCGATGTCACTATGCCGGAGGTTTTCATTATTTTCTGTTAGATCAAATGGGGTGCCTATTTTAGTGAAAATGCTCTAGCTGCTTGAATTACTCCAAACTCGCCTAGCACAAATGAGCACCACGGGTGTGTGAACCATCTTGGCCATCCTTTAGAGAGTCCTCAACTCGACATCAACACGCCAAGGGCTTTGTTTATTATGTGCTAGATCGAATGGGGTGCCTATTTTTTTTAAAGAATAACTAACTGCTAGAGTTACTCTGGACTCGACGCCGTTTGGCTTTGCCTTTTCGTTTGGATCTGGCCGGGCGGATAGAGCTATCACCAGCTTCGGCTTCCTCGCTACCAGCACGCAGCGTGTTTGCAGATACGTACGATATAGCGTCCTCCACGTCTAGCCACTCTAACGCGGAATACGTTTGCATTTTAGCTGGATGTTGGTCCCGCGTCAAGTAAAGTCAGAGAAGCTTTTGTCTTTGCGACCGGCTGCACCACTTCGTGCAGTTTGCGCCGAGCTCTTGACTCATCGTCGCGACACTTGGCCATCATGTCGGACACTTCATCCTCCGATGACAACAAGGCAACGGTTGTTGCGACTTCGATAGCTGTAGCTGCCTCTCGAATTGCACCAACAACAGAGTTTCGGCTGTCTCCTGGTACCCGCCAACCTACATCGCTTATTAGGCAGCTCAGTATCGTTGAGACCGATCTTAACGCTTGCTTGGATTTGTTCGACGACCTGCATGCTTGCGAGAGGCGCAGTAGGTCACCCGTACGAATAGTAGCAACGTAGTTCGTAGTCGGTTCCTTGAGCCGACCAATTCTGCCCAGCAGAGCTCCATCCGCCACGTCGATGTTGGTGCGGTTTGTTGGCGAGCAGTGTACCTCATGAGGCGACGTCACTGGGACCAATGTAGGGACTCGATCCTTGCGCTCGTCGTACCGGTAGATTCCTTTAGGGGCTTCAGCCAGCAGAGATGTGTTGTCTTCGTGGGCTGCGAAGTATGTGCTCCTGTCTTCTGGTAGCAAGGCATCCTGTAAGCTGCGGTGGTACCGACCTGATCTCTCTTTAAGCCAATATGACGCTTTCTGGAGGTCATTCGCCGCATTCTCAGCGATTGTCGCACCCAACGTGATCCATTCTGCCCGTACGAAGGAACAGAACGCAGCATGAGCCCTCATACAACAGTCTTCGCTAAATTGACGCTATACAGCTATGTTGACAGCGATGGTCTCGCCAAGCAACAGTGTAGTGCCAACTATTAATTTATACAACGTAGTCCCAATGCTAAAAAGCAGCGTCCTCAGACCGCTTCTACAGCAGTAGGTATCCTTGGCAGGTCGCGCAATACCGGCGACTTCTCTGCATGATCAGCTTCGAGCTACGAAAGCCTGGCCGAGTTGTATCTTGGCCGCCCCACCGAGTTATGGTAACTCGGCCGCCTTACCGAGTTATGGTAACTCGGCTGCCTTACCGAGTTATGGTAACACGGTCACCGTGTTACTTATATTCACCGTGACACGGTGAATATAAGCAGCTGTGAAAAGCATTACTTCCACCGTTTCTCTGGACCTACCTAAGTACATGCATCTGGGTCTGCCAGATGGCACCTATCCCTTCGTTTGCTTGATAAGGTTGTCAGTTCATTTCTAAGAAAACGTTGTTCACGATTAAGGTTTTCTCGTATCGCAGGACTCCAATCACGTGCGTCAGCACTGTACGGAACAAAGTGCGCGTCCATACAAAACCATCTATCACACGTTATCGCGTACAACGTCCATGGGCCTGTTCCGCCCAATCGGCAGCCGAAGTGTTGTCATGGTGAAAGGCTTTGGGCTCCAGCCAAGCCCAGCCACATTCCAATTTGTTGCGTACACGCAATGTAGGTAGGTTGTTTGTTGCCGTCAGTTTCGGAAGTGATGGCAATGAAAGCCTGCTTCCTTCACATCCCTCGGCTTATCATATTGCTGCCAGCAAGCGCTGGCTTCTTTCCTATGAATGGCCCTAAGTCGCCCTTGGCATCTGCCACCCTTCGTCGTTTATTAGGCAGCCCATGATCATTGAGACCGACCTTAACGCTCGCTTGACCTCGTCCGACGCCTTACATGCTTGGGCGATGCGAAACAGCTCGCTCGTACGAAGTGCAGCGGCGTAACTAGTACTAGCTTCCTTGTACCGAGCGATCTTGCTCAGTAGAGCTCTATCTACCGCGGCGATCTGGGTGTGGTCTTTTGGAGAGTAGTAGCTGGATACCAGTTGAGGCGTCGTCACAGGGACAGTTGCTGGGACCCGGTCCTTCCCCTCGTCGTAGATTCCTTTGTGGGACTCGTCCAGAGGAAATGTTGGGTCGTCATGCGCGTCAAAGTATACGTCTCTTTCTCCTGGCGATAAGGCATTCCACCTGCGGCGATAGTACCGACCTGCTTTATCTTTAAGCCAATCTGATGCCTTCTGAGGGTCGTTCGTCGCGCTCGCAGCGATTGCCTTCATACCCACCGTGGATCCCTGTGCATTAACGAAGGCCCAGAATGCAGCATGAGCTCTCATGGAGCAGCCAGTGTTCGCAGTACCCACGACACTAAAGAGTTATGCCGCGGTTACTAGCAACGGCGCAGGCTTAGCGATCACTATTTTTACGTGAATACGCCGCCACGCTAAAAACGGCCGTCGCCAAATAAGTGCCCCGCGTTTGGCTGGGCAGAACCTTGCGCTTGCCTTTAAATGTATGGTCAGGCTTGGAAGCCTGGCAGCACGGCCGCATTATGAAGCTGTGGTCTGACCGTGTTACCGTAACTCGGTCGCCTTACCGAGTTATGATAACTCGGTCGCTTTACCGAGTTATGATAACACGGTAAGAAACAAACAGCAGATGCGGAAACACATTACTTCGCCCCCAACCACGCCATATTGAACCCACCCCCCTCAGTTCATTTGTCCAGCCCTCAGTTCAGAGCTCAGTTTTCTGGTTCAGAAATAAGGTTTTCTCGTTTGCAAACGATGAGGCTAAAAATAACCTGCGTTGGGCTCATCTTATCCTGCTCATCGTTCGAGGATCTCATCGTTGGTGAGATACTATCACACAGCAAAATTATAAGTAATTCTGTATGAAGGGTTTAAACGACCTGGTCAGAGTGTTGGTCTTACCGTCGTTGCCTTCAACAAGCGCTTGCGTGGGCCTGGACACGTGCTCATTGCTCTCCGAGATCACAGGTAAGCTCACCGCCTCTCCGTTCAAGTAGAACTCGTCTGTCTCCTAACGCGAACGCCTCTGTGTGATCCTTTGCCTATGTTCAGCGCAACAACGCCAAGTGCTCCTGCACTCACCTGTAACGCGTGAAGCGCCCAGTCCAGCTTTCAGAGTGGGTAAGTTCGCCCACTTTCCTCGTAAGACAGGCTTGTTAGCTCAATTGCTGCGCTATCTGTACTGGTGCGGATGGTAATTTATCAATGTCGGGCAGGTAAAATGCCCCCTAAGCGCTAGTCCAAGCAACCAAAGAAACCAACTCAAACGCGGAAGAAAGCCCGTGCTTCCCTCCAACCCGTCCAGCTAGCGGAAGACGCCTCAGCCGTTGGATACCACACCACAACGTACCAGATTGACGCAATGGTGCGTTGGCTGGAGAATCTCAAAACTATAACGTGATCGCTGGGAACTCAACGCAGGGCAAGCCAATGGCACATGGTGCTGGGATGACCAGGATTGCCGGGTTTCAAAAGATGGCGGAGTTTGTGCACGCGGCTACAATCGAGCACATGCAGCAAAATTGCTTTCTCGACGCCAAACAGGCCGTTGAGTGGGAGGCAAAGCGGTGTCAGAGCCGCTGGAGCTCTATTTTCAAGCGCTATCGCACGGCACGTTCAAATCTCGATAACCAAACTGGATTTGGGCTGACAGACGAGATGGTGGCAAGCGGGATGACGGTGGAGGACCTTGCAGAGGAAACGTGTCCATGCTTCCACCGCATCGACAAGTTGTTTGGTGGAAATGTGAATGTAACGCCGCCATCAGCTATAAGTGAGCCGTCGTATAACGACGCGGGTTGGTTTCCTGTGAATGATGAATTACCAAGCGGTGGGGACAGCGGAGGGCAAGGAGAAGACGCGCCAGCTAGCCAAGAAATCTACATTGGTGTAGAGGCTGGTAACAAGGAGAACGTGGATCCAAACTCAGAAGCCAGCCCTGCGTCCAGTGCCGAAGCTTCGACAAATGTTGCGGAGCCTGCAAGTGCTGAGAACGCCGTCGCTCGCGCTGCGACTGCCACACGCGGTAAAGAAGAGCGTTGCTAAGAAACAACACAAGAGTGCAGCTAAAACGAAGGCGACCACGGCGGCCGATGCGAAAGGAGTTGACAAAGCTACGAATCAAATACGCAAGGACTTTGGCAGCGTCTACACGGCAGCGTCTAAGGCACGTCAGGAGTTCAACGAGCAGAAATTTACGGTGCAGATGGAGTGGAAGGAGAAGCTTTTCCTGGAAGAGCGGCGTGAAAAGCAACTGGAAAGACAAGCTCGCGAGAAGGAGTTGGAGAAGAAAGCGGAGATCCAACTAATTCAAGCTCGGCAGAACATGGCGCTCGAGCTACTTAAATCCGGCAAACCATTGAGTGAAGTGCAAGCGATAGTGAAAGCGTTCTTCCCAGACCCAACCCCAGTTGCTGCGGGTAATACCGAAGAGATGCAGCAAGAGTAGTCGGATAGTATCGCGCGGATACTTTTATTTTGCTTACGTTAAGCTTGCTTGCAGATCTAGACGCTAGATGCAACACTAGCTCTCAATCGTATCCCAATACCTGGTTTTTAATCGTCTCTCGGCGTTGCTCAGCATTCTGCGTCGTAATGGATGCTTCGATGCAGCAGGAATCGTCTTCGTCATCGCTTTCACCTTCCGCTGCACTAAAATCTTCACGGTCTTCATCAGTCCAGGGATCCGTCATTTCCAGCGTAATGTTGTGGAGGAGGACACACAGCAAAATGTGGTTGTTGACTTTTTCAAAGTCTTTCTTCTCCTTGATCTGCGTGCGAACTCCATACAGCGATGACCATCGATTTTTCAGTGTCCCAATGTAGTTTTCATTCACAACTCGCGCGCTGGAAATAATGGTGTTGAACGAAGCATTATCAACACGAACGGCTCGAGGCATCTTGTATGGCGTGATAAGACGCTCCGACAGAGCGTATTCACTGTCGCCAATCAAGTATTCGCCACTAGAGAAGTACCTCTCAGGATGCTTGCCGACTTCAGAGTGTGAGAAGACCAAAGTATCGCCACATGACCCCGGCCACCCTGTAAAAACATGTAGAATTCGTTGGTCTTCGTCACAGAAAACTTGAACGTTGAGTCCATACCGCTTCTTTCGCGTGAAAAAGAGATGGCTATCAGTGTGTGGTTTTTGGGAAAAATTCACGTAGGTCCCGTCCACAAAACCAACACAACCGCTAAGACCAAAGCGCTCGCGGTGAAAAGCAGATGAAGTCACTCGCTTCGTTTCGGATGGCCACGCAACAAAGCGTGAATAGTATCGGAGTCACGATTTGCGAACGCGCTCGACAAACTCCGACACCGTACCAGTACCGAGTCCATATGTGCGAGCGATTCGACCACACGTATTTCCGTTTCCGAACGTGCCACACCACTCTAACGTCACTGCTAACTGGATCGCGATGTCGGTTTGGGGATTTTCGCTGTCATTGTAGAAGGTAGGATCGTCTACTATCAGGCTCAGAAGGTAGTCGAACGTTGCAGCATCTACCCGAACAGATTGACGGAACTCTTTTGGCGTTTGCTCGAAGAGATTGTATCTGTGCGAGGTAGAGCGATGCTGCTTTTCGCGCAGCTCCATGTAACGCGTCTGCGTTAGACCCTTGTAGAGATCAGCTAGCTCTGAAGCTTCGTCCCTTTCAGTATCCGATTGCATCCACTCGTCGTCGTCGCTCTTGCTGTTGCCTTCGGACTCACTCCACCTGCCAGTTTCACCATCATCATCAAGCTCTTCTAGCAGTGCTTCCTGGAACAGCGCGTTTGATATAGCGCCGACAACCTTGCTTTTCTCGGTGGCGGGCATGCTTCAGTATGCGTCTGCTACAAGACCACGGGGCGGTGCGTCTCAAACGGAAGCTGCTCGCCCACGGTGAAGCGTGACAGCAGCGGTAGTGCTTGGAATGACCTGCCTAACGAGTCAACGAAGCCATCAAATTACGAGTGAGCATCGACCCAGTTGCTGTCAGACTGATATGGGGCTGCTTGCTGCCTTACCTCGCCCTGCTTGGAGTGCTTGTCGGCTGGGCGTCAAGGCCAGAAGCTGCGCGGAGCAGCGCCGTGGTTGTGACACGAGCTCTGTTGCTGCTAGCTCACGACGCAGTTGTATGCCGCAGGCCATGCACTTTGGAACAGGAGGAAAATTTGGGTTTCAGAGTTTGACTGGCATTTTTCGCCTCATCGTTTGTCTCATTTTTTGGGATGGATTTTTGCAAAAGATGTAAACCCCCTAATGCATGTCATGCATACTTATTCACTTGTATCACCCATGACTGTGTTGGATTACATACACTTAAAAAGTATTGTGAAAACTGGCAAATATGTCCAGACCAGATTAGCTCGATTAGGAGGGGTAGAAAATAAATAAAAAGGGAGAGAAGAGAGAGTGAGAGAGAAGCAGAGCTTACTCTGACTGAAATAACACCACAATAGTAGCCCCTCGTAGACACTAACAAGAAGTTTGTATGGAAATAGCCCGAGCCCTATATAATGATTTTCGGCCGCCTTGAGTCTGTTTTAGGAATTTGTATGGGCTCGTCATCGGAAGCAACTTCTTTTTGCTCAAACAACACTTGGCAATTATTCTGTGTTAATTGGCCAATGATCGACCACCTTGGGTAAAAAAGGTATTCGACAAACTTTCTGGAGAACTTTTAGATTGGAAATTTTTCTTAGGACTATGGTGAATTTTTAAGTGAGATCATACCAAAAAGTACGAGTTCATACCAGAATCTACGAGTTAATACCGAACAGTACGAGTTCATACTAAAAAAAAATACGACTTCATACCAAAAGGTACGATGTATGTGTACAGTAAAGTACGACCTGGTCGGCTTCTCGCCACGTGTTCACTTTCAAATCGGCACGATGGAAGGCGTTCGCGAGTTGGTGAAGGAAGGTCAAGAAACGGCAAGCGGGGTGAGGAATCGCGGTTTATAGCTTTGCGCGACTTTGGAGGCTTCTTCTCCCCGTGCTTGGCCATATTCGACTATGCCACGAGCTTAGGGCACGTAGGGCACTTACCCTTCGGTGGACCGTCACCACCCTCCATTTCCGACCAATTTCTACGACTGAGAGCCGCAACTCCCATTCAGGATTCCTTGATGCTTAGTGATCAATATTACTTTAGGCTGATCTCGCATATGATTGGCTGGAAAAATGTTATTTGGCGTTATTTCAGGGAAATAAGTCTATTTAATCTTAGTTATAAGCCTCCTGGTAAAATTTGAATCACTTGAGCAGCACCCGTTCGTTGGCCCGGCGCCAGTTCGCTTGGGGTGGAAGCGGGCTCTCTTGACCCAGTTCCACTGTCATGTTCGTAAAACAGTCGATAGCTCCAGTCCCTGTGTTCGTGTGTGCGTCCTCGTTTGGCCACAGCGAGAAGTTGTCGGAGGCAGCTTGTCCACATGTGCTCAAGCTGCTGCTTTGGCGTCCTTCGTGAACAGCCTGGTTCCGCACCTGCCAGAGGATGGATATTCCGATGCTACAAAAAGCCCACCAAATCCGGCCCAAAGCTGCTTCATATTCCACAGTCCACTGCCCATAGAGATGAAGGACGCGCTCTTGGAGGCGGCTGCCGATAGGCGGTCGAGTTCTAGACGATCGGAAGTCTTTGTATGCTGCAAGCCGACCGTCTGTAACTTCCTGACCCAGCCAATGAGTCAGTAACTTTTTCCAGAATGCTTGGGCTCTTGAGCAGTCCCACACGATATGTGCGAACGTTGTCCTTCCTTCTGGGCAGCGCGTATCCAGCGTACACCTCTGCTCCTGCCGCCCCCCGTAGTGGAGATTGAGCTGCTGTGCTGCAAGCCGATAGTTCACCCGGGTCGATAGTGTAATGAACAGAACCCTACAGCACATCACCATCCAAAAGGGACGGTTACCGATTATCTCAGCATACTGCGGGCGATCCACTTGCTCGGGCGCAGCGTACTGATTCGCACGCGGTCGGAGCGTACCCTCCAGTTGGGGGCAGCGGCTAAGTCATCGCCAGCGTCAAACTCGTAGTAGTTACAGGCGTCAAACCCGCCGTGGCCGCGCACGCCACACTCGCAGTAGTCGACGACGCCGCGCCGTATCTGCCCCCAGGCAGCTCACGGCCTGTTTGGTACCCTAAGGGTGTGGCAGGGACCGACCTGTCCCCGAGGTAGATTGGCTCGGTCCAGCGGGATCAACCCCCCCCCCGGCATCGGGGCTTGCTCCGACCACGGCGGTCTGTACTTAAGCCCTCACAACGTCGAGCCCCGCGGGCGTGCTCATATCCGGCCGGATCGGGTCAGCCCCAGCGGGACGCAGGCGGTCATCGCCACCTCCTCTGTCGACATCTTGAAATACCTCGCCGATGGTGAACCCCATCTCGCTCTTATCACTTCTATCATCAATAAAGCCCATTGTCACTTCGCTAATGTAGTCATCCGCTAACTCTCCGTAGCCTTGGTACTGTGCAGGTCCGACCCACGGAATCCACTCCAATATCCAACGCACGGCACCCGGTCTCTAGAAGCAGCCACTACTGATACTGGAGATCACTAACGCTCTTGTAACCGAGTAGAACGCTTCGAGTCGATTCAGTCCTCCACCAGTAAGTGTTACCGTCGAGGCTCCCTTCACGCGCTGACTTGCGAGCCTTGTAGCATCGCCGAAGTCCAGACGTTAGAGCGTCACGGGCAGACTTGACTGTAGCGCCGCTAGCACACACACACATACATGTTCCTCCGTGGCCAACGAGCTCCTTGGGATCACACCAGACGAGACCTTCTCCAGCAGACTGGTACCTGCTTCTCCACCAAATGTTACGCACCCCCCCCCCTCCTTGGTTCGGAGTGGCCACCAGCGGGTTGTTTTGAAGAGTGCGGTCTCTAGGTGTTGCAAAATCAAAAGAACTGAGTGGGTTGAAGTTGTAGCGGAACTAACGTAAATGAAAAATCTTCTCTGTTGGCTTCTTGTTGTTTTTATCGGAGAAAAGCGAGACAGACTGAGAGAGATAAGCGTCTGCCGGCACGGTCCGGGAAGGCCCGTAGGCACGACACCTCCTCTCCTCACCTGGGCAACCTGGCGTACCACCCATCCTTGATGCGACCCCCGCTCCGCAGCAGCCCGAGCAGAACCAACCACCGACACGACTTCCCTCCACGCTCCTCACGGAGGCTCTCAAGACGACGAGCATGGCCTGGCCGCTCCTCCCACGAGCGGACGCTGTACCACGGCGTTGCTATCCTTTGTTTACTCACCGTAGATGTAGCCATATCTCGGATCGGACCCATTCGGGGCGGCAGCGAGGCCGGGTCGAGTTGAAAGTGGCCCAGCGACTCTCCTCGTTCATGAGTTACATTCCCGGGAACGGGACACAAGTGCCGTGGCCTTAATATCAGTCTTAGTCTTAGCCTGAAATTTGCCCTTAGTCGGACTTTGGGCACTTAGTCGGACTATTAGCGCCTTATGCGACCACAGCCGCTATGCTAATAACGCAAAGCTCTCCAAATGTCCAAGCAAACGCCGGCAAAACGACATCTGACCGTCTATAGTGCCTTTCAGAAACTTTGGCCAATCTGATCTTAAACAGGTGGTCTCAAGAGGGAGAGGCTAGGGCTAGACCTAGGATTTGCTGTTGGTCTTGCATCGGATAACGGAAGTCCTACGTAGGAGCTCCGGGTTTGTCTAAAGAGTACCTTTTTTTTGGAAATATGGACCGAATGGCCATGTGAAGCTGGCCATTCGGGCCTTCGTAGGACTAACGAGTCCTTCGTAGGACTAGATCAGTGCGCCTGGAAGCATATGTGGTAAATGCATAGCTTGGCCGCACTCGTACAGGGGAAGACTCAGGCAGCACCGCAACCAGGTCACCGTGCTCACCGTAGAGCTACGTACATGTGCTACAGGTATGGCGGTACTGAACGCGTTCACTTGTCAGCCTACCTTTGCAAGCCATTCATTCACTTTACATTCAGTTTTTTTATGCATGGTTTTACTGGTCTTGGTACTAACTTTTATGAGCTCTTATGTAGGAGCCCAACGCAGGACCTCAAACCGAAGGGCGTTTTGCCAGAAAGGCAAAATACTACGTTAGACTTAGGTTTAACCTACATCTACTATTGTGCTCTTCACCAATTCTGTCAGCTCACTAATTCAACGTCAAATCCTATAATAATCATTGATGTCCTTCCTACGCTGCACGGGCGAAAGGCTCGATTTAAGATTTGCATGGGAAATCGTGGATTGGCAGAAGCAAACGCGCCATTCCAACAATAATCAAAGCCAAAGCGAAGGCTTGCTACACAGTGGCACCTAATACCATCGAGGCGAGGGTCGTTGGGTTATGGTAAACAGCGAGTTACGGCTAAGTTAAAATACAAAACAACGATTTACGTCTTCGTTTAGACAGAATGAGAGAAAAGCACATTATAATCAACACTTCTTATCTGCGAGTAAGACCTCGATTAGGACAATAGGAGACTTCCAAAAATCGCCTATGCTAATGAACCAAAGTGATTCCATCTGTTGAACCATGTGTGTACTAAACTTGGACTATCGGATGCTCAGACGCAAAAAGCGTCTGATCAATTGTCGTCCTTGATACTGATCAAAGGCTCCAGTTCGAACCTTGGCTCCACAGCTTGATCGAAAACGAAGGTGTTGCTCTGTACGATGAAGCCGCCCCACTCCGCAATTTCCTTCCCTAGACAGTCGTACGACACCAGCCATGACGAAGGCAGCAAAACCGAAGACAAAGGGCAATAACTTCACCAAGTCGGAAGTCACACGTGCGCGCATGCTGGCATTACTGAGAGATCTGAGAAGGTGACTCACAAATATGACGTGCTGGCCACAGGAATGCTGGATGTTGTAGAAACTATGCTTCCCTTCGGAGCTAACCGGTGGCACAACGCTGCATCTCTCAGTTTAATACCAGTATTTCAGCAGGGTGGACTGAGCGAGATGGCGACACCCTCAAGCGTAAATTCCAAAAGCTAGTTCGTGTTCCTAAACCAGCAGGTACAATGTATATGGTATGATTGCGTCTGTGTGGCTTTGAACTCACCTATTTCGTTTTACTTGGAAAGGAACGGAACATGTCCTGAGGAGGTGCAGCGCGCCAAGCGCCTTCCATATGTCATTGTGGCTTCATTGGCTGTTGTTCAGCTCCACGACAACTTTTCGGACGAAGAGTTTGCGGAGGGAGATCCCGACCACGACACCGACGAGGAAGCTGCAAACCCCGTGCTGGTGACTGCTAGTTCACCCCTAGCAGCCCCGACAGACTCGCAATTAAGCACGCCCTTAGCTCCATCGACCCCGCTACAAGCAACGCCACCAGCTGGTCTAGAGCCATCAGAGCTGGCGGAACTTTCTGCTTCGCTTTGGAAGCTTTCGGCAGCTTCGTCCACCGCGTCGCTCAGTCAAACCACCCGCCGACGCATCAAGTTAGACCGTATCATCGACACGGTAGTTGCGCTCTGACACGATGGAATTGGAGATTTTCCAGGATTCCCCGAGCTGCGCCCGTGATTGGTTGGCTCAGAGGCTCATTCTGGGAAAGGGAGGTAGCGATACGTGGCATATGGGAGAAGCGGATCCTGGCCGGCCTCGCGTTGGCAGGGTACAAGGTTTGGTGACCCCGGATGGAGATGTCCCCAAAAGTGGACCCCGGCTGGAACCGAGTACCGAACGAGAGGCAAAGCCCAAGGGAGCGTTGAAGTGCCTCCGACTGGAGGCCGCCTGCTCTTGGTGCACTGCACAACGCAAAAGGAGCCCGACCGGATCGAGTAGAGACCCAGAAGACCGTGAAGTTGTCCAAGACATCCCGGATGTGGAGTCCAACTGGAGTGTGATCCTGCTTGGAGGTAGCCCTGGATCCGGGATGGAGATACGAAGATACCATCCCAGATATGAATATCCAGTATACAAAGTCCAAGATGTTTCTGACCGACCAAGATCCGCTCGGATTCCGTGGAATATTGAACTTCGTTTGCGTACCCAGTGATGATTATACTTGCTGGAAGTATGCTACGAGGGACCGCGAACGATTACGACGACAACACCATAGTGAAGACAAGTCAAGATGGAGTGCATGTAAAGATCGACAGTAGATAGCCAGACAGACAGGTTCGTTTTGACAAGGATCGCGCAAGTGAGTTGGAGCAGCCTACCGGACGTGCATTCCCGGAGGACCGACTAAGTCTACGCGTGAGGGCCCAGCAACTGTGACATCTGGGTCAAGCTCCCGCAACAGAGTCCAGTCCAAGTTGGGGTGAGTACCGGGTACCGACCCGAGGTTGATCCAATTCCATTTCATTTCCTAGTTGCGGTTGAGCTCGTCCCTCACAGGAAGGCCCCGCATTTCATATTACCGATTACCTTGTCACCTGGTTGGAGTAGCCCCAGGTGGCAAGTATTGATTTAAGTGCTACTGTGTGGTAGGACATACTTGATTGTGGTTAGTTTCCCTCAGTACTTGAGGGTGGTGCGTGTGAGCGGGATTGACCAGTGTCTCGGGCCCCGGCTGAAGTTGACTGGAGTAGTGACCGACCCTTTCACGGTCCAAAAGAATAAGGAAGGGGTACGTGTTTGTATATAACCCTGTATCTGTTTGTATTGTTTGGTTTCTGAGAGCTGTCAGAGGCGACGTCCAGGAAGGTTACGTTCTGCCCTGCTGCCTAGCGACCTACAAGTATCAAGACAACTCATCCATGGTTGAAGACCCCTGGTTACGAAGACAAACGAACCCACAGGGATTGTTCACAAGGACACACGCCACCCCGGTCGGAGTGTACATCTAGGTGTATCACTTCCGGCTAGGGTCTGTTCTGGGTGCACCCCATTCGGGAGTCTACATCCAGGGCGCGCTAACTATACACCTGGGCGGTCAGGCGTTCACCCGCCTCGCCTCAGCTCCCGTATGAGCATGCGCATCCTTATCAAGCACATCAGCTTCTTCAGTAGTGCGTGTTGCTGCCTTCGCTGTTGCTGGTGTTGGACAGAAAGTGACGCGAGCAAGGAAGCGGTCAGTGTGCATTTTGAGGGGCGGGCACGAACGGGGACGCGAGAGCCGACGTAAAGACAGAGACTTCTGAAATGAACTCGGGTTTTCGGTGGCAGTCGAATGACGAAAGAAGGAATATACCGGCGCCAAGTGGTGAGCTATATCGCTCTTAAATCTGGTATTTATACAGTATATAGGTGATGACACTTGTTAGAGGTACAAACGAGCCGTTTGTACTGTAACATAGCCGTACTATGAGGTACAATCTGTTACAAGCTGGGACAAACGGTCGTTTGAACCGTGACAGACCATACAGAAGAGAACAATAAATTACGATATTGAATTCAAAAATGACGCCTGGTTGCTCGACAAATCAGCTCCGTAATCAGAGCCAGTCATGGCTGCGGAGGCTGGAATGTCGCGCCAACGACATGGCTACGGAGGCTGGAATGTCGCGCCAACGACATGGCTACATGAAGGTCGTCTGAGTGTACAAAAGACTTGTGCTCAGCGCGCCACCCGCTCGCCTTGAATGTGGACATCACCGTGTTGCCGCACCTTACAATGCAAGATGAAGGTTGCAACGGCTGATGATTCAAACAAAACCACAATCTATTTCATACATGTACGCGTAGCGCGTGACGACTTAACCGTCTTCGCGTATCTATGTTTCCCAATAACTCATACATCAACTGCATGCATCGTGCCAAAGGTGCTGCCTCACGTCGAGACGGACATCATGCGAGCACGGCCGTTCCGGTACGACAAAGTCGTGGGCAAGGGGGGAGAGGGGGCTCCGGCCCCAGCGCCCCGTGTTCTGCCGTGGACCGCAGGGTGTTGGCAAGCAGGGGATATATCCGCTCGGCAATGAGCCTCCACGTCGTCCATAGCGCCTCCCGTTCGCCGCGTTCATCTGTGCCACGCATGTTCGACCAGCACGATCGTCGATACGCGTGGCGTCCGATGAGCCTCACAGGTGGCGCGTGTTGGCGTCATGGCGCCCTTGCATTCCATAACGTGAAACACAACAACAAAGCGAAACGGGAGCATACGGGGCAGTTACATGAGCAGGTAGCAGCCTGTGGGCCGGCGGTCGGGCGCGGCGACGTGGGATGAGCGCGCGGCGGCTGCGGGTTGGTGAGCGCGGCGCGAGGAGAGTGCGCTGCAGCGGCGGCGGGAGCTTGCTCGCTTGGGGGAGAAACCCAGACTGAATCCGGCGGCGGACACAAGCAATGATGTTTTTTTTTTAAATAACGGAGAGGATAAATTACCAATATACGATTTAGGGACAAGGTGAAATATTCGTTTGTACCTGTAGTCATTGTCATAGGCGATTCATACTCTTTCGAAAGACGATTCTTGACCCCAGAGAGCCTACCGTAAGACAAGCCGTCTTACGTTTTCCAATCAACACGTTTGCCTATATCTTGTTTTTTGTATACCTGTGGCTACATCGTATATCGTCTGTCAAAATGTAAGACAGTTTGTCGGACACCAGTTTGCGCTTTACTATTAATCAAAAGTGTTCTACCTGAGCACTGCTTGACGTGCAGAGCTGCGTGTGCATGCCATGGCACGACAGCGTTATCATGCCGCGAAAGCAGTCTTATGTTGGTGGCAGCTTTTGTCGCCGAGACGATGCAGTTGCATGGCGCGTAGGTAGCATTAATACTACCGTTAGATGACCGGTTTCGTTTAACTCATCTGGTTAGTGGTGACCTCGTTGGACGCCATCTATCTGGAAGCACGCTGATAGCATGCTTGCAGACAGGTACTGTACCATCCGTGAATAGCCCCTGTTCCGCCAGCTTGGTGTTTAGCAACGGCAGCAGGCCTTGGCGGCGCCCGTCGACAACAGAATGATGTTCTGGCCGCAGCCATGGCGGCCTTGTCGCCTTTGACCGGGCCATTCCCAGGAAGCTGCGTCGCCGTCGTGGCATGCACCAGCAACGGATAGCAGTGCTGACGAGCGGAATCGTCAGCATGCACGTGCATTTGTTTTTCATACTAAGGTGAAGTGCATCCCCAGGCATTTGGTCTAACCAACGACATAGGTTCTTTAAATGAATGTGTGTATTTTGCATAGTTTATGAAGTCCAAGGTGCTGTTCGATGTAGCCGCGTAGTCGTCGTAGAATAGAGAGATGCCCATCCGAGGACACGACGCGGTTGGTACACAATTGTGCTCAGGGATTGGTACTGGCATTACAAATAAACAGTAGGATTGATAAAAAAAAAGTATAGCTCCACCAAAATTCTGGGTGGGAGCACACACAAAAAAGAGGTGTAACCACCAGAGAAACAGAGGCTACCACACAAAAACAGCGCTTCAACACTCTAAACATTTGACATGGCTGCAATGAGCGACGGGGACGAGCATGGGAATGACGGAGAACGGCTGCACCTGGGGTCATCCGAGTCTGAGGCCGACACTGAGCCCGAAGGACCATCAATTCGCCCATGGGCCAAGAGTTATAGATACACGGCGTCTGGCGCGTTAGAAACGTTTCGTGAGACCCTACCGACAACTGCTATTGATAAATGTACTCAAGTTGGATGCACTATCAATCACTTATTGGATAGAGACTACCGCCTAGCCCGGACCGAGCACGAGATGCAATCAAGGATTGTGCTCTGTCGTTCAGAGAGATTCGCAAGACGGGAAGCCGCTGATGCACCGGCCTGTTCTTGTCGCTAAAAGTTCAAATCGTGTCTGGCCGCTATTGGTACGTGTGAGGTGTTCCAGCAGGGAGAGCACATTATCGAAAGAGAAGATCCTCCTACTCCAAAGAAGCGGCATCTTTCTGGTGAATTGAAGGACTTCATTGTGACGAGCCTGGATAGTGGAGAGAAAACTACAGCTACGAAGCTGTACACATGCATTGTTGCAAAAGTGCACCACAACAAAATTGCCGGACCTGCACCTACAGACAAACTAGTGGCCGATTTTGTGAAAAACTATCGACGGGACCGGCCTAAATACTCCATGCAGCCAATGATTGAGTTCTGCAATGATAATTTGTACGACAATGTGAACCTGGAGACTCTACCGGATGACGACAAGGTTACTTTGTGTGATAGCCAGCGCGATGCACGTCCTGGCGCTGATGGAAGCATGAGTCAGCTTGCGAGATGATTCGAAGGAGTATCCACTCCGCGTGGGTATGACCTGTCTTCGCCTTGTGCGAGACTATGTGTCCGTGCAAAATAGGTCCGACTGCACGACCATGTTCCACGTGGACAGTACCCACAGCATGGTGATAAGTGAATATTTGGTGTTTGCCGTGAAAAGTGCGCCAACAAAATCCAGATGGGGCGCCAGCAAAACGAAAAACAGGGCGCGATTAAAATACGTAGACGGCGCATCCCCTCTTACAGCAACAGCCTCCCTTAATGCATATGATACTAACGCCCATGTACTACTGTACATCAGCACAGTACCTGTTTGTATTATCTACGCGCATTCAAAATGCAGCGTAAGTTGTTCAGCAAAGAAAGCTTGTATTTGCACTGTTAGAACTGCTTGATAGTCACTGTCGAGTGCATCCGGGGATTCATATAGAATTGAGCAGATTCACAATAACTCGATCACTCGAGCTAACCTGAATCTGCTCGAGTCAACTTGAATCCATATGAACTGATTCACAATAACTCGAGCGGTCCACTTTTAAGTCGATCGCCGGAGTTAAAAGGCAATCTAGACAAGCATTTGGTTGACATCAACGCATATGACGCTGCTGCAGTGAAATAATTAGTATCGAAAAGCGCACATTCAAGTAACTGTGTATTTAGCTCGAGCTAGCGTGGATGCGACGGAATTCATATTTAATCGGCGCAAGCTCATGTGAATCTGTGGTCATGACAACATCGCATTAAAATGTGAAGTTGGGACGATACAAATATACAGGAAAAGGGAGGAGATATCACGGAGAAGCAACAGGAGAAGGAGAGCCAGCAGGGTGGACCACAGGAGGAGAAGGGAGTAAAAAACGAGAGGGAACAGCAGAAGAAGGAGCAGCACGCAGAGCCCCAGAGTGGAACTTCTGAGAAGGAAAAATTCTCGACTGAAGCAGGAGCAGAGAACCCTCGCGTGTAAGTATTGCTCTTGGAAACACGCGATAGCGTCAACGAAAATGCGTGATATCGAGTTTGGTATCCTGAATCAATATACACAATACGACAAGACTAGAGGTTTTTTTACGGGGGGGGGGGGGGGGGGGTTACAATGCATTATATCGTCGCCTACGGAGAGAGACGAGCTTTTAGCTCATATAATAGAATAAATTACCTGGGCGTCGACTATTTCCCAATTGTGGCGGTGAACTGCCGGATATATCGTTTCAAGTTGCCCTAGAAGCAAGCATTGCAGTCTACAAGTACACAAATAAAGCAGCAACGTCTAGTTGTTGGATTTGTCTTTGATTTTTAGTTAGTGGCGATTTAGTCGGTCGATACTGCACACCGTTGGTAGTTGCTAGAGTTACCTGCTATTACCAGAGGTTCCCTGACCCTCGAAATGCTTAACTTATTAACAGCAACCGCACTAGGCTTTAGCACGTTTTGCATGTACTTGTTGAACACAGAAACTCGTCCAGGTAGGTATATCCGTGAGCTGGTTGACCCTATCAGTACGTACAAACGCCTACGTGACTACTTCACCGCGTTGGGACATACTGCACATACGATTTAATCTAGGCAAGCATGATCATGTGCGATAAGGTCATTTAGTGGAATACCTCTTACGAGCTATGATGTACAAAGTATCAGTGGGGAGGCCTATAAAACATTGATAAAATGTAATCGAGACAATGTCGGCTAGTATAGATCAGGTGAAGCAGCGATGTTAGATGTTATAAATAGTGATGAATATATGAATGAGAGCCATGTCAATTGTCATCGCAACGTCTTCGAACGGTTGGCGCTTAGCACTGATAACATCTACGCATAGATACCTTGGGTAACCCATGGCATCTACAGACTTGCTCGTCAAAGCGCACCCACTAACGCGTGTTGGTTACTTTGAAGTTACACTTTACAAAAAAATATTATCGTACAGAGCCGAAAGGTGAGTAAATACATGGACGAAACATCAACCATGAAGCCGCCCCAGTACTTCCCTGCTACATTCACAGGTGCAATCACCTTACCTCGAACCGAAGCCAACGTATCTTTAACGGCTTGGGCGTTCGGCAAGTCCTTCGACTCCTTCTGCTGCGCAACCAAATACAGCACCGCTGGGGCGAGGTGAGTAACATCCGGTCGGTCCCGGAAAAGCCCTTGCATGATGGCATTCATTGAGGCGTCGCTTAACTTCCCGTAGCCCGCGATTTCAAGGAAATTGACCTGTACAAGCAATATAAAGGCTTAAATAAAAACTGTAACCACAGGCAAGCAAAATTGACAACGTACCTTAGGAGAGCATATATGCAGTCGCTCCAGGCGAGGTGCGACCTGCAGCGGATCTTGAGCTTGAGCGTCTCGACCCTTTGGAGCCGGTGAAGCGTAATGATCGCACCCAGGAAATTGCAGCTCTCACCTTGTCTAGCAACGCGATGGTTCGATGCCACTTCTCCATAACCGCTAAAGTTGGCGTGGCCACAATTCCAACTCCCACAACGTCCAGCGCAATGTCTTCTTTAATAAGACCAGGCTGCTGGGCGATTAATCCAGATGCCATCGCCTCACATTTTGCCAAAACGCGTAGAGGCAGAATCACCGGAGCTGATATGGTTGCGTCAGCGACTTGTCGTTCGGCAACCTCTCGATGTCGTGCGCTCCCGCAACATGTTGGGTGCTCACATCAAACAACCTGGCATCAAGGGTTGCCGACATGCCTCCGTAGAACTCACGCCCATCTACCATGTTAATGCCCCCCCCCCCCCCGTAATGATATCGGCAACCTTGTCGAAATAGACAGACCATCATAGAGCATTTCCCTGTTGCAGGTTTCTTGCTCAGTGCCCGACGCCTGTGTCCTGTGCTGTTGCTACAGACTGACATCGTGTTCAGTACTGCTCGCGTTTTCCTCATGCGCAGCCTCAACCTCCTCCGCTTCGACATCTTCATCCTGCTGGCTGCTCTCCTCGACCCCTTCTTTCCTGCTAGTCTTTACGCTCTGGTTGGCCTCGTGACCCGCGCGCGCGTCCTCGGCCGGCGCCGCTTGTTTTCTGCAACCGCGAATTGATTTTAGCCGCGTAGTCACTATTGGATAGTAATGGTTAATAAACCTTCTTGCCCACGTCTTTTGACCACTCCCTGTCATTAGTACAAACTCTGGGATCTTCTGACAGTAGTTAATGATGTCCTTTGGCCAGACGTGGTCTCCATCTCGTAGACAATTGGTGTAGAACTCAAGTACCCGGAGCTCACAAGGCTTCAGTTTTGCTTTCGTGCCTGCACCAGACGTGCGAATTGTCTTGGAGTCGGCAGGAACTTCCCTAACGAACGACAGCTTCTTGGCTGAGAGCTCGTCGCGCCACCCGAGAAGAGTCGGCAACGGGACGCCTGCCTTCTTTGCAACCTGCGTCGCGCTCACTTTATCTCGATGCTCCGCCCATTCCCGGAGCACCCGCGCTCTCTCCGCCATGGTGGTCTGCTTGCACGTGCGCCGCTCCTCCATCTACAAGGTGTGAGAACGCAATCTGACTGGAGGGGGGGGGACAAAGTGTAACCGGAAATAGGACGGTCCGGACCGTGAACTGGTCTTTATTAATCCGGTTCATCTTAACTCGAGTATATTCGAGTTCACTCGAATACTCGACTTAAGGTAAATCCTAGTAGCGAGATTCAAGTTAACTCGAGTACTCGACTTAAGGTGAATCCTAGTAGCGAGATTCAAGTTAACTCGAGTACTCGACTTAAGGTGAATCCTAGTAGCGAGATTCAAGTTAACCCGAGCGGATTCAGCTTAAGTCGTGTGGATTCAACTGAACCCGAGTTCGGCAGCTTAACACGAGTCCGATAGTAAACGAAGTTCTCAAGAGTAAGGAGCAAGGAAACGGTACGAAACTATTATAACACAAATATGTATCGAGTTACACTTCTACGGACAGACTAGCCGATGTGAAGTGCACGGGTTGCAAGTGGTGGGCGGCCTCCACGCCGTGGAACGGGTATTCCAACCAGTACGTCAGAGCTGCTGATTGCCATGTTTCGACCGATGTAGGAGTCGATAGTAGGTGACAATCTTCCCTCGTACGCGGGGTACGCATTGGCAGAACTGTTCGTATCCATTGGCGACCGCATCGAGCGTGTTGCTGGGGAAGACTGTATACCTGCACACGTCAAAGCTTTGGCTAGGATACGTGCCGGCTAGGTTTGTTGCCGTCGGATGTCTATACCTTTGTGCGGCCAACTTCGTACCAACCTGCAATCAAACTCGAGGGTCACAAATATCAGGTTTGAAATTTAATGTAATTTTTGACTTAGCAACTTCAATAGCGCATTCAATGTCAGAATTTACGCAAACACTTTTGCATCTTCAAGCTGGCGCCAAAACGAGAGGCCCCACTGAGTTCGCGCCAGAAGCAATGGTTCTCGGCGCGCCACCGCAGCTTTCGCACGCGTGGCAGTCGCCAGGGCGCGGCGGAGCTGCCAGGGAGCAGGCTCATTTCCCAATTCAAGCTCAACCTCCAAGATGTCCGCCCAAATCCGCGTCACCAAGCACACCGTCCTCGAGAAACAACGCATCCTTGACGCCCACCGTGCCGGCCGTCACGACTGGCTCACCGTCGCTGCCTGCAACGATATCCCGGCAAGCACGGCTTACGACTTGGTTAGTCGTGGGTCGGCTGAGAACCGTCCCCGTGGCGAGGCCAGGAACGTCAAGATGACGCCCGAGGCGAAGGCCGTATTCCCCCATGTGCAACCCCATTGAAGGGTGCTTCAGTGTTTTGAAGGCGCACATCAAGCGCGATCTCGCCAGCGATCGTAGTGAGATCTGCAATCGCTCGCGCGAGCCGGACAGCGAATCGAGAAGTCCTCTCCATCACTGAGCGTCAGATGCGCATCCTGGAGCGCGCAGCGAGGGACAACATCAAGGTCATCACGCCAGCGCTGGTGACCAACATGGAGCTACACTGCCGCGACTTCGTGAACCAAGCCGCTGAAAACACGGACATGGTGTACGGGATGTAAGGTCGTGGCTCACCGACCTTTGCGTAAATTCTGACATTGAATGCGCTATTGAAGTTACTAAGTCAAAAATTGCATTAAATTGCAAACCTGATATTTGTGACCCTCGAGTTTGATTGCAGGTTGGTACGAAGTTGGCCGCACAAAGGTGTAGTACTCATCTCGTTGTAGTAAGCTGGTGTAGGTGCTCCTACAAAGTTGAGATTGGGTTGATCCAGATTCGTGTGAGCGTCGAAACAGCCATGAGCATCAGCATGCGCAGCACCGTAAGGAATGCTATAAGCAAGCCAATTACCCAGTTCGGTTTGTCGCTGGTGTGAATCGTACGTACGCGTAGCCGGAGAGCTGCACGTAGCACCATTGGTCGGTAAAAATCCTTGATGGCTGGTCACGGCGAAACTGGGCTGGCTGCCTACAATTTCGTGCCCCTCAGGCAGTACGACATCCCACGCGTGGTATTGCAGCGACACGTAGCTTGGTTCGAATCCTCCATGATCAAAACCAATTTCTTCCACAATTCCCATGGCCGGATTCACTCTGGTTGGGGTGATAATATACTGGTAGTTGTTGTGCTCTCAACAGACAGTTCACTTGCAACAGGATTCGTTACCGAATACGTAGCGACATCGCGGCTTCTGCACGTTCGGATCTCTGTTTTTTTCTTGCACGTCTGCTCTGAAGCTTTTCACCGTGTTCGTTTCCAAGTCCCAGGGCGGTTCTGACTAGAACAACGTGTGAGCAGATTCCAAACTTCAAATGCATGGAACAGCCACACGAGTTGGCGGCCACATCAACTGTCCAGCCCTCCACTGGCATATTGACTCTGTGTGCGCGACGTGTTGACCATTTCACGCTGTCCCGGTACAAACGAGACGCTTTCACTTTCTCCGCTTTCTCCAAAACTAGTGAAGAGAGCGAAGTCTCTACGCCAGCCCCTACAATAACAGAGCTAGCTAGCCGTCGCATAGTTTCCATAGCTGCTGAATCGGTATGCACCTCAAGGATATGAAGTACGCGGACCTTGGAATCCACAGGAGTGCGGATAAGAGCCACTGCCTTGGCCTTTAACCCTTTCGCGGTAAAAGGATATAGAAAGCGCCCTTTTAATGATTTCACAAAACACGGTAGTGTGTACCCCCTCTTAAAGGGCGCTTCTTGTGCCCTTTTGCACAAGTTCAAGCTAGTAATCAACCATCTTTTAAAACAAAGCATAATCGGTACATGGAGTAATCATCATGTAACCATTGTCTATACAAACGCTAAGTCATACGCACCCTACTATGCATCCAAATCACTGTATCTGGCATGTCCCGTGAGACACACGGAAAAGACTCCGTAACTTTGTAAAAGGACGCCTAGAGCGCCCTTTTAGAAGGAAATATCAATGAGTTCTATACTATAGTTTATGAAGGATACTCGCGAAAGGGTTAACATCCACTTAGCTGTTTTCTTAATTTCAGCGTTCGGGTCTGCAATCATAGCATTCGGTGAGGGTACATCACACCCGACATCTTCAGCCAATGTAATCATGCTACGCAAAAGCGCGCAGATTTCACTTGCTTTCATATCACCAAAATGTGGGTGAACTCTAAACGATTTTCGCGTTGGCACTCCTTTTTTTCACTCCCAGTGGATATGCCGCTACTAAAAACCTATTGGAGCAATACCACAAAAAGGTGAAAATGCAGTGTCCGGATGGATTGGTTATTCCCAGTGAATTGATTCACAACTTGGACCGGGCGCGACTGGTGTTTTTGTACCAAGATGCTCATTTCAGCTCAGTGACTGAAGCGTCTGATCGATTGATGCATCTGTATCGATTTATGTACAGGCGTGAGTGCCTATCGGTGCACCGCATCACTCAGGTGGGGATTTGCAGGCCGATCTGTACCGGGTGCAGCAACGCCCACTCCGCCTTACTCGAGCAGAAAAGAAGGACGTGACGAATTCTATCAAATCGGTTAATGCGCGGAGGATGCAGACAGAGGGCATGCCTCCAGGCGGTTGGGTTGTGGACACACGCAGTAATGCGTGTACGTGTGCCTACAGTAGAAAACATGCCCTCTGTGCGCATGTTGGGGCCGCCTGCATTCATGGTGGCGTGCACTGTCCCGGTTTCAGTGCAGGACTCGACAGTTTGTACGACATTCGCATAGTAATGCCGTGGACCCCTTTACTTCTTCTTCGGAGCATCTTTCGTGGATTCCCCACATCCTAGCCGATCCTCATCACCACCTGCTGCTGGTAATCAAGATTAGTTTGTGGGTTCGGACGTGGACACTTCGAATACTAACGCAGGTGGCGTTGTCATAGAGTCAGCAGATGATGCCCTATCCAGACCAGAGACGAACCTAAACCAGCACGTCCGGCGGCTTCTACCGCTTCCGCACTCAATCTGGAATACGACGAGGACGACGCCATCACCGCGCCCGCGCCAGACCGCACTACGACGACTACCAGCACGTCTGTGCGTAACACGAAATCCGCCGACACCAATGCAAACGCTGCTGCTCCATCGCCCCTTCCGCGCGTTCCTGTAGCTGATCCTGTTCTATGGCGCCGCTCAAAGCGCTCTAAAAGTCCACAAAGCGCGCTGTCGAGCCAAGATTGCAGAATAGGAAGCGACCAATGCCGCAAGTGATCCATTTTTCTGCTGTATTTTGCCTAAGATTTAAAAATGCATTCCATTTACATTTTCTTAACCCTGCGTATATACGCTGCATTTGCCGTGAATTTTAGTCTGCGATTAGAAGATGTTCTCTGCCGACGAGCTGCAGCCGTTCATCCGCTTTTGCGAGCACTGGCAGGTCGCTCGGCCTGCGCGCGAAGCCAAGTGTGAGACGCTGCGCAAGTATGACCACTTCGTGTACCAGAACCGTAGCTATCTGTGGGCATCAAGGCTGTGAAGGTGCCCGTGGCCATGGCCGCCAACGAGATGAAAAGGGATCTGCGCGTTCGGCGACCAGTACGCGTCTGGTGGTGGACTCGCAGCAGAGCGCCAAGACGGTCTTCCCGCTCAAGAGCTTCCTGCGCCGCATCCAAGCAAGTCCTGGTCTACAACTACGGCGTTATCATCGCTGGCGCTGTCATTATCGCTTTGTTGTCGAACCCGTGGCTGTCAAGCTCTTCGCCGTCGGAGCCGTACCTGTGGAAGGAAGCTGCCTCTCCACCCACTGTGCTATATCGAGATCTTAGGCCGACATTTCTCTCTGAAGCCGAAGAGATCTTGGCCGCGCAACCTGCAACCAAGGACGACTTACTGAATGGGTCCGAGCGCGAGGAGCTTGTGACTGACGGCAATTTAAAGGTAGATCTAATACCCGAGTTAGACACCTAATTTGTATTCAATAATGTAGTTGACTGGCCTCACAAGCACGTTCAGCACTAATAGCAATCGCACATCTAGTTGGCCTCCTGAACCTCTTCACTGGTACGAGCTCGAGGTGCGACTAGCATGTACTTAACATACTTACGTAAGACGTAGTGTAACGTGTATTGATACTTGTTTAAAGATGCAGTAACTAGTACAGTATGAAGCTACGCTTACATTGGGAGGGACGAGAATGCCATTTGGGTGGCGCTCCCTCTTTTGGTGAGTGGACACTCTCTTTTGGTATAGTGGGTGCTTAACTACCTTTTTGTTGGTGTCGTCTATTCGAGGTTTGGTGGAGCTTTCTGGTCCTGTGGTGGTGATACACCGCCCTCAATTGTGCTTGAGCGTACATTGAATAGCAAACGACTAGAATGCACGCTCAAGCACTGTCTAGAAACTTGTTAGCAAAACGGAAATGTAGACACTACGTAGATTCAAGATTAGCAGGCAACAATAGACTGGCGCGGTTATAAGCGCTCTAGATTTCCGAATCGCTGCCTCTTGTGCTACGGAACTATTGAAGGAAGGCTTGCCGCATCACAACGATACGTATAATGCAGCCTGACAGTGCGAAACCTCCTCCATATTTCCCTCATGACACTATTCGTTGCCATCGTAGTCATTGAAAAGCTCTTGGCGTGGCATTATGAGAGTAACAGGTCAGAACCGCCTTACCACTAAGGGCCGTTTCTAACCGGGATCGCGATCCCAAACTTGTTCTGTGATTGGTCAATCTATTCCCGCTTATTTCCGACTGTGTACCTTCAGCGTAACCCCTGCGATCCGAGTCTCGGGTCGCGAGCCGAGCGGGATCGCCGGGTCGCGCAGCGGCTTCGGCGCATCGCTACCGCACGAAATATCCGTTGCTGCGTGAAAGGATGGTATCCTAGTAAACTAAGGCTCACGTGCTACGTGCAGCTCCTGTCGGTATATTTTTTTTACGTTTCTCATCCAGTGTTCAAAGCTATCAAACGAGATTTATAGTAAATCCTTGCATTTTATCTATAGCATGTTGCTTTCATTGCGATCTATGGCCGGGTCGCGATCCCGTTAGGAACGACCAGATCGCGACCCCATGGATTGCAGGTGGTGCCACCTACCCTTGTGGGATCGCGATCCCGGTTAGGAACGGCCCTAAGGCTTCACTACACGGCCAACACTACGCATAGTATTAGCCAATCACATCGCTAAATTTGGTTTGTCGTCAAACTGTCTTACGAATACCGTATTTGAGATCTCCTACTTCATACACCTGATTATTGAAGTTGTAGCGTTGTATATTGTTTTTGTTCATTTTCAGTCCCTTTCGTGCAAATTATGGCCATATTCTGGTCATTTTGCACCTGTTCTACGCTATGAATTAGGAGATCTGTCTGAAGTAGGAGATCTCAAATACGGTAAGTGATTTTTGGAAGCCTCCCCATCGCGATGAAACTGATAATACTAACGCTGTTATTCTGGCGACTACTTCTGTAACAATTCCCGCCTGTAAATTGCTACTTAGTACTATTGTGCCTGTCACTTATTCGTGGCGTGATAATTCTGGCATAAGTCTAATCCCTTATTGACCTTAATTATGCCCCGAGTTAGCTAATTCCCATGTTAATTCTGGGTCGCCACTCCGTGACCGATTTAGGAGCGCCAATGGTGAGGCTAAGTTAAGGCGGAATAAGCTAATCCAGCCTGCGTTAGGCGGAAAGAGAGCGATTGGCGGTTTCCTACCCGCCAATCCATGTCATTCTGCTCGTATCTCCGTCGATTGGATCGCAAATGCTGATCGCGGGAGTAGGGGAAGCACTCACAATCTTAGGCAGAATCAACACTAAATAAGCGTTGCTCGCCCTTTTATGGATCTAATTCCGCCTGAATTAACTGCTCACCCGCCAAAATAGGTGAAAGGAACAATAAGTGTTCTCGCAGTATAGTTTGCTTCAACTTTGCTGATTGGTGTATTTTTCTGTTTCAAGCAATATTATTGGTCAAGAAAATCACAGAAGGCATTTTTTGTGGTTGACTTCTGTGATTTGTTCCGAAATTGCGAGCGTCTACCATGCCGATCGAAGGCGAGCTCAAGAACCTACAGGCCCTCGCCGCTAAGCAATGGGAGCTACGCTCCTTGTTGAGTTTCAGGCAGATATAGAGCGAGTGACCGCGCACGAGCGGAGAGGAACAACCGAAAGACACTTGCTTCCCACGGAGAAAGAATGGGATTGAGGGGGAGAAAACCTCGCAGGTGACAACCCCCTCTACAGTTATACAGTAATGCAGAAAACTAACGGTCGCATACAAAGTACTCAGTCGCACACAGGGACTAGACGCAGGAGCCCTTGAACTTCAAAGTGCTGTGAGCTGGCGGAGCTCGACACGCCATCTTCACACTCCCACTTCGAGTCTGCCATGCTCTCATTCCTTGTTCTTCCAGCTCGCAAGCTAGTTGCAACCATCTGCATTGCCATCCTCAATGGCAGTTGGTAGCGGCATCACGTTCAGCTGCTCCCGAAACTTGCGAAATAGCGTTGGACCCAGTGCCTTCGTAAAGATGTCCGCAAGGTTCTCGCTCGACGGACAGTAGACGACTTTAAACTCTCCACGCTCGTGGAAGTCGCGTACCTTGTGGTACTTCAGGTCCACGCTCTTCGTCTTGTAGTTGCCCTTGATCTCCGTCAGCACGGTGATCGTAGCCTGGTTGTCCTGGTACAGCACCGTCGGGTGGTACCGTGTCAGGTTCAGCTCCTTGCACAAGTTGTGCGTCCACACAATCATCGTGGAGCACTCACTCGCAGCGACGAACTCGGCACAGCACGTGTCATCCGTCACAATCCGCTGCTTGCGGGATTTGTACGCATACGTGCAGCCGTTCAACTGCAGCACGTAGCCTGTGATCGAGTGTCTGTCGTCCTTCTCGTTCCCGAGATCGGCGTCTGCATACGCCACAAAGTGCAAGTCGGGCGACTCTTTCTTCTCCCACACGAGACCGAAGTCCGAGGTCCCTCGCAAGTACCGCAGTACCCGCTTCGCCATAGTGTAGTTCTCGTGCGTGTACTTGTTCAAGTACTTGCCCAATGCACGCACCGCGTTTGCCAGATCCGGACGCGTGCACTGCACAAGGTATTGCAGGCAGCCTACTATCGCGCGATACGGCACGTTCGGGTCGTTCACATCCGTCCAAGCGCCTGAGGCGTAGCCACGGCACGACACTTGTCCATCTGGAAGCGTGTCAAAATCTTCTCAATCTGCCCGCGCTGTGAGATCCACATCGCCTGGCCGGGGATGTACTTGATCTCCATGCCCAACAACAAGCTCACCGACCCCAAGTCCTTGATGCTGAACTTTCGTTCAAGCTCACCAACGACCAGCTTGACATTCTCGGCATTCGCAGCAATAAGCACATCATCTACGTAGACCGTGAGAAAGATGGGACTTCCTCCCACTACACGCCAGTAGACTCCATTGTCCATCTTTGACCTCTTAAAGCCACAAGATCGCAAGTGCTCGTCCAGCATCTTGTACCAGATCAATGGCGCTTGCTTCAATCCATACAAACTTCGTAACAGCTTACAGACGCGACCAGATCCGTCGTTGAAGTATTCGGGCATCTCCATGTAGATCTCCACGTCTTCTCCGATCGGCCCGTTTAGAAACGCCGTCACAAAGTCGACGTGCTCGCAGAGCAACCCGTAGTGCAGCGCAAGGAGCAGCACTAACTTCACAGATTCATGTGAGACCACAGGAGCGTAAGTCTCCCAGAAGTTCACACCGTACTCCTGTTGACAGCCCTTGATTGTGATGCGCGCGCGGTGCCGAACCACTTCGCCCTTGTGGTTTCGTTTCCGCACAAAGACCCATTTACTATCCAGAATCTTCTTGCCTTTGGGGCGCTCCACCAACACCCACGCATTGTTGCGCATCAAATCATAGTACTCCTTCTCCAGCGCCTCTATCCACTTCTCAGCGTCAGGGCCTTGCAGGGCCTCGTCAACACTCTGCGGCTCCATGAGAACGTTCACAGCCTCAATCACTAAACTGGCAGGAATCTCGATCTCGTAATCCTGGAGTCGAACATTTGGGCGTCGAACCCGAGTAGACCGACGAAACGATGTAGCAGCCCGTGTGGCTTCACCTCTCCACCCATCGGCTTCGTGGTCATCTTCTTCGCTGTCATTGTCTATGAAGCCTTCATATGTCGAGAGTCGACCCAACAGATCAGCAGGATCTCCAAAGCTAGCACCCGCGTCATCCATCTCAATGTCCCCATCCCCAGCTTCGTTGCCTGCAGCATCATTGCTGTCCTGGTCTCCCACTGAACACGAGACTCCTCGATCCGGTGGCGGTCCGGCCATCTGCATACGACTGCTGTTAGGCGAGTCTGCAGCGACATTACTACCACTTTCACGACCTGAGTCCTCAATCGGAGGAGCGTTACCTCCCAGCTGAAGCACGCCCTCGGGTGTCGGCGGAGTTGCTGCCGCAGCAGTGCTCGTCGGGACCTCTGACTCACCCACCAGCCAACATCCAGGCGCACCTGACGCTGCCGACGGAGTCGGTCCGCTTCTCGCTCCAGTAGCAATACCACAATCAGCACGATGCTCACAGCATTGACGCTTAGATTGGCCATTGTCATCACTCTCAGAGCTGCGCTTCAGCCCCCGAGACACTTGATGTACGACAGGAAGACGCACGTACGGAATCACCGTAGGCAACACGTGCCGGCCCTTTCCGTAGCGGTTGGACAGTAACTTCTCCACGTATGAAGACTCCACAGTCCACTCTTCTTCAAACTCAACTGAGCGCACTTCATTAATCTTCCCAGTCACCAAGTTCAGTATCCGAAAGCTCTCCGAGTGCTTCGCGTAGCCCACGAACAGCCCCGGCTTGCCCGGGTTCTCCAGCTTGCTCTTTCGCAAGACCTTCGGCGTGAAGATGAACGCGACGCAGCCCCACGTCCTCAACGTGGACACGTCCGGTCGCTCACCGAAGCGGCGATAGTAAGGCGTCTCTCCACCGAGCGCACTGCTCCCACTGATGTTCATCACTTCAACAGCAAAATTGAAGGCTTCGCCCCACAGTGACCACGGCATATTCGCCGCAGTGAGCAGGCATCGCACGCGAGACATCACCACCCCGTTCATCTTCTCCACCAAGCCGTTCTCTTCCGGACTGTATGCGTTCGTTGTAGTATACTCGATTCCATTTGCCTCGAGAAAGAACTTCAACTTGTTGTTGAACAGCTCCGGACCCTGGTCAGAGCTAAACACCTCAACTTTGTGGCCCTGAGCCAAGACCCACTTCACATGAGCCAGTACAACCTCTGATGCCTCTTCCTTCCTGTGCATCATGAAGCCCCACAGATACCTGGTAGCCTCGTCTTGGACCAGCTGAAAGTGCTCAAATCCGTTGTATGTAACCTCACCAACGTAACACATATCACTCATCAGCTTTTGGAACGGTCCGGTAGCTCGGCGAGTCACAGGCTTCTTGTAAGACATCCGAGTCATCTTGGCAGCGTTGCATGTCCAGCAGGGTGAGGTCATGTCTTCAGCCAGTTCCTCATCCATGCCAGCAGTGACCTCATGCCTCGCCATTCGCTGCAAAGCAGGCAGGTTCAAATGCGCAAAGCGCAAATGCCACCGCTCTAGTGACGAAGCATGATTCTTCCTAGAATGCTGCGCAAGTGTCGTTGAGTCACTGGTGCGCTGCTGAACTTGCTGCGCTCCGCTTTGCACCGTGTACACTGCAACCGCTGTCGCCTTCAAGCGGTACCGACGATCAGTCTTCAGCAGTAGTAACTCGACATGGTCTTTACGTAGCCAGCATACGCGTTGCGAGTTGATGAAACCAAACTTCACAACCCATCCATCGCGTTCAAGTGTATCCATGCTCAATAGATTATCCGGAGCGGTAGGCGAGAGCAGGACGTTCGTGAACGGCAGCTTCAACTCCACATGAGGCTTCTTGTTGTCCGTCACCCTCAGTGTTACGTCACCAACATACTCGTCCTCTCGAGCGTTGCCGTCGTACCCTTGGAAGAAATGCACCTCATCCTTACGGACATTGTGCAACACTGAGCGCTGGTTGCACACGTGTACGTCGCTTGCTGAGTCAAGCACCCACTCCATCTCAGTACCAGCTGGAGTCTTGACCGACGCAGCAGTAGCAACCGAAACACCTCTAACATGGCAGCAAACAGCACTCGTGTTCTTTCCACTACGCTTCCCGTTGTTACCACCACTGGATTTCTTATTCTCCCACCTCTTGAACTCCGAGATGACAGGCTTTACAGCAGAATCAGACTTGAGGCTCGGACAATTTGCTCGCAAATGCCCAGCTTCACCGCATTCGTAGCACGTACGGGTCTCCTTCTTCTTGCCAGCCTGCTTTCTCTCTTCATTCTGCTGCTTGGACTTGTACCGGCCCTTTCCTTTTTGCTGCTTGCCCTTGCTTTTGTTCTTCTTGGATTGCTGTGAGTCATCGCGCCCCTGCTTGCCACACGAACAGATATGCGCTGGTTTCGATTCTTCCTCACAAGCAACCCGCTCATCCAGAGCTGACTCAGCACGCAAGGCGTTCATCACTTGGGCAGCGGTCGGAACGGGTCTGACAGCTCCACCGTCACGGACGACGTAGTGCTTCGAAAACTGTCGTACGACGTCTCGGTGGGTCCGCGATACATGTCCTAGGAGCGTCTCGGCAAAGTCCTCATCTGACACTTGTTTGCCGTAATGCATGAGCTGCCGACGCAAGCTCTCCATCTCCCGTAGCCATTGATCCATGGTCTTGTCAGGAGTGTACCGGTTGGAGACAAACTCATCACGGGTGAAGATGTAGTTTGAATACTCGCGCTTCGTCTGTCGGTCGACAAAGCTGCTCCACATTGCTTCTGCTGATAGTTCTTGACAGATCATCTCAGCATCGGCTGCCGGTACACCATGCAGGATTGCTTCACGCGCAGCATTATCTCGCGCAGCAAAGCCAACCATCCCCTGAGGATCAAGGCGATAAGAGCCATCCACGACACTCCAACAGCCAAGGCGGGTAAGAAAAGCACGAAGCTGCACAGTGTATAAATCAAAACTTCCTTTCATCACTGGCGGCTTATGCGAAATATCTAGCTTCATGGAAATCGATCCGGGTTGAGGGGCTCCAACACCGGGATGCTGCACTCCAAGTCCGACTTGGGGTACTCCAGCACCGTGTGCACCAGCTCCACCAGCTACGTGCATCCCAACAGGTACAACTCCACCGGCAAGACCAACGCCACTGCTTGGCACAACTCCAGCACCAAGTGCACCCATTCCAGCAGCAGGCCACGCACAACCTCCAGGTGCCAGTCCAGCTAAAGAGATTCCACTCACTCCAACTCCAGATGCGACACCAGCCACTCCACCGAGAACGTGAGCTCCAGCTCCAGCAGCTTGGCCTCCAACACCGGCGACTTGACCACCAGACACTCCAGCAACATGCCCACCAACACCGGCGACGTGACCTCCAGCTCCAGCAAGTCCTCCACCAGGTCCAGCTTGGCCAGCATGGGCCGTCACAACAGTCGTCGCCATTGGCGGCACAGACATCATCACCGAAGACGTCGCCACTTGCTGCACACTCGGTGCTCCACCCGTTGCAGAAGTTCCAGCACCCGTCGCAGACGTCGAGGATGCCGAACTCGGCGGTGGCGGCGGCGAACTTGACGATGGCGGCGTGTTCCCCCCTCATCGCAGTCACGAAAGGCTCGTCACGTACTTGGGCTCAGTACCTGTTGAGTTTCAGGCAGGTATAGAGCGAGTGACCGCGCACGAGCGGAGAGGAACAACCGAAAGACACTTGCTTCCCACGGAGAAAGAATGGGATTGAGGGGGAGAAAACCTCGCAGGTGACAACCCCTTCTACAGTTATACAGTAATGCAGAAAACTAACGGTCGCATACAAAGTACTCAGTCGCACACAGGGACTAGACGCAGGAGCCCTTGAACTTCAAAGTGCTGTGAGCTGGCGGAGCTCGACACGCCATCTTCACACTCCTCTCATCTTCAAAGCGTCGTTGACAACCCCCTGTCGCTGGTGCAGCACCCGTCTGCTTCCGTGGCGTGCGGAGCTTTCGCGCTCGGCATTGGCGTCGGCCTGCTGCTTCCCCGACTGCGACAGCCGTTCCGTCGGTTTGCAACCGTGGAGGACCTGCCCAACAAGCTCTTCCACGAGGAGGGGAAGATCAAGGCGCTGGCTGTGAATTTCAGTGACGGCGACACGTTCCGAGCGCGTCATTTGCCGCTCTTCCGGGGCGCTGGGACCTTTGACGGGAAGTTGTCGGACCACACGCTGCAGATCCGACTCGCGGGCATTGATACGCCCGAGACGGCCAAGTTCGGGAACCCAGGCCAGCCATTCGGAGATGACGCCAAGAAGTGGCTGGCCACGACACTTGAGGGGAGGAAGTTGACGCTCACGCTGCTGCACAAGGACCAGTATGCACGTGCAGTGTGCTTGGTGCAGTACGGGCGGTGGCCGTTCCGACGTGACGCGTCGGAGGAAATTCTGAAGGTTGGGCTGGGCCAAGTGTATCGTCAGGCGGGTGCGGTATACGGCGGCAAGCAGGAGATCTACGAGAAGCTGGAGGAGAAGGCGAGGAAGAAGAAGGTCGGGATTTGGAGTCAGGGCAAGAAGATGGAAAGCTCGAGTGACTACAAGGCTCGCATGCGTGCGAGTTGATGATCGCCACTTTTGAGCTGAAATCTGTGCTGTAGGCTGGAACTATCTGTAGCTTGCTATGTGGGGCGTGGTAAATGAAAAAAAAAGATATAAGCAAGTTTTGATGTTAGTGCCCTGCGCTCTACCTAAGAAATGGTAATCTGTGTGGCTACTTGAAAGTAAACATAGCGACAGAATTTCTCGTTTGTGCCTTAGCCAGCTTCTCTGGGCGACCTTAACCTCGGGAATCTAGCGCGCCCTTACGATTTCAAATGGCAAAAGATACTTTGTCCCATTTCGCTGATTGCATGTTTTAAATTTATCGAGAATCTAGAGTCGAGATAGGCCTCCCCCGCCCTCAGGCCTTCTCAGCTTCATTCGAGCAATAATATGGCTAACAGGTGAAATCTCGCGTCACCAAGGAAAAACATCGCAGCTCACCATGTTGTGGCAACAAATAACGCAACAGACCTAGCTCATGACGGTGTGCCGCCTCCGTGGGACCTCACTTCGACAGCGCTATCACCGGCACTGGGCTGCTACTCAACATCGACACTGAGACTCTTCATTAGAACAACGGCTTTGCTCACTCATTGACATGCTGCGTAGACACTTTTCCGCAGACAGAGCAAGATTCAGCGTCCATGTCGGTCATGCAAAGCCGAACCCACTCGAACGGAAGCGATGAATTTCACAAGTGTTATCAAACAGCGCGCGTTCCACTTGAAGCCACCATGTTTACCCACGTCATCGTCTCCATTCAAGCGAGCACCGGGTGCTTCACCACGGCGAACAACGAGCGCTCCTGCTTCTTCTTGTACGTCATATTCCATTCGACTTGGGCGACTTGTAGCGTGCAAAAACTAACCCGTGGTCTGTTATGATAGCCCTCGCTAGGCGGAATCTACTTATTAGCAAGAAGGGGATGCAGCGTACCAAAAACAGAGAGCTGGAGAGTCACGATAATATAGGCATACTTCCGCATCTATTTCCTTGAGCAATCTTCTGGATGGGAGCATTACTGAAGGGTGTCCAAGGTGTGTAGTGCCTCGCTGCGTTGCAAGGCCTTCATGTCCCGCTCGATGGCTTCTTGTACGGTCAGCTCCTGTGCTGACAAGGCTGGGCCTAGAGGTATTCTCCCATTATCTGGTGGAGTGAAGTCGGCACCGCTGAAATGCCAGGGAACAGGTTCAACGCGACCTGTTGGCCAGACTGTAGCAGCTGCACTTGCTGCAGGGATCCCTTCGCCTCAGCGCCGAGACGCGAACAAATCTTCAGCGTACAGATCCTTTACCTCCTCAAAAATGGCCAGGTCGCCCTCCATTTCTGTTGAAAACTGGTCTTGGATACGGTCGCTCGAAGCCAATGTCGGCGGGCCCGGAACAGGAACGTCTCTGTCTCGAGCTGCAGCCTGCACCTCTGGGGCTACTTCGACGGGTGCCTCACTGGCTGCAGATTGTTTGGTTCCAGTCGCGATCTCTCGGTCTCGTCGCTCTTGTTGAAACCGGTCTTGCGCTGCTTTCAGGTCTTCCTTGAGCTGTCTCATCTCAGCTTCATATCGTTCCTGTTGTTCCTCAACCTTGCGCTGTATCTCCTCCTGCTGCTGTCTCGCCTTCGAATGCATTTCCTGCTGCTGTTCAAGAAGAAGAGAGTGTAGTCGCTCTAGCTTTTCTTCGCCTGCCGTCGCGGAGCGCTCAAGTCGCTGATCAAGAACCTTTTGCTTCTCCAGAACCCGCTCATTTCGTTCCTTCAGCAGCAGCTCCTGCGTTTCCTTCAGCTCCTCCTTCACCTGCTGCAGCTCAGCATCGAACTGTTCCTTCTGCTCCTGCGTCTTCTGCTGCATCTCCTCCTGCTGTCGCTGCACGAGCGCTCGCAGCTTGTCCACCTCCAGCTTCAGCAGGTCTAATGTCTGCTCAGCCTCCAGCCTCAATCGGGTCTCGGCATCGGTGCTCTCCTCCAGCACCATAACCCGCTCTTCAAACAGATGTGCTTTCCTCCTCGCAGACCGCAGCTCCACCGTCAGCTCCTGGATCTCGTCCGCGTCTTGTCTCGCCTGCTCTCGCAGCTCCTTCACCTCCGCCTCCAACATCCCCCTGTGCCTATTAAACTCCTTCTCTCCTTCCTCGTGCAGAGTCCCCACCTACATCCACACCCCATAACGCTTACAATACAACCGCCTTACACTATAATTTATACTATAAATGCTATCAATTAACAGGACGAGAGGCCCCACCTCAACTATTCGTCGAACCAGCTTGGCCACTTTCTCTCGGTCTTCGGGGCACAGATCTGCGATTTTTGCATTAACGGGACGGCTTTCCTCCGTCTCCAGCGTCGCTTTAGTGCGCACAGACTGCCGCATTTCCCTCCATCGCGACGGAGCAGCCTCTGGATCCGTCGAACCGCTATTCCGAGCTTTGACACCTCGCTCTGACACTTGATTTGAAGTCCGAAGAGCTCCTCCAGGCGCCATACGTTGCTGTGCTGTAGCCGAGGACGCCCTTGACGAGTTGGGCGCGGTACGGGCAGCTGAAGTGACTCCTGGACGCCTTACGCCGCCTACCGCGGGACCGCGACGACGCCATCCAACTTGAGCGTCCATTGACACAAATTTGCCAATTGAAGCAAAAGTGAAGGTAGGCACTGACCAAATATGGCAATAAAAAAAGCTAGTGTGATATTTGACGCTGCTGGTCAACCAGGTTGAAGTCACTTTCAGTCTCCGTCTGGCCAAGTTTGGGATCGACATCTGCCCAACTGAGGTATCATCCATGCGGAGCTCGGGAGTTCGCCGCATCAATAACGCCGTGCGCAGGCTGGATTGGGCCCTCGTGGAGAATTCGCTGAGTCCTCCAGACGGCAGCGATGGGGGCCCGTACGAGCTGTGTGCGGCAAGCCGAGACGACTGGCATCGCTACGTCCAGTCCGAGCAGCAACAGCTGAAGTCGCGCTCGATGGCGTGGTGGGACGACAGGGTCTTCATTGTCGAGTTAGCGGGGTCTTCTCTGCACGAAAGCCTTGTCGAAGGCGTCAGAGAAGCTATATCCGCCGCAACTGGGACTGGGAGAACTCACCTGGCGCGTCATGGAGGGACATAAATTCGGGACTGTGCACAGTTGGCGGACAACATTATGGATCTATTAGGCGACCTCGAGCCGGACGAAGCCTTCGATCCTGAATTCGGCCTTCCTGGAGCAGTGCTTCCGCAGGGATTAACCTGGTCATCGTTCCACACGCTGAAAGTGGAGATCGGTGTGTACCGAACCTGGGGAGATCCTGTAGACCAGCAAGGGCAGGCTGCAGAACAAGGGCAAGCTGGACAACAGGGGCAAGCTCGACAGAGGCGTCTTGCTACCTTAAACGAGAAGGCCGATGCGTGGAGGCAATGTCCGGGGGTGGAATACGTTCTCTGCATTCACATCAGCCCGGGAATGCGCGTTCGCCAATACCGCTTGTTCTCCATCGTGGACGAGCAGTTCGAGCATCCTGACCTGGAGCCCGCGCCAATTGTTAACGGTACCGTCGTGCAGTTCGACCCATGGCGTTTGCTGGGGATTCCTCCTGATGCTGCTCTCCCTGTTGGCTTCAACGATCCCGTTCAGTTCGACCTCTTCGCCGTTGTCAACCAGATCATTCAACTGCGGCAAATGAACTTGGCACTGCTACAGGCTGCAGTGGCTGCTGCTGCTCCTGCTGCTGCTCCTGCTGCTCCTGCTGCTCCTCCTGCCAGGGCCGCCGAAAATAGCATGGCCATAAAAATAATGACCATAAATAAGTATGGATAATGTTTGTTGGCCGTTTTCGCTTGGCCATTACATTATTTATGTCAAGAGGTCCTAGCAATAATTGTAATTGGGCAAATTATCAGAAACAAATCTTGAAATTTAGAGAGACCAATACAAATTTTAAGTAATACAGGATCATGATATTTCAACATTATTTATGAGACACATTTTCTCCATGACATTATTTATGTTCTCTTCTTTCTGGCAGGCCTACCATTATTTATGAGCCAGCTTGGCTTACATAAATAAAAATGCCATAATCGGCGGCCCTGCCTCCTGCTGCTCCTGCTGTTCGTGCTCCTCGTACTCGTACTCGTGCTCCTGATCCTGATCCTGCTGGGCAACCCCCACGCCACCGACAGCGCCGTCACCAGCCAAATACTCATGGTAGCAGCACAGATATTTTTTTCTTTTTCTTACGTTCGCTGTTGATTCATCAAAAAGCTGCTATCGACTCATTTGTTCCGAGTTGTTTCGTCTAATATGGTAATATGGTTGAATGCGCGACTCTCATGGCCGTGCTTACTAGCGCTACAAACTGAACTGCCTTGACTAAAAACACGGGCTATTCAGCTATTCCACCCAAACGAAATTCAATACGAAAGTGTTTTTTTTACACTGCCTACTGGTAGCCCACCTTCTCTACATCATGTGGGAAGGACAACCTGGAAATGGCGTACATGTAGTAGAATAGTGTGGTAGTAGTAGAGAGAAAGATGGAGGCTCTACTTCTTACTCAGCTGCGTTATGCTCTTCGGGAGCATCATTTGCGCCAGGAGCAATATCAAGTGCGGCAGCGTCGTCTGCCAGCTTCATCGACAGGCGATTCCGCGTTCAATAAGCTAAAACGCAAGGTCGAAACAACACGAGCCCCAGCGCCCTATTCACCAGTCGATATGCACAACAACAAGTACGCAGCCACCGTTGACCTCGATCAAAGTCATGGCTCGATGGTCGAGAAAACTTGTTGTTTTGTTACTTGATAATGTCTAGGACGCTATATATCCTCAATGATGGCATACTCTCCAGAGCAGTATCAGAAAAACAACGAGCGCATGAAACCAGCTCAGAAGCGCTATTACTTGAAGACGTAATACATAATACGGAGACTTATACCAATCAAAACCACCACTACGACAACGCGTCACTCCACAGCGCGGTGAAGGCGGCAACGCGTTCACGTAACCACCCAGCTTCAGTGTCTCGGTTAACGCAGAAGAGCAAAATGCGCAGGAAGCAGAGCTAAAGTTCTGCGCTTCGGCGACCGAGAGGAGGAAGTGAAGGTGGAGTATGCAGTCCAGAGATCTCCTCCACAACGGTACAGCGTTAGTGCGAAAGGGGTCCTCCCCGATATTAGCAGCGGGAGAATCACACCCCGCCCAAGTCTGCCGTTCCAAGCTTTTGGAGCGTTGGGTAGCGCAAACAGCATCGGTGGCGACAACGCGAAGGAGTCACTCTTCGACGAAGATCCGTTAGAACAGCACTTCCACGCCATGCCATTGTCACCGGGGGGTGACAGTTCGAGCGGGGGTCAGCTGAAATAGCACAACGTGCTGCTGGGGGCTAACATTGTGAATCTCTCTAGCGTACGTACACTTCCAGCACCAAACCCAGACCCGCTTTCGCCGCGTACTTCAATTCCCACTAACCATCACCTGGTGCAGCCTCAGAAAGGAACGTTCATCACTGATGCTGCTTGAGACTTGGCATCTAGGAGCTCACTAGACGGTCAAGTAGTCGGCCCCACCACCTTGTTCCTGACTGCCGGGGTGAGAAGAAGTCTGAAGGTTTGTCTTCCGCCAAGCCGGCAGCTTCGTGCTCGTCGACTTCATTGGGCAGGAGAACTTACCGCGAGCTTGGATCGGCGCATTCGAGATGCAAAAAGTGTCAGCTCCGGTCCTTCGTTTGATTCGTAAGTAGGCTGCTTGCATCACTGATGGAACATCGCCAGTGATATGATAGCACCAGCTAAACGTGCGGATAGCATTTCTACCGCACGTTTGGCTGGCAGCAGGCGTGGTGGGTGTAAGATAGCTATATCCTTGCTCGGGCGAGAGCCCTCGACTCAAGTAGTTGTCAACACAGTACCTTTTGCCATTGAGATTTTTTAAGTCTGGCGTCGAAGGGGGCGGTTAGCTTGTGCACAATTGCTAACTAGTTGTGCAAAGTACCATGCAAGACAGCACTCACATCCAAAACGTAGATTTTTTAATTCACCACAGGTAGCTCACTAGTTCAAAACCTTCTTCAGTCCACTGGGCCGTGTCAAACCCATGCTGGATGAAGAAGTTGGGATCATCTTTGGATTTCCGTCATCGCACGGCCAATCCTCGTCGAATTCAACTTGCACGCATGCGAGCACGAGCTCTCCATCTTCTTGCCTTGGCTCCAAATCCCAACGTTCTTCTCCCTCCAGCTTCTCCTCCAGCTTCTCGTAGATCTCCTGCTTGCTGCACCCGCTTGTTGGCCCAGCCCCACCTTCGGAATTTCCTCCGATCGGCACGTCTGGGACCCGGCCGCCGGATTTCGTCAGTTGGGGAACAGCTTGTGGCCAACTGAGGTATCATCCATGCGGAGCTCGGGAGTTCGCCGCATCAATAACGCCGTGCGCAGGCTGGATTGGGCCCTCGTGGAGAATTCGCTGAGTCCTCCAGACGGCAGCGATGGGGGCCCGTACGAGCTGTGTGCGGCAAGCCGAGACGACTGGCATCGCTACGTCCAGTCCGAGCAGCAACAGCTGAAGTCGCGCTCGATGGCGTGGTGGGACGACAGGGTCTTCATTGTCGAGTTAGCGGGGTCTTCTCTGCACGAAAGCCTTGTCGAAGGCGTCAGAGAAGCTATATCCGCCGCAACTGGGACTGGGAGAACTCACCTGGCGCGTCATGGAGGGACATAAATTCGGGACTGTGCACAGTTGGCGGACAACATTATGGATCTATTAGGCGACCTCGAGCCGGACGAAGCCTTCGATCCTGAATTCGGCCTTCCTGGAGCAGTGCTTCCGCAGGGATTAACCTGGTCATCGTTCCACACGCTGAAAGTGGAGATCGGTGTGTACCGAACCTGGGGAGATCCTGTAGACCAGCAAGGGCAGGCTGCAGAACAAGGGCAAGCTGGACAACAGGGGCAAGCTCGACAGAGGCGTCTTGCTACCTTAAACGAGAAGGCCGATGCGTGGAGGCAATGTCCGGGGGTGGAATACGTTCTCTGCATTCACATCAGCCCGGGAATGCGCGTTCGCCAATACCGCTTGTTCTCCATCGTGGACGAGCAGTTCGAGCATCCTGACCTGGAGCCCGCGCCAATTGTTAACGGTACCGTCGTGCAGTTCGACCCATGGCGTTTGCTGGGGATTCCTCCTGATGCTGCTCTCCCTGTTGGCTTCAACGATCCCGTTCAGTTCGACCTCTTCGCCGTTGTCAACCAGATCATTCAACTGCGGCAAATGAACTTGGCACTGCTACAGGCTGCAGTGGCTGCTGCTGCTCCTGCTGCTGCTCCTGCTGCTCCTGCTGCTCCTCCTCCTGCTGCTCCTCCTCCTGCTGCTCGTGCTCCTCGTACTCGTACTCGTGCTCCTGATCCTGATCCTGCTGGGCAACCCCCACGCCACCGACAGCGCCGTCACCAGCCAAATACTCATGGTAGCAGCACAGATATTTTTTTCTTTTTCTTACGTTCGCTGTTGATTCATCAAAAAGCTGCTATCGACTCATTTGTTCCGAGTTGTTTCGTCTAATATGGTAATATGGTTGAATGCGCGACTCTCATGGCCGTGCTTACTAGCGCTACAAGCTGAACTGCCTTGACTCAAAACAAGGACTATTCAGCTATTCCACCCAAACGAAACTTTCAATACGAAAAGGTTATTAACACTGCCTACCGGTAGCCCACCCTGCGATGTCCGTTTTTTTATAGTTAGCACACACTCGTGATTCTACCCTGTTCAAGAACAAGTAAAGCTTTTATACTCTACATCCCCTACTACTTCGTCTACTACTAGTCCGACTACTCGCACTCCTCCTACCTCCTTTTGGCCGCGGCGTACTTTAACGACCCCGAATAGGGTGGGATACGACAGCCTCCATCTTTCTCTCTACTACTACCACACTATTCTACTACATGTACGCCATTTCCAGGTTGTTCTTCCCACATGATGAGGGTGACTCCCCTCCTGAACAGCACTGGGGCCTCTTGTCGTGTCCTCCGTCCTCGGACGTGACAACCCCTCTTCTTCACTATACGCACCATAGTCCACATCGCGCGGCACCCGTCCTAGGCGGTCCTCGCGGCTTCCGTCGACCGCTGGTAGGGCCGCTCGTCCAGGTACCTCGCCCGTGGACCTTCAGCGCATCCTCCAAGCGCCGTCGGATGCCACTTTAGGGTACGCTTAGGCGCGGTACCCTCTGGCCGCAGGTCCACCACGACACGAGTCCGTCGCCCGGACCCCTGGTACGCGCTCCAGATACCCGGGTACGGGACATACTCCCCGACTAGAAGTTCGGCGTCCTCGACGAACGTCCGGGTGGCGGGCGAGTTCCTGACGCAAAGCGGCGAAGCGATCTTCAGCGGCTCGCAATTCGGCTGAAATGGCGGCCGGGGGGGAGCGCGGACGTCCGGGTCTAGGAACACGGCAGGGTCCTGAGGAGGGTCTGCGAACGGATCTTCAGTAGTAGGGTCGTCGCCCCGCAGGCGACGCAGGGTCTCAACATCAAACTGCTCGCGCTCAGCAGTGCGCTTGCGTAGGTTTTGTAGTCCCTCGAGGACGATGGCGACGGGCGAATACTGCTCGAGCTCCGACTTGGCGTCGCAGCAGCGCCAGATGTGCGTGGTGATGCCCACTGTCACAGTGATCACGGTCAACGCTGGTCCCAGCGGCGTCCACGCGAAGTAGGCATTCAGCAGGTTAGCGGTCGTAAGCACCACGACCACGCCGGGCACTCCTAACGACACGTACTCCAGTAGGTCGTAGGAGCACATGGGCACGAAGAACACCAGCGCAAGCGTCACCTTGCAGATCAGGAAGACGACGTGGAGCACTTCGCCCGCGCGTCGCCGGCTCGAGATAGCCGCGTCCTTGGACACGGAGGCGTACTTCGCCACGGAGTGTGCCGTACTCACGCTCAGGTCCGGGAGGTAGGCGTAGAATGTAGTGTAGGCAGCCGCCCACCACTTGTACAACGTGCGCCCGTAGTCCCCGTAGCGTTCCTCACCATCCATCAGTACCTGCATGGGCACGGCAAAGATCGCGCCCCAGAGCGCGTAGGCGTAGGCGATACCGCGGAGTTCGCGGATCTCGGCGTTCTCCAGGACGCCTTGATACTGGCAGATGCACCGGTGCCACAGCGAGCCGTTAAGGCACGCCACCGACCACACTTCGCCGAAGAATTTCCACGCGACGTTCCGGAGCGGGGTGGTGATGACCCAGGTCAGCACGCAGGCGAAGCCGACGCCACAGTATGCCGGGAGCAGTTCCGCGGGAGCGTACGTCGCCTGCCAGCGCGCGAGGGCACGAAGGGCGTCGTCCATGGCCGCCGCCTTCGAGTATTCACGCACTTTCTCGTTTGTCGTGCCAGTTGGGGCACGAACTTGAGTCCAAACTCTCAATCACGCACTTTCTCGTCTTAGTCCGGAAAGGGCAATCGAGGCTCCACCGAGTTGCCGTCCAAGTCATTCTCGAATCCGCACCCAAGCCAGCAAGTCCTCCGCACCCAAGCCAGCAAGTCCCGGCCACCGCGGAGCGTCCCACAGCCCAAGATGAGCGACTCCCACGCCGACATGCTCCGGAAGTTCAAGGACTTCCTGGAGCAGGAGCAGTCCAGCGTTCCCGGCGGCACGATGTCGGCAGCGCGGGCCGCACAGATCGCGTTCTGGAACGAGCTGCGCCCGCGCCTTATCGTGAACGACGACTCCCGCGGCCTCGAGGTGCTCGACGCGATGGCGGCCGCCGTGATCAAGCCCGAGGGAGGCGAGCAGCCTGTCCTGTCGAAGCCCGTCGTCTTGCTACCGCCACCGTCGTCCCAGCGCGAGGCGACCAAGCTCCCGCCTCACCCCATGTTCGCTCCGGTTTCGTCCGCCGCTTCAGCCAAGAAGCGCGTACCAGCTCTCGCGAGTTCGTCGGGCAGCGCCGTGAAGAAGCCAAGGGCCACACCCAAGTGGGCGGAGACGCCATCCCAGTCGACGCGAGCGGCCAAGGCGACGAAGGCGAAGCCCGGCGAGAAGGCGAGCGTGACGCCCAAGTCGGGGTCGAGGCTCAGGGCCAAGGACGGGGGCTCGACGACGCCTAAGCCGAAGCCTAAGTCTAAGGCCAAGGCCAGGGCCAAGGCAGAGCCTAAGGTTTCGGCGAGCTCCGACTCGTCGACCGATTCGAAGACGCCGGTGAAGTTGGACTTCAAGCTCTCGCCCGACACGCCCAAGGAGGTACTGCTGGCCATCGAGACCATCTATCGCAAGGCAGCCGCCCGGCAGCAGAGGCCGTTCCAGCTCGCGTACCCCTGGGAGGGCGAGAATCTCTTCTACGACCCGGAGGAGTTCCCGTACGTCTACGTGGTGCACTGGCGGTTCTGGAACGCCTTCCGCGCCGCGTTCTTCGAGTGGGCTCTCCACGCGCCGCTCGCAGACTCCTCGGCCCAGGCGCAGCGTCGTAAGCGCAAGTTGAAGGCCGTGCGAGAGCGCCTCTGTTTCATCAGCTTCTGCATCGAGACGTGGGGCTATTTCCGGTTCCTGCGGCGGCTTGAGGCGCCCGGGAACGGCAACCTCATGTGGTGGTGGTGGGGGGGGGGGGGTCAGTCCGGCCGGGGCACTAAGGAGGCGAAGGAGTACACGTGCTCCCCGATTCGCGACCTGCTCGATCTCTACGAGAACGACCACGACGCGTACCGAGCCAAGATTCGCCGTGCGGCCCGGCCGTTCCGCCTCGATGCCGACGGGTTCGAGTCACTGACGGACATGCTGGAGAAGACAGGCGCCCTGTACCCGACGGCCGTGGAGTACGAGAAGCGTCTGAGCGACAAGGCTTTGGCGCGGATCGCGATGGACGTCACGACCGCCGTGGAGGTACCACCCCACTGGCCACCCCCGATCACGGAGGGCGTGTGGAAGAAGCTCGTCAGCGACAGTCGCATCCACGACCTGATGATCGACCTGACGTTCCAGCTCCAGGACGGCAGCTACGAGATCCCGACTGCTCCCGAGTTCGACCCGAAGGAGGCCGAGATCGAGGGGTACGCGCCTTTCAAGACTGCGAGCGGTCGTTACTCGGCGTTGGGTCCCGTCACGGAGGTCGACGACAACGAAGCCGCGTACTGCAAGCCGCAGGACGAGGTCGCGGCCGAGATGGTGGCGGAGGCTGAGGCTAAATCGGCGGCGAAGGACGACAAGTTGTTGGCGGCTCTCCCGACCGACAGCGATGACGAAGGGGCCGACGCCGAAGAAGACGAAGAAGATGTCGACGACGGAGCTGGCAGCGAGGAAGAGAGCAGCGAGGAAGATGAAGACAGCGCTTGAGGAGGTGGCAGCTCGAAGTCGCACACGATGAGTCGCGTAGGTGGAGATCAGTAGTTTCTTTCGCATTTTAGTCTAATTCCCGTAATGGATCTCCACTCCTTGACGTATTCCATTGTATCTTGTTCGTTCGATCTTCCTCCTGCCTCGCGGCGAGCGCCGTTCGTCAAGTAAAGCGAGCGAGGCCACGCCGCATAGCGTCCACTTGAAGCAAAGAGACACGGCCGCGCCGTGCCGTGTCCAAATCAAAGTAAAGGGGCACGGCCGCGCCGTGTCGAATCCAAATCAAAGTAAAGGGGCACGGCCGCGCCGCGCCAAATGCAGAAAATCCAAGCGAAAGTCGACACCGTAGGAGCCGGGCACGCGAGCTGTGAGGGTCAGACGTCTCCTTGAAGCTGGCCCTCGCAGGGGCTAGAAGAGTAATTCGTCTTCGTCGACCGCGGCGTTCGCCTCGGCAAGACGCGCACTCTTTCGCAGTTCCGGCCACCCCTTCTCCTTCCGAAGGTCGTCCTCAAAGGCATGGACCAGGGCCGCGTGCTCTGGCAGTAGCAGAGATCGGGGACGCCACCGCGTCTCGTAGGAGGCCGTCAGCACCAGGTATTGCAGCTGCCGGTTCTCCACGCGCTTGTCCAGGATATCGACGATGGGGCTCGTGACTCCCGAGAAGACGGTTTCTTCTCCGCCGAGGGTGAGCCGTTCCACAAAACCCGTCGCAGGTAGGTCTTCGAGGGTCAAGGGCCCAGCGTCGTCCGCTGAACGCTCGCTCATTATTCCTTCGGGGACTTCGTTGGGGAACGGCCGACTCCATCGACCCGCGAACTTCTTCATGCGGTTGACGTTGACGGTGACGACGCGGTCGGGGTGACTGGGGATGGCCACCTTGTACGCGTTGTTTCCAAGCTTGCTCACGACACGGTACGGCCCGTGCCATGAAAACGCTAGTTTCTTCGTTCGCTTTTCGCCTCGGCGAGCTCGAAAGTACTGGTAGATCCAGACAGCGTCGCCCTCTCGGAACTCGACGGCTACCTGCTCCTCGAGCCGCTGAGCGTATCGATCCTGGGCCTTCAGGAGTTGCCGTTCCACGAGTCGGCGAGTGTCGCGCAGTGACAGGTACAGCCGTCGGCGGTACTCCGCCACCTCGTTGCTTTTCCACTCGTCCTTGGTGTTCAGGAACGCCAAATCCAGAGGCAGCACCGGGTCTCTGCCGTAGAGACTGAAGAACGGGGAGTCGCCGAGGGCCTCGTGGTAGGAGGTCCGGTATGCAAATAGAACTCTAGGTAGGTAGAGGTCCCAGTCACTTTGAGCCTCGCTCACGAACATCCGCAGCATTCCGATGAGAGTGCCATTGAACCTTTCCACCAGTCCTTGCGTCTGGGGATGATAGGCCGCGCCGAATAGTTTCTTAATACCCAGGGTTTCGTAAAAGGTCTTCGCCAGCTCGGAAATGAAATTTGAACCGCGGTCACTTAGCAGCCGTTCCGGTACTCCATGTCGACAAAGAACTTCATCCACCATCACCCGTACGAAGGTGAGCGTGTCCAACGCCTCCACGGCGAACGCCTCTACCCACCGCGTGAAGTAGTCGGCGAAAACGAGTATGTACTTGTTGCCGCGAGGGGTGGTCACCAGCGGGCCGATAGCGTCCACCACGAGAAGAGAAAAGGGCCCCGAGAGATCTTGAATGGGCATTCGTTGCATCAACCCGTTCCTCCACGGGCGGTACCCCTTTCCACTGCCGCACACTGGGCACGCCCGTACATACTCGGCCACGTCGCGCCTCCACCCGTGCCAGTAGGCGTGGCGGCGGACTTTGTCCGTCGTCTTGATCTGTCCCACGTGGGCCGCGAAGATGTCAGAGTGGCAGTAGTGGAGAACTGTTTCGATGAACGGCAAGGGAATCACTGGGACGCTGATGGAGCGAGCGTGGCCGCCTCGAGCCTTCAGGTGAACTCGTCGAAGAAGAATGCCGTTCCGAACCACGTAGTGCGGAGCCATCTGTAGTACCTTCACGCGCAGTTGCGCGTCCAGCGCCAGGGCCCCGTGCTCCAGGAACGCCCCGAGTGCTTTGATCCATGGGGTGCGCCGTTGTTCTTCGAGGAACCGTTCTCGGTTCAAGCCGAACACGTCCACGGGAGACGTAGCGCCGCGCTCCATCTCCGGCGTTCCCTCGCCTAGGTCGTCAGGGACATCGTCGTCAATCTCGAGGGGGCCGTCGGCGACGGGATCGCCTTCTTCGGCGCTCTCGGGGTTCGCTTCTCCTTTGGTGGAGGGAGGAGGCGAGACCCCCCCCCCCCTTTGGCCTTGTTCACCGGCGGGTCCGGGTCCGAGGGCGAGATGGGGTGCTCCCCGACTTCGCCTAAAGCGTCTCGGGCGACACGCAGAGCCTCTTCCAGGGCTCTCCCACCGGAGGGGGCCGTCTTCGGGCGGCGCGTCGCGCGTTTTGCGGGTGGCTCCCCGACCTCGACAAGAGCACCGCGGTCGGGGCTAGGGACTCCGGCTGTGGGAACTCCTTTCGCCACTTCGTGCTCCACGCGGCGGTCGCGGCCGCGCGGGGCGTTCTCCCCGACTTCAACGGAGTCGCCATCGGGGTCGGCAGGGTCGGGATTGAGCAGGTCGTCCAATGTGACCGCGCAGATTGTCGCCGCGTGCAGTCGCGAGAGTCCGTCCACGTGCCCCATTGACGTACCGGGTTTATGGTACACCTTGAACCTGAGTTGCGACAGCTCCATGGCCCAGCGCGCCAGCTTGGCGTTGCTGGTACGGTTGTTCTCGTCGAAGACCCACGTCAGGGCCTTGTGGTCCGTGTAGAGATCAAACTCCTGGCGGTCTAAGTAGCAGCGGAACTTGCGGGTGGCCCAGACGATGCCCCAACATTCGATTTCGGACGTGCCGTCCGTCTTGTGGATCCAATTTCGTTCCGACCAGCAGCTTGCTGGCGTACGCGACAGCGCGTTCTCGGCCATCCACCGTCTGCATGAGGCAGGCTCCGACAGCGATACGCGAAGAGTCCACGTAGAGCTTGAAGCGCCTAGAGAAGTCCGGATAGACGAGGATCGGGGGCTCGACGAGCTTCCGTTTCAGTTGGAGGAAAGCAGCCTCGCAGTCCTCGGTCCAGGCGAACTCGACCCCCTTCACTTTGAGCCGTTCGATCGGGGCCGAGATCGCAGCGTACCCAGGAATGTATCGGCGGAAATAGCTGGTCAGTCCGAGGAACGCTCGGACCGTGTGTAAGTCATGGGGCCGGGCCACGTCCATGACGGCCTTGACCTTCTCCGGGTTCGGCAATATGCCAGAGGGGGTCACGATGTGGCCGAGGAACGCCACTTGGTCGCGGCCCCATCGACATTTCTTCAACTTCAACTTAAAACCAGCAGCGCGGAAGCGCTCCAGGACCTGCTTCAGCCGAGCCAGGTGAGTAGGGAAGTCCGAACTGAAGACCACGCAGTCGTCGAGGTACACGAGGCAGGTACGCCACTTCAGGTCGACCAACACATTCTCCATGAGACGTTCAAAGGCCGGAACGGCATTGCAAAGTCCGAAAGGCATCACTAACCATTCGAACAAGCCGTACTTGCAGGTGAAGGCCGTCTTCTCGATGCTGTCAGCGGCCATGGGGACGTTTCAATAGCCGGAGGCAATGTCCATAGTCGAGAAGAGCTTCGCTCCCTTCAGCACGTCCAGAATGTCGTCGATGAGGGGCATAGGGTAGCAGTCTTTCACCGTAAGGGCGTTCAGCCGCCGATAGTCAATACAGAATCGAATCCCTCCGTCGGGTTTGCGAATCATAAGTACTGGGCTGGCCCAGGGGCTGGTCGAGGGTCGTATCAAGTTGAGTTCCAGGTATTGTTGTATCTCCGCCTCCATGACTTCACCTTCAGCGTTGGAGACGCGGTACGGCCTCGACTTGAACGGTGGGTGCGTACCCGTGTCGATTGAGAATTCGAGCAAGTCAGTACGGCCAGGTCTCATGTAGGACTCCACGAACATATCGCGGAACGAGCCTAGGAGACCGCGCATCAGCTCCTGCTGCTCGCTGCTCAGCTTCGAGTCGGCAAAGCCGGCCTCGAGTTCGGCTTCGTATGCGTCCTGCAGCCCGGGCATCGGGTCGGATGAAGGAGCGGGTTTGGCCGCCGCCGCCGCGACCACGGAGTCGATCCACCTGGCCTTAACGTCTTGGGGTTGCCCCTCAGAAGTCTTGGCCGGACCCGAGCCGTTCTTGCCCTTCTTGGGCTTCAGATGTTCAAGGGCCTTCTCGGGGACAACGGTGGCCGCGGCCAGAGCCGTTCCTTTCTTGACTACGAGCTCATCGGAAGTGGCATTGCAGATTTCGACGATTGTCTTGCCACCGTTGACCGTACTGAGGGTCCGAGCGACCTTCACTCTTGAGTCCAGCCCTGGCAGGCGTTCGACGAGTACGCTCGTCCCTTCTGGGGCGACACCGGCGAGGTCAGCGACAACCAGAGCTTGACCACCGGGGCACAGTCGCACCGACGACACCACCCTGGAAATGTACGTCCCCTCGACCCTGGGGGATCCTAGCGGAATCTTCTCGCCCGTCTCCTTCAGTGTCAAGGTGTTATCGTCCAAGTCGATGACGGCGCGGAACGCCTTGAGCGTATCCGTGCCCATGATCGCATCGACGTGTAGCCGGTCGATGACTACGAAGCCGCGCCGCTTCTCTAACGACCCCAACCTCAGCGGCAGGTCGACCTCGCCCTTGATACGGAGAGGGTATCCCGAGACACCGTTGAGGCCCCCGTGGTACGGGCGGAGAGGTGCCCCCGAGAGACCGAGCCGTTCCAGGACGCGGGAGTCTACCAGACTGGCCACGGCGCCCGAGTCAATCAACAGGTTGGCGGGCAAGTCTCCAATGTATCCGGCGGACACGGCTTCCACTCCACCCACCGAGCAGATTACGCGTTTACCGTCCGGCACTGGGTCGAAGACACTATCGGGGACATCGCGGTCCCCGACGTCGGCGACCACTTCGACGAGGCCTGGCTGGCGTCGTCTCAGTTTCTCCGAGGAGTCGGACACCACGCTCACGAAGTGCGAGATGTCGCCCTCGTTCTCCGTGTAGGAGAGACTCGGGCCGAGGGCCTCAGAGCACTCCGCGAACAGCGACGAGCAGTCGTAGTGTACATGTCGGGCTAGCGGACGGAGAGTCGTGACGTCACCCGCTTCCTCGAGGCGGAGAGCTCGCCGACCTTGCCTCGCTAGCCTCTTGCCCTCGATCTCGGCGGCCTCCTGGTCGTACAACCTCAGTACGTACGTAACAACCGCGTCCAGGATTGGATCGCTCCGGTCTCCAGCCACAGCGGCCACGCGTTCGCGTACCTCGCCCTCCAGGTCCTCCTCCGTGGGGGCCCCGTCCTTCCCGTCCCTCTCCACGATCAGGGAGTAGGCCAACGACCGGGCCAGAGCGCGTAGCCTCGCGGGTAACGCAGTCGTCGTCCCCCTCGGCGGCTCCTCCTCGTCCAGGGCGGGAGTCCGGAAGGGCACGCCGATGTTCTGCTCGACCGCGGCTTCGTCGGCGGGAGCAGCAGTCCGAGGAGTTTTCCGCTTCTTCGTCGAGAGAACCACTTCGTCCAAGACACAAACGCCCCCCGCCACACTCGACCCGTCCGGGCGGGAGTCACTCACGGAGCCGATGGCGGCCGTTCCCTTCGGGTCGGCCGTACGGCTGCGAAAGTCGCGGTTGGCTCTCTTTGCGGCCTCGGACGCGGAGAGCGTCCTCTTGAACCACTCGGTCCAGTACTCCGGGAACGACTGGGAGCCTGGCGACGACTCACGCGTCCTCCGCAGCGTCTCCACGGGTAGGCCGAGTTCCTGGCTCAGTTCCTCGAGCGTCGGCTCCTTGGTTCGGGCGGCATTCGCTGGCCTCTTCTTCTTCAGTTCGACCTCGTCGAGGGGAATCAGCCGTTCCTGGATTTCCTTGTCGTACTCTTCTTTCTCTTCCGAGGCCACGATGGAGTCGCCTCGTTCCAGGGCGTCTAGCTCCTCGGCAGTGAACACCCTCGCGTGGGGAGGAGGGGACACCGCGTCGTTTCCCTGCGCAGAGCTCTCCTTGATCATCTCGCCGGGGCAGGAGTCGGGTTCTGAGCGCTTCTCGAGTAGCAAGCCCTCCTCTAGGGCGATCACAGCCCTGTCGGCAGTGGAGGCGAAGCACTCTTGCTCGCCGTTCTTGTTGGTCTCCGCGGGGGAGCACACTTGCTCGCCGTTCTCGTTGGGTTCCGCAGGGGAGCACACTTGCTCGCCGTTCTCGTTGGGTTCCGCGGGGGAGCACACTTGCTCGCCGTTCTCGTTGGGTTCCGCGGGGGAGCACACTTGCTCGCCGTTCTCGCTGGGTAAGGGGTTCTCAGTTCCATTTATTTCGAAGTTAACGTACTCGACCTTGCTCGGCGGCGCGTCGCGGCAGTGGCAGGTAAGCCCCAGGCAGGCATCGTCGTCGAGGTCCTCGGTAGAGTCCTTGTCTTCTTCTTCGGGGTCGGAGGAGAACTCCGCGTCGCTCGCTCCTTGCATCGCCGCCGGGGCCTCCTCCACTAGGGGCTCCGACCCATGCTTCTCGTCGGGGTTTTCTTCGTCATCTTCGGTCTTCTTCTCGTCGGGTTTTTCTTCGTCGTCTTCGATCTTCTTCTCGTTGGGTCGCGCCTCCAGCGCGTCGTCCGCTTGCAGTGGCGGCTCCACTTCTCCAGTCTCGTTCACATGCACACATACTTCATCATCCTCTTCGAGCGCGGCCTCCAGCGCGTGCTCTTCTTCGGGTACGTCTCGGCTCGCTACGACCCAACTCACTGCGGTCGTGGTGGCGTACCTCCCGGTGTCGTTCCTCGGGCGAGAGGAAGGAGCGACACTCCCCTCTCCTCCCTCATGCCCTTTTCATTGCTGAGTCGAGGCTCCACCCGAAGCGGGTGCCCCCGCCTGGGCTCCTTGCGCCAGGACTTGCTGGATCGTCTTCACCAGGGGGCACTGCGCTGCGAGGTGCTCCGTGCTCTTGCAGGTCCAGCAGGCTCGGGGTCCGCTCGAGCGACGACCGGGACTCTGGCCGCCACCGTTCTCTCTTCTCGACGGAGGGGCTTCACACTCGACGCCGATGTGTCCGCGCTGGTTGCAGTACGGGCACGTCGCGTTTGAACGTCGGCAGTTGATTCTGCTGCACCCCAGTAAGTGGCAACGCCCGCACACCGTGCGACCATCCTGCGTGTACATGTCGGGTCCCTGGCGGATGCCTCGGACCGCGACCGGCGGGGAAGCGACCAACGAGTTAGAGGCGTTCTGCCTCGCGCTTGGAGCTGCTTGATCCTCGTACGCAGCGGCAGCGTACCCGGAACGCTGCGGGGAACGAGAAGCCTTGGCCAGTTCCTGCTGCTGCTGTAGGATTAGGCTCTGGTTCTGCTGGAGCAACTGCAGTAGCTGTTTCATCTCGGGGTTCTCGGTCTGCGTCGAGGTCTTGGGCTCGTCGGCAAAGTCGGCGTCGTCTTCAACGGGCAGGTGCATGTTCTTGTAGAGCAACACCGACACGGCGTGTTCGATGGTGCTGACCAGCGACATGCTCAGGGCCGCCTTCCACTCCCTGTTCCTCAATCCCGAGAGGAAGTACTGGTACCGAATACGAGGGTCGAAGCATTGAGCCTCGTCGCACAAGCCCTGGATCACGTCGGCCCAAACTTCGGCCGACATACCCCTGGAACGCTTGGTGTTCTTGAGACGTTCGATCATCTGGAGCGGGGTGGGGCAGATGAACTGGTTGTAGAACCGAATCCTCAGCGTTTCGAAGCCCTCGATCTTGGAGTACGTCCACCAGTCCGTACCGGGTTTGCCCTTAAGGCATTCTCGGAAAGCACTTAGGCGCAGTTCCTCGTCCAGACCCTCAGTGGCCCTCACCAACAAGTCCCAGAACCTCTTGGCCTTGTCCACTGACGCGTTCTCTGTGTAGAACGGAGGAATGAGCTTCACAGCGTTCTTTATGTGGGAGGGCAAACCCACCGTGCTCGTCGCCGGAGCGGAGGGCACGGCGGAAGCCGCCGTGGACGTGGGAGTGGGCACTGCGGTTCCGTAGTACGCTTGGGGGGTCTGGCTCAGTGTCGGGGCAGTTCCAACGTACTGGGGAGGAGGTTGAGGCGTCACTCCGGGCACGCCTACGCTTCCAGGTAGGGCAGAGGTTCCGGCGCCAGTCGCGCCTTGCAGGTCCACTAGAGAGCAGCCGCCGTACGAGGCGATGGCGGTACGGATTCGCGACGTCGGGGTCGGGGCGGGCAGCGCACCTCCTGCTTGGGGGGTCTGAACCCAGGTGGGCGCGGTCGCCGGGGTGGTCGGTACCACTGACCCTTGCATGCCCCATCCCGCTCCATATCCGGGAGCGCTCACTGGTGCTCCACTCGCAGTAGCTTGGGGTACAACGTGCTGGGGCCCCCACTGGGATCCGTAGCCTTGGGGAACGCTCGGGGCCGCTTGAGGAGGCGGAGCACCACTCGCTGGAGCCGCCAACGGAGGCGGAACGCCTCCAGCCGGGGCCTGCTGAGCTCCATACTGGGGCACCCACCCCGCGCCGTACCCTGGGGCACTCGCCGGGGCAGCTAGGACGCTCGTCTGGGTCGGAGGAGGGGCAGCACTCTGGGGAACGCTCCCGTAGCTCACCGGAACACTTGGAGCCGTCCCAGTACTCGGAGCGGTCAGGGTGGGTCCGGCCGTGGCCGCCGCCCATCCCAGATTGATGTGTGGGTCAGAGTGACGGCGCGTGACCTCCATGGCGCGCTGTAGGACCGTCCGGGCCGCCGCAAGACCTTCCGGTGTTGTCAGATTGGGCACCGCCAGAGAGGGTCTCGAGGGATCGGTCGTCATCGCGTGGGGCGCGTCCGGCTCGCCGGTCGCGGCGCGATCTCCTTGGGCAGCCGTGGCAGGAGGAGGCGCCTCGCCCCCTCCCGACCCAGCGGAGTGGAATCCTTCAATAGTCACGTCTTCTCGGTCTCGGAGGTCTCCTTGCGTCATGGTCACTCGGCGTCGGTCAGGTTCGGGCTTTCTCAGTGTGGAATGTGACGCCCCCACTTGTCTTGGGTCGTCTGTCTCCGGGTCGACTCACTCAGCTCGGACGCTCCTCTCACTCTTCAGATTCGGCTAGCAGCGTACCCTGCTTCTCCACCAGTTGTCGTATCCCACCCTATTCGGGGTCGTTAAAATACGCCGCGGCCAAAAGGAGGTAGAAGGAGTGCGAGTAGTCGGACTAGTAGTAGACGAAGTAGTATGGGATGTAGAGTATAAAAGCTTTACTTGTTCTTGAACAGGGTAGAATCACGAGTGTGTGCTAACTATAAAAAAACGGACATCGCAGGTTGGTCTTCGTGAGGGTGACTCCCCTCCTGAACAGCACTGGGGCCTCTTGTCGTGTCCTCCGTCCTCGGACGTGACAACCCCTCTTCTTCACTATACACACCATAGTCCACATCGCGCGGCACCCGTCCTAGGCGGTCCTCGCGGCTTCCGTCGACCGCTGGTAGGGCCGCTCGTCCAGGTACCTCGCCCGTGGACCTTCAGCGCATCCTCCAAGCGCCGTCGGATGCCACTTTAGGGTACGCTTAGGCGCGGTACCCTCTGGCCGCAGGTCCACCACGACACGAGTCCGTCGCCCGGACCCCTGGTACACGCTCCAGATACCCGGGTACGGGACAAGGCTCTACTTCTTACTCAGCTGCGTTATGCTCTTCGGGAGCATCATTTGCTTCAGGAGCGATATCAAGTGCGGCAGCGTTGTCTGCCAGCTCCATCGACAGGCGATTCCGCGTTCAATAAGCTAAAACGCAAGGTCGAAACAACACGAGCCCCAGCGCCCTATTCACCAGTCGATACGCACAACGACAAGTACGCAGCCACCGTTGACCTCGATCAAAGTCATGGCACGATGGTCGAGAATTTTTTTTTTGTTACTTGATAATATCAAGGACGCTATATATCCTCAATGATGGCGTACTCTCCAGAGCAGTATCAGAAAAACAACGAGCGCATGAAACCAGCTCAGAAGCGCTATTACTTGAAGACGTAATACATAACACGGAGACTTATACCAATCAAAACCACCACTACGACAACGCGTCACTCCACAGCGCGGTGAAGGCGGCAACGCGTTCACGTACCCACCCAGCTTCAGTGTCTCGGTTAACGCAGAAGAGCAAAATGCGCAAGAAGCAGAGCTAAAGTTCTGCGCTTCGGCGAGCGAGAGGAAGTGAAGGTGGAGTATGCAGTCCAGAGATCTCCTCCACAACGGTACAGCGTTAGTGCGAAAGGGGTCCTCCCCGATATTAGCAGCGGGAGAATCACACCCCGCCCAAGTCTGCCGTTCCAAGCTTTTGGAGCGTTGGGTAGCGCAAACAGCATCGGTGGCGACAATGAGAAGGAGTCACTCTTCGACGAAGATCCGTTAGAACAGCACTTCCACGCCATGCCATTGTCACCGGGGGGTGACAGTTCGAGCGGGGGTCAGCTGAAATAGCACAACGTGCTGCTGGGGGCTGACATTGTGAATCTCTCTAGCGTACGTACACTTCCAGCACCAAACCCAGACCCGCTTTCGCCGCGTACTTCAATTCCCACTAACCATCACCTGGTGCAGCCTCAGAAAGGAACGTTCATCACTGATGCTGCTTGAGACTTGGCATCTACTAGACGGTCAAGTAGTCAGCCCCATCACCTTGTTCCTGACTGATGGGGTGAGAAGAAGTCTGAAGGTTTGTCTTCCGCCAAGCCGGCAGCTTCGTGCTCGTCGACTTCATTGGGCAGGAGAACTTACCGCGAGCTTGGATCGGCGCATTCGAGATGCAAAAAGTGTCAGCTCCGGTCCTTCGTTTGATTCGTAAGTAGGCTGCTTGCATCACTGATGGAACATCGCCAGTGATATGATAGCACCAGCTAAACGTGCGGATAGCATTTCTACCGCACGTTTGGCTGGCAGCAGGCGTGGTGGGTGTAAGATAGCTATATCCTTGCTCGGGCGAGAGCCCTCGACTCAAGTAGTTGTCAACACAGTACCTTTTGCCATTGAGATTTTTTAAGTCTGGCGTCGAAGGGGGCGGTTAGCTTGTGCACAATTGCTAACTAGTTGTGCAAAGTACCATGCAAGACAGCACTCACATCCAAAACGTAGATTTTTTAATTCACCACAGGTAGCTCACTAGTTCAAAACCTTCTTCAGTCCACTGGGCCGTGTCAAACCCATGCTGGATGAAGAAGTTGGGATCATCTTTGGATTTCCGTCATCGCACGGCCAATCCTCGTCGAATTCAACTTGCACGCATGCGAGCCTTGTAGTCACGAGCTCTCCATCTTCTGACCTTGGCTCCAAATCCCAACGTTCTTCTCCCTCGCCTTCTCCTCCAGCTTCTCGTAGATCTCCTGCTTGCCGCCGTAGACTGCACCCGCTTGCCCACCTTCGGAATTTCCTCCGATCGGCACGTCTGGGACCCGGCTGCCGGATTTCGTCAGTTGGGGAACAGCTTGTGGCCAACTGAGGTATCATCCATGCGGAGCTCGGGAGTTCGCCGCATCAATAACGCCGTGCGCAGGCTGGATTGGGCCCTCGTGGAGAATTCGCTGAGTCCTCCAGACGGCAGCGATGGGGGCCCGTACGAGCTGTGTGCGGCAAGCCGAGACGACTGGCATCGCTACGTCCAGTCCGAGCAGCAACAGCTGAAGTCGCGCTCGATGGCGTGGTGGGACGACAGGGTCTTCATTGTCGAGTTAGCGGGGTCTTCTCTGCACGAAAGCCTTGTCGAAGGCGTCAGAGAAGCTATATCCGCCGCAACTGGGACTGGGAGAACTCACCTGGCGCGTCATGGAGGGACATATATTCGGGACTGTGCACACTTGGCGGACAACATTATGGATCTATTAGGCGACCTCGAGCCGGACGAAGCCTTCGGTCCTGAATTCGGCCTTCCTGGAGCAGTGCTTCCGCCGGGATTAACCTGGTCATCGTTCCACACGCTGAAAGTGGAGATCGGTGTGTACCGAACCTGGGGAGATCCTGTAGACCAGCAAGGGCAGGCTGCAGAACAAGGGCAACAGGGTCAAGCTCGACAGAGACGTATTGCTACCTTAAACGAGAAGGCCGATGCGTGGCGGCAATGTCCGGGGGTGCAATACGTTCTCTGCATTCACATCAGCCCGGGAATGCGCGCTCGCCAATACCGCTTGTTCTCCATCGTGGACGAGCAGTTCGAGCATCCTGACCTGGAGCCCACGCCAATCGAAGACGGTACCGTCGTGCAGTTCGACCCATGGCGTTTGCTGGGGATTCCTCCTGATTCTGCTCTCCCTGCTGGCTTCAACGATCCCGTTCAGTTCGACCTCTTCGCCGTTGTCAACCAGATCATTCAACTGCGGCAAATGAACTTGGCACTGCTACAGGCTGCAGTGCCCGCTGCTGCTCCTGCTGCTGCTCCTGCTGCTCCTGCTGTTCGTGCTCCTCGTACTCGTACTCGTGCTCCTGATCCTGATCCTGATCCTGCTGGGCAAATCCCACGCCACCGACAGCGCCGTCACTAGCCAAATACTCATGGTAGCACCACAGATCTTTTTCTTACGTTCGCTGTTGATTCATCTAAAGGCTGCTATCGACTCATTTGTTCCGAGTTGTTTCGTCTACTATGGTAATAGGGTTGAATGCGCGCCGTGCTTACTAGCGCTACAAGCTGAACTGCCTTGACTCAAAACACGGGCTATTCAGCTATTCCACCCAAACGAAACTTTCAATACACGAAAAAGTTTTTTTTAACCAGTCTGATCATTTGGGAAGACCAACCTGGAAATGTTGTAGTAGAAGTAGAGAGAAGCATGGAGGCTCTACTTCTTACTCAGCTGTGTTATGCCCTTCGAGCATCATCTGCTTCAGGAGCAATTCCAGCTGCGGCAGCGTCGTCTATCAGCTCCTCCGAGAGGTGTTTCCAACAACCTCCATCAGTGGGGAAAATGTTTCGTGTTGAGTCGCGGGCGTGGAGTGGCAGGTTAAAGCTACTGAGAAAATTGCAGACTGGCTATCCTACCTACTTCTGGCGCTTGGGAAAGAGAGGTTTCGCCTCCCTTCTCGCACTTCACTGCGTGCAGCCTCGAAGTAGTTTCGAAACCACCAATTTCCAACAACCTCCATCAGTGGGGAAAATGTTTCGTGTTGAGTCGCGGGCGTGGAGTGGCGGCACCCCACACATCACCGCAGCGGAACTCACGCGTCTCGCCCACTTCACTGTTGTTGTTGTCACTGCGGTGAGACCTCGGATTGAAACTCAGCACATCATCCTCGAGAGGTGTGCCGAACCCTCGGCGGTGAGGACCGGGTAGTCTTCGAAGGAGCTGGACATCCATCTCCCGAGAAGTTTGATGGTCAACCGATCTGCTCCTGCATTTAGTAGCACCGTTGCGCCCCCAACTCGAATTGAGTGTGTTGAGTATCTTGTCGAGTCCTGCCCTTCTTGTGCCGCCGCCTGCTTGATTATTTCGGCTACCTCCTTTGCGTTGACCCCATTTCCGCTGCCTGTGGACAAGGCTGGGTCGTCCGCTTGAGTCCCAAACGACTTGGCCCCTTTGATTATCCACCGCGCCGCGAGGACCGGGCACAGGACAGCATCGCCCGACTTCCGATGATATCTGCGTTCCTCTCTGCCATATTGATTGTTCTTTGCCCCTCGTAAAATGATGTTCACCTGGACTGCTCTGCGCGGTGGCGATGCTTGGCCTTGCTCGTCTAGCAGCTGGATGTCCTTCAAACGGAGGATATAAGAGTGGCAGCCCCTTCCGATAAACATGTATTCAGATCGTCGAAGTAAAAAGAAATACGCCAACAGGATCCCACCCCAAACGAGCTGCGAGCGAGCAAACTGGAGGTCGAGATTCACGAAAACGCGTCGGAGAATTTTGGCCGTAAGTGGATACTGTTTGGCGACGGGGTTGGTGAAGCGACGGATTCCACGGAGTAAGAGTGCGTGTCCTGCATTTACTCCTGGGTCATAACCAAGGTTATTCTTGTGGTACCATCGCACCGCACATAGCTTGGAGCAGCTAGTACTGTAGGTATTGCCCCGACCAGACGAATTCATACCGAAGCGCCACAAGTAAACTGCAAAAGAGCCGAGTTGCGTCGCGTTTCCATTGAGATCTCTCTCCGGCAACCACACTGGATACCCGAGCCACCGGCACCACAAATTCCACTGATGCCAAGATCGGCGATATTGAGTCATCGAGGAGTTGGCCAGTGCCCCAGCTCGCAGCATCGCTCCCAGAGCCGAGAGAACTTCCTGTAGTCGTTCGGTACTTGAACCTGCGACCAACCACAAGCAAGGTTAGCAAACTCCTGACGTTTTTCCGCCGACTGCCACACCCTGGAACCGGCATCCGCCATCGTATTCTTCACGCCTGGGATATGTGCTGCGGTGGCGAAAAAGTTGTAGTGGATTTCCACTAAACCCAGTAGACGTAGTAGAAGTTGCGCAGTGGCGTTTCTGCTTGATCGCTTGTTATTCCATGACACCGCTGCCTGGTTATCGATCCATAGGCAGACGTGCATCTGTTCGAACGGTTTGTCGCTTACCCAAAGTGGGCCCCACAGAGCGCACGCGAACACTGCGCTCATTAGTTCACGCAGGTTAATCCCGTAGTCGCCGGATCCGTCAGCACGAAATGACTTAACTTGTGCCAGCTCCTCCGCATCGAACGCAATCTGGAGATATTCGCGCCGCGCCGGATAAAGAGCGCACAACCCCGCATCACTCGCGTCCATGTGGATGTGTACGTCCACCGGTTGTGTCAATGTGAATCTTGATAGTGGGATCCAATTCAGATTAGCCCGAAGAAGGATCATTCGAAACCAATGCAAATCGTCTCGCCCACCGCTAGAGAGCTGTACTCGAGCAAATCGACGGACCGAACGACAGAGCGATGCCACACGCTGGAAAAATGGGGCTGCCGACCGGATGCATGTCACTACGTGACGCAGGCTCCCTAAGACTTTCTCGAGCTGCGTCTTGGAGATTGAAGTCGCGGATAGAAGCTCTTCCACTCTGTTTAATGCCTTTGCGATCTTTTCCGGCGGCATCGCCACATGAGATAGAGGTATATTCCACTCCAGGCCAAGTGCCTTTCCGGTAGTAGACCAATTCGTGAACTTATCCTCGTTTATCGCCTCAGGCCCGAGCACTGCGACCATGGCTTCTCGAAGAGCTAGATTTGCTTCGAAAAGCCGGGTCCCGATGTCAGCTTCGATGGCATTGTGGTCGTCGCACCAGGTCTTCGCATCAAATGGCTGAGCTGCATGTCTTGGCTGCGCGGGCCATTCTGGCTTTGTGTTCGAGTACAAATGCGAAATTGCACCACCAGCCAGCCAGTAGTTTACCGGCGACAATGTCCATCCGAACGGGCATGATAAGTCAGTCAATCACTAAGCTGTTGAGCTCTCGAATCACACCGGCAAACCGACCAACGTGATCCGCATGGACAGGAATGTTGCGAAATGCGCCGTTTACATCGCCTGACATGAGTTGCGTCCGGCCAGGAAATTCGGCTTCAACTTGTATGATTCGTTGCGCCAGGGCATGAGGGCCATCATACTGGATGATGATGGTGCCGTTGTCGATCGTGTTGTCATTCACGGAGTCGTCTGCTGGATACGAGAGGTCGTGAATCATCCTAGCGTCCTCGGTAAGCGGCAACAACCCTTTTTGGGCAGCTCCAAAGGGGCTGCACGTAATACCAGGTAGAATAGAGACTAGGTCCAAGTCCAGAACGAGATACTGGTTTTTGTCCTGGCCTTTTCGAATGCTCCTCACAAGCGAACGCAAAGCCGTTGATGCTGAAGCGTGGTTGGCCGGAGGTTCAGGTTGCGGACTGAAATTGTGTTTCCACTCGGGAATCACGCCATGTCGGACGACTGCCTCCCATTCTGCTCGGTACTTGTACGATTCCCACCCGTGTAAATTGATCGGGATTTCCAGAGCTTTGTTCGGCCGGGGATCACGCTGCGTTTCGCCACGAAGCAGCCTAACGAAATCTGGTAATGTCGCGCCCGAGCGCCGCAGGTACTCGCTAAAAACTTGCTGTTTCTCCACGTCCACTCCAAGATCGGCCTCTAAATGCTGGTCGCGAGCCGACGTAGAGGTCGAAGGTAATTGCAGCCCATATTCAGCGAGACGCGTCGCGAGATTAGTGCTAGCCACTTCGCGATGGTGCTCGAGTAGACGGCGACGAGCTAGCAGAGTTGCTTGATGGCGCCGTTGACATTTGGCCATAAATGAACCTGCATCCACGCAAGGTTTCATGCCGCCATGCACCGCCGCTGTTCGTTGTCCCATCATTGCGCCGGCTGGAGATGCTAGTGTACCAGCGGAGCTCGCGGCCCGAACACTGGTTTTCGAGGTACCAGTCGAGCTTGTCGCCCTACTACTGGCTTTATGTGTAAAAGCCGAGCTTGCCGCTCCGCCGCTGGATTTTGAGTTACCAGCCGAGCTTGCCGCTCCGCTGCTGGCTTTTGGGTTACCAGCCGAGCTTGAAGCTCTAGCACTGGCTTTTGGGGTACCAGCAGGGCTCGCAGCCCTACCACTGGCTTTTGGGGTACCAACAGAGCTCGCAGCCCTACCACTGGCTTTCAGATCATCAGCGCTACCGCAAGTCGTTGTTCGCCGGATTCCCGTGGTCGAACCCCCGCTATTGGTGTTGAGCGTCTCCGTAGCCTCAGGAACCAGGCAGGGGTTCGATAACCTTCACGCGTCCTCTGAAGATACTGGGATGCCCTCAAACTCAGGTTTAAATCCTCCGTAATGCTGCTGGATGATATCTCGGGCTTCTGCAGGAAGACTATCGGGCCGAAAATGACCTCGGCGGCGAATGAAGCATCCACTACGACGACTCGGGCAGCCCAAATTCGACAGGTACTTCATACAGAGCTGCTTGCCATTGAGCACAGGGAGCTTTTGCACGAGTTCATCGGATATCACGGGTCGCTCGCTGGGCGCGTCGGCAACACTGCGCTTGTGCTCGCTGCTAGTTTTGGCTGTTTTAACCTTTCGGCGAGACTCGGGCTGGTGTTGGTTCCCTCTGTTGTTAGCTTGGTGGATCGTACGCACGTTACCACTGAGCTGTCTCTCCGAGTGACTGAGCCGACATTCAGTGACAACTTGCAACAAATTCGTAAATGACGGATCACCTTCGTTGAACGCGCTGTGAGCATCTAGCGCAGCTTCGAATCGTTCTTGAGCCAGCAGCAGTCTAACTTGTTCAAATCGCTCGTTGACCCAGTTGACGAGCTCAGACCGCGCTTCAGGGAGCCCAAACTGTCTTCTTAGGCTCGAGCGAGATAATTTGCGGAGGAAGGACTGTGCTGCTTCTACCAGCGTCTGCACGAACGGTAGATATGCCACTTTGACCACGGCTGCTAACCCTCCCAGCGCGTCCACAATTGCTGCCAGATCCACGGCTACCGGTGCACGGGGTAACTTATTCTTTCTGGAAAAATCCGACATATCGCACTCCGCCCGGCGTTTGCAACGCTCAATGTCGGTGAGGCTCATGAAGTGCATGATGCAGAGCCCTTGAGTAGCAAAATCCCAACTGAAGAATCCACGAATGACGGCAGGATGTGGCAGCAATTCCAAAGATTGTATCGAAATCTGAAGAGACTCCAACAGGAGTTGTGGCCCCATCAAGGCGTACGTACCGTTGACAAGCTGCCGGTGAATCTGTCGCTGCATCGTCGTTGGCCGAAATTGAGCTTGGCTCTCAGCTGCTGTTCCACCCGCCATGATAACCTGACGTTCACTGCTTCCTGCCTCGCTCATCGATATCAGCCGATCGATGTTGCGCACCATTGCAGGGTTTCTTGCGTAGGTCTCTCGAAGTGTTACCAGGGACCCTAAATCATTTGTTGGATCATTTTGCACACCGCGATTCCGGCGGTGCGACGGTTCTTGTCGTGCGATACAGCTTGGCGTAGTGGGTCGTGTACCAGCCACCTGGGCGGAAATTGGTGGAGTATCGTCATCATCATCGTCTGAGTCACTGAGTATATCAGTTAGCTCCAGCGCCCCGGCACCCGTCGCCACGGGGCTCGCCGTTATAGGTGGCGCGACATCTGGAGCCGTCACAGCGAGTTCCCGTGTTGGCCCATCGAAGATAGAGTCGCCAAGCTCAACGCCGCGTGGAGGACGGCGGCCACCCTCCTTGTAATACGAGTAGTCGAGGATATACTTGATCGAGACGTTGCGAATTGACCCCGACGTCGCATCATAGAGAGGGACAACGTGTTCTTCATCAACGACGGGGGCATGTAGCTTTTCTAAAATAGTCTTCGAGCGTCGGGTTGCACGACAACCAGTTCCACGAAAGTGGTTGAGTGCGGCATCGTGGACAGCCCGCATTTCCGCTGGCATCAGATCGAAGACTGCACGGCCGAGGCATGGGCGAAGCGCATATGATGCGTACGGTAGAAATTGGGTTTCATCCGGACGAAAGCTGGTGGGCTCCACACCACTGGCGAAGGCAATATGGAGGACGCCTGACTGCGACGTGCGGTCCCAGGAGTAGCCGGACACCACACCATAGTCCCACGAGTGGCCACGCTCCGACGAAGTCCTAGCGACGCAAACGCAGCAGCCCACGTAGGTTCCGATTCCACTGGCAGCTTCCTCCGCGGAGACCTGACGTAAAACGAACTCCGACCGGGGTCGACGCGCAGTCGCGTCGTCCAAATCCGCCCAGCGACCGCTGTTGACGCGCTGTACGTCGATCTCGATGGCTGTGTCCTGGCTCCCCGCGATCGTAGCTCGCCCATACGAGTACCCTTCCGTTCCGAGAAGACCAGGCTTAAGCAAAGCGAATGCCAGCTGGCCGTCCATACTTGGTGCACTTGAAATCTGTCGAGTGTAAAAGGTCGGTTGAAGGGCCACACAGAGCGACCTTAAAGCTACTGAGAAAATTGCAGACTGGCTATCCTACCTACTTCTGGCGCTTGGGAAAGAGAGGTTTCGCCTCCCTTCTCGCACTTCACTGCGTGCAGCCTCGAAGTAGTTTCGAAACCACCAAATTCCAGAAAGTGTGTCTATATTATTGTGGGTGCACTCTCAAGCTCTCTGTTGGTAATGAGGGCTTGCGCAGTAGGACTTCTGTGCTTCCGAGCACTTAGTGTCGGTAGCCGAGGAGGGCGAGACACGAGAACGCAGGAACACAAGATTGTTTGCCCACGGAAAGAATGGGATTGAGGAGGAGAAAACCTCTCGGGTTACAACCCCCTCTTGGTTAAACTATACAATAGAAATCTCAGTATATATAGGAGCGATACTTCAACTATTAATAGAAGCTCCATACTGAAGTACAGTCAACCAGCGTAGCTTTGACAAACAGCGGAGCTCGATCAGCCGCTACCAGCACCGACACTCCCACTTCGAGATCCGCCACGCAGTCATCACTTACTTGGCAGTGCAATCTGCCAGCGGCAGCGACACAACATTCAGTCGCTCACGCAGTTTGGAGAACTGCGTCGATCCAACTTGGATGGTCAGCACTGCTGACCATGTATGTGTCGGCCTCGCCGATCGGCGCCGAGCTAACGCCGAGGTACGTTGAAGCTGATGCGGTGAATGGGAAATGAACACATTCACACAGTGCTGACCGTCTGTGGTTGTTGCTGGTGTATGTGTCTGGATGCAGCGGTGACGTCGTCTGAATGGTACGAGGTGTTCCTGTATGTGTCGATGACGCAGTTCACGGTGGAGTACCTACTTCGGCTCTGTTCGAGCGTTGAGGACGATCGATTCCCGCATACTATCTGGGGGAGGTGAGTTTGCGGATGGAATGTTTCACTCGAACGTGGTGGCGGTGGAGTGACGGTGCTTTGGTTGTGTTGTGGCTGCCAGGTTAAAATAGAGGTTTCGACCCATGTCTTTGAACGACCGCGTCGTGCTGATCTACCTCGAGATTTCGTTGGAGAAGCAGTACGCGGCTCACCATGAGGTGAAGAAGGACTGGAGCGTACTACGGCTAACGCTGTCGATGATTGCTTTGTTTAGAGTGGCTGTGTCTTCCCGTGATGTGATGACACTGATGGGTTTTCAACTCTTCTCTGTATCATATATTTTTTGCACCTAGAACATTCGCACCAAGCTATAAAGAATCTGATCTGCGCGAGATTTTCGCGCTGAACGAGAAGCCCTGCGACGTCAGCTACACGACTATATTGATTGTGCTTACTTCCTCCGATAATGTGAGGCGTTATCATTATCCACGGGATAATGGAGAGAAGCAGCGCTCCGCACTCGCAGGAAACGGACGACGGAGGTCGCCCCCATCTACCGGCGCTGGTAAAGCAGTTCAAGGGTGCGAATCTCTACACCATTGCACGGCGTTATTCTCAAAACGCGCACTCAAATTCAAAAAATGCGCACTCAAATTTAAATGCACCATCATATCTCATAGACGCGTATTAATTCATGTTATTAGGAAATAATGATTGGACTCTGTAGCACTTGTGAAGGCGGAAAATTTGGCGCGCAGGCTGCGCGCGTGATGCCAGCGACTTCAGTTTGCATTTGGCGCCATGCCACCGACCACTTACAAGGACCACTCGCTGGAAGTGCGCGCGTGCATCTTGCGTGCCGCCAAGGAGGCCAAGGACTGGAAGGCTGATGTTTTGCCACTCCCTGCCCCACCACCAGCGCTCGTTGCGCTTCGAGGACATGCAAGTTGGTGCTTAGGATTTTCAATCGGATTCGACAGGTATAACTTGATAAAGGTAATATATCTGAGCGTAATTTTGAATTTGAGTGCGCGTTTTGAGAATAACACCGTGCAATGGTGTACAACACACTGCTGCTGAACGTGGCCAGTGGTTCAAGCCCAGCGCGCACAGCCAACGTGAACGCCGCTGGTGTCCTGCTGGACAACAGTGAGAATGGAGGTGCGGCAGCATCTGCACGCCCTTCGCGATCTCGCAGCTTGGCCTGCGCGGCAGCCAGATGACACGAGCACCTGGCAGTGCAATGGCGCTAAAGAACGAGCTATACTGCACCTGGTTCATGGCGTTGGAACATATGAAGGAGATGCACGGTGACATCATTGTGCTGCTCACGGAGACCGTCACGCGCTGTGAGAAGCTACATAAGCAGAACTTTGGTCTGAGAGCTTGTACGGGGGATGCTGTTATGTGTACAGCAGTTATTGTGCTTTGCAGATAAAATGTCGCCCCGTTTTATGGCCTAGATCGAGGAAGGCCGGTCCACAAATCAGGGTACAAATCACAGGAGGTAGCATGGACGATCTCGATTTATTATAGATCGGCTCGAATTGCGCTTTTGAAAACGCAAAAGGGATCGATTTGCCGTAGATCGACCTCGTTCTGCTCAAATCTGCCAGGAGATCGACCTCGAGCCCTGATTTGGCTTGTCGTAGCTCGATTTGTTGGCCGGCTTAAATAGGTCGATCTGTCCCTTTCTTTGACCTCGTTTTATTAAATCGACCTCGAGATATTATAAATCGAGGAGAGCTCCAAGTCAAAACGACAAAACGTTTGCAAAGCACAATAGGAGTAACCATCCAATCTATGAAGAAGAGTTACGCTGAGCAAAGCATGAATGTCTAGCTAATTACCCCAAAGAGTCTCAACTTGAGTCTACTTATCCTCTTTGCCCACGACGGCAAACTTCAGCAAAGTGCTGGCTGTGATTTCAACGGCTGAGTGGTGGCCACCTAGCTCGTCGCGACCGCGATGTTCTTGATCGTGACCATCTTGCTGCTATTGTTGCCAAGTGCATCCACATTTCTTGGATCAAGGTCTCCATTAGAGGAATTTGTCACTAACACTGGCGCGTCGACGTCTCATGCATCGACCAAGCTACACTGTGTTCTGCAAGCGGGTCGACAGCACAGATACTTGGCCAAGGGCGACAGCGAGCTAAGCACCTGCAAAGTGAAAATTCAAGTTTAGGTACCAAAAATAAATTCTCTCAGCTCGTGTTCGCAGAGCCGGTCCGCCAAATTTGTGAATGTTTTTTATGAAAGAAACACTGGGTTTCACTATGCTCGCGATCGGAGCGCTTCATTTAGCTTCACTATGCTTTTCGCAATTCTAACGTAAAAAACACCGGTGTGCAGGCACACCACAAGACGCTCACTTGCCCCCGCTATACTTGGCGACTCGCATGGGACGACGAAAAAAAATCTGCGACAGAATTTAGAAACGTAGACTCGTGTCAACATTTCCCAGGTTAGGTACTCGATACTTTTGCCTACTTGAGCAGGCAACAACGGTACTCTCCCGCTCAAGTTCATGCACACTATACGTAAAGGTAGCGTCGCACCACCGAAAAGTAACTTGAGCGGCAACGTGCGGTCGCGAAAACTTCCTTACTTAAGTTGCAGCGCCGGCCCGCCAGCAGCCAATGAGAGGGTAGCGCAAATATGGATTCCGGGCTCACTTGAGCTAACTATGCTTTCGAAAGGTGAACCCATCCAAATAGAAATACAAGCCATGCGACTGCGCGGAAAGCCAGTAGGTTTCTCGACTTTTGTTACGGTGATTCCTCAGAGCTGTCACCGGGTGACAGTTTCAGGGCGTCTCTTCGAGTAAAAAACAACCGCATCTTGGTTTGAGTATGCGCTGGTGGTGTTTTTTACTCAGCCAATGAAAGAAAAGCAGCAGCAGCATGGTGCACTCTTTACGTCTCCTGTACGGCAACCCGGTTGGCTCCATGCAGCTCCATACTCCTATTCACGCACAGCCCCTAGGCATTGGGCCTCCTGCCAATGTGGGCCAAGCACGCCATGAACCCGCCCCTCCAACTTCTAACGCCGAGCTGGTTCATCATGCTGTTCTTCAGGCCGTATCCGAGACAGAAGAGCTGTCGGAAGACGGTTCTCAGCAAATGAGCGGGACTGCTGTCGACACGCCGCCACGGGCGTTAAGTGCACATACGAGGATGTGGTGAATGCAACACCAGCGTCGAAAACGGCAAAGCGCAAGGCACACAAGGGCGAAGGTGATGGTGCGCCTCCAAAGAAACAACGGAAGTAGACCCCCAAGGCGCAGGCCTTCGAACCCCTGTAAACGAGTTGAATGAAGGATGAGTGAAGCTGACAGCGTGAATGTACAAGAGATCTGAACTACATTTAATTGAGTCAGTCGTACTGAAAGGTAAATAAAAATATAACGAGGAATGACAAACTGCATTTTTATATGAAATGCACACAAAGTTTGTAAAAAGTGTCAACTCTAGTCAAAGAAAGTGCCCGTTCGATTAAGATAACAATTCTACATGCCGTTGTTCGGAGTAGAAGTAGTAAAGCGTGAAAATAGCCAAGGTCGGTCAACTTTGTACATCATATTATTTTGCGCTTGGCTCTATACATTAATATGTATAGAGCCAAAAATCGTCTATTCGTTTTGAACATTATGTCAACATCGCCAACTCAACTCGTTCCCGTTCGTGTTGAGTTTATATTAACGCTAGGGGTATATAAACCAATGTGACTGATCTTATGGTTGTATGTATAATCGATTAACCTTTTCGCGGTAAAAGGATACAGAAAGCGTCCTTTTAATGATTTCACAAAACACGGTAGAGTGTACCCCCTCTTAAAGCGCTTTTGCACAAGTTCAAGCTAGTAATCAACCATCTTTTAAAACAAATCATAATCGGTACATGGAGTAATCATTGTCTATACAAATGCTAAGTCATACGCACCATACTATGCAACCTGCAAATCACTGTAGCTGGCATGTCCCATGAGACAAACGGAAAAGACTCCGTAACTCTGTAAAAGGACGCCTAAAGCGCCCTTTTAGAAGGATATATCAATGAGTTGTATACTATAGTTTATCAAGGATACTCGCGAAAGGGTTAATGTACACCGACGGACAGAATGCAACAGCCACCAAAGTGACTGCAAGGTGACGTAAAAAAGACGAGCATGATAAACGGAGATCTGCATACATTATATTTTTAACCAATCATATTTCATTAAAAAGACTCGCTAATTCGGAGCTGCACACTCCGCAAAATGCGGGAACCCGCTGAAACGCCATCAGAGCCTCCGCCTATCGAATCGGAGCTGCTGCAGCAGTTTGAGCCTCCGCCGCTCGAGTTGGCGCTGCCGCTGCAGTTCGAGCCTCCGCTGCCGCCGCAGTTCGAGCCTCCACCGCTGGAGTTGGCGCTGCAGGTGCCGTTCCTGGCTCCGCCGCCCGATCTGGTGCACCAGCCCGAGTTCGAGCCCCCTCCGGTCGACGTGGCGCAGCAGCGTGCAGAGGAGGCTGCGATCGCGAGCCTTATTGACGAGGTATACACGCACCCCAAGTGTAACGGGGTACAATCAAGTGTACCCATTACATGAAGAGTGACGGGTGTCACTCTCCCGAGTACGTGGTACATGGTACCAGTAGCTCCGAAAGCCAACCATTTGAGTTTGTGTGGGCTTTAGTATAGTTAACTTGTAGTTTGTATTGAGCCGAGTTAACCCCTACCAAAATACAGTTAGTCTTATAACCTACTCCATTGTAGCAAGTCAAGTCGTCCCCTTAAGGCCAGGGACACGTGAACGGCAGTTCACTTGGAGTTCGTATACTCCTGCTTCCTCTGTTAAGAAGTGCTGTGTGCCCCGTCACACTTGGTAGCACTCGTAGTCAATCCTACGCCTACGCGGATAGATTGGTCTACCTGAATCCTCGGCGGCTCAGGTCTGTGAGCCACGATGGACCGAAGTGAGTTTCCTCACTTGACTGACTCGCAGTTCGAGTCAGTGCGGAAGATGGCGGGCATCTTCGGAAGAGATGCCCTCCGGAGCTTGGCGGCGGCGACGCCAGCCGAGCAGGTCGAGCGGGTGAGCGCGTTTGACGAGTACGAACGCGGGCTCATCGCTCATGTGCAGGGAAACTTGCTGGCTCAGATGAGTGAGCCCAGACGGGTGCAGCCTAAGCCTTTGCGGCTAGCTGTGCCTCCGTTCGAAGGGAAGGAAGGTGAGAACCTTCACTTCTGGATCCGGGAGACCGAGATCGCAATGAGCGCAGGTCTCATCTCGGCTGAGAACCTTCGAGTCGCTTTTGCGCTCTCCAATCTTGGTGGACGTGCCAAGACTTGGGCGTATACGCGTGAAGCGATGTCGCCTGGATGCTTCACATCCTGGGCTCAGCTGTGTGAGCAGCTTCGAGCCGCCTTTCTCCCGGCGAACAACGAGTTCCGCCAGCGCTCGCGCTTCCTTGCCTGCAAACAAGGGGAGCGCGAGCTGTACGCGTACGTACAGGAGATGCGCACGTTGGCAGCCTCGCTGGTGGGGAGCCCACTGTCGGAAGACGTCAAGATGACGGTCTTCGTGGACGGCCTGAAGGTCGGTCCTGTGCGCACGCAGCTGTTCCGCGTGCGCACCAGCACTATGGAGGAGGCGATCCGAGTCGCCCTCCAGGAGGAGTACAGCCACAAGCAGGCTGGTGCTCTGGCTGTTGTACAGCCTTTGATCACTGACAGCGAGCCAGAACCTATGGATCTAAGTTCGGCTGAGCAGGACTCAGTCCGCTGCTACGGCTGCGGCGGACTAGGACACTATCAACGTGTCTGCCCATCGCCAGGGTCTGGGAAGAAGACCTACCCGAAGACCAGAGGGTCAAGGGGGCGCCGACGCCATGCACCGTCAGGTGCTCAAGGGGGACACAACCACCAGTAAGGACGAGGGCCTTGCTGGGGTTGGCCCGAGTCTTTGTGATGGGTGTACGGAAGGCGTACACCACAGAGACGCGGGGTCCCTTGAGAGCACTGATGCTCGCATTGGTGAAGGACAACGATGGGTTGTCGGTAGTACACGTGAGTGTACGGGGGTAATGGTATCCCTTGACATGATTGAGTCTGGGACGTTGCGCGTGTTCGCACGTCGCCAGATGTGTCGGTTGGAATAACGACACAAGTGCCGAGACTCTGCGAGAGTCGAAGCACAAGGGCAGGTCTCATTGACTGAGGCCAGGCCGAAGAAGAACCTTGGGGTCCGCTGTGACCCTGGCTGCCGCGTGTGATGCCGCGGGCAGCAATGGAACCGCACATGTTCCCGGACATGGACCCGGACATGGTGCCGAAGATGGCCCTGGGCATGGTACCGTATATGCCCTTGGCCTGGACAAGTATGGCTTGGCCCTGAGTGAGCTGTGCAAGCTGCACGGGCTCTCGGTCGAGCAGCGCGACAATGCCTTTGAGGCTAAGTCGGCCCTCTGTGTCTGACAGAGCATTGGCGAGTCATGTTCCCACCTCTGGTCAGACACAAGGGCGTCCGAAGGGACAGCCAGGACGCTGGATGCGTCGGACAAGACGAAGAAGAAGAAGGGAGGCATCACTGACATGATGACCAACCGAGGGCTGTTACGCCTGGCATGTGGAGCTGCCTCAAGAAGCAACTCCAGTGCTGAGAGTCATTGCTCGGTATGAGCATTGACAAGGGTGGTGTTCGGTGACGCCACCAGGTGGGTAACCAAGGACCACTGACTAGCGGGTAACTTAGTTCCGCACAAGAGCATGTAATGCTGAGGAGGCCACTCAAGGCATCTCCGGCGTGGGTAACCAAGTACCACGGACGGTCGCCCAGACCTTAACTGAAGAGGAAGCCGCTGCACGCGCTTCCTGTGTGGGTAACCAAGTACCACACACGTCACTCAGACGGTAACTGATGGGGAAGTCGCACGATGCGCTCCCTGTGTGGGTAACGTAGTTCCACACGATGCGGCAAGGCTCCGCATGAGCCGGAAGGGGGTCGCGCGGTGCACCTCATGCGTGGGTAACTTAGTTCCACGCACGGTCAGTATGACCAGGACTAGTGATCAGGTCACTTGGGTCTCCTCGCGTGTAGTGGATGTCTACACGGAGTTTAAGAGGCCCGTGACACCGTCACGATGTCATAGCCGCACGGACCTCTTCGAGGCTCCGCGCGGCTCTGATTTTAAGCGGGGGAGGAGTGCCCGGAAGCACTTCCTTCCACCAAGGGCTTAGCACCCCGGTCATCATGGATGACGGTTCGGCCGGCGCAGCTGTGGCCATGCGCACAGTAGACGTGGCTTCGGTACATGTCGTACCTGCGGCGATGCATGTTGCGTCGCCGCCGACTCGGCGCATATGGTCGATCACGACCTGGAGTGTGTCTGCAGGAGGGCGACACCTCAAATGACCACATGCAGGAGCATGCTCGGTCTGCCTGCGATGGCCGCGGCCACTAGAGGCGTCGGCTTTGATGCCTACATCGCCGAGGGCAGGGAGGTGCCGCGCGGGGTGCCCGCTGCGGGCACAAGTCACTGTGGGTGTGACAATGAGGCGCGCCAGCCTTGCGGCGGCGGCGCCCGAGAATCCGACCTTTGGCAGTTCGGATTCTCTCGGAGCTGATTGGAGAATCAGATGTGATTCTCAGATAAGTGGGGGAGGATGTAACGGGGTACAATCAAGTGTACCCATTACATGAAGAGTGACGGGTGTCACTCTCCCGAGTACGTGGTACATGGTACCAGTAGCTCCGAAAGCCAACCATTTGAGTTTGTGTGGGCTTTAGTATAGTTAACTTGTAGTTTGTATTGAGCCGAGTTAACCCCTACCAAAATACAGTTAGTCTTATAACCTACTCCATTGTAGCAAGTCAAGTCGTCCCCTTAAGGCCAGGGACACGTGAACGGCAGTTCACTTGGAGTTCGTATACTCCTGCTTCCTCTGTTAAGAAGTGCTGTGTGCCCCGTCACACCAAGCAACGCCGAATGCACTACAGTATGAAGCAAAAACGACACACACTTCTAGCAACCGAAGGCCTCAGCCAACGTGAAGCTGCGCGGGCGCAAAAAATACCAAGGGGGACATTCTACCTATGTGTGTCAGCCATTGGACGTCGGCATCATGGAGCCATTAAAGGCAAAGCTGAAGGCTTTGTGGTTGACCGAAAACACTACCGCTGCAACTGCCAAAGAAAAACGCATAGCAACGATAAAGCGTGCAATCGCTTCGTGGGAATCCATCGATGCCGACACAGTTACGAAGGCGTTCAACGAGGCACTTAAAACCAGTTACTAAATCTACATTTGCCTCTTTGTAATTCGTACAGTACTGTAGCGGTTGCAAATCTTTAAAATAAAATGGATCTTGCTACTTGACAGCTGTTTCAACAAATTGGGGTGGCTGTTGCATTCTGTCCATCGGTGTACATACTATCAACTATGGAAGGGTATGAACCCTTCCGCGCACTTGGCATGAAGGTATATTTTGGCAGCATGGCAAGCGAAACTGAGTTGAACGTTCCTTAGTTCCCCCGACCTCGCGCACAGTCGCGTGTCGCTGAAAACCCAGTCATAAATGCTCTTACAAGGGGACCTATCCGAAATATATCCATGCTATCACTTTCTACCACTTCCTCCTCTTCATCCCTGACCTGGTTAAATCGTCTTGAACATTATGCCAATATCGCCAACAGAATGCATATGAGTTCGTTCCCGTTCGTGTTGAGTTTATATTAACGCTATAATAGGGGACCTAAACCCATGCGACTAATCTTATGGTTGTATATGTAATCAATGAATGCACATATTATCAATTATGGAAGGGTATGAACCCTTTCGCGCGTTTGGCAAAACCAGAAGTACTTCAGTAAGCTAATTTTTTTGCTTTTAGTGAGCTGAGAGCAGGGTTTGGTAGTAGTCTTCAGAATAGTAGCGTTAGTAGGCATATTAGTACTACTAATACTATTAGTACTACTATAGCTCTGGGGTTAGAGCAATTAGTAGTACTATTTATATAGTAGCCAAAAGAAACATCGATAGTAGTGCTATTAGTAGTACTAATGTACCCATTTTTCAACTAACTGACGATCTTCGAAAGCCGCACGAGCGAGCGGCTCTCCGGCCTCCCCCCTACTCGGCTTCACTCAGGATCCCTCATTCTTCGGCTTCCTGACTAAGGGTCACGTGCCATGAAGTGCGCAAAGAGCGATTGGGCGCCATAACGGAGACATCTCCGTGCTGTGTATGTGGCCAGCAGGTGCATCACTTGTGCAGCAACGAGCTGTGTGATAAAGGTGATCTATCTCAAAGGTAAAGCTGCTGCTTGGGGTTGATTTTGTCGCTTTTGTTGTACTAAGCAAGTCAATATACACATTCTGCAGTCGTAAGTGTGTTCGCAAGGTCTTCAGAGCGGATGATAGCGACTCCCAGGAGCCCACACCGAGCAGCGCCTCTGGGATATCGTGTTCCAGCAATGCCACGGTGATCGACCAGAGGGAACCCGAGCTCGAGGATAAACCAGCTACGATAAACAGTATCCCGGACAACATTAGTCACGGCCCACCTGCGAATTCGACAGACCCGATTTGGAGTTTAGTTCACCGGCTTGGAAATCCAGTCACGTACAAGAACAAGGAGTTTACGCACATTTGCATGGTGTGCTTGGAGACCAAAACCTGGCAGCGATCGCTTTGTCGTGCCAGCCACGCCTCAAACGCCAAGACGCATTTTGTGTACGCGCACAAAGAGCATGAGTTCGACGGCGTTGCAAGAACGTGTGTTCTCAACTGGTTCTTTCGTGATGAGTCCTCTGAGGACGAGGACCGACAACGAGCGTGCACAGCGGCAGCTCATACTTCGCCACAACTGGCTCGAGATAAGGCGTATGGAGGCCAGTAAGCGCCAGATCCGAGGGACCTAATCGCAATACAGTAGCGCTGCTCGAGTCTCTACGAGCCTCCAGGGTTTGGTAGTAGTCGGATTTTCGGCTAGTAGTCATACTACTATTACCATCCAAATTCTAACAATAGTAGAATGATATATCTATTAGTAGTGAGGATCGGCGGTACTAATATGACTAATAATATGACTACTAATATGCATAAAAGCAGCCTACCATGTCAGGACCCATACAATCGCACACCTGATACTCATTAAGTAACAAAAACAGGATTTCTCGACCATCGTGCCATGACTTTGATCGAGGTCAACGGTGGCTGCGTACTTGTTGTTGTGCATATCGACTGGTGAATAGGGCGCTGGGGCTCGTGTTGTTTCGACCTTGCGTTTTAGCTTATTGAACGCGGAATCGCCTGTCGATGAAGCTGGCAGACGACGCTGCCGCACTTGATATTGCTCCTGGAGCAAATGATGCTCCCGAAGAGCATAACGCAGCTGAGTAAGAAGTAGAGCCTCCATCTTTCTCTCTACTACTACCACACTATTCTACTACATGTACGCCATTTCCAGGTTGTTCTTCCCACATGATGTAGAGAAGGTGGGCTACCAGTAGGCAGTGTAAAAAAACACTTTCGTATTGAATTTCGTTTGGGTGGAATAGCTGAATAGTCTGTGTTTTGAGTCAAGGCAGTTCAGCTTGTAGCGCTAGTAAGCACGGCGCGCATTCAACCATATTACCATATTAGACGAAACAACTCGGAACAAATGAGTCGATAGCAGCTTTTAGATGAATCAACAGCGAACGTAAGAAAAAGAAAAAAATATCTGTGCTGCTACCATGAGTATTTGGCTAGTGACGGCGCTGTCGGTGGCGTGGGGGTTGTCCAGCAGGATCAGGATCAGGATCATGAGCACGAGTACGAGTACGAGTACGAGTACGAGGAGCACGAACAGCAGGAGCAGCAGCGGGCACTGCAGCCTGTAGTAGTGCCAAGTTCATTTGCCGCAGTTGAATGATCTGGTTGACAACGGCGAAGAGGTCGAACTGAACGGGATCGTTGAAGCCAACAGGGAGAGCAGAATCAGGAGGAATCCCCAGCAAACGCCATGGGTCGAACTGCACGACGGTACCGTTAACAATTGGCGCGGGCTCCAGGTCAGGATGCTCGAACTGCTCGTCCACGATGGAGAACAAGCGGTATTGGCGAACGCGCATTCCCGGGCTGATGTGAATGCAGAGAACGTATTCCACCCCCGGACATTGCCTCCACGCATCGGCCTTCTCGTTTAAGGTAGCAATACGTCTCTGTCGAGCTTGACCCTGTTGCCCTTGTTCTGCAGCCTGCCCTTGCTGGTCTACAGGATCTCCCCAGGTTCGGTACACACCGATCTCCACTTTCAGCGTGTGGAACGATGACCAGGTTAATCCCGGCGGAAGCACTGCTCCAGGAAGGCCGAATTCAGGACCGAAGGCTTCGTCCGGCTCGAGGTCGCCTATTAGATCCATAATGTTGTCCGCCAAGTGTGCACAGTCCCGAATATATGTCCCTCCATGACGCGCCAGGTGAGTTCTCCCAGTCCCAGTTGCGGCGGATATAGCTTCTCTGACGCCTTCGACAAGGCTTTCGTGCAGAGAAGACCCCGCTAACTCGACAATGAAGACCCTGTCGTCCCACCACGCCATCGAGCGCGACTTCAGCTGTTGCTGCTCGGACTGGACGTAGCGATGCCAGTCGTCTCGGCTTGCCGCACACAGCTCGTACGGGCCCCCATCGCTGCCGTCTGGAGGACTCAGCGAATTCTCCACGAGGGCCCAATCCAGCCTGCGCACGGCGTTATTGATGCGGCGAACTCCCGAGCTCCGCATGGATGATACCTCAGTTGGCCACAAGCTGTTCCCCAACTGACGAAATCCGGCAGCCGGGTCCCAGACGTGCCGATCGGAGGAAATTCCGAAGGTGGGCAAGCGGGTGCAGTCTACGGCGGCAAGCAGGAGATCTACGAGAAGCTGGAGGAGAAGGCGAGGGAGAAGAACGTTGGGATTTGGAGCCAAGGTCAGAAGATGGAGAGCTCGTGACTACAAGGCTCGCATGCGTGCAAGTTGAATTCGACGAGGATTGGCCGTGCGATGACGGAAATCCAAAGATGATCCCAACTTCTTCATCCAGCATGGGTTTGACACGGCCCAGTGGACTGAAGGTTTTGAACTAGTGAGCTACCTGTGGTGAATTAAAAAATCTACGTTTTTGGATGTGAGTGCTGTCTTGCATGGTACTTTGCACAACTAGTTAGCATTTGTGCACTAGCCAACCGCCCCCTTCGACGCCAGACTTAAAAAATCTCAATGGCAAAAGGTACTGTGTTGTCAACTACTTGAGTCGAGGGCTCTCACCCGAGCAAGGATATAGATATCTTACACCCACCACGCCTGCTGCCAGCCAAACGTGCGGATAGCATTTCTATCCGCACGTTTGGCTGGTGCTATCATATCACTGGCGATGTTCCATCAGTGATGCAAGCAGCCTACTTACGAATCAAACGAAGGACCGGAGCTGACACTTTTTGCATCTCGAATGCGCCGATCCAAGCTCGCGGTAAGTTCTCCTGCCCAATGAAGTCGACGAGCACGAAGCTGCCGGCTTGGCGGAAGACAAACCTTCAGACTTCTTCTCACCCCATCAGTCAGGAACAAGGTGATGGGGCTGACTGCTTGACCGTCTAGTAGATGCCAAGTCTCAAGCAGCATCAGTGATGAACGTTCCTTTCTGAGGCTGCACCAGGTGATGGTTAGTGGGAATTGAAGTACGCGGCGAAAGCGGGTCTGGGTTTGGTGCTGGAAGTGTACGTACGCTAGAGAGATTCACCCTGGTTGACCAGCAGCGTCAAATATCACACTAGCTTTTTTTATTGCCATATTTGGTCAGTGCCTACCTTCACTTTTGCTTCAATTGGCAAATTTGTGTCAATGGACGCTCAAGTTGGATGGCGTCGTCGCGGTCCCGCGGTAGGCGGCGTAAGGCGTCCAGGAGTCACTTCAGCTGCCCGTACCGCGCCCAACTCGTCAAGGGCGTCCTCGGCTACAGCACAGCAACGTATGGCGCCTGGAGGAGCTCTTCGGACTTCAAATCAAGTGTCAGAGCGAGGTGTCAAAGCTCGCAAAAGCGGTTCGACCGAGCCTGAGGCCGCTCCATCGCGATGGAGGGAAATGCGGCAGTCTGTGCGCACTAAAGCGACGCTGGAGACGGAGGAAAGCCGTCCCGTTAATGCAAAAATCGCCGATCTGTGCCCTGAAGACCGGGAGAAAGTGGCCAAGTTGGTTCGACGTATCGTCGAGGTGAGACCTTCAGTCCTGTCAATGGAGAGCAGCTCGACTGTAAGTTATAGAGTATGGCGGCTGCATTGCTAATGATTATGAGTGTGAATAAAGGTGGGGACTCTGCACGAGGAAGGAGAGAAGGAGTTTAATAGGCACAGGGGGGTGTTGGAGGCGGAGGTGAAGGAGCTGCGAGAGCAGGTGAGACAAGACGCGGACGAGATCCAGGGGCTGACGGTGGAGCTGCGGTCTGCGAGGAGGAAAGCACATCTGTTTGAAGAGCGGGTTATGGTGCTGGAGGAGAGCACCGATGCTGAGACCCGATTGAGGCTGGAGGCTGAGCAGACATTAGACCTGCTGAAGCTGGAGGTGGACAAGCTGCGAGCGCTCGTGCAGCGACAGCAGGAGGAGATGCAGCAGAAGACGCAGGAGCAGCAGGAACAGTTCGATGCTGAGCTGCAGCAGGTGAAGGAGGAGCTGAAAGAAGCGCAGGAGCTGCTGCTAAAGGAACGCAACGAGCGCGTTTTGGAGAAGCAAAAGGCTCTTGATCAGCGACTTGAGCGCTCCGCGACGGCAGGTGAGGAAAAGCTAGAGCGACTGCACTCTCTTCTTCTTGAACAGCAGCAGGAAATGCATTCGAAGGCGAGACAGCAGCAGGAGGAGATGCAGCGCAAGGTTGAGGAGCAACAGGAACGATATGAAGCTAAGATGAGACCACAGCTCAAGGAAGACCTGAAAGCAGCGCAAGACCGGTTTCAACAAGAGCGACGAGACCGAGAGATCGCGACTGAAACCAAACAATCTGCAGCCAGTGAGGCACCCGCCGAAGTAGACCCAGAGGTGCAGGCTGCAGCTCGAGACAGCGACGTTCCTGTACCGGACACGCTGGTGTTTGCTTCGAGCGACCGTGCGGAAGACCAGTTTTCAACTAATATGGAGGGCGACCTGGCCATTTTTGAGGAGGTGAAGGATCTGTACGCTGAAGACTTGTTCGCGTCTCGACGTTGGGGCGAAGGGATCCCTGCAGCAAGTGCAGCAGCTGCAGCCCGGTCAACAGGCCGCATTGAACCTGTACCTTGGCATTTCAGCAGTGCCGACTTCAGTCCACCAGATAATGGGAGAATACCTCCAGGCCCAGCCTTGTCAGCACAGGAGCTGACCGTACAAGAAGCCATCGAGAGGGACATGGAGGCCTTGCTACGCAGCGAGGCACTACGTACACTAGACACCCTTCAGTAACGCTTTCTTGCGGCAGATTGGCCGAGGAAATAGACGCGGAAGTATTTCTATATTATCGTGGCTGCACTCTCCACCTCTCTGTTGTTGGTACTCTGCATCCCCTTCTTGCTAATAATTAGATTCCGTCTAGCGAGGGCTATCATAGCATACCACGGGTCAGTTTTGCACGCTACAAATTACCCAAGTGGAAATGACGTACGAGAAGAAGCAGGCGCGCTCGTTATTCGCCGCGGAGAAACGCCTGGTGCTCGCTTGGATGGAGACGATGACGTTGGCAAGCATGGCGGCTTCAAGTGGAACGCGCGCTGTTTGATGACGCTTGTGAAGTTCATCGCTTCTGTTCGAGGGTGGTCGGCTTTACATGACCGACATGGACGCTGAACTTTGCTCTGTCTGCGGAAGAGTGTCTGCAGCATGTCAACGAGTAAGTAAAGCCATCCGAGTACTCCCCCATTAAATCGCCCCCGTTCCGTACCAATGAAGTCGACGAGCTACACGAGCAAGAAGCTGTCGGCTCGGCGGAAGACAAGTCTTCCGACTTCTCCCCACCCCAGCAGTCTGGAACGAGGCGATCATGTGCGACTACCTGACCGTCTACGGAGCTTCTAGATGCCAAGGCCCAAGCAGCTTCAGTGATGAACGTTCCTTTCTGAGGCTGCACCAGGTGCTGGTTATTGGGAATTGAAGTGCGCGGCGAAAGCGGGTCTGGGTTTGGTGCTGGAAGTGTACACGTGTCCATACGCTAGAGAGAACCACAATGTTAGCTCCCAGCAAGCAGCACGCTGCGCTGTATCTCTGCTGAAGGACTTACCGCGAAAGTGGATCGGCGCATTCGTGATGCAAAAAGTGGCAGCTCCGGTCCTTCGTTTGATTCGTTCCCCGCTCGAACTTTCACCCCCGGCGACAATGGCATGGCGTGGAAGTGCTGTTCTAACGGGTCTTCGTCGAAGAGTGACTCCTTCTCATTGTCGCGACCGATGCTGTTCGCGCTACCAAACGCTGCAAAAGCTTGGAACGGCAGACTTGGGCGGGGTGCGATTCTCCCGCTGCTAATATCGGGGAGGACCCCTTTCGCACTAACACTGTACCGCTGTGGAGGAGATCTCTGGACTGCGTACTCCACCTTCACTTCCTCCTCTCGCTCGCCGAAGCGCAGAACTTTAGCTGGCTGCGCACTGTGAGCTGACCCTGGCGGGTGCGGCCTCCGTCTTGCTGATGTAATGGATGATGGAGAATGTGATAGTGGAGGTGGCGAGCGACGAGTTCGCGAATCAACACTGTTGTCCTGACGAAGAGTATCGGTGTCGAGGTTGAGTTGCAGCCCTGTGGCAGCGTTAGCACTGTGGAAGTGAGGGTCCCACGGATGCGGAGTGCCGTCATGAGCTGGGTCTGCAGGACCAAGTGAGTTATTTGTTGCCACAGCATGGTGAGCTCCTATGTGTCTTCTTGGTGACGCGAGATGGTGCCTGCTTGACGAGTGTCCGATGTGGTTATCGTGAGTTTCGGTGCTGTAGGGGACTCCCGGTTGAGGTCCTGCCACGTCTATCTGGGCAGTCGACGCGCCGTGCTGCTTCTTGCGCATCTTGCTCTTCTGCGTTAACCGAGACGACGTGACTGAAGCTGGGTGGGTACGTGAACGCGTTGCCGCCTTCACTGCGCTGTGGAGTGACTCGTTGTCGTAGTGCTCGCGTCTTGGTGTTCTGATTGGTATCAGTTTCCGTTGGTAGGTGTCATCGATCGGGCTGCTCTTGGGTGGGTCAAGCGATTCTAGGGGTAAATTACTTCGCCCTAGAAGAGCTCTGGGATTGCTTGAGATGCTGGTATCAATGGAATCCACGCTCATATCTCCAGTTGGGGCTATGGCCGATTCAAATGTCTCCTCTAGTATCTTCGAACTCCAAGCAGCCACGAAATTGAACAATCGAGCGCCGATGACATTCTGCATGGACTGCCCCGCACTACCAATCGCGATGTCGTTCACTAATTCCAGCACAAACCCCTCGATATCATCCAAGCTCCATGATCGGTGGGTTTTGATGGTCGTTGTTACGCTGGACGAATCTGCTTCAACTGGGGTGATTCCACTCTCCTGCTGCTCTAGTGAAGACGCAGGGTTCTGGTCACTCTCGCTGTCATCATGCAACCGAGACTCTTGACCAGGAATTGGCACCTCCGAAGTCATCTTGGCATCGTCCGACGCTCCTCCTGTCACTGATCTCGTGGCAAACCTAGAATTCGAGTCTCCATGGGAAGCTGCAACAACTACAAGGCACTCCTTCACCCCCGACTCCCTAAAATACTCTCGCTATTTCGGCTTGTTGAGTTGCGGTGACGCCACTGCAAGTGCCGCGAGTTCATGCACCATTGCCTGTTGGAAGACCGGCGAACTCACTGGCTGCTTCTCAGCGCGTACCCGATTGGCGAGCTCTTCAGCGATCCGTTGTCGCTCCTCCGGGGTGAGATCTCGTTGTGGAGGCTTTCGACCGAACAGTCTGCTCAGTACGCCACGCTTGGCCGGCTTTGCCTTGGTCTTGCTGGGGTTGGTATCGACGCCCCCACCTGGCGTTCGAGCCCGACTGCCAGGTCGATCTTGGGCCTGGAGCTCTCGAAGCTGCTCCTTGAGCTTCACCACTTCGCTCTCGAGCTCGACCTGCCGACTGCGCTGAAGCTGCTCGCGCTCTGCCAATTCGAGGCGGTGTCGCTCTTCGCCTGAAAGCAGCACGGTCGGCTTGTCGTTCGTCGACTCCTTCGTCTCGACGTTGAAGTAGATGGTGGCCTTGTCGTCCTTGATCTCGATCCAGTCGCCATGCTGCGCTGCCACAGACCAGGGCAGCCACGTGTGGCGGCGCTTGGCTCCTTTCGCGTGCGTTTTCTCGAAGCATCCGTCGCAGAAGCCGTCCCCGCAGAGATTGCAGAGCCTGGAGCTCGCACGGACGTCGCACTCGACGCAGTAAGTGTCTGTTTCGTGCTCGAGGAGGTCGCGTAGGACGTCTAGATCCGTCCAAATGTGCTTCATACTCCGTCGTTCGCTGCCTGTGTGCGTCGAGACGAAGCACGCCTCGCAGAACTTGTCGCCTCCACACGGATCACACTGCCGAACAGCGAGGGAGTGACCGCAGTCGCAACACAGCAGAGCTCCGCGACGGAATCGTAGCGCCTTTTCTACATGACGGAGCTTCTTCGCTGTGTCGTGGTCGCGAGCGAAGCACGACTCGCAATAAAAGCAGCCAGGGGTTGGTTCAGTGTCACTAGCCACGGCTCCAGTCGATGTAGTTGTTGGTGCGGACTTTGGATCGACCCGTGCCGGAGGAGTACACTCATAGCAGTAGTAGGCCGCGAGACCTTTCTCAGTTGGTTCTTGGTTGTTAGAGCTTGTGGGAGGGTTATCTTCGTCGGTGAAACATTCCACCCCAGACTCGCAGCGAGCAGGAACGACTGCGGCTTCTGGAACAAGCTCGAAATCGTGTTTGATAGCAGTCGAATCCTCTTCAGTTGAGCTCGACGTGTGGGTTTTGAAGCATGGTGTACAATAAAACGCTCGCTTGGTGTCTTCACAGTCCAAACAGCGCTTAGTTGATTGAACCTGTCGGCACTTGATACACTTGCCCTCTCGTAGAACCTCCTCGAGTGGGTCGATCTCCTTTGGTTTCTCTTCTTCTTGGGCTTTCGCGTCTTCAGGGTTAGCCTCCTTTGCTTCGTCATCCTTTGGTGAGGCTTTCGTCTTCTTCTCGCGAGGAGGGGGTGGATCCCAACTACTTACCCCCGTGCTCTCGTTGTAGTAGTAAACATTCCCATAGTCGTCATTGAGCTGCATCCACGGATCTTTCTCGCCTGCGTCATCATCTTCATCCTTCTCGTCGTCGCTCTTATCCCCAGTCTTTTTAGTCACGGGAGTCTTCAACAACGACTCAATTTCACGCTCAGCAGCGAGCTCTTTGGCTCGGTATTCAGCAGCTTCAGCCTTGACTCGGGCCAGATCAGCTTCTCGTCGCGCTTCGCGGAGCTGGTTGGCCGCTTCCTGCGCTCTCTTGACACACAACTCCATCTGCTCTCGATCGTAGTTTTCTTTCCAGAGCCTCTCCTCCTCTTTCCGCTTCCTCTCACGGATGTAGGCTTCCTTCAGCTCCGCCAGTCTCCGCTGCTCCCGCAGACGTCGAACGTAGCGTTTGGCCAGCCACCGTCGAGCATAGCTCTGAATTACGATCGCTTTCTTCTCCCTTAGACGACGAAGCTCATCCAGTTGCATCCGGTGCACCCAGTAGGCCATACGCGTGGCGTATCCTCTGTATCGACGCTGGAGATACACAGCTGCGTGATCTTCTTGGGCCAAGCGTTCATGCCCCGCCTGCACCTGAATACGGAGCCACCGCAACTCCTTCGTCGTAAAGCACGAGCTATCTTCCAGGAATCGCTGCGTCACGTAGGTCAGTAGCTCTGAAGACGCCTGGTGCGTGACCCAGCCTACGCCGCCCTGAACTCCGCCACTTTCCGAGCCAAAGTATCGTCGTTGCTCTGCTTTTACGATGTTCAGTGCCTCACGGAACAACCGCGCAGTCGTTTGAGCTTCGTGCTGGCGCACGAGCTTTTGGATGAGAACCACTGAAGCTTCTCGTCGCTTGGCTTCGACTCGCAGTCGATTCAGCACTTTTCTAGCTGCTCGACAGGAGTACACGCCCTTGATCCACCGTTGAAGCTTCAGGACTGCGTCGTACCGACGAGTACGCCGACGTCGTGCTAGAGCACAGCGAATACTGCATTGAATGACCAGAACCGCATACCGAGTTGATCGGTATCGATTCCTCGCTATCCTCCCACGAATATGTCGCTGAATAGTTGTAGACGCTTGTCTTCGGTTCTCCTTCTCTGTGGCGAGGAGAAGTCGCTTACGTCTCGCACAGAAGCTCCGATAAGCGCACTGAAGTACAATCGCAGCTTGCAGTCGACATTGAGCCATTCGTTCTCGACGCTCAGCAAAGCGTAGTCCAAGCGCGTACAATCCGCGCCGACGACGGTAAAATCGCTGCAGATAAATGGCAGCTTGTTCCATCTGATGGGCTCTCCGCTTGAACGCGTAAATTTTCCGATCTATCAACCCCCGCAAGACGCACTGCACTGCGATGGCAGCTTTCCAGTGGATTCGTGCTAATTCCTCGGCGGCAGCACGAGCTCGAGCTTCTTCAATGAGTCGCTTGCGTTCACGAAACTTTGCATGGAGTGTGGCTAGGAACCACTGGTGTCTCAACCACCGCTGAAGCCGGAGCGCCGTCTCCTTTGCCTTGGCGAGCCATTGTCTCCGTCGATACGCTTCGTTTCTAGCGAGAAACCCTCTCGCAGCTCGCTGCAGTTGAGTCGCAGCCTTGTTCTCGAAGGCTAAGCGGATCGCTCGCTCGGCGCGACGGTGCGCAACTTGCTGTCGAGCGATGTACGCCCTCCACTGCGTTTGAATCCGGACAGCCCCCTCTCGACACCGTACACGACGTGTGATCCGCCGTCGTAGCGCTACTCGTCGTAGGAATAGCTGTATATTCCGTGCTGCGCGGTTCTGTTTGGCGAAGTCGAAGCCAATGCGGAGAGTGCTCCACCTCATGCTTGTACCGTAGCGCTCGAACCGCAAGAGGGACTGGATAGCTTGATTTCGACGGCGATCTAAGGCTTGGGCAGCCTGGCGGAGTGCTTCAAGGTGCAGTCTCGACCGTCGCGCTCGGACCGCGTTCTGTATAACTCGAGCTGCTTGATGTCGCTCCTGCTCGACTATAGCTCGCGCTACTGTGCTCCAACGCTTGAAACCTTGAGCCAGCGTTCCGACGTACGCGTCGCTAGACACGCGTTCGAGCAGGGCTACAGCTCGCTGCTGTGCGAGTCGAAGAGCCTCACGCTTCCTGTCCTCGCGTCGAGCGTCCTCGATGAACTCTTTCCAGCGGCTGTAGCTGTTAAAGAGCATTCGATGCTGCAGCTTGGCGAAAATTGACGTCACTACACGTAAACCGTCTTGCTGGGCGTCTGACCGACGCATGAGGTTGCGTTCAAAGAGGAAAGTTAACGGTAGACGGGCCTTCTGCTCGGCAATGCGGGCCATGACGCTCTCCTCCAGCCGCTGCTCTTCGTCGGCAAGTTCCTTCATTTGTTGGGAATATTTATCCATCAAGGTCCTGGGAGTCGAGGCTGCATGATGCTTCATCAAGTCCAATTTACTCCCTCGCGAGGCGGATACCGAAGGCTTTGGCGCAATAACCGGGAAGCTGAAAGCCAGGAGATTCGTCGGCTTCTTGCGCCTTCTCGGTTTTCTGCTTTGTTTGCGAAGATGAACGAGCAGCTCGTGGTCCTGCCGTAACTTCTCCACTAGAACGTCCGAGTCCTCGAGTCGGTCTTGCTCAGACTGTATCGTTAGCGCTGGTATTGACACAATAGGCGTCAATGTCGCCCCCATTCCAATGGAAACATTAAGCGGTGGCATTCTGATCTCCTCAGTGCTTGGACTGTTATTCATCTTCGATTCGTCGCCACTGCTGGTATTCGAGAAGATCTTTTCGTGATTCCGTAGGATCGAGCTGAGCTTTGTCCTCGACTTCTTCTTTAGCTTGCGCTGGTCATGCTTGGCTCGTATAGCTCCTTCTCCTCTGCTGCTGGCTCGTGGCCCTCTTTTCCTCGTACGCTGCGGCCTAGCTCTGGATTGATCCCCATTCGCTCCATCATCACTCGAGTGAACTGCAGGTGAGCGGGGCGAGACGTCGGAATCCCACTGAAATGGCGACCGGAACTCGTCCAGCGCTTGCTGGTCCACTCGAAGCCACGGATACTTGGCCGCCAGGTACGTCACATCCCAGTGGCCACGAGAAGGAGGCAGCGCCATTCTGCTGATGGCTCGGGTTTGATCGAAGTAAGGCCCAGCACATTATACTTCATGTATAACCGTTACGAAGTTGAAGTTGTCAGCCAATCAGCGATCGACTGCTATTTTCTGCTTGGAGTAACTAGTGTAGCCATTTGAGCTTCCTCGAGTGATGTCCAAGTACACGTACGCCGACTGGTCTCCGGCGAGCGTCTTCGGCTCCACGGTGGCGGCTTCGACCAGCTCAGCTGGGTCTCCTGCAGTGTCAGTTAGTGGCAAAGTTTCACCGAAGAAGCGGGATCTGACTGCAAGTTTACAACCGCAGAATGACGCAGTACGGAGCAACAACGACGACCAGTGTCACGAGGAGGAACTCAGCATTCGAGTGAGAAAGAATGCTCGTGTGGAGCGGGATAAACAGTTGGCGGCTTTGTTACTGCAGCGTCAAGTGCAGGTGTGGCTTTTGCGTCGTCAAGAATCGCTGCGGGTTCAAGAGGTCGAGCGGCTGCGGAGGGAGCTGCATCTTGCTGCTGTGAGTGTGATTCGGGAGAGTTATAGGCGATACCTCAAGCGACAGGCGATACAAAAGTATTTGCACGAAGCGGGGGAGGCTGAGACGCAATTGAACGCCCTGCTGCAAGGCTGTATCGCTCGGAAGCGTCAGATGGAGGAGGTGCAGCGCTTCGCTGCCGTCCGTCGTCAACAAAAACAACTGGAGGAAGACCGACAGAGGAAGTTGGTCCACGACTGGCTCGCGCTTTGTGTTAGAAATGGCCGTGTCAAGCAAGAACTGCTGCTTCAAAGAGCTCGCACGAAGTTGTTGGGTTGGGTACGACGGCGGATGCTGCGGAAGCGCGTGGAGGCGCGAGCAGCCGCTCAAGAAGTTGAGAGACAGCGACAAGCTCATCGATGTAGCAGCGCAATAGCGATTGCCAGTTTTTATCGAATGTGCAAACTCCGACACAGAGCAAAGGCCGAACTCCAGCGTCGCAGGTGCTGCCGTGACGGTTTGGTGATACTGAGCAGCACTTTTCGAATGTCTGCGCTGCGTCTCGCTCATTTTTCCTGGCAAGCTCGAGTTCAGAATTTACAGTTGGCAGATGAAGCTGCTAGAAAGCTGCAGCGAGTTTATCGAACGCGACAGAGCGCAGCAAGATTTGTACGATACAAGACCAGTTGTCTACTTCTGCAGCGCGTGTTTCGGGGTCACTCAGCTCGAAAATTCTGCGCTAGACTCAAGCAGGAGCGACTTGAAGAGACTAGACGCCGTCAACTCAACGAAGCAGCTACTGAAATTCAACGATATACAAGAGGCCGTTTGACTCGCGCGTGGTTCAGTGAAGTGCTTCGCAAACTACGTGAACGGTTCCGGTGCACGAACTGTGGGGTCATTGAGCCCAGTGGAACGTACTGCAAATACTGTGGACGTCATCGAACAACGTCAGGTCCTCTCTGGAGCGTTCTATTGCTCCATGAAAAATGGCAACTCGATCGAGCACGATCTTCATATACAGTTAAACCAGCACAGGCCACTCCAACTTGCCCAGAAATCGTCGCTCTATCACCGCAACAGCCGACGCTCAATCGCTCGGACTCGGCATCTTTGAAGACCGTGCCAACCTCTTTAAGTGCCAGCACCGACGATCACGGGTCATTGACATCGCTTCCAGTGGTCTTGTCGCCTCGTCACCGCCGCCTCGTGGCTCACAATACGGGATCCTTTACCCGATCGAAGTCACTTACCAACTCAAACCTGGACGTCTCTCGAAGGAACTCCGCTTCATCAATTAGTGAACAAACCGCACTACGAGCCGCTGCACTTGCTGATTTGCAGGCGAAATGCACTGCAACAGCGCAGGCTCACGCACTTGAAGTGCATCTTGCGCGCTTGCAACGAGCCAACACAGTCATTAACCGGGTCTCAACCAAGCGAGCAAGCATAGTGTAGTGGTATTATTTGTCCCCTAATAAATCAAAGCGAAAACGATACCTGAGCTTTTGCAGACTAATGTCGGTCCTTCGGTGGTGTCGCCACCAGGCCCCCACCCGTGGCGCTGTTTATCGACGGGCGCGGAGACTTGATCGAGAACCATTCGTGAAGTAAAGCATCTTGAGCTGTAAGTCGACGCGCTGGGTCTTTCGTGAGCAAACCTCTTAGCAACGCCTTCCCTGCGGGGGAGACATTGCGCCAGGCTGAGTCCGTCTCGAGATTAACTTCAGCATGCAGAGTCTTCTGGATGACTTCGCTCTTGGCTTTACCGTAGAACGGCAGCTCTCCTCGCAGCAACAGGTACATAATGACTCCAAGGGACCAGATATCCGCTTCACGACCGTAGCCAACAAGCGCCAGCACCTCTGGAGCCACGTAGTTCAGTGTGCCACACGGCATCTTCATCATTTCCTCGGGGTGCACGAGCTTCGACAGCCCAAAGTCCGCGATCTTGAGGTCCGTGAGCGCTTCACCGCACAGAATATTCTCCGGCTTGAGATCGCGGTGCACGATGCCCAATCGGTGCAAGTAGTTGACGCTCTCGAGCAGCGGCCGCATGACGAGCCGAGCCTCGGCTTCCGTGTACCTCGCTCGCCCCACGATCCGATTGAACAACTCGCCGCCGGAGACCAGCTCCGTGACGATGAAAATGTACTGGCGGTCCTCGTACACGTCGTAGAGACGGATGATGTTCGGGTGGCGCACGAGCTTCAAGATGGCGATCTCCGTGCGCAGAAGCTCCTTCTCCGTGGGCTGCAGCTTGCTCTTGTCGATGATCTTGACCGCCGACTTGACGCCGGTGGTTTTGTGTGTGGCCTCGCAGACTTTGGAGAAGCGTCCACGGCCGAGCTGAGCGCCCACGTCGTACACTTCCTCGATGGCGATTTTGTCGGTGGCTTGACGCAGAGCGGCAGCCCAGCGCTTCTGAGCGTCAAGGGAACGAGCGAACACTGTGCGCTTCTCACGAGAACTGCCGGGCTCTGGAACGATGTCGATGCCGAAGTAGTGCACGCCCTTCTCCACGATCTCGTTCTGGGCTGGCTGTAGCTCCACGTAGCAGTCGCTCAGGAACGTCACGCCACGAGGTGCCGTGTCGTCTGGGGAGCTGTAATAAATCAAGCAATGGGCATGGTATGGTGTGCGTCAGGTTTAAAGGGGGTTAAGAAGTAGGGAGCAGCATGAACGTACGCGTAATAGTAGAGGAAGTTGCCTTGCAGCACGTAGTGGCGCTTGATCATCTTTCGCAGGCGCAAGCCTCGCTTCCACAGGTCTCCAGAGACACTGCACGAATCCTCCACCAGAACGGCACCGGGGATCTCGTCCAGCGCCTGCGAAGGTGTTGGACTGCCGCCAGAGCTGGTGAAGGAGCCGCAACGGGAGACAGACGTGGTTGTTCCTGTAGTTCCTACTGGAAGTGAGAGCAATCGATCCACTTCAGCCAGAGCCACTTGGATCTTGGACGTCACGCTCTCGACGTTGCAAGCGTGCTTGGCTTCTTGCAGCAGATTCCGAGTCTTCTCGAGTTCCTTCTTGCTCGCTCCCTCCGCTGTCTTTGAAGCTGGACGGCTGCATTGAGATAAGGAAGTATTCACCCAAGTCAGCACGATTGCATTCATTAAACACCAATGGCATTGCTCACTTACTTGATGTGCAGACTTGCGAACGAGTTGCGCTTCTTGCGCATCTCGCCTTGCTCTCCAGGACAGGGACTGCCTGGGGGTAAGCTGGATCTACGTCGTAAGAAGTTGTGAGGTTCGGCTCCACTTTCTTCAATTTTTGTACCGAAACAGGGAGGCCTACCCTTCAACTGGAGCAACCGGAACTCCGTTGCCGCGAGGACTGAGGCTGCCATTACCATTCGACATGGTTTGGTCCCCGACGGGCAACACGCTCATCAAAAACTGCAAGAAAACACACCGGTCAACCTTCGTAATCAGTTAAAGAAGTAGCCACGGATACGTACGTTTGTGACGCCGGGCGTGTTCTCACACCAGTGGCAGAACTGCTCGAACGTGAGCCTCGTGTTGGGCGGACACGGAGTCGGGAACGCCAGGTCTACGAGCGTCTCGACCTCGTCCATCTATCCACCAAACGTAATAAAGGGTTAGATTTGACGATAGTCTTCTTTGCAAAGCTTTGAGGACGCACCAGCTTGCTCGGACTTGACGTTTCCGGAGAGTTGTTAGCTTCTTCGTGTTGCGTCTTGGGCTTAATAAGCTCCAGCGCGGACTCAGGGAACTGGTGCAGCATGGTCAGGAGCTCGTGCCGAGATATGGAGCCAGACCTGGACCAAAGACAAATAATGCGACTGCAGTTAGAGAGAGAAGAGAAAATGCCTCAATGAGAGCTGCAACTCACTCGCTGAGGTCGTAGAGGTCGAAGACGAACTTGAGCTTCTCCTTCCGTGACCCGCGGAACAGAATGGCCAGCCCGTAGACGAACTCGTTGTAGTGGATCGTACCCGAGCCGTCCTTGTCGATCACCTCAAACAGCCGCTCGCCCAGCAGCCCTCGCATGGGGAAGCACTTGAGGAACGTCTCCTTGTCCACGCTGACGCCGTCTTTGTCGTTGGCCAGACCCTTGAACGTCTCGCGTAGCAGTCGCATCTCCTCGTCTCCAAAGCGCTTCATGGCCTCGCGCTCCTCGGACGACAGTCGACGACCCGAAAATTCGCGAGAGAGCGGCGAGTTCCCCATCCTGGCTGCCCCAGAGTCTTCTCGTCACAACCTGCTCCTTGCACTCTGCAGCACGATGGGAAATGAATAACGTTGAGCGGCCATGGCCCAACAATAGCGTGCGTGGTCAGTTGAGGAGCACGCGCAGACAGACACACCTATCAAGCAGCAAAAGGCTGAAGATAAAACGGTACTGCGTTACTTGCAAACCTCAATCTGCCGGAATCTGACCCGACCGGCACGACGTAAGGCATTGTCGAAAGATAATGACCGCTAAAGCTCGGACCAAAGACTTATTAACAAGGAGAGTGAGATAACATCACATTTCGAGGCCTACTTACGCCAACATGAAAGACTCGATCCGGTGCCTACTCTGCTCCTTCCGAGTACTTCTTCACGCGCCGGAATCCATGAGTATGGACTGTGCGACTTCCTGCTCCGTAGCCTCCAAGTTCTCGCCGGGTTGCTGCGCAGACGCCGAGTTTGCTTGCTCATCCGTGGCCGGACTCTCTTGCTCCGGTGTCATCGTAGCCGAGACTTCCTCGCCAGCGGTCGCTGGGACGGTCGCAGCCGAGTCTTCCGAATCTGCTGGCGCTAGGATGCGGACGTCGTCGTCGTCGTCCTTTTCTTCAGCTGCGCCGGGGGGCGACTCCGTCGGCGTTCGAGCTGGAGTGCTCGCTTCTTCGCTCTCGTGCTTCGGGGAGACGTCAGACGCCCGGAAGCTGCTCGACGGGGTCTTACCATTGGCCTTCTTCGGCGCAGACTCGCACAGGTAGAGGGTGCGATCGCCCCGAGCTTCCGTGTTGCGCAGCGCTCGCGTCCTCGGGTCGATGACCTTGCGAAGGAGACTGAGATCGCCGTTGTGCCAGAGCGTCAAGCGCGCGCGGTCAATCACTGCGTCTGCGTGCAGGAAGGCCGCGTCCACCTTCAGCCGCTCGCACTCCTTGCTCTTTCCCGCCAGTTGCGCGTTCAAGCCATCGAGTTCTTTACGCAGACGGCGGATCTCCTCCCTCAACTCCATTTCGTTTTCAGTCAGCGCCAACGAGAGCTGACTGATCGCGGCCAACACGAGCTCCGGCGACTCGGCGATCTCCGCCGCCTTGCGCTTGCGGTCCTTGCGCGTCTCCATGGCGAATTCTGCATTGGAAAAGAGTACACAAACCACGACAACGAGTGAGGAGAAGCGACGTGCTGTCAGTATCCATCGTTGGCTGACGAGACCATGCCCATCGCCGCGCGCGCTTGACGCTCAGGCACAACGGCGACCTCGCAAGGCAAGTAAAACTGGGACGTGTGCTAGTGCCCAATGATAGGATAACCCGAGAGATGGGCAAGCGTTCTTGCAACATTGCACGTTCCAACTATATTACTTAGTTCCCAAAGGACAATCCTCACACACAGTGGATGAACCTCCCTCCCTCCCTCCCTACTTCTTGCTCTTCATCGAGACCGATTCAGTCTTCTCGTCGTCCGCAGTGTCGGCTGCTGACTCCTCGCCTGCATCCGACGCAGCGCTGTTGTAGGCGCTGCCCGCTCTCTTCCTGGGCGACCGCGTGATAGCTCGAACTTGTTTGATCGCTCGCTTCCCCTCTTGCTCCACAATTGCCGTCGGCAAGATCGGCGCTTGGTCGTGTAGAACCAGCGTCCGGACTTTGCCTCGCGGACGCTTGGCATTCGGCTGGAGCGCCTTGCGCAGGATGCCAACGTCGCCCGAGTGGTGGAGACTTTCCAGCAGCTTGCTGACTACGACGTCCGGGTCGCTGGGTTCTTGCCGTAGAATTGCGACCTCCTGCTCCAAGTCCGAGATCCGCGCCTTGAGACGCGCCTCATTGCGCAACACGCCCCGGCAGTACGCCGTCGAGTCCGTGGCGGCCTCCGCCGGCACCTCCGCCTTCCTCTTCCGACTCTCACGCGGCATCGCTAAAGCAACTGTGACGCCAGCCATCCAGCCCCACGCAGCGCGACGAGGCTCTAACGGTTGGATGACCATGCGCATCAACCGAAAACTTCAACTTGCCCACTGTAGTTGAAGTTGCCTTTTTTCCTGTTGATTCATCGTACAACTGTGCGTACATAATGAATTTCCTGTTGATTCATCGTACAACTGTGCGTACATAATGAATGTGCACCACACCACTCCCCTCCCAAATCCCAGCACCATTCGACCCGTAGGCAATAGGAGCGGGAGTCATGCACCTGCTCAACCTGACGCTGCAGCCGCCCACGGGCGTGCACGCGGCCGTGTACGGCAACTTCTCTGCCCCTCAGGCGCAGGAGTTCGTGGTGGCGCGGGGCGACGTGCTGCAGCTGCTGCGGCCGGACGAGGCCGGGCGGCTCGAGGTCATCATCTCCACGCAGGTCTTCGGCGTCGTGCGCGCGCTGCAGCCCTTCCGGCTCACGGGGGGCGAGCGCGACTACCTGGTAGTCGGATCGGACTCGGGCAAGATCGTCGTGCTCGAGGTGAACCCATCTACCAGCCAGTTCGAGGCGCGTCAGAGCGAGACGTACGGCAAGACCGGATGCAGACGCATCACGCCCGGCCAGTACCTGGCGGCCGACCCCAAGGGCCGCGCGCTGCTCATCGGCGCCGTAGAGAAGCAGCAGCTGGTGTACGTCATGAACCGCGACGCGTCCAGCCGCCTGACCATCTCGTCGCCGCTGGAGGCGCATCGCTCCAACGCCATCCACTTGGGCGTCGTGGGACTGGACGTGGGCTTCGAGAACCCCATCTTCGCGTGCTTGGAGCTGGACTACGCCGAGGCGGACGCGGATTCGACGGGCCAAGCGGCCAGGGAGGCGGTCAAGACGCTAGTGTACTACGAGCTGGACCTCGGACTCAACCACGTGACCAGGAGGTGGAGTGAACAGGTCGTGCGCAGCGCCAATATGCTCGTGGCAGTGCCCGGACGAGGTGACGGACCTGGAGGAGTGTTGGTGCTAGGTGAGAACACGGTGCAGTACAAGAACGAAGGCCATCCGGAGCTCACGTGCGCCATCCCGCGTCGACAGGGAGAGCCCAGGGATATCGTCATTGTCTCGGCGGCCACGCACAAGCAGAGAGACTTGTTCTTCGTGCTGCTGCAGTCCGAGCTCGGAGACCTGTACAAGATCTCGCTGGATTACTCGGGCAACGTCGTGGAGGAGATCAAGATCCAGTTCTTCGACACGGTGCCCGTGGCGTCGTCCATGTGCATCACCAAGACGGGGCTGCTCTTCTGCGCGTCCGAGTTCTCGAACCACTATTTATTCCAGTTCCTGAGCATTGGAGAGGGCGACGACACGGCCAAGTGCTCGAGCTTGGCCATGGACCCGACCGAGTTCTCGACGTTCCCGCTGAGGAAGCTCACGAATCTGCAGCTGGCGAGCAGTATGCCGAGCTTGAGTCCGGTCACACAGCTGCTGGTGGACGACCTGGCGAATGAACAGACGCCGCAGATGTACGCGCTGTGTGGAAACAGCAACCGCTCGTCGCTGCGTGTGCTGCGTCACGGTCTCCCGATCACGGAGATGGCTGCGAGCGCGCTCCCTGGTGTTGCCAAGGCCGTGTGGTGCCTGAAGGAGTCGTACGCGGACCCGTACGATAAGTACATTGTGGTGAGCTTTGAGGACGCGACGCTGGTGCTGGAGGTGGGTGAAACGGTGGAGGAAGTGACGCAGTCGGGATTCCTGCGTGACCATGGATCGCTGCTGGTGGCGCTGCTGGAGGACGACTCGAAGCTGCAGATCCACGCGAACGGAATCCGACACGTGCCCAAGTTCCAGCCGGTGACGGAGTGGAAGGCCCCCGGAAAGAAGGTGATTGAGCACTGTGCCGCCAACTCCCGCCAGGTTGTGATCTCTCTCGCTGGTGGCGAAATTATTTACTTTGAGCTGGGTCAGTCGGGTGAGCTCGCGGAGAAGGGCAAGCTGGATTTGGGCTTTGAAGTCTGCAGTCTGGACCTGGGAGAGGTCCCTGAGGGCCGCCAACGGTTCCAGTTCATGGCGGTCGGAAGCTGGGACAACACGGTCCGTATCCTCTCGCTGGACCCCAACGATCTTTTCCGACAAAAGTCCACGCTGGCGCTGACGTCCCACCCGCACACGCTCTGCCTCGCCCAGCTGCAGAGTGAGCCGTCGACGCCCGACTCGGAGCACTCGTCTCAGTCGCTGTTCTTGAGTATTGGTCTGGACAATGGTGTGCTGCAGCAGTCGCTGATCGACCCGATCACAGCTAACTTGACGGATTCCCGGTCGCGTTTCCTTGGAACGAACCCCGTGAAGCTTTTCCGTGTGGCGGTGGAAGGCAAGCGCTCGATTCTTGCGCTCTCAAGTCGTTCATGGATCTCGTATTTCCACCAGACACGGAGACAACTCACGCCACTGTCGTGTGAATTGCTTTCGTATGCGAGTTCGTTCAACTCGGAGCAATGTCCGGGTGGCATCGTTGCGCTGACGAACGAAGGGATGAAGATTCTGACTGTGGATCAACTTGGAGACACGTTTAACCAACAGAAGTGCAACCTGCGCTACACTCCTCGCAAGGCGGTTGTCCACTCAGCGTCACGACGACTGGTTGTTATTGAAAGCGACCACAACGAGTACGGCGCGGCTTACAAGAGGCAGCACGGTCTCCGGATCCCCGACATCCGAAGTGCCGCCGAGCAGGATGACGAATACGAAGACGAAATTAACGAGGCTCTGCTGTTCCCGCGTGGTCCTCTTCCGGTTGAGAAGGACAAGTGGGCTTCCTGCGTACGCATCGTTGATCCAGTTTCATGTCAGACCGTGGTATGTGAAGAGCTGGACGTGGACGAGCGCGCCCGCAGTATTGCTTCGTGTGTGTTCCATGATCGTGGTGGCGAGGCGTTTATTATCGTCGGCACTGTAAAAAAGATGCAGCTGCATCCTCAGAAGGCGCCTGCAGGGGGCTATCTGCGTGTCTACCGTGTCGTTGAAGGCATGCAGCTGGTGCTGGTTCACACGACCGAGATCGACGACATCCCGCACGCCATGTGTGAGTTCCAAGGGCGTCTCCTGGTCTCCGTGGGTCGAGCACTTCGCATCTACGACCTGGGCAAGAAGAAGATGCTGCGCAAGTGCGAGAACCGCAACTTCCCGTCGATTTTGGTGGAGCTGAAGGCTGCAGGCGACCGAATTTACGCCTCAGACATGCACGAGTCCTTCCACTTCGTCAAGTACAAGAAAGACGAGAACCAACTGGTGATTTTTGCCGACGACTGCGTGCCACGCTTTATCACCAGCAGCGTACTACTGGACTACGACACGCTGTGCGGAGCTGACAAGTTTGGCAACGTGTTCGTCTCTCGGCTGCCATCCGAAGTTTCGGACGAGATTGACAACCCAACGGGCAACCGAATTCTGTGGGACTCGGGTCTTCTGAACGGTGCACCGAACAAACTGGAGCAGGTGGCACAGTTCCACGTCGGTGACGTTGTGACGAGCATGGTGCGGACGAGCTTGGTCCCTGGAGGTACTGAAGGGATCATCTACGCTACGATCATGGGCCGCATCGGCGCTCTCATCCCGTTTAGCTCCCGTGAGGACGTGGACTTTTACACTCACCTGGAGATGTACATGCGCCAGGAGCAGCCCCCGCTCTGTGGCCGCGACCACCTGTCGTACCGCTCGTACTACATCCCGGTGAAGAACGTCACGGACGGCGACCTGTGCGAGCAGTTCAGCTCGCTCAGTGTGGAGAAGCAGGCAAGTGTGGCTGAAGACCTCGACCGAACGCCCGCTGAGGTGCTAAAGAAGCTCGAGGACATCCGCAACCGCCTCCTGTAGGGGAGTCAGTTAGCCCCTGGACATTTCAACATACTAAACCAAATAAAAAACAAGAGGCGAAGCACATCAACAGTCAAAAACTGAGTTCGTAGCTCAAAAACCTCGCAGTCACCACGGCTTGGGCGCTACTTGACGAGGCAGTCGCATTTTCCGGTCACTGCCGTTAGGGAACAGCAACCTCTTCGTCTCGTGGTAGATTTCCTGCAACATCGTCACCCGAGGTCGGAACGTCTGCACATAATATTATTCATGTTAGCACCACGTCTGGGGAGCAATGGAATAGTGTTGTCGTCTTCCCCAGCTTACCTCAAACGGCAGCACCATGTCGCTCTGCCCCTCCACCATGAGCACCAACGAGTACACGACGTTGGAAAACGTGATGGCTTCATTCACCGCCACGCCGCAGATCTTCTCCAGGTCCACAAACTGCCACGGACATGCACAATGGAGTAAGCATTGCACACAGAATAATTGCGACCTGCCCTGCCTCCAGTCCTCACCTTGCTGGTGACTGCTCCGTTGCGTCGCTTCTTGCTCAACTTGACTCCAAGCGCCGGCACCACCAGTATCGACTCTGCATAGAATAGTAAGCCGTCAGAATCAACCACTACCAGCAGTAGATTGATATTAACAAGCAGCTTGAGAGACCTTCGACGATGACGCTGCCTGTAGCCTGGAAGACCCAAAAGGCCAATGCAGCCAGCACCAGACTCAGCACCAGAACGGAAGAGGGGGATGATACACCCCATTCAACAGACGATAGCAGAGCCCCCGAGCTCAGGATCAACGCTGAAACCAGCCACCATGTAGCTTGCCCTCTCCTCTCGTTGGACTTCGGCCCAGACAGCGCGAACTCCACGCCCTGCTGCCCGTACGCCCGCACGCGTAGCACCACTTCGTCGGCTCGCGGCATGGTGCATCAAGTGGACGAAGAGCTGCACCAATCAGCGTGCAGGAACCGGGCCATAACAATTGCTTAGGTGAATTTGCTGAATTTGTATGTTTATCACCGGTACTCTTCAAGTTTACCCCTCCGATTCCCAGTGTCAACCAATGAGGAACGACGTTTTTCCGTGTAAAAGTAATCGGGATAATAATATTTGGGTCATGAGCGCCCTCACTAGTAGCTAAGTTGATTCAAATTACCGCAGTGCTGCATTAGTTATCTCGGCCATCTAGCCACTTGCTCGACGCTGAGCTCGCTGTGTTGTTCTACACCCTCGTCAGCGCATGCACCACTTTCCTCGCCCGGGCCGCCGAACACAAACGCATCGCCGGATTCCAGGCGCCCAATGAGCACAGCCTCGACCGGCTCCGGGAAGTGGTCCATGTAGGCGAACTCGGCCGCGCAGACTGGAAGGCTAATGGGTAGAGCGAGAGGGTCATACAGAATCGAGTGGCTGGCCTTCTCAACTTGGTCGGATGCACGTACTACAAGTAGCTACTCTTGGAGGGAAGAAGCCGTCGAATCCAAAAGTTTCCTCTTTTTGCCAGCACCAAGTGCACGTGAACCTTCCAATAGTTGTCCACGAAGGACTCCACAACCATCATTGCCATCACCGGTCTTGATGAAGTTTAGAAGCCTGTTCCTCTCCAAATTGTTAAGACGCTGGAAGACCTCGCCCTGGACATACAGCGACGCGAATACGAAGTGCGCTTTGCCAAAACATTCGCCACTAACATGGTAGTGCAGCAACCGGTGCGAGATTTCAGATGCAGGCGCGACAGTTTTTCCAAACGCGTCGCAGAGCGATTCAAGGTTTACCCTTTCGAGGGCGCACTTCAGCTCCATTTGCTGATCTTCGTCACGTGCGAAGCCCAGTACATAGCGTGGGATCCCACCCCATCGATAAAATCGATCCATAACCACGTGGACAGGAACTTCAGAATACATTAACGCGCGGCACTTGAAAATCTCCTCCTCCGACCAAACCGGCACGTAGACCTTGGTGCAATTTTTCTCGTAAAATTGGCTCCAAACTTCACGATTCGGCGAAGCAAGGAGAATTGTCTTGCAGTTATAGCTGGCGGGGCGGACACCGTCTACGATGTAGTACGTATCGGGGTTTCTCAGCAATTGCTTGAAGTCGTCCCCGGACCCTCGCACAACGGCGTCAGGAGAGAGCAAAATCCGTTCATCTTCTCCATCCTGGTACACGACTGTCTTGCCTGTTCGTGCAAACTCGTGCAAAAGCACAAACCCGAAGAATGTCTTGCCGACCCCTGGGCTCCCGAGCATCACAAGATGCGGATACCGCCCGTGAATGTTGTCCTTGCAAACGTCCAGCAGTCTCTTGTAGCAGTCTCGAACAAAGACTCGAGCCCCGCGTCTCTGATCTCCAAGGATATAAATTCCACGTGGCAGCTCGATCACGGCTCCATACTCGAGCTCGGTGGAAATTTGTGCTAGCGCTGTCCAAAACGCAGTCAACTTGGGTGGGTTCACCGTCATTCCTTCCCCAACAGAAAATACCTCATCGCCAACAGTGAGCTTCTCTCTTCGTGACTGGAGAGGTTGAGGAAATAGCTGCGAGGGAGACGGCACTACCACAATGAGCGCCGTTGAGTCGGTGTTGCCACGCGAGCCAATTGTATCACTTGCCTTCATGCGGTTTGCTGCGTCACTGCTGTCGTAGACCGCGAGATCGATAACACCGACTTCTTTCAGGCGCCCTCTCTCGTTCTTCTTCTCAACCTCATCCAGGAAGTCGACAATCTGCGAGTCATCGCTTAACACTTTCACGCGCCCTACACAGCCCAGCTTGTTTCCTTGCACATCATCCACTAGCTGGTACCACACGGGCCGCTCCCACGATTTCCTTAGGTCGCTGGCACGTGTCATCTTGTATTATGTCTTTGGAGAAGATCTACGATGAGAAAGGCCCAACTGCCACACTCATCCCAAATTCGGCGGCCGGGCCCCAGACGTGAGACAGGAGTAGACGAACTGGATTGTTCGTGTTGCTGAGCAAATGCAAGAGTGTCGTGAACACCAGTCCCAATATAACGTTGTATTCCGACTATTTTTTACATTTTCACGGAATGCGTTTGTTTGAGTTAATTTTTAGCCTAACGGTGCACTTTGCGATGAGCTCAAAAGCCGATCGGATCCAGGCCAAGCGCCAGCAGCACGCGGCCGACGAGCACGATCTGGACCTGTTTCTCAATGCGCCGCAGCGCTCACCTTGTTCCCCACCATTTTGCAATTCCAACGCAGCCTCCACTGCTGAAAATGGTGCACCCGAAGCTTCAGAAGCCAACGACCAAGTTCCGCCTCGAGGAAGTACCGACACCGGTGCATTGATGCCTGGTTTGGTGATTCTCAAGGGGTTTCTGTCACCCGAGGAGCAGCAGGAGCTGGTGGACGACTCGAGGCGGATGGGGATGGGAGAAGGAGGCTTCTATAAGCCCACATACGCCAGCGGAGCCAAGTGCCGACTGCACCAAATGTGTCTCGGCCGCCACTGGAACGTCAAGACGGAGAAGTACGAGGACCGCCGCTCCAACCACGACAACGCACCGGTACCTCCACTGCCAGAGAGCTGGAAGAAGTATGCACAACGCAGTCTGGAGGCAGCGAGGGAGATCGACCTGCAGGTGATGGGGACGTGCAAGCGCATGACGCCCGACATTTGCGTCGTCAACTTCTACAAGAAGGCGGGCAGGAACGGCATGCACGTCGACAAGGACGAGAGCGACGAGGCCATGAGCATGGGCTCGCCTGTCATCTCGTTCTCCATCGGCTGTGCAGCCGAGTTCGCCTACATCGACCACTACCCGGAGCCGCACGAGGCTGTGCCCATTGTGCGTCTGGAATCCGGCGATGCGTTGGTGTTCGGCGGCCCGGCGAGGAAAGTGGTGCACGCGCTGACGAGGGTGTACAACAATACCCAGCCGAAGTGGCTGAGGATGCGCTCCGGAAGACTCAATCTGACGTTCCGAGAGTACAAGCCTAGCGAGCTCAGCGTCGAGTAAGTGGCTACTACTTCTAACTTGAAGCAATTTGGTTATTGAGCTGCAACTTTCGTCAAACGTTATGAGTGGATAAACCCGCTGTAGTCCTCTCCATTGTTCTGCGAAATCATGATCGTTCGGCACCAAGATGGGGTCGATGGACGGCGCGTTCCAGCCCTTCGCAGAGGCGATGGACGAGGCGCAAGTCCTGGCCGGCAAGTAGTTCAAGCAGCCCATGTGGTACTGGAAGCTGTGGCGCTGGTTCAACGTCACGTTGACAACGTGCGGCGTGATCGACGAGCACCTGATGGGCATCATCGCCGACGCCATCAAGCGTCGTCGCCACTGCGTGGAGGAGATGAAGGCGGCCGCCCCGCTGTGCTGGCCCACAAGGACATCGTCTCCACTGTCCACTGACCTTTGAATTTGAATTTGAATTTGTTGCGATTTAGACGGCTACACTGCGCGACAAAAGGTTTGGGACAGCGACACTTTGTACAATATCTCAGCTTCTAGAAGGAGTTGTCGGATGAGACTTAGATATGTTCCTCCAATCAGATTGCTTTAAGCGCGACATATGACGCGAGCTCGGATTTCCCATTGGGTAGGGTGGCTCCCATACAAATATGTCGAATTGGCACCGCGACAAAACTTTGGGACAAATGTTTATCTTGATTAAAGTATCGGTGCATGTGATGGTGAGGTCACGTTAACTATCAGGATCAAGTAAAACAAGGTCGCCAGTCGCCCTTAAGTGGGTAGTGAGCGTGAGGGGGTGCATCCCTGGTGCCCAAATCGAGTCAACACAATGTGTACTTATAGTTTATCAACTTTGAGTGCCTCCTTACTCTCCTATTGCGCTCTAGAGGCCTTCAGGAGCTCCTCAAAATACGAAGGGCACTAACCAATAGGATTTGTATTAAAATACGCATTAACGGTAATATCATGTCCGTATTGTGTCGTGAGGGCCCAGATACATACTCGAGACAGCTCATCTTTCTGTCTGTCATTTTATACTTCACCTCTGTAGTCCTAGTTACCACAGCGGATCCTCAAGTGTTGCTTGACGCCCGTAATGCGCGCTTCATGCTGCTTCTTATGCCCAAAACTGCAAATAGTTGGCCTCGGTGGACCTCACCATCACATGCACCGATACTTTAATCAAGATAAACATTTGTCCCAAAGTTTTGTCGCGGTGCCAATTCGACATATTTGTATGGGAGCCACCCTACCCAATGGGAAATCCGAGATGTCGCGCTTAAAGCAATCTGATTGGAGGAACATATCTAAGTCTCATCCGACAACTCCTTCTAGAAGCTGAGATATTGTACAAAGTGTCGCTGTCCCAAACCTTTTGTCGCGCAGTGTAGCTACACCCGCTTTGACTGTGTGTGTGTGTTTGGGGGGGGGGGATATATAGCGTACTTACGTGCAGCTGGACTCAAGACGTTGCTCTTTTCGCCTGCTCATTCACTCATTCAAGCAAGAAAAGTCCTTGACAAGTTCGCATTCGAACGTGGTGCCGCACTAGCAGTAGTTTTGGCAGTCTCCACCCTTATGGATGTTGACTGAGCAACAGTAGCGCACTGGTGCAAGGGAAATCCTATGAATCGATCATTTCACGCTAGAATAATTTTGAGTAGTGTGCCCTCTCTCCATTGCCTCTGGTGTCACTTGTGAAAAGTCAAGTCATTTTTGTTGGGGGCATTGCGGTCACTTCAGTAACCAACCCTCGATCTGCCACCTAACGACTACAAAGCCCACGCGTGTAGCATCTTACTGAAAACTTCTTCGAGTCAACGCGAGCCTGCATCTTCGTCCGGTGAGGAATTAAAAAAATCAAGTAAACGTTACCATGCTCCATAAATTGGAGCTGGCAGACTGCTCAGCTTCTCGGTGGTGCAGCATAGCTTCTTGAATCTTGAGCCAGACTGTTCTGTCCAACGACACGGGGCAAAACTCGGCTCCGGCTCGAGCATACCCACTGCTTCTGGTGACAACACCAACAAAGCGGCCCGGAGACAAGCTCAAAACAGGCTCGCCAGGCATCCCTGCAGGCCTGAACTGCGCGCGCGGCGCACCGATGATTCCTGCATCGACGTAAACCTCCCTGCCAATGCCGCCAACAGTCTGTGTGCGCGCCATCAGGTGGGTTCGTTCTCTCCCCTCCAGTTGAAACGAGCTGATAGACCCTCGCTCGTACCCGACATGAGCCACTGGTGTCGGTCTAGAGAAGCTCGGAACCGGAATCAAGAATGGAGCGCGCACGACCCCCTTCGCCTTCAGCAGCGTCAAATTCAACCACTCCAAACGCTTGACCACGCACGGAAATTCCTTGATATGCTCGCACTCGAACGTGGCCCCGAAGCCGTTGGTGGCTTCGCAGTTGCCGCCAGCGTTGGCAATTGAGACCGTCAGAATGAACCCGTCGACGGAAATGAAGAAACCCGACTGGGTCATGGCACCCTCGGCCCAGTCGAGTCGAACTACGGCACCCTCGCTCACTCCATCATCATCCAGACAGCTTCTTTGGGGTGTAGTTGTCGCTGGAGTCGTCGCTGGAGTCGATGGCTTTGCTTGGTGAGACTCGGTTTGAGGGGATTGACGGGTCAAATCTTGCCAGGCTTTTGCCTGCGCTTGCCACGACTTCGCCTCGGCCTGCCAAGCCAGCGCTTGCTCCTTCCAGGCGTTTGACTCGCTCATCTGGTTTCTTGCTGTCTGTTTGTTGGGGGGCGGGGGAGGAATTGAAAGTGATCATCACTTTTCACTGTGGTGAACACTTTACGTTTACGAACCCACGGAAAATTAACTTTTTGGTAAGTTCCACGAATCACGCTTCTTACCATGAGTGATGGCAATTGACGACGTAACTCGCTCAATCTTCATCGCGAGCGGACTCACCACGGCGATAGTTGCGCCTGCTGTACGTGACGTTCTGACCGCGATCCTCGCACAACCACGTCAGAAGAAAAGAAAATTCGTCCATCTTCTCCGTGATGGTAGACGGCCGTCTTGCCTGTTCGTGCAAACTCAAGCAAATGCACATACCCGAAAAACGTCTTGCCGATTGCTGGACTCCCGAGCAGTACAAGATGCGAAAACTTCCCGTGAAATTCTCTCTGCAAACACCCAAACACATCTTGGCTGCTCTTGGGAGACGGCACAACGCCGTTGCGTCGGTGTTGCCACGCGAGCCAATTGTATCACTTGCCTTCATGCGGTTTGCTGCGTCACTGCTGTCGTAGACCGCGAGATCGATAACACCGACTTCTTTCAGGCGCCCTCTCTCGTTCTTCTTCTCAACCTCATCCAGGAAGTCGACAATCTGCGAGTCATCGCTTAACACTTTCACGCGCCCTACACAGCCCAGCTTGTTTCCTTGCACATCATCCACTAGCTGGTACCACACGGGCCGCTCCCACGATTTCCTTAGGTCGCTGGCACGTGTCATCTTGTATTATGTCTTTGGAGAAGATCTACGATGAGAAAGGCCCAACTGCCACACTCATCCCAAATTCGGCGGCCGGGCCCCAGACGTGAGACAGGAGTAGACGAACTGGATTGTTCGTGTTGCTGAGCAAATGCAAGAGTGTCGTGAACACCAGTCCCAATATAACGTTGTATTCCGACTAATTTTTACATTTTCACGGAATGCGTTTGTTTGAGTTAATTTTTAGCCTAACGGTACACTTTGCGATGAGCTCAAAAGCCGATCGGATCCAGGCCAAGCGCCAGCAGCACGCGGCCGACGAGCACGATCTGGACCTGTTTCTCAATGCGCCGCAGCGCTCACCTTGTTCCCCACCATTTTGCAATTCCAACGCAGCCTCCACTGCTGGAAATGGTGCACCCGAAGCTTCAGAAGCCAACGACCAAGTTCCGCCTCGAGGAAGTACCGACACCAGTGCATTGATGCCTGGTTTGGTGATTCTCAAGAATCGATGACTGAGGATGCGTATCATATTGTTGGGGCAGGCTGAGTCCTCAGTCTCAGATGCCATAAGATTTGTTGCTGCGCGTGAGATCATTCGGCTACCAAGAACATGCTACGGCTCTCCGAGACGTTCCTGGTCCAGGAGCCAGCTCGGAGGAATCCATGGCGGATACCTTGCGGTAAAGTATGCATAGGAGCAGCCTCAGACAGCCAGGCGTTTGCTTTACTACGTGGTTGCTTTTGGCAGACGCTGGTGACGAGGTCTGATTTGGTGGCGAGTCTTTATTCGACCGGGAGCTTGATTATCCTAGAGACGCTTGTTGATGTTCTTGGCTTTCTATACGCAGTTCTTCTTTGGAGTATTGCGTTGTGGATTGCGGCTTACTGTAAGTCTCTGACGCGCTTAGCTGGCCAGGTGTAAAGGGTTTCTACAATGTAGCTGTTTTGAGGCACTCGAGGAATGTGAAACATTTATATTGCCATTGTACATGTTGATGCCAATACCGCCATTGATCACCGAGTTACCTGTATACCGTTAGGTTCAACGAACGCTGGAAAGAGGAGGAAAGAAGACGCTTTGATTCATTAAAATAAGCACATTAAGGTGCCATCGCAGCAGATACTGGCGCCTGCTGTCTTCATGAGATTCTCGTCAAGACCAAGGACCACCAACACAATAGAGTCGACACAGATGTAAAATGGCACCAACGAAACTATATTGTTGCGGTTCGTTTCTGTTACCGGTATCGCTAATCTCAGCCTGCCGATGCCCACTCAAATCCGCAGTTAGAGTGAGAGTGCGTCCCGCACAACACAAAACGGTGGGCATTTCATTATGTCGGTCATTCAACCGTGGAACGGTCGATCAAACCCTGCAAGGGCTGTTGTAGACGCAGCTCTGCTCGCCGCAATCGGCAAAGCCTTGGTAACTCGACGGGTACATGGAGGTGCAGCACGCACTGATAGCATCGATCTGGTCGTGCTCGTGGCCGCACAGAGGGGTGCGGAGTTGCATCTGAATGCATTGGTCGGCATTGCACTCACAGCAGCAAGAAGGATGGCGAACGAGTCGACGAGCTTCATTGCTTGATGACTTGACTTGGATGTGATGGTCTTGGTAAGTTGAGCACTGTTAGCCTTTGCACCTGCAGCCTCTCCTCCTCCTCCAAATCCGTCTGCCGAGTTAATTTGTTTTTACACATCTAACGCGATCCCCATTATTCTCGCGTTAGATCTGCAATCTACTGTACTGTACATCATTTACAATCAGTGTGTCAGACAAAAACCAAATTTTCAAAGCAATAACTGTGTCAAAAGATGCAAATGCAAGGGGAAACAGCCTGCCAATAAGTGTTGCATTGCGCGACAAGACACATCCAGCGAACAACCCATTACTGCAATGACCGCTCAACTTTCAGCGCGAATTGCTCGATCTTCCGCACATTCGTGTGGTCCGCCTGCTCCACGCGCCCAGTCGGAGCTACATTCAGTGCTAAGGCACCTTGAAGATCCTGAATCGTCCCGAATGTACTTTGTGTTGCCTCCAGTCCGCTTCGATATGTTCCAGTACCAAACGGGTCTTGACAAATGGGAAGTGTTCGCCGCCGTGCCTCCTTCTGGAATTTTGAATTTGACACTGGATATGGTCCGGGCTCGATTGATCGCGTTAGATGTGCAATCCAAGATAGAAATACGCAAACAGAAGTGGAGTACTACTTCGTTTACATCGTTTAAGTAACCTCATCTCACTCTTACCGGAGTCAATCTTGTCAACAAGTTGATGTGTTGTGTTGAAGGGTTTGACTTTTTGTGGTAAAATCAGGTTTCCATTTCAAGATTCCGTCTGAGGAACAACACCAAACGTTTATTGTGCTTGCAAAATGGAGACAAGACTCGGTGAGGGCGACAACAACTACGGAATAGTGTGCCATTCGTGCGCTGCCCCCTGTTTTCGGAAGGATTGATGCGCTACTGATGCCTTTCGAGGAGGCGCTGGTAGCAGCGGCACAGTCCCGGAGTGCGGGGTGGATATTGACGCTGCTAGAGCGCTTCGATTGCTCGTGGAAGGATGCCGTCAGGATTGTTGCTGCGAGTGGAGGCCCTTTCGAGGTTTTGCTGGAATTTGCCGTGGATTTAAATTTGCTAAGTCCTGACCGAGGGATTTGCTCAGGAAACATTATGTTGAAGTTCTTGGTGCTTGCAGTGGCGTCTGCTGCCGCAAACGATCAAGCTGAAACGGCGCACGAATTGATCTTTCATATTGTTACCTGTCGACATGATGATTCAGACAATAATGATGACGTTGGCAACCCAAACCAAAAATCACTTTAAAAAAAAAACTTGCTGGAAATGGCGGCTATGAGTGGAAGGTTTGACACAGTGAAAGCAATCGCAGAGCGTGGAGCACCTTATTGGTAGATTTAGAGCTCGTCTTCGGCTGCAACAAATACATATATCCAAGATCTCTACTTGCGAGGGACTCTACTAGCCGTACAAAACGAAGAGAAGTAAGCGTGTAAGAATTTAATCCAGGACACAATTACTAGACATTGCAGGACACCCACCCCATAAGATCGAGCGTATGTACTAAGTAGCAGCATCCGAATTTTTGTTCTTCTTAAATTCGTTATGAAATCACTCTGTTAAGATGAAAGACAAACTATCCAACGCACATCCAACGAGCAGCCCATTACTCCAACGGCAGCTCAACTTTCAGCGCAAATTGCTCAGTCTTCCGCACATTCGCGTGGCCCGCCTGTTCCACTGTTTTATGAAGACCCGTTTGGTACTGGAACCTATCGAAGCGGACGGGAGGCAACACAAAGTACAGTCGCGGCAATTCAAGATCTCCAACGTGGCTTAGCACAGAATGTAGCCGCGACTGGGTGCACGGGCATTTGTGCGCACCTGTAACTTGGAACAAAACGCCAGACTTGACTATCGCGTCTACGGATTTGTAGCTCCTCGCTATTGGACGAAGGTAAACGTTGTTGTCAGCAGCGGCTAGCTCCTCGTCACCATCAAATGCCACAGCTCGCCGCTGAGGGAGCGTCACCGACATGTCGTCGTTTCCTGCTCCCAAACCCGCGTGGGGAATATCGACCTCCATCGCTTCAGCGTCCGCCGATCCATCATCATCATCCTCGTCTTCTTCACCTTCGCTGTCTTCATCACCCCAATATCCGTCGTTATCACCTCCAAAACCAACGAAAGCCTTCATCTTAGTGACAGCTTGCGCTTCATCGTTGGGCAACAACCGCCGAGTCTCGAACCTCCCACCGCGCAGCAGCACCGAATGCACATGCTCCTCAAACAAAAATCCACGGAGGACAGAGTAGGCAGCAAATTGATCCCTTTGGTTCATGAACTCTAGAAGTTTGCGCTGATCCTGCTTGTAAAGGCGCTTGTAGACCTCCTCCTGGACGTACCGCGACGCGAAGACGAAGTGCGCCCTGACGAACCACTTGCTCACTCGAAAGTGCAGCAACGGGAGCGTGGTTTCAAAATCGGGGCTCTCAATGTTCCCAAACGCGTGCATCATGGTATCCAGCCTAACACTGTCGAGCGCTCGTTGCAGCACCAGCTCGTGTCTCTCAGCCAATTCGTCACTGAGCACATACGACGGAATTCCACCATATCGACGCAATCGATACTTCACCTTGTCCACAGAGACGTCAGGATAAAACATCAGCAGGCGACACTTCATAATCTCCTCCTCGGACCAAACCGGCATGAATACCATGCTGCAAGCGGTCTTGTAGAATTGATACCACGCTTCACGATGCGGTGAGGTCAATAAAATCGTCTTACAGTCGTAGCTGTCCGGACGGAGACCGTCCACAAGGTAGTACGTAGCACGCTTTCTCAGAAACTCGTCAAAGTCTGTACCTGATCCTCGCACAACCACGTCGGGAGAAAAGAGAATCCGTTCACCCTGTCGACACTGGTAAACAACCGTCTCGCCTTGTTGTGCGAGCATACGCAAGATAAAGTAACCGAAATACGTCTTGCCGATTCCTGGATTTCCAAGAACCACAAGGTGCGGCTCCATCTGGATTTCCTCCAAGCAAACTTTCCATAGTGGCGGGTAGCATTCCCGAACGAAAACACGAGAACCACTTATCTCCTGCCCAAGAATATAAGTTTTGGGTGCTAGATCCATCACGCTTCCATATGCGAGGATGCTCGCTTGCTCAGTCAACGGTGTGGTCGTGTCGGCAGTGGAAGTTGCTACTTGCGCTGACCAGTACGCGACCAACTCAGGAGGGTTCACCACCATGTTTTTTCGAACCGAAAATGATACACTGCCTACAGTGAGACGCTTGCTTCGATCAGAGGGTTCCTGGGGAGGGGGCGGCAGAACCACAATGAGCGCCGTTTGCTTCGTTCTTCCGTATGGGCCAATTTCCTCGTCTTCACTCATGGGGGTTGTTTCGACACTGCTGGGGTACACCACGACATCAACAACTCCAATTCCTTTCATGCGACCCCCCTCGTTCTGCTCCTTAACCTTGTCCAGGAACTCTACAATCAGCGCCTCATCGCCCCTCGCCACTTCCACGCGGCCTGCCGAACCCAGCTTGTTTCTCCGTTCATCCATTAGCTGGTACCACACGGGTCGCTTCGAGTCGATCAGGCCGCTGGGTGTGCGTTGGTGCTCAGCATTAGTTGTGGCCAGCGTCATCTTGTACAAATTGTGCGAGAGAAACCTTTTAAAAAATACTTTAGAAGTAACATATTTAAATTTAAGAAAAATGTATATTTTCTCAGAGATTAAAAAACCCACCAAAGAAGAGAACCAGACAGAATTCTCTCGGGGGAGATGGCAGCGCGGCACGTATGGTACGAGTTAGTGAATCAACAACGAGCCAAGCTGGGCTCTGCCGACCGCGTGGATGTGTCGAGTGATGAGGCGGATGTTGTTGAATTTCTGGACGCGGTGAAGAAGCGGAACGCGGACGGCCTTATGAAGGGGATTGGTGTTATCAGCGTCGAGGTCTATGCGAGCGAGATCCCCTTGAGAAAAAATGCGAAAGCTGCTTCGCTTGGCAGAACTGACGCAGAGGCGCTCGTTGTGGTAGTACCCTCATCGTCCGGTCGAAGTGGGCAACTCGCTGCTGGGTATTTATCAAAGGTCTGTGGGACGTTTGCATGGAGAGAACCCATGGGAAGTGCCCGCACCTCGTGATTCTCGGGAATCCAGGGATCGGCAAGACGTTTTTCGGTTATGTGATACTGCTCGAGCTTGCAAGAGCAGGCGAGACCGTCGTTTTCCAATGTGGAGATGCCTCGCATGAACGGATTCTCTTTACTCCCACGTTTGTTGTCAAAGGCTCAGCAACAGACTTCGGGGGTATTTTGGAGAAACCGACTACGTCCTTTATCGTAGACGGGGTTCGTCCCGGCCGCTACACCTGCAAAACGATCTTGGCAACTTCGCCGCGTCGTGAAATCTGGTACCAGTTCAACAAAGATTACTCGGAAAGAATTTTCATGCCGGTTTGGTCGGAGGAGGAGATTCTCAAGTGTCACGCGTTGATGTTTTATCCTGAAATTCCTGCAGACAACGTGAAAGATCGATTGCGTCGGTATGGTGGCATCCCGTCGTATGTGCTACGCGACGAATTGGCTGAAAGCCACGAGCTGTGTGCAGTACGCTTATCGGAGAGCTGTGTCTGAAGGTAGAGATGCTGATCGGCCGCACTGCTGCTGCAACGTGCGCTGGACAGTTTAAGGCTGGATTTCATTATGCTCGCGTTCGCAAGTATCGAGAGGCCTGATTTTGAGACCACGCTTCGGTTGCTGCACTTCCGTGTGAGCAAATGCTTTGTCAGAGCGCACTTCGTCTTTGCGTCGCGGTATATTCAGGAAGAGGTCAACAAGCGTCTTTACACGCATGAGCCAAAAGGGTCAAGTTGTTGCCTACTCTGTCCTTCGTGGGGTTTTGTTTGAAGAATATGTGCATTCGGAACTGCCGCGCGGTGGGAGATTTGAGATTCGGCGTCTTTTACCCAATGGTGAAGTGGAAGCTGGTGCTGAAACGAAGCAACTCGTTGGTTTCGGTGGTTATTCGGGTGAATATTGGAGTGACGAAGACTTATTCGAAGGTTATTCGGGTGAATATTGGAGTGACGAAGACGGTGGCGAAGATGATGAAGGAAGCATAACTGCGAGCACTGAAGCAATGGAAGTCGATGTTTCTTATACGCCTCCGGACGCAGGAAGCGACGGCACATCAGTCACGCTTCCTCAACGACAAACTGTCGGTTTTGGTAGCGATGATGAGCTCGCCTCTGCTGCGAATAACGCCTAACTTCGGCCAGTAGCGAGGAGCTACAAATCTGTAGACGCAATAGTCAAGAGGGAGACCACAACCGGAAGCGACGCGCCAACACCATCGTTATTGTCTGGATCATCACCTAGACAGGTAACCATATGAAAGCTAAGTGTGCTCGCCGTTTCAGGTTGATCATTTGCGGCAGCAGACGACACCACAAACACCAGGTACTCTAACATAATGTTTCCTGAGCTTGTGCCCTCGGCCAGATATTACAAAATGTCAATTCACGGCGAGTTTCAGCAAAAACTCGGTAGCGGAAGGGCCTCCACTCGCAGCCTGGCGTTTGATTTACTACGTGGTGCTTCGAAGTCTTGGTGGATCGACCGGGAGCTTGGATATCCTGGAGGCAGCTGTTGATGTTCTTGGCTTTCTCTCACGAAGTTCTTTGGAGTATTGTGTTGTGGATTGCGGCTTATTGTAAGTCTCTGGCGCGCTTAGCTGGCCAGGTGTGAAGGTTTTCTACAATGTAGCTGTTTCGAGGCACTACAGTAGAGGAATGTGAAACAGTAGCGCTGCTCGAGTCTCTTCGAGGCTCTTCGCGCACGAGGTCTCTCAGCCTTTGCATGTCCAAGTCAAAATTGCGTTGCCCTTGTCAGATTAGCTTCGTAGCAAATGCAACACGCGATCCCGTGCGCACAACTGGTACCGGTAGAGTTAGACTCTCTACCTCTGTTGGTCTCCACAGCCAAATACTCAACACTGATCGCCTCTTTCTGCAGCTCTGTTGACCACCAACTGGGTGCTCGATGCGAAAGCTTCATTCCTCTTTCTACAGGCTTCCTCACTGCTGTCCTATTTCTCTTGGCACGGCGAGACAGGTTAAGTGTACGCTACACTACGTTTCTAATTCGTTTTTAAATGGCCGGGCTGTACCAATTGAAGCTCAAGGGCCTTAGTGAAAACCACTCACTTCTCTTCCCAGCTGCAACTGGTACAGCTCCATATTTTGGGATGAATCTCATTGGCCGAAAGAGCCACTTAAACGAGTGACCTGTGTACTTTAACAAGTGAGGTGGGTGCGAGTGACCCTACCGCAGCACACCGTAAAAGTGTATTTCTATAGTTATATCCACAATGGCGGTTGCAAACCATTAACTTTAGCCGGGGTAGTACCGTATTTGAGATCTCCTACTTCAGACACCTAATTATTGAAGTTGTAGCGTCGTATAATGTTTATGTTCATTTTCAGTCCCTTTCGTGCAAATTATGGCCATATTCTGGTCATTTTGCACCTGTTCTACGCTATGAATTAGGAGATCTGTCTGAAGTAGGAGATCTCAAATACGGTACAGTACCTTGCTGAAAAAATATGCAAAAGTAAATGGCTTCAAAGCGAGAGTCAATCGAGAGGTGGAATTTCTGAATCTGCCAATTCACAAATATGAAGGGTCGTCCCATGGAAGTCTTCCTTACGGGTAGACCATACAAACCTTAAGACAACGAAAGAAGATGTGTAGACGTTTTCCGTATTTACACGTCCAGATTTCACAAATATCCAAAAAGCTTCCTCAAGTTGAAGAAGGGACGTTTAGAAACGAAAAGTGAGCGGTACACTCTCAGCCCTTCAGGCTGAGAGAACATTTTGATTGCGATTGGACACGTTGATCCATTGATCACCGAGTTACCTGTATACTGTTAAGTTCAACGAGCGCTGGAAATAGGCACCTGCAGTTCATCATCCGGGCTAATTGATGAGGGGTAAAACGGGTTTTGGAGGAGGAGAGGCTGCTGCTAGTGGAGGTCATTTCGTTACCGAATTCATGCTGAAGCTCGCCATAAGTCGAAGATTAGTTCGGGGAATTTCAAGTTGAAACTCTTGTTACTTGCAGTGGCGTCTGCTGCCGCGAATAATCAGCTCCAAACGGCCACGAGTTTGATCCTTCGTATGGGTAGTACTTGTCCAAGTGATGAAGGAGAGTATCGTGCACCAAACGGAATGGAAAGTGTGCTGGAAATGGCGTTCACGACTGGAAACTTCGATAGAGTGCAAGCAATCGCGAAGGATGTAGCACCGTTATGCGGAAATGGAGCTCGCCGTTGGGGATACGATTACGATTTGTTTGGTAGAATGAAATGATACTGGATGCTCTATCTCTAGTGAAGATTTTGTTAGTCTACTTCGAAGCACTCAACTGCAATGACTGGATCTTCCGTTTTGGATGCCGACAGTATTGGGTAAAAACATGTCGAGATCTTTGCTTTATCTACGAAGGCTGTTTCATTTCTTGCGATGTTTCTATGGTGTACTGGAATTGTCACTGTGTTTGGAGCTTCATCTAAGTGTGCAAGCCTCATGTAGAATTCCCTGAATCGTGCATCTCGGTTCTTTTATTGACTGTGCTCCACTTCTATTGAGTTCACGGTTAGTATTACACTTCGATAGTTCCTTCGCAGAGAGCTTTAACGTCGCCACTCTTGAAAACTGCTCAAGCGAAGCATTCAACAATGCACCAACTTGGAAACACCTTAACCTACCTCTGTTTCTTGTAACATTAACGTCTCGGCCAAGTGTAGTGCTGAAGCTGCTAAACAAGAAGAAATGATGAGACGGAGAAGTACCCTGCATAACAGTTGCCAACTAGAACGAGTAAGCTAACTTTACGAGGAGGCATTGTGGAGTTTCTTCTGCGTTGGTACTTCTCGGAGTTTGGGATGGTGGAAATGTGAGAGTGACCGGTATGGTTGTTGTTTCGTGTACCCAGAGGACGCTGGAGTGCGCAAGTGTATACTTAAAAGAAAAATACATATCGTGCTGCTACTGTCAATCTATTCTCTTGCCATGGTAAGGATTTTAGCTGGTAGTACGAAGGGTGCAAGTTGTCTTTTTCACTTCAACAAGCCAAATATCCGCCAATCCCCGAGTTCTTTCTCAACTCCATCCAATCAAAAGTCAATATTTCTTATTATAAAACACTCCAGCTAGATGATTGGCTAATCTAAGATAAAAATCCTCGAGGGGGATCGCAGCAAGAAAAAAAGATCCACAACGTAAAGAGGGAGGAAAGACACAAGAGCGGCGACACTATGGACTCGATCTTCGGCATCGTGGGCAAGGACTTCGTGCTGCTGGCAGCTGACTGCAAGGTGGCGCGCAGCATCCTGGTCTACAAGGACGACGAGGACAAGGTGCGCCGCATTCCCCACACCATCTACATGTAGCAATGAAGACGCCCTTCATGTTCCGACCCGCGTTATCTAACATTATTTTATTCTATTTAAACTTTTATAATATTGTATTACTCTGCAATATTAGTCGATCAACCTGGACGAGCACAAGGTGATGGTGGCGTCCGGCCCGCAGAGCGACCGCCTGGCGTTCGGCGAGTACATCCAGAAGAACATGAAGCTCTACGAGCTGCGCAACGGCGTGACGCTCAACGGCCCGGCCACGGCCAACTACGTGCGCGGCGAGCTGGCGCGCTTCCTGCGCCGCGCGCCGTACCAGGTGAACCTGCTGATCGGCGCCGTGGACGCGACCCCCGAGCAGAAGGCCGAGCCCAGCCTGCACTGGATCGACTACCTCGGCGCCATGGTCAAGGTCAACTTCGGCGCGCACGGCTACGGCGCGCACTTCTGCCTGTCCATCTTCGACCGCGAGTGGAAGCCCGACATGACGCTGGACGAGGCCAAGAGCGTGCTCAAGAAATGCCGCGCAGAGCTCGACATGCGCTTCCTCGTGCGCAACGGCCAGTGGGCCTACACGGTGCGTCCATGCAGTGCAATTGGGGTTTAAAGGTGCTTAGTTACTGACCTTCTTGGTGGTGCTGTTGTTGTTGTTGTGTGTGCAGTTGATTGACGCTAACGGCATCTCGCAGGTTAAGATCGAGTAGCTGGGATGATACAAACACAAGAGAGGCAGGCAGTACGGCGTAATTGAATGCCTTTCAGCTTTCTTTCTTCGCGTACTGGTTGGCTGGTGACTGTGGGGCTGCTGGCACTGATAACTTATGGATTCGTGGGGCAGTGATGCAATACTTTCTTTTTTGTATTGGTGTTGTATAGTTCACTGTGTAGCAACGTCCAAGCCTCAAACAGCTCGGGACTTGCGCTCCCGCGCCTTCCGCTGATTGTCGCGGTGCCGACGCAGCTCCTCCCTGTTGACCAGCACACACCAAGATGAAAGATAATGAGCCACGGACAGAAAAGCAGGAGCTATGTCACAGGCGAGCATATCCATACCGTTTCTGCTGCCTCGCGCGATCGATGTTCGGTTCTGGGAACTGGTTCGGGGACTCCTCGCCGTCTTTGTCGTCTTGCTCGCTCTGCTCTTTTGAAGTGAGCAGGTCGTCTGCTGCGTTTGCCGACGGAGGGTAGTATTCACTCGCAACCTTGATCCATTGCCGCGCCTTCTCCTCGTGCTGGTCTTTGCCGAATCGATCCTGACGCCAGCCTGCACTCTTGGGGATGCCAATATCCTCGAAGAGATCAGCTCCAGCGGGAACAAACAATGGCTTAGCTGGGTCCACCTCTTTGCTCGTACCTCGAGCCATGGCACGGAAGGCGAAGCCCTTCATGACGGACCGGAACTGGGTGACGAGGTTCTTGTCCTTCATGCTCGTGAACAGCACACTGGCGCCGTACATGTGTGAGAGATACCGTACTGCTTGGGTGACCCCCTTACGCTTGATGGAGTCCTCGTCTCGAAAGGTTTCGTACTTGTTCCCCACAACCAGCACGGGCAGTGGCAACGGCGTCACCTCGTCCTTGTCTGGATGTGCAGACCCGTAGCGGGTCATGGCTTCCTGCTTGAGCGCATCGACTGCGAACTTCTCCACTGGGTTCTTCTCCTTGACCTTCAAGACTTCCTGCACAACTGTGTAGAGGGTGGTTAACCACTTGACCAACGCGGGCACGACGTCTCCGGGCGCTGAAAGGTCCAGCACGATCACCAACGCGCCGTTCAGAATACGCTCCGGGCCGAGCGGTACCTTGATCATCTCGTGGACGCACTTGGTGCTGGCCAGCTCCCACATGTGCGCGACGGCGGGTCGACCAGCAGTACGCAGCCGAACGAACACGTAGTCCAGCGCTGTGGTCGGCTTGATCTCTTCGGCCTTGGACGAGTTCCGGAAGTTGGCTGTAAGCGAAGTCTTGCCCGATCCGCGCGGTCCGACGATCAGCGTGAAGGTGTCGCGCTCCTCTGGTGCTGTAGCGACCGCGGGCTTCTCTGCTGCATCAGCTTCCGCTCCGTCCGCTGCTTTCGACGGCTTCTTGACCGGGTCCTCCACGGTGGAGATCAGCGTCCAGATATCCTTGGTGGCCATGCTTCAGCTCTTCCGACCGAGCTCAGGCGGACGTGATAGCCGACGGATCGCCGCCCGACCTTTCATGCGAACGGATACGTTGCCGATTCATCTTCAATTTGGGGTCTACAAAAAGCCAAGTTAATCGTCCTCAAGGCAGCACAAGGCAGAGCACACAATACTGGGGGGATCAGCAGACTATAGTAAGTACTCGAATTCAGTGTTCTAGGTAGGTGGCTCTGCAGCCAAGGTATTGTCCAGCAGAAATACTCCACGGCTGAGCTGCAGTGCAGTTAGGATAAACGCGTGTCTGCCGATCTCGGACTCAGCTGCCTTATCTAAAAGAACTTGGTGTAAATAACGAGCAGCACGAAGAGCGCGACGGCGACGATGGGTCCATACTGGCGGTAGATGGCCTGCATCCGCAGCTTTTTGGCGCCCCACTTGAGGTCCTTCGACCTGTCCGCCAGGTTCGACGAGATGCGCGAGACATCTGAACACGCAGCAGCGACAACAGATTAGCAACTAGCAGCCAAATGATCTGCTTGATCTGATGCTCTTACGTTCGACACGCTCGCCGCGATTGAGCACCTCCTGGATGTTCTTGCGCATGATGTTGTGGATGTCGGCCAGGTCATCGTTCAGGCGGTGCATGTTCTGCGACGAGTTGGGGTCCGCGTACTCCTTGCGCTTCTTCTGGATAAACTTGTCTGCCAACGCACACAGCCATATCATCATCAGACTACCAGAGATCCTCACTCTCGGAGATGTAGCCGGCAAAAACTCACCGAACTTGATGAAAGCGTAGGGCCTCGCGACGGTCGTGACCACGTCGCGCCAGTTGCTGCCGCTGTCACGCTCCAGCTCCTCCACGAAGCCGGCGTGCACCTCTTCCAGGTACAGGAAGGCCAGACGCTTCGGGAAGCCGCGGTCCGCCAGCGTCAAGTAGCACACGCCCTCCTGGATCAAGTAGCTGCAGCACCAGCACATACTCACAGTCAATAAACCCCCAGCCTCTACCCAATCTAGATGCTCTGACGCACTGGAAGGTGTAGGCGCCCGACTCGATGCTGCACTTGGTGGGCGAGCGCTGGTCCAGGCGCTTCATGATCTGCTTGGCCTGCTGCTTGTACGTGTCCAGGTTCCCGTTGGCGTCGCCGATCGACTCCATGGAGGCGACCTGCAGCATCAAAAAACATATCAGCGAGACCGTCTAAGGCAGGCAGTTGTAGGGAGGGGGGGCGCGTACCAGCAGCATGCCGTCCGAGACGCGCGCGACGAAGGTGATGATCGGCATGGTGGTAAGAAAGCTCGGGTCGTCTTCAATTGACTGCCTCGTGGCACGTTGCTGTATAACTGTCGGGTTTGAAGATGCTCTTTAACTGTGCCATTTGTTATTGCATGATGTGGCGCACATCATGAAAATGCGCTACCTATGTTTCAGCATATGGGTGCCCCATGTATGCCGCAACAAGGTGGTGGCATTCGTGGCATCGCGAAGCCATCCTGGGATTCCGAGAGCGATGCACACTTCGCTGTGCGCCAATTTAGCGTCGCCGATCCGTTTATCGGGTGGTGTTTCCTCGGAAGCGTTGCTTGTGGTTTCTAGTGCTCTGCAATAGAAACCAACCTTGAGACGCTGGAGGAGAGGGCTGTCGAGCTGATGGATACATGCACACTCGAGCACGCACGCCTGTCCGCCCTCTGCAGGCGGCACCTCTGCGGACGGTTATTATAGCAACGCATAGAATGCAGCCTGCAGGACAGGACAAGTTGGTTGCAGGCAAACCGTCCGCGAAAGGCTGGTCGAGAGCTTCACAGAGGAATTGGTACAACTGCTGTCGCCCCACGGGGTCAGCACAGTAGTCAGCGCGGCGCACGTTACTCGCCCTTTGGTAGTCGACTCGAGTGCCAGGGGCAGCCGCATGCCGTCGCCCGAGCAAACTTGCCCAAAGCTGCCGCCATCCACGCAGCTTGGCATCTTGTCGGCAGCATTTGGCTCGCAGCATGCGGTGCCATCAGCGGCGTGTACTGCGTCCGCGACAAGCTGGCAGCTTGTGCTGTGGAAGCAATTCCCAGATCTGGGGATGCATCCACTTGACCCATTTTGGGTGCGGCAACTTCAACTATCAGAGCCCAATTCTGGAGCAAGCGCGGCAAACTCAGACAGATATCACCGTCGTCCTCTTGACGCCCGGATCATTTGCGCCGCGAACCGGAAAGCGAATGCACTGCAGTTGGCCAATACGACGAGATGGCCAGTGGGGGTGGCTGATAATGCCGCTTGACGACACACACAATGCATTTGATGTGGTTGCAAACCAGCACATTCAGGCTGCGTTCCGCAGGGAAGGGCAACATATGTAAGTTACATGTTGTGACCACAGCGATATTGGTCCTGGTATCGATCGTAAAAGCAAGCATGGCAGTATTTCCTCGATGCAAAAGCGCTCAAAACAAAACTCTGGCGGATTTGGTGCACACGCTTGCGGTAAGCAGTATACAAGATGCAGCGCTCCGTTCTCAGAATCCGCGCAAGACGCGAAAGTGATTTTTCAAGCAGTAGATAGTGCAACTCTCATTTTGCACGGTGCAATATATAATAATAAATAGCCTCGGGATAAACCGCGAAACAATGTAGGATCAACTCTCGGTGGAAATAACTTCAATCCAAACTTTGCCGTTTGTTTGTCAACCTACGCACGCGCTCCGACAGTGATTTACCGATCAGCGAAAGCAATAGAGCAATAGAGCACACCTGGTCGTCTAAAACCTGTCATGGTGTTTCCATCAAAATGGGCCCTTCGACAAATGGGTCTCTGCGCCCGCCTCTGCGCGACTGCCAGGCGTGAGTAATGAAGGCGAGCCCTTCCCGCGATCGGTTTGGACAGGGTGGCTTCCGCGCCGCGCGCGTCCACACCATTCTCAATTCATTCGGAGGTTCAGCGTGTCTCTCTTTCTAGCCGAGCCGAGCCGCGGCCCGATTGACCGAGATCTGCTTCCATCCCCCGTCTACTTACTGTCTAGCTCGCTCCAGGTAGCCCCCTTCCCGTCCTGTCCCCATGAAGCTCGCGACCGTGCTCGCCTCGGCGCTCGTCGCTGTGTGCGTGGCCTCGTCCGCGGCGCAGGTGTACGAGGAGGAGGCCGGTGTCATGCCGGTCGTCGGCCAGGAGCTCAAGATGACGCCGGCGCTGCGGAGAAACCTGCAGAGCGGCAGCACCAGCACCGACGCGCCCGTTGCCACTACGGCAGCGCCGACCACGACGCCGACCCCCACGACGGCCACTCCGACGCCCACTACGACGACAGCCACGCCGACGACGACTGCGCCGGCAACGACGACACCCACGCCGACTTCTACTACGGCTACCCCCACGTCGACGACTGCCACGCCCACGGCCACTACAGCGACGCCCGAGGCGACGACTGCCACGCCGACGTCCACCACTGCGACGCCCGAAGCGACGACTGCCACGCCGACGTCCACCACTGCGACCCCCACTGCGACGTCTGCGGCTTCTTCTACGTCGACGGACACGACGGCCGCTTCCTCCTCCACGTCGGCCGTGACGTCCACGCCGTCGGCGACTGAGAGCGCTATATCGTCCAGCTCGGGCTCATCGTCCAGTGCCAGCGCCGACACGTCGTCGGGCTCGAGCATGAGCACGGGCGCCGTGATCGGCATCGTCGTGGGCATCGTGGCGGCTGTGGCCATCATCGCCTCCATCATCATGTGCGTCATCCGCAAGCGCCGCGAGGCGGACGACGACCCGCTGTCCCCGTTCGAGCTGTCCATGGACAAGGGCTACAACCCCACGCCGGGCGGTTTCGCGGCCCAGAACTCGTACAACCCGCGCGTGCTGAGCCACGGAGCTGGAGCGGCTGGTGCCCAGGACACGCGGACCCCGCCGGCCGACACCGTGGCGGCTGGCGTGGCCTACTCGCAGTTCTACGACAACGCGGCCACGTCGCCGGGCTCGATGAACCGACTGGAGAGCAACGTGGACTCGGTGCAGACGGACCCGGGCAACAATGGTCCCGCCAACGGCACGAATCTGTGGCTGAGCGCCATGGAGCCCAAGGACAACGAGTCCTACCTGAGCGCGCAGGAGTCTCCGCGTTCGTCGCGCAACAGCAGCCGCAACAGCTACGACAATTCCTTTAACCAGAACATGGACGTGGACCAGAGCAGCCAGATCAGCGGCAACAGCAACAAGGAGAGCGACGACTTCCCGGACCACCACGAGGACAACGACTCGGCGCGTGGCTCGTACGAGCTCTAACGAAGCCCATCACAAACTTTTTGAACGTGACTGAGTGAGCGATGCTACAGCGAGCGGCGACACACAGGGACCAAGGCGAGCGCAGTCTTTCTTCCGTGCCGCCGACCTGTAGAGTGTGGAAGTGGTTGCAATGCGTACATGGTTGGCTGGTTGGTCGGTATGGGCTGATGCTGGTCTGTTTCAGAAGGGAATGGGGCATTTCCAGCTCAGCACAGCAGAGTGAATCAATCAGGCAGGACGGACGTTTGAGTTTTTGAAGACCAGATCCGATGTAGAAAGAACTGACGAAGGTGGCAGTGGCAAGAGAGGAGAAGAAGAACGAGAAGAAGAGGCCACCAACGGATCCAATATTCTGTCGTCCGGAACGAGACGGTTGTAGGCAAGAAAGCACGGAAGGCTTCTCTAATTTATACAAAAATGAACTGCCTTAGGCAAGTGCTGCACTTACCGACCTCCCTTTCGTTTTCTGCTCCTCCACGTCGCTACTGTCACTGTCGTCTCCTTCGGTTGTCCGTGGCATCGTACTCGACACTTACGACTTTGATGTCCACCAAACAGGGTTCAAACGGCGAAGCTGTACCTGTAGAGCTGGCTCGTGTCGCTGGTTCTGGTGCACCAGCGACCTCCAAAATGTTTCCCCTGAAGTCTTTATCGTCCGTCGGGGACTCGAACTTCGTCAGATTACACTCTGGAACAACGAAGCGCATCTCAATTTTCTCAAACGGCATCAGCTTCTTCTCCACAGCCAGCGTGTTCAACACTTCAACAAAGGCGTAGTGTTGCAAGCTCGAATGCGTTTGAGCTCGATTCACTTGAACAAACCGCTCTTGGCGTCGACGAAAACGGCGTCGTAGCCAGCCTCATTCCACTTCAGTGGTGCCAGCCACGTTTGGTCTTGGCACTGCAGATACTCGCCGATTTGGCTAGCAGGATCGAAATAACTGACCGAGGACAAGTTCCATTGGCCACACGTCGTGTCTGGTAACGTCCACTTCACACCGTTGTGGGCAAACTCTGAAAAGAACCAAGCTTTAAACATGTAGCCATCCACAGAAGGATTTACCCCGTGGAGCTTAGCGAACGTCTTCATTAGATCAAGGCCCACTCGAATAGCGAGCGCGCCCGTAGCGTATCTGCTCACTAGCTGCTTTTCCTCGCGACCTGCTCTGCTGTACACAGCCACCAAACGATCGATTGTACCACGGGCTGCATTACCAGTCGGAACCTTCGAACACATCGCGATATCTGCCACTGCACGGATTGCCTCTTGTAGATACTCCGTAGCATCGGGTAGTTCAAAGTCAAACATCATCTTCGCGCTTCCTCCGGCCACAAAATATTTTTCTCGCACTCTTCTCTTTCGCTGGTCGATTTCCCGCTCCGAGTTTTTAGGATCTTCAAGGTATGGTGGCAGCGCACTCTCAATACTTTGGAAAAAAGTGTCATGGGAGACTGCCTTCTCGTAGTCTTCCAGCGTCCAGGAATGCAACTTAAACAGTGAGGGGCTCCACATCTGTCGCGCATCTGGGTTCGTAAGTCTCCGCTCTGATGTATCCATAGCCTCTGACTGGTCTGCTTTGGCCTGACGTTCTGGAAATACCGCCGGGATTTTATGGCATTCTGACAATCGGTAGGCCTTCCTAACGTTTGCCATTGAGGTAACACTTACCAGCCGACGCCGGGCTTTGTCGTTGTCCTGCCACTCGATGCATATTTCTTGAGCAAGATCCATTACATCATTGTTGTTGGAGACATACCCGTCCAAGAAAACGATAGTTCCTCCGATTTCTTCGTCAGAGCTGGTATTGTCGATGGCTGGTCTGATTTCTCTAGCGATAGAGGCCGCGTCAAGCACTTGGGGCAGATACGAGTCCGTCATCCGACTGTCAAAGCGACAGGTTAGCTTAGTGCCTCTTTCTTTCGTGCCTTGCAGCCACATGCAGTTGACCCAACGATCTGTTCGCCCGGAACTGTGAAGCCACAGTACATCCCACTCCGATGGATCGAGCGAGCAAGCATAAGCGAGTGCTGCACATGACTTTCCTGTGCCCGGTGGACCATAGATCCACAAGTGAGAGTACGTTCGGATGCAGCACCTCTCGATTTCGTTCCACTCATTCACCAGTTCTTGCCGACGATACAGAACCAATTGTGCCTTGTCTTCACCGATACCAGTACCAACGAAACATTCCGGTGGCAGTACAATCAGTTCCTCGGTGTCAGGAATCGAAAGGTGAAAGCGAGACCCAGCAGCAGACCAGTCGACAGTGGGCGGCGGCGCATTTGATAGCTTCACCCGTTTATTTGGGCGCGGGACTTCCACAATGATAGGGGTGCCAGCATGCCGTCCAAAACCAGCCAAACTGTCACTCGAGCCCAGAAGAGTTCGTTTCTCTTGGTTGGGCACGGTCTCAGTCCCGTAGACTCGAAGGTAGTCGGCAATGACATTTTCAGGAAGAACGGAACGCACTCTAGCGAACACGGCATTCCTTAGACCCCGAAGATTGTTCTCATCCGCCAGGAGAACCCAATCGACGTCGGTGTGCCGAAATGTGCCGCCAGTATCTGCGTCCACCAACTTATACCAGACTCGTGGAACTTCCACGATGAGCGCATTGGCTGCATTGATTCCCAGGCCAGACAAATTGTCGCGCGAACCAAGAGGAGTTGCGTTTCGTTGTTGATACACGGCATCGCTCGCGAAGACGCAAAGACTCCCAGCTATCAGATCTTCACGGAGAGTGCGAGGTAATCTGGCATAGACGGCCTTCCTTAGATCTTGAACATTGCTCTCGTCAGCTAGGGGGGTCCAATCGATGTCGGGGTCTGGAAGTGTGCCGCCAGTCATTAACTTGTACCAGACTCGTGGAACTTGTACAATGAGGGCGTTGGCAGAATTGTAGCCAAGATCTCCAAGCGGATCTGCTAGTTGAAGTGGCCTCTGTTGTGGATCCTCATACGCCCCCTGGTTCCCGTACAGCTTGAGACGAAAGATGTTGACTCCATTGAGGTTCTCGTCGTTGTATATCGGCGGTTTCCCTAGCGCGCTCAGAAAAGTGGCCACTAGGGTACCAGCTTGTAAGTCGAGAAAGCCGTGTTGGGCCAAGCTGCTCGCCGCTTCGATCCACCAGCTTGAACCACACTAGCACCATGTTTGCACCTTCCGCCAGTAGCTGAGTATCCCGTTTCATTGTCTTTCTATTGATGACATGGCATCGCAAAAACAATAAGGTCAGAATTTATATTGGTATTTATGGCAGTCGGTTGGTCTCGACTACATATTATTTGTGAGTATTTCTCTAGATACGCACATACAAAAAACAAGTAACAAGTACTGTAGTAATATCATACTAAAAAGTCGAGAAATAATTGTTTATGATGATTTTTGAAGGTACATTATTTATGCTTCCAATTTGAACGGCTGATGCCATTATTTAAGAGCCCATAAATAAAAATGCCATAATCGGGATGATACATAAGAGGCCACCGAACGAGACGGTGGTAAGGAAGAAAGCGCAGGTGCGAGGCTACAGCATGGAGGACGAGCAAAGGCTGGAGAAGCACGGAAGGTTTCTCTAATTTATACAGAAATGAACTGGGTTTGGCACGTGCTGCACTTACCGGCATCTAGTTCTCGTCGTCGCTACTGTCACTGTCGTCTCCTCGGGCGGCGTTGTCACGCTTGACTTGCTCAATGAAGGCGTCGAAGCCGGCTCCGCCAGCCAGGTGGTCGACAAGATCCGTCGGCGCGCGGTATCCGCTCAACGGGTTGGCTCGGATGCCCTTCTTGGACTCGACAACCCGGAAGTCGATCACGTGGTCTTCGTCTTCCGTGTCCTGCGGTGTCGCCGGACTTCCCTTTTGCAGCTCCAGCAGCTCCTCCCACGAGAAGAGCAGCGTGTCCGTGACGGCACCGAACACGTTAATGTCCAGCAGATACACGCGCCGCCGCTTGTCCACGTACACGTCGAAGCTGTAGTTGGCGTCGGGGAACACGAACTCTCCGCTTTCCTTCTTAAAGTTGGTCTTGTAGAACTCGTACAGCAGCTCACAAAGCTCGTCCTGCTGGTCCGGAAGGAACTCGTAGAACTCGTCGCAGTTGCGCTGCGACACCGCCACGAGGCGATGACCCACCACGAAGCACCGGAACAGCATCGAGTCCAGGAAGTTGCACCACTTCTTGAGCACCAGGTAGCTCTCACTCGGCGCGCTCTCGGTCTTCTCAGTGATGCAGCCAATGTATGGCTGTGTGAGGTCGTGCACCACGAAGTCCGAGGCCTGCAGCAGCAGGAACACGTCCTCGAAGCTCGTGCACTTGAGCGAGCCGAGCATCCACGCGGCGTCGCGGGGCGCGCTCCAGTTGGTCTTGGGGAAGAGCTTGCCGCCGAAGTCCTCCAGCACCTGCTCCACCTGCTCTCTAACTGTCGAGATGATGCTCAGCTGCTTGTCCGTAAGAGCACTAGCCGCGTCTTCTCCTCCTTCTTCTTCATCATCTTCGTCTTCATCTTCAATCCCCGACGCCACTGGAGCGGACGGCAGCGTCACGCCGTCCGAGAGCAGCAGAGACACGAACTCGTTCGGCAGCGGCACCACCACGCCCTTGATGGACACGCGCTTCAGCTGCGGGTACCAGGCGGCGAACGCGCAGTTGTCCACCTGCGCAGCCGAGTACGTCGGACCTCCATTGCCAGTCGTCATTATTGACCCAAAGTACTGATAGTGATGTGACTCACGTTCCTGATGTGCGCCACACCATCTTTTTATGTGCGCGATTGAGCAAACCGAGCAACGTTCCTCTTGGCTCTCAGCGGAGCTTTGCTCACACGTCACAGTCACAGACCGCGCCCGCCAGAGCCCCAGTTTGCATTTGTCATCATGTTCCGCCGCGGCCTCTCCTCTCTGTCCGCCAAGCCGTCCTGGGTGCGCCCGGGCTCGCACGACTACCTGCGCGAGGTGCTCGAGAGCCGCGTGTACGACGTGGCCGCCCAGACGCCGCTGCAGCTCGCGCCAGGGCTCTCCAAGTCGCTGCCGGGCAACTGCCGCCTCTTCCTCAAGCGCGAGGTGCGCTACTGCTACTGCAGTGTATTAGGTTTGGCTCGCTATGTACTCACTAGTAAGTTGTATCTGTTCATGTTGTGCAGGACATGCAACCGACCTTCTCGTTCAACCTGCGCGGCGCCTACAACAAGATCGCCAATCTGACGCAGGCCCAGCGCGAAAAGGGCATCGTGGCCTGTGTGGCTGGCAACCATCTGGAGGGCGTCGCCTATGCTGCCGCCAAGCTGGACGTGGACGCCATTGTCATCGCCCCCGTCGGCACGGCGCAGAACATCTCCCACTCCACCAAGAGCAAGATCACGATCGTCGAGCACGGCGCGGACTTTGAGGCGTCGCTGGTGCGTTGGCATTGCGTTAGAGATGTTATACTACAATGGTGCAAGTTTCTTACGGTCTGGGATTGTTGTATATCATGGCAGAAAGAGGCCTTCCGGGTCGCGCAGACCGAGGGCCGATCGCTCGTGCACCCGTTCGACGACCCGCATGTGATCGCTGGCAACGGCACGATCGCTATGGAAATCCTGAAGGAGGTAAGGACGAAAGAGCTTGTGGTAGCAGAATTATGTGGCGCCCAGTTTGCTTATTGATGTATGTGTGTGTACTGCGTAGACGGCTGGAGATCGCCCGGCGGCGATTTTCGCGCCTGTGGGTGGCGGTGGCCTGATCGCCGGTCTTGCCGCTTATGTGAAGGAGGTGGCTCCTGACGTTAAAATTATTGGTGTGGAAGCCGAAGGCGCCAACCTGCTGGGAGAGTCCCTGAAGAAAGGTTCGCCCGTGACCATCCCGAGCGTGAACCGATTCACGGAGGAGGTCGGCATTCAAACGATCGGCACTGAGAACTTCCGGCTATGCAAGGACTTGGTGGACGAGGTGGTTACCGTGTCGACCGACGAGATCTGCTCTGCCATCAAGGACGTGTTTGGCGACACGCGCTCGCTCATGGAGCCCACCGGTACGTCCGTCTGCACTACTGTACTGCAATTTGCCTTGGTGTGTTGCTGATCCGTTTTGGGTAAACTATTGCCGAGCAGGTGCCATCAGTGTGGCTGGTGCCAAGAAATACGCCCGTGTGAAGAACGCACAGGACGAGAAGTACGTGGCTGTGCTGGCCGCCGCCAACATGGACTTCGACCGGTTGCGCTTCGTCTCGGAGCGTTCGGACGACCGCGAGCGCTTCATGGCCGTGAAGATCCCCGAGAAGATCGGCAGCTTCCAGGAGCTCTACGACGTCATCTGTACGTTGAATCACTGGTGTGAGCACGCATTTTTACGTGATCTAAGCTGACCTGTTGCGTTCTCTCCGCAATGTTCCGCTACAGTCCCCCACAACGTAACGGAGTTCACGTACCGCATGGATTCCGAGGCAGACAACGAGGCGCGCATCTGCATGAGCATCCAGACCAAGACGGAGGACGAGTTCCTCGGCGTCGTGAACGCCATCAACAACCGCGGCGATATGCACGCCATCGATCTCGCGTCCAACGAGCTGGCCAAGTCGCACCTTCGCCACCTCGCTGGCGGACGCCCCGACCACGTACGCCACCACACTCATCATCAATGCAGTTGCATCGCTTACTTACTCATCAACTTTTTTGTCGGATTTTAGGTCACGAACGAGCGCCTGTTCCGCTTGGAGTTCCCGGAGCGCCCCGGTGCGCTGAAGGACTTCCTCGGCACGCTCAGGTACGTCCAAAAGCAAGTCTGCTACTGTATGGTGTGAATAGCTCTAATCGTTGACTCTTTTGCCTTGCCCTCAGTCAATCGGCGCGTCAGTGGAACGTGAGTCTGTTCCACTACCGCAACCACGGCGCGGACATCGGCCGCGTGCTGGTGGGATTCCAGGTGCCGCACAAGGACAAGGCCGCGTTCGACGCCTTCCTGGCGCAGGTGGGCTTCCGCTGCGAGGAGGAGACGAGCAACCAGGCATACAAGCACTTCCTGCAGTAGATTGATTGATTGATTGATACACGTACACTTCAAGAACGTATATTTCTCCCCATTGGTTGAAAAACATCCAATCATCACCGTCTTTCTGTAAGATTTCCTCCCCCACACCCAGCAGAAACCCAGAAGGAAAACGGCGAGCGAGCAGGGAAGGAAGACACCCCGCCCGCTCGATTCCCTCGGCTCGTACGGCTCTCTGCGCGCCCCGACAGGCGAGACAGCAGGCGCAGCGAGTGGACCGAGCTCCCGCGTGTGCAACGAGCCCTCGGCCGCGCTATTGCCCGAGAAACAAGCGCGAGAAGACTAGACAAGATGCAGGCGGCCGGCGCCGGCGCCGGCGCCCACGCGCCGCGCGCGCCGCCCTGCGACAAGGAGATGAAGCTGATGGAGGTGCTGCTGCAGGCGGCGGACGCGCGCGTGGCGCCGCTGCTGGCGTGTGTCAAGGGCTGGCCGCTGGAGGCGCAGGCGGACCTGGCCAACTGGCGCGCCGTGCTGTTGAAGCTGCACCGCCTGCTAGTGGCTGCGCTGCAGCAGTGTCCGCGTCTGCTATTGGTGGAGACGGAGCTGGAGAAGACACAGGAGCCAATCGCCGAGCAGACGGAGCAGGAGCTGACAGAGCTGGTGTTCGAGATCTTGAAGTTCTCGGCCTTCCTGCTCGAGAACGCGGCCAACAAGGCCGTGTACCCATCTGCGGAGCCCGTGATGGCGCTGCTGGCCGCGCGCAACGAGCGCGTCGTGGCTGAGGCCACCAAGGTCATTGCCATGCTGGCGATGCCCCCGCAGGTGCACCGCTACGCTGCAGACCCCACGAGCTTCGTGGACCCTGCGGCTGGTAGAAACAATTTGCTGCGACGACGACTACTGACTGTGGCGCAAGGACGCGGAACGCCCAAGAACAGCTTGGAGGTGGTGGATTATCTGAACGCGACGACCACAGACACGGCGAGCAAAGTGGCGTTTCAATTTTACAGCTCGGAGCAGAACGGAGGTGACGATGCAGCGGCTACGGTGGTGAGTGTGGCTATTCCGCCCTACGAAGAGATCGTCGGGGCCAGCACGTCGCCTGCTGAAGCGGCGTGCGCGGCCGCGAGCGCCTGTGAGCGTCTGATTGAGCAGTACAAAATCCCCAAGAGGCTGCATTTCCAGCTTTTCACACAGGTGCGCGCGTGTTATGCTGCACGCAGCGCGTTGGCGCGCGAGAACTTGGTGGTGGAACGCTTGTACGCGTTGCTGGCATTGTTTTCGCTGTTTAGTGATGCGTGGGACGTGACGAATTACGTGGAGCAGCACCCGGAACTTACGCGAGGAATTGTGGAGCTGATTCGCGTTGAAAGCATTGAACGCGTGCCCGTGCGTGTGCGCGTCACTGCGCTGTTTGTGCTGACGGCGTTGGTGAATGATCGAGTTGGACGAGCGGGAGGCATGGGCGTTCTTGGCCGTCAATCGAATGTGCTGCAGGCTCTGGGCGTCGTCAAGGGGACGCCGCACGGCGTGTTCCCGTCCCTGGTGCGGTTTTGCATGGCTGAACTGGGCGATGTAGCCGCTCTTAGCTCAACAGCTGCAACGTCAGGGTCTCCGTCGCCTACCGCGCTTGCTTCGGAAGCGGCGGATACAGATATGGACATGAGCCTGGCAGTCGCTTTCGTGCAGGCTACAACGGACTTGTTATCTCCGCAAGAGGCCGAGGTGGTCAGTGCACCACCGTTTCGAAGTGCTAGCAGTGGAAACGTCCAGGAGGCCAAGCTGTGCTGGATGGAGGCTGTGCTGGGATTGCTGACCACGGTCGTAGCGATCCAATCTGGCGCATCTGTCCTGACGGAAAACGGTATCGTGCCAGCTCTTTTGCATGTGCTGACGTTACCCTCCGTGAGCGCTTTTCACATGGCCGTGACGACGCAGTGCGTGCAAGCCCTGGAAATCACGGTGAGCAGTCATTCGGCCGCTGCTGCTCTCTACAGGGACTTGAACGGCGTCGGCATTCTTGTGGATCGGCTCAAGCTCGAATGCGCCAGCATTGCGAACCGAAGTCCGACGAGCTCAGCGGTTTCCGAAACGAAGATTGTGCTGCTGCTGGCCATCTTAGCGTCATTATCGATGTCGTTCCATTCGCAAGGCGTCATGAGCGCAGGGGCGACAAGCCGCGCCATTCGCGAGGGCAGCGCACTCAACAAGGTGCTACTACAGCTTCTGTCGAATGTGGATGTATTTGGGCCCGTCGTATTCGCCCAGGCGGCTGTTGTGGTTTCGGATGTTATCAACAATGACCCGAGCAGTGTGAATCACGTGCATGCTGCGGGTTTGGCGGACGCGTTCCTGAAAACACTTACGCGATGGGATATCGCCGAGTTGTACCCATCGCGGATCCTGTTGCCGCCATCCAGCGAGCTCCTCACAGCTGTCCCCACCGTGCTGAATGCGTTGTGTCTTACCACTACGCACGCGGAGAAGGTTGCGAAGTACGAGCCGCTTATGCACCTGCTAGACGTATTCGCGCTCCCTCAATACACAGAAGATGAAGCCAAAGATTACTGCTTCCAAGGTGATACGGCTGCGGCCGTTGGTGCAGGTATTTTCGAGTTGATGCGGCATGTGCCAAGCTTCCAAAACGCAGCTATCCAAGCTGCAGTGCATGCGCTGAAGAAGGTGATTCGGTTTGGCGAAGAATCAAAGCAGACGGCAACATCGTCAGTGGAAAATATCGCCGGAGACAAGGATCGTGGCATTTTGATTCGGATGACGACGCATGTGGCGGATCTGTTGGAACCGTTGCTCTCCAAGTCCGAGCATGCTGCGTATTTTGCGGACCTTGGAGGCATTCGTTTGCTGTTGACACTGTATCAATTGATTCTCCCGAGCACGTCCTCCTTTCTGGATGGCGCCCTACAAAGCAAGAAGGCCGCAAAGACTGGGTCGCCACAAAGCTCATTTGCCCATAATCCCGCTGTACAGTCGATTACTCTTGCGCTGCGTTCGTATGCGTCACAGCAGCCGACAAATCTTCTGGCAGCTATTGTGAAAGAACTGAGCTCGCAAATGGACAGCCTTCAGCGTGCGCGTGCCAAGGTTGGATTGCCGTGGTATTTGAGCGAGAGTGGTGAGGGTGCCGAAGGCGTGTTGAGTTCGCTTCCGGATATTGATTTGGCAAAGCTGATTACCGACAATAGCAGTGCCACGAATACGACTGCTGATAAAGTAATGGTTGCAGGCGAGTATCTTCGGGTGCTGGCTGTGTTGGAATGGCTTGCTTCGGTGCTTATCTGGACGTTGGAGACAGCGCATACTCACATGCAGAGTCGGAGGTGGTTCACGGACTTCACTACTCCCTCGACGCAGCACGTCATTGCGCGATTATTCCGTGTCGACCGCTCGGTGCAGTTCGAACGAGCGAGTTTGGCGTCACTTCATCAGAAGAAGCGCAAAGAAAAGTGTGAAAAGTCGAAAAGTGCAGACAATGAAGCTGACGCCAGCATGGAGGTGACTTCTGGTACCGGAGAAGACAAAGCGAACTCTGCTGAAGCTGAGCTTAGTAAGAGTCCTCGTGGAACTGGTCTGTGGAAGATGGGATCATTGCTGCTCCTGCGCTTTTCGTTAAGCATGCGCGGGCTTTTAACCGCATACAGCAAGGTTTTCCTATCGGCTCCTATGCAGCACCGGCGAGGCGATGATATCGTGGTTCCTCTTGCACCACACGCGCGGAAACTTGCGCTGATCGTCACGCAAATTCTGGAAGGCCACTTGCTATATGTCGTGTCGGTGACTCGAGCGACACAGATTGACACGTTCGTCCAGCAGTACTACCTCACGTTCCTGTTGGAGACAATTTCCGTCGTGCTTTTCGAAGGAAAGAAAAAGCAGGCCAACACATTATTGCTCGTGGAGCTCATGAAGCCTCTGTGCGATGTTTCGGGAATGGAAACATCAACTGGACGACCTCAGCCTCCCCAAGAGCCTTCTGCATCGATTGAAGATGTGCCTATGATTCAAGACAGTGCTCCCGAAGGTGAAGCTGATGCTACTAAGGCGGGTAAAGCGATTACAACGTGTGCCGGCGCACAAATCACGGCCTCGAACCTTATGGACGTGATCATGAATATCATCGAGCGCTTCTTTGCGGTGTGTCTCGAAGGAGAACGAGACAAACCCTCTAATGGTGAGGTTGGCGATGGAGCGAAGCCCTCCCAAATGGCGCTGACGTCGTTTCACATTGCAGCGAGCGTACTGCGTAAGTTGTCCAACTTGGAAGGTTTGTCTGCATCCCCGCTAACTGCAGCATTGCTGACAAGTGATGGAGCTGGAGAATCGGATGAGGCGCCTTTTGAGCCTCGAAAACTCACAGCGCAATTGCATGGAATGTGTGTTCGTGCATTGCTATCTATTTGGAAACACCCGAAGTTCGCATCTTCGCCTGTGGATTCGTGTCTGGCTGAGGTTATGCCGATTGCAGTTACCATCCTGAAAAACCGCATGGACAATGACGACGAGGCGGCAGGGTCGGCTGCTGAAGGTGAGTTGAGTGGCACCGGGCGTCGAGGATTGGGATTTAGCCGGGGAAATCGCGAAAGAAATTCCAGCACCGAGCTCTATAACGAGGCACTGTCGCTTCGTCGAGCTCTCTTTGGTGGTACACGTGGTGCAGGTTCGTCTGGAAGTACTCAGCGTCAGTCTTTCGTGCCCGATACTGAGATCGTAGACAGTCTCGTATCGATGGGCTTTCAACAGTCACGGGTGGAGCGTGCTCTTCGACAGATTCAAGTGAACAACGTGGAACTTGCCATGGAGTGGATACTGGGACACCCTGAGGACGAGGGTGAAGACGAGCAGCACGATGAGGCAAACGACGAGGACATTGCTGCTGGTGACGCTGCGATTCGTCGGGAGATAGAAGCAGCTGATGAAAAGAAGCTTGAGGCAGACTTGCAAGCGCTTTATATTGCATTGCGCGACAGTTTCGAGTCAGTGTGCTTCCAAATCTTGCGCGTGCAAGCTGACGAAGAGAAACAAGAAGTTGCGAAACGTCAGACTGATGCAACTCAAGCCGAAGCTCCGATCAACCTTTATCCAAGTCAAAACTTGGTAAAGGCGATCGCGGAGTATTTCAGCTTTCTATGCTCGCGCTCAGACGAAGACCGCGACTTGGTGATTCAGCGGCTGAATGCTGCTGTGCTGGATTATTTCAACGGAGACGAAGATGGCGGGGATGAATTCTTAACGATGATGGCGCATTTGCTGGCGCTTGTTCTTCAACTGAACTCTGATGCATGGGCTGTAATGCAGCTTCAGTCGCCGTCCTGTATCGACAAACTCGTGGCGTTCGTGTCGGGCGCTGGAACGAACAACGATGGCAGTCTGAAGCCCTCGTGTACTCCAATTCTCTTGATTCTCGACGCAGTTGTAGCAGGAAAGGCGTCGAAGCGCTTGACTACACCTTCTTCTTCGACTGTTGGCGACACTCTCGGAAGTAGTGACAGTATGAACGACGAGCCAAAAGAAGGAAGCCAAAACGATGATATCAAGCGAGCGGAGGACAGTGCGTTTGAGGAGAAACTTGTCAGCATCTGCTTACAATTACTTAAGCAAGCGTCATCGACAGTGTCATCGGCGTCGTCAGTGCCAACTGACAACAAGACGTTAGCGCACGCAATTTGGCAGCTACTGTCGCGTTTGACCCTTAAGTATGAGCTGGCGTCGTACTTTTCGGCGCACGGTGGTCTCGATGCTGTACTGGATGTTCCGGAAAGTGTTTTCTTCGTTGGATACCAAGAGCTTACCAGCACATTGCTCTCCCAGGCGCTCGAGTCGCCGGAGGTTCTAGAGCATATGATGGAAGATAAAATTCGGCGTGCGATCACCAAACTGTCGACTCGATTTGGCGCACCAAGCCAGATGCGCATCACACCGCGGGCGTTGCTCACGGAGGTGGCGCCGTTCGCAGCGCGTAACGAAGCTGTATTCCTTCGAGCTCTGCAGAACTCAGTGCGGGTAAAGAAGACTGAATCGGGTCGAACGTATGTTTTGCCGATACCGAAAAAGTCGGAAGGCACTGACGCATCACCATCGGCACAGCCCGTCGATCAGTCCAGTTCGGCTCAACAAGGCGGGACCAGTGGTGCAAAGGCCCCGCACAAGCTACCGAAAGATCACAAGCACGATGCTCACGTGATCGTGAACAAGATTATTGGTCGCATTTGCAAGTTGTGGGGAGAGGAGAAGGGTGCGAAGAAGCAGCTTGAAGCGCGCCAGACGCCTGGAAACGAGAGCGGGTTGGTTCCTGCGGGCTTGTGTGTTGGGGTGTACCTGCAGTTGCTGGTTCATCTGATCACCTATTTCCCCGCTTGTGCGACCGTTCTCGCCAAGGCGAAGGATGAAGCTGGTGCTCATGGTGAGCGTGGGGGCTTTATTCGTTTGGTTCTTTGCGAGTTTTTGCCTTCACGAGAGGTGTGCCAGTTCGCCGCATCCCGCAAGGCCTTGAAGGAAGACGGGTTTTATGGAAACAGCAGACTGGGTAGCGGTGACTCGGATCAGCTTCTCTCGGAGGTGAAAACGTTCGTTGACAGTCGCACACGCATGCGAGTCCACAACGCACACAGACTACTCGTGAGCATCGGTAGTCACTCGGGAGAAGGCTCGAAATGTATTATTTTGGAGCTTGTGCGCTTGCTGCAGGAGTGGCCCCAAAGCGACAATCACGCGAGTAAAATCGACGATTTGACTGTGCGGGATGAACATGCGCTGAGTTCGCTGCATGCTTGGTCCGGCCTGATCATGAGTATCCTGTGGCCGAAGGGTTCCTCGAAGGGATTTGCCTGGGATAAGGTGGTGTTGGGCGGAGGCCTGAAGGGCAAGCACTCGTTCGTGACATTGCTGGCTGAAGCTCTGCGCAAAATCGATCTGACGCATCCGTTGGCACACGCAACATGCATGATGTTGCTTCGACCACTCTCCACGCTTACACGGTCGTTCGTGACACATCGAGTTCGACGTTTGCTGAAGAAGCGGAATCACGGCGCTGTCTCAGCTAGCGCGGAGTCTACAGAGGCTGGTACGAACGATGCGGATGCAGAAACGTTATCTACCACTCCAGCTGTTGCATCGATCGCTTCTGACAGTAATCGCGATACAAGCTCGTCTAGAACCTCAGCTGATCGGGGTAACGTAATGGAGGTGGATACAGACGTTCGAGACTCGACTAACAGCGCTGGACCTGGATTCTATCCACTGCGTGAAGAAGATGACGACGACGTTTCGATGCGATCCCCACTCTCCGGAATGGATGACCACGATATGCATGAAGACGACGAGGATGACGATCACAGTGATGACCACAGTGATCGCAGCAGTGTATCAGAGCATTCTACGGATGATGGTGAAGGTGAAGAAGATGAGGAAGACGAAGATGATGACGATGACGACGAGGATGACGACGAGGATGACGATGATGATGACGACGACGAAGACGAAGAGGAGGAGGAATTTGAGGAGCACCAACACCTGCACATGTCTCGTCGTACGGGTGGTCACGGATCCAGTCGTCGCACATCTTCGAATCGTCTTTGGGGATCTTTGGACTCGGAGCTTTCGATTCTGGATGCGTTAGACGAGGTCGACGAAGAGGAGTTCTCCTACTTGAACATGCTTGATGACGAGGCCTTTTTCGCGGAAGAGCAACGCCGCCGTGCTCGCTTGGCTGCGGCTCGAAATGTCAGATCGGGTAGTGATGCCGGCGAGGTTAGCCAGCAAGCCAGAAGCTCAGAAGATAGACTTGTCGAGTCTATGCGTGATGCGCTTGGCTTGTATAATAGTGGCGGCAGCGGGTCTAACTCCTCTTCCAGTGGCCAGACTCTCGTGCTGACCTTTGGCGACGTAGAGGATGGCGAAGAAGCAGGCGGTGAAAATCAAGCTGAGTCCACAATAAGAAGTCGTATGGGGAGTGGAAGTGGCTTTGGGAGCTCGCAGAGCCGATACGGCGGTGGTGCTGGCGGTGGGGTTTCAAACTCGCTTCTGCAGTACATTGAAGAACTCCCAGATATGCTCGATGATGATTTCCTGTTTGAATCGTTCGATGCTGGTGGCCGAGGTGATCGCTCCCGACGTGATCGCCAACTGGGTCACTCGGGTGGTAATGGTGCTGATCAGTTTAATGCAAGCGCCACTACACATCCATTGCTCCGCACAAGTGGACGTGGGGACGCTATTATGCTGGACTCTAACGGATTGTTGCGCAATCCGGGTCGGTTCACACTACCTCGCCACTCCTCGCTCTTGCGCGAACTGCAAGAGCTAACTGACCAAGTTCAGACGCAGCTGCCGCTTGGTGGGAGTCGATCACGGTTGGCCATTGGGCGCGACTTGCTGCAGCGAGGTGGCGGAGGAAGCCGTGGGCGACCTCCGAGTCGGATCAATCGCTTGTCTGCCGTGTCAAATCTGCTCAGTGAATTTTCGCTGGATCTCCCAAGCTCGTTGCCTTCTCGACAGCGCCTCAGTTTGCGCCGGGGAGATCGGGACATTTTCGGAGATGTCTTTGTTGGCGTTGATTTATCGCGCGGTATTGGTGGTCGAGCCGGTGACGTAATTGGCGGATCTGCGTCGAACTCAGCAATGTGGGGGTCTAATGGTGTTGGACGCGATGTGGATGTTCGCTCAGTGGCATCAAGATTGGAGCAACAGATTACTCGTATTTGCGCAGATGATGACGAGCCCGCTGTGTCTTCTGGACGACGTGATAGAGAGGCATCATCTCAGCGTCGAGAGGACGTTGACGACATGATGGAAGAGAATAGCGCTGTGGGGACTCCTCGAAGTGGAGAGCACACGGCTAGTGACCCTAGCGCCGTCGACGATGCTGCAGAGAGCAATGCTCACCCTGATGTATCCGAGAACAATGATCCGGTGGAGAGGCATGACGCGTCTACTGATGCCGCGTCTGTCTTGGAGCTTACTAGTACTCTTGGGGAATCTTCCCTGCTGCGGTCGCCACCTGAGTCTGATGCTGACGTGGACATTGTTGACGCCGAAGTCGAAACTCTATCGGAGAGGCAAGAGGCGACAACCGCTTCTGCCCCGGTTGCTGCTAGTACTCCTGCAGTTGCAAGCAGCGTGGACCCCACGCCACCGCCTCCTGCACCGATCTCTGTTCCTGCTGTGGCATCCTCAACGACTGCGCCCGCTTCGTCTAACCCCATGATGAACTTCACTCTTGATTTATCTGGTTTCGGGGCAACGTCTACGCAGTCAACTACAGCCAGTGATACCACGAATCATGCAAGGACGGTGGAGGAAGAGTCGAAAACAGAGGAGCTGCCGCCGACGGAGGCACAAACGGTACCGGCTGGGGCTGCTGCTGCGCAAGAATTGTCAGCCGAACTACTTGACCAGCAGGAGGGACAACAAGTGTATCAGTGTCCTGAAGGTATGGATGCTGAGGTTTTCGCATCGTTACCTCCAGACATGCAAGCAGAGATCATCGCGCAGAATGCACCTGCTGTCGCCGAGTCGACTAGTGCGCGCAGCGACACCGCCACGGTAGGAGGTGGTGGTGGTGGATCGGAAAGTATGTCACAGATGGACCTGGACATGGCCAACTCGAGCTTTGATCGTGAAACTCTAGAGGCGTTGCCTCCGGATATCCGCGCCGAAGTGCTGGAGAACGAACGGCGTGAGCGCGAGGCTGCCGCCCGAGCAGAGACGGCGGACACTTCTCGTGCACAGGAAATGGATAATGCGTCCTTTGTTGCATCCCTAGCACCGGAGCTCCGCGAAGAAATCTTAGTGACGTGCGACGATGCATTTTTGCAAACGTTACCATCGCAAGTGCGCGCGGAAGCTATGGTGCTGCGTGAGCGTGCAGCTTTCCGCTCAACGTATCGCGAGCGTGATCGCGCCGCGGAGGGACGTGGTGGTGGAGCCGGTGGCGGCGGTGAGGGCGACATGGATGAACTGTTCAATCGACCTACTCTCCGACGAATGTTGACGTCGCAAAGCCCCGACAGAGGAAGCGGTCGTCGGCGGTCTCGAATGTACGATGAGCTGGGTGGAGGCCGCCGCAGTAGCCGTCGTGAGTACCGGCACGGAACCGGTAGCTCGAAGGCGCACAGGGGTCTTTTGCGCGTGGAGAAGGACGAGGAAGAAGATGCCAGAGAGCGAATTTTCGACGACCGTTGTGTGCGCGGTTTGCTGCGCCTACTGTTCATGACGCAGTCCGTCATTCAGAACCGCGTGTTCCAGCGGCTGCTTGCCAACATTTGTCTGTATCCGTTGACACGCTGTAGCGTTCGGCGCAACTTGCTGCGTGTGATCTCTTTGCCGCTTGCCGAACCTTTAGTTCCTGGCGACGAAAGGGACGACGACGATGATGGCAGTGGCAAAATCGAGTTCCCTCCAAGCGCGATGTATGGATGCGGTATCGATGGAAACCGGTCCATTGGAGAATCAGGCGTACCCGGTGAAGTGGTGAACCGCATGTTGCATGTGCTTGTGTCGCTTGCCAAGTATAATCCCCGCTTCACAGTGGAAATGCTGCAGCCTCATGGAATGCGCCACCAAAGTTGTGGCAAGAGTGACTCAGTCAAGATGCAGCCGTCCTCCAGCGAATGTGGTGTTGCTGTACTCATCGATTTACTAGCTCTACCGGTGGTGTATCGCAACGGCACGAATCTGGATGCGCTGCTCGAGCTACTCGAGTTGATTTTGTCACCACTAGAGCGGCTTCACAAGCCGAGTGGTGGCGATGAGGAGAAAAAGGAGGGTGAAGAAGAAGCGTCTGCTCCTGAACCGGGTGATGAATGGGTAGCTGTCCCGGCGGTGGAGCTAGATGAGGCGCGCATGGATGAGATCGTCGCGGTACTTGCGATGGACCTCTGCACGACTCAAATGCAGGAGCGCACCCTTGCCGTGCTGAAGCTCCTGAACCATGTGCGTGGCAACCGCGAGCTTGTGATCCGTGCAGTTGTTCGACATGCGAGCAAGTTGGCGCGTGTTGAACGTTACAAGGGAGACAAATCGTCAGTTGAGACCATTGGATACGAGTCCTCAGCCGTATTGCCATCGGCTCAGGACGAGCTGAAGCTTCTGCGGTTGCTACACTCGCTGTCGGATGTATGCGAGAACACGGCAGAGTTTACGGAATGCTGCCAAACCATCGGTCTTGAGCCGCTGTGGGATGCGCTGAGTGTGTCCCTGACTGAAGCGCGCGCTAAGGGCGGTCTCGATGACCAAGATAGCGGTACTTCGGCTGCTTCAACCTCGCAAGCGGCTTCCGGAGCTGGCGCGGAATCCCAGGCTGCTGGTGCAGCTGATGATGGGGAAGGAACAGTGATTGAAGGTAAAAGTGCGGGTGCTTCATGTGCGATGGCAGCACTTTTGGCACGATTCCTCCCAATGGTGGAAGCCTTCTTCGTTGTCAATGCTCGTGACGCAGCGTCGATGTCACTGCGAGTACCAGACTCAAGCGAGCGAGAGGAGGCGGTTGTAGCCGCCTTGCGTGTCGGCGGATTTGACGGGGCGGACGCTACGGCGCTGATGGGGACTGAAGAGCAGAAGGCGTCGCCGAAGAGCGCACTGAAGCGCAGTTCATCAGCCTTGTCGACGGTATCTGACGCTGGCGAGACCATGCGACTGGCGAACTTTGTGGAGTCGAACCGCGTGCTTCTCAACTTACTCGTGCGCGAGAAGCCGTCGCTCCTGGATACGTCTTTGGCTGCTTTGATCAAGATTCCTCGCTGCCGAGCGTACTTGGCTTTTGACAACAAGCGCACATACTTCCACAGTGCCATGAAGCGACTACGACAGACAGCGTTGCGGAACCACGGAGGTGGGAGCTCGTCGGTGCGTATCCCGGTGCGCCGTGAACACATCTTCGAGGATTCCTACTACGCGTTGCGCATGCGCAGCGGTACTGAGTTGCGACGAAAGCTGCACATTTCATTCACGGGCGAAGAGGGTATTGATGCTGGTGGAGTGACACGTGAATGGTACATGATTCTGGCCCGTGAGATGTTCAACCCGAACTACGTGTTATTCACATCGGCCGCCGACTCGCCTACTTTCCAGCCGAACCCGCTGTCGTACGTGAACAAGGACCATTTGAGCTACTTCGAGTTCGTCGGAAAGGTACTGGGCAAGGCGGTGGCAGACGGTCAACTTCTGGATGCTCACTTCACGCGATCGTTCTACAAGCACATCTTGCAGTTGCCGATTTCGTATCACGACATGGAAGCTATCGACCCGGAGTACTACCGCAACCTGCACTCAATCCTGGACAACTCGATTGTGGACCTGGGGCTGGAGCTGACGTTCTCGGCTGAGCAGTCGAACTTTGGCAAGGTGGAGGTTGTCGATTTGATCCCTAACGGCAGGAATGTGGCCGTGACGGACGAGAACAAGATGGAGTATGTGAAGCTCGTGACGCACCATCGGATGGCGACTGGCATTCGCCAGCAGATTGATGCGTTCCTCAAGGGTTTCCACCAGTTGGTGCCACCTGAGATGATCGCGATCTTTAACGAGAACGAGCTGGAGTTGCTGATCTCGGGCATGCCCGAGATTGACATCGACGATCTGAAGGCCAACACGGAGTACGCCAACTACAAGCCGACGGATTCGGTTATCCGCTGGTTCTGGAACGTGCTTTACTCGTTCACACACGAAGAGCGGGCTCTGTTCTTGCAGTTTGTCACTGGTACGTCGAAGGTGCCGCTCGAAGGCTTCAAGGCGCTCGAAGGCATGCGTGGCACGCAGAAGTTCAACATCCACAAGGCTTTCGGCAACAACAGTGCACTGCCGTCTGCACATACATGGTAAGTTGCTGTATTCGTCTTGGGTTGTATGCTCTGATAGAGCTAGATGACTAACATTGTGTGCTTGGTGCGGCAGTTTCAACCAACTGGATCTTCCTGAGTACGAGAGTGAGGAGAAGTTGAAGCAATGCTTGCTGCTTGCGATCCGTGAGGGCTCGGAGGGCTTCGGTTTCGGCTAAGCAAGATTTGTCCACACGAGTAGCATTGCTTCAAGCACCTCAATGAATGAATACATGGGTACGCTTTGCATCATTTCATTCATCTGTCGATCGTTGCATTGCGTTTGCTTTTCTTGTACCTGTGCAAAAGCTCTGCCTATTCAATTTACTCGCTGAAATCTAAAGTCGTTTTCGTTGAGGATGCTGAAACCCATTCAGGCCGTGGGAGTATCGTGGGTGCCAAAAGTGGTCATAAACTTTCCGTCTATGCGTGTCAATCTCCCGTCCCGCACTCGGTAGTTTTTGCTCCCCAACTGGCAGAACCAAATTCACCATGGAGCGCAAGGATCGTAAACGCAGAGCTGTGGAAGTCGCCCCGCCGCCCGAGCTCGTATCGCCGGCTATCACGAACCTCTTCTCGACGATTAACGAGAGCAACCTCGAGTTGAAGAAGACCATCCGCTCTCTGCAGGAGGGGATCAGCAACGTCAAGAAGCAACTAGCGGACAAGACGGAGGAATGCGCGAAATACGAGGACGAGGTGAAGTACCTTCACCCAGACGCGGTGCTTGACCGAGTGCGCATGAAGCTGTGGCACCACGGCGACCTGAGGCTCTTCCGGGACGTGATCGACCTGAACTCTCGCGAGAATGTCGGAGGAAGGAGCCTCTACTTTTGCGAGTCGGCGCCCAAGAAGGGCGGTCTCAAGCCCCCGATGAGCAACTCGTGGGAGGACGAGCTGTCTCCGAAGCACGAAGATGACGAGGACGAGGCGACGGTTCCAGCCCCACCGCCAATGAAGAAGACCGCTCCCGACACGGTCGAAGTTGACGCACGCGCAGGAGAGAAGGATGGCGAGTATGTCACCGTCCAAGTGCCTCGTGATGACGAAGACCAGGCCAAGCTGACGCTGGAGGAAGAGGTCACGGCCACGGATGACCAGGGAGTCACGGCCTCTGAGCCGTTGGAGAAGGGATTGGAGGATTCGGAGCAGGAGCTGGCCGAGACGGAGCTCATGAATGGCAGTCCTGAAGTGTGAATGGGGACGGCAGAGTTGGCCAGCAGATTAGGTGGCAGCAGATAAGGAGCTCTAGCTCTCGTTGACTTTGGGCCGGCAAATTATTTTCTTGCTTTGCTTCCAATAGTATACAACCCCATCGAGTACGCATGAAACAAGCAAACGGAGGGAGGTGCATCGGTGATACACTGAGTCGGACCAACCGAAGGTAAATCTGGGAATGTCACTTTCTTTCTTAAATTCCTGAAGCTGAAGTAGTTGTGTGCTCTTGAAAGTTTTCCAGCGGTTTTACCTGTTTTCGAGGAAAAAGTTAGTCTTTCGGACAACGTCGAGCTCTTCAGTCGAGAGTCGGAGCTCGCGCTGAAGCTCTTCCTCGTGTCTGGCCTTCATGCTCTCGGGTTGAGTTGTTTCGAAGTGACGGGAACTTTAGCAGTGCGACTCGGATGGATGGATGGATAGATTTTCAGTCCATCATTCCGGATTCAATACAAACCTTCAATCGAGGACCACTCACAACATTAAGTTCGAGCACTATCAACAACTTCGCCGATCAACTGAAATGCATGGAGGCCACGCACAAACTAGAGGTGCAGCGCATGGTTCAGAGAGTCGAGCGCTCGAGTTGGATCGAGCTGACAAGCGTAAGCTCAGAAAAGAGCTTGCAGAGATAAGGGAGCAGATTCTCCGAGGCCGCCGCCTCTTTGAGCAAGAGGGGGCAGCGCAGAATGTGGCCCTGCAGCAGATTAAGATCGCCGATACGAATGTTGTGGACCAAGCATCGAGCTCATTCATCAAGGCTGGGCATCCCAAACAAGCGATACGAGTATTACGAGTTTCTTGATTGAGGCGGACGCATAATTGATTGTGGAACATAAGTTTGAACTTTGGTACTGTACTGTGTGGGATGCAGGGCGAACGATTGCACTCGGAGAGACCACTGAAGCGTGTTCGTATGTGGCGCGACCTCGTTAACACGACGCGAAGAGAAGTGTCCATCATACCGGTAGTGTCCTCGAATGTCCTCAGATGATGCCTTGAAATGATCACGTCTAATTTTCATTTTCACCCAATGAAAACGCAATAAATTCGCCAATCCCCATCTGATTGGCGTAAACTACGTCGCCTACCGCCTTCCAGTCAAATGTTGCCTTCCAGGCATCGAATGCCTTTCAGTGCGGAATCGTATTGCTGGCTGCCATCGTGTCAACGTGTCAACGTACCCATTAGAGCGTAGCGACCATGGCCAAGAAGGCGCGCCAGCAGGTGCAGCAGGAAGATGAGGACCTAGTGATGACCATCGCGTCGGACGACGAGTTGTCCAACGCAGAGGACAGCTCGGACTCGGAGGACGAGCAGGAGTCCGCGGAGCTCAAGGGCGCCGTGCTGAGCCGCCAGCAGCAGCAGAAGGAGGCGCAGCAGCAGCAGAAGGAGAGCGAGATCGCCGAGGACTTTGAGTTCGACGACGGCGGCGCCTTCCACACGTCGGGCGGCAGCTCGTGGGACTTCACGGCCGCCATCTCGCGCATCGAGAAGATGGAGACGGGCATCCCCACGGCCACCAAACGCACGTCCATCCAGGCCAAGATCGAGAAGCGCCGCAAGGAGAAGGAAGCTGAGAAGAAGGCACAGAAGGAGAAGAAGGCGGCCAAGAAGGCCAAGAAGGAGAAGGAGCAGCAGAAGGAGGAGAACAGTGACAGTGAGGAGGATGGAGACGACGAGAACAGCGACTCTGAGGAGGAGAAGGAGGAGGGCGACAGCGACAGTGGCAGCGACGGTGACAGCGAGGATGAGAAGGAATCGGAATCTTCTGATGACGAGAAGGAGGAGCAGGACGTGGAGGAAGACGACGTTGTCGTGGAGGAGGAGCGTCTCCAGTCCGCGCTCAAGGACAGCAAGAAGGATCAGCAGTCGCGCGAGGAGCTGGTGGACGCGCTGGAGAAGAAGAAGGCTGCCGAGTTCTTCGAGTCGGACCCTTTCGCCGCCGAGGAGTTCGCCAAGACCAAGTTTGAGACCTTCGCTGACCTGAAGCTGTCCCGCCCCATCATGCGCGCCATCTCGCACATTGGCTTCGAGAAGCCGACGCCGATTCAGCAGCGTGCGATCCCCATCGCGCTCACGGGCAAGGATATCTGTGCCAGTGCCCAGACGGGTAGTGGTAAGACCGCTGCCTTCTTGCTGCCCATTCTGGAGCGTCTGCAGTTCCGTTCGCGTCGTGTGCAGTCCACGCGCGTCATGATTATCTGTCCCGTGCGTGAGCTGGCGACGCAGTGTCAGTCGATGTTTGAGCAGTTGGCGCGCTTCACGGACATCACGTGCTCGCTGGCTGTGGGTGGTTTGCCTTTGAAGGCCCAGGAAGCGGAGCTGCGCAACCGCCCGGACGTTGTGGTGTGTACCCCTGGTCGTATGATCGACCACCTGCGTAACTCCAAGAGTGTGCACATGGATGACCTGGAGATTCTCGTGCTGGATGAGGCCGATCGCCTGTTGGAGCTTGGTTTCACGGAGGAAGTGCTCGAGCTGGTGCGCATGTGCCCTGTCCAGCGCCAGACGATGCTGTTTTCGGCTACGATGACGTCGAAGGTCGACCAGCTGATTGACTTGTCGATGAAGCGCCCCGTTCGTATCAGCACGGACCCGTTGTTCGACATGGCCAAGCACCTGGTGCAGGAGTTTGTGCGTATTCGTCCCAACCGTGAAGACGACCGCGAAGCTATCCTGCTGGCGCTGTGTACGCGTACGTTCCGCACGAACACGATTGTGTTCATGGAGACCAAGTCGCACGCGCATCGTATGATGATCATTTTCGGTCTCGCAGGCATTAAGGCGGCTGAGCTTCACGGTAACCTGATGCAGAGGGAGCGTCTGGAGGCGCTGCAGAAGTTCCGCGACGGCACGGTGGATATTCTGCTGTGTACCGATATCGCTGCTCGTGGTATTGATGTGCGTGGAGTGCACGCCGTTATCAACTACGAAATGCCCAAGGACATCACGACCTACGTGCACCGTGTCGGTCGTACGGCTCGTGCTGGCCGCAACGGCCGTGCTGTCACGCTCACGAGTGAGTCGCGCCGTCTTGTTATGAAGCAGGTGTCGCGTCACTGCAAGGGATTCGTCAAGTCCCGCGCTGTGCCCGACCCTGTCATTGCGCAGTGGAAGGCTCGTATCGAGAGTATGCAGGAGGACGTCAAGCTGGTAATGCACGAGGAGACGCTCGAGAAGCGCATGCGTGAGGCTGAGAAGGAGGCGACTCGTGCTACGAACCTGCTTAAGCACCGTGACGAGATCAACTCGCGTCCGGCTCGTACGTGGTTCATGTCTGAAAAGGAGAAGAAGAACGTGAATGAGCGCGCCGAGGAGGAACGCCAGGCCAAGTTGGAAGCTGCCAAGGAAGAGGCCGAGGCAGCGGACACGATGTCGCGCGCCAAGAAACTTAAGCTTATGAGCCACAAGAAGCGGCGGTTGTTCGAGATTCGCGAGCGTGAGGAGCGAATGCTGGCGGACTCGGCGCGCGAAGAGGAGGAAGGAAAGAAGGGCAAGAAGGCTGTGTTCACGTCGATGCACGTTGCTGGTGCCGCTAAGCGCGCGAAGAAGGCTCAGCAGGAGAAGTCCCGCTCGCGTGAAGAGGAGTCGATCGCAGAGATGCACGAGCGCAAGCGACTCAAGCGTGAAAAGGCCCGTGCTACGCGTAGCAGCCACGGATCGGGAGCCTTCGACGTGGACATGACTCGCGACGGCGCCCCGGCCCCGAAGCCGAGGAAGGAGCGCGACGCAAACGCTGGCAACAACCCGTACGAGTTCAAGGAGAAGATCACCGACTACAAGAAGCACGCCAAGAAGGGCTCGGGCTCCTTCAAGTCCAAGGCCAAGTACAAGCGGCGCAAATAGATGAAGAAGCGCCACCAGCAGCTTCTGTTCTCAAGAAGAAATATACTCTCATGTATTCATTCATTTGACGAAAACTTCTTGAGACTCGCACATTTATTGACGGATAGCGCTTGTTCAACCTCGTCCAGGAGCTCAAGGGCAACATTCGTGTGCTTTGCCGTGTGCGTCCGATATCCAAGTCGGAAGTTGCTCAGGGTAGCAAAATGATCTGCAAGTTCACGCCCGAAGAGATCACCTTGTCGGGCGAGAAGGGCAAGGTGAAGACGTGGGAGTTCGACCACGTCTTCGACATGGGCTCCACACAAGACCAACTATTCTCCGAGGTAAAGCCGCTCGTCACCAGCATTCTGGACGGGTACAGTGTGTGCATCTTCGCGTACGGCCAGACTGGGTCAGGCAAGACGTTCACCATGTCGGGGCCTCCAGAGAATCCCGGCATCAACACGCGCTCACTGCAGGAACTCTTCGAGCGTAAGTCTGACCGAATGAAGGAGTACCAGGACGAAATCACTGTCAGCATCATGGAAATCTACAACGAGCAAATTCGAGACTTGCTTGCCCAAGACGCTGCAAACACAAACCTGCAGGTTCGCCAGGGCCCCACGGGTAACTTCGTCCCAGGTCTTACGGTGGTCCCAGTGCAAACACTCGACGAAGTCTTCGAGCTCATCAAGCGCGGCAACAAGAACCGCAGTACCCATGCCACGGACATGAACGAGCACAGTAGTCGAAGCCACTCGATTCTCTCGATCCAACTGAAGAGCCTCAACATCGTCACGAATGTCGTCGCAAGCGGTAAGCTGTTCCTTGTCGATCTTGCTGGTTCTGAGCGACTCTCGAAGACAGGAGCCGAAGGCCAGCGGCTCAAGGAGGCACAGAACATCAACAAGTCGTTATCGGCGCTCGGGGACGTGATTGCTGCGCGCGCGAGTAAGCAGAAACACATGCCATACAGAAACTCGTCACTTACGTACCTGCTCCAAGATGCACTGGGAGGTGACTCGAAGACACTCATGGTGGCCTGCGCTAGTCCAGTGGACTACAACAGCGAAGAAACCTTCTGCACGCTCAACTTCGCTGCCAGAACCCGCAGCGTTGAGATGGGCAAGGCCACCAAAAACGTCGCTCAAGCGACATAACTCGGTTAAGTTTGCCCACTCGGACTTCATGCAAAATTATTCTGCAGAGCAATACGATGCCATTAGCAGTATAGCACTAGTGATCACCTTCGTAGCCGACCGCTAGAAAACTTGTCTTGAATTGCCTTGAGATCATCAAGCTCGACGTCGTTTTACGACGCTTTGAATTAGCGTCTGTCTGTTCACCATCGGCTTGTGTCGTTGACACTTCCTGCTCATTCTCCCCGCTCTTTGCTTCGTCCTGCTCACGCGGGCTGGATTGGTCATTGTGGCCTTCGTCTACAACCTTCTCGCTATCACTCGACTCGGTCTCGTCAATACGGTGCTGCTGTAGACGTTGTCGTTTCCGGAGTGGCACGGAGTTTGTTGCCGACGAATCCTGATCAGCCACTTCGCGCTTACGTGGTAATGCCCCGTGTCGATTATTATGGTCGACATGCTCGCCGTCGTCTGCCTTGCCGGATTCATCAAATTTGTTGTTGGTATCATCGACATCTTCAGATTCCGCGGCTGCGTTATGGTCGATCTCGTTGTTGTCTTGCTCCCCCTCTTCAGCGATAGATGCCCGTTGAATCGGGGTAGGCTCTGAGCTAGCTGATCGCCGCTTGCTCTTCAGTGGGGGAGAAAATATCGCGTCTGTCGACAAACGCCTGTTTCCGCTTGCAGCGCCGGTAGTAATGGAAGCTTGAAAGTCGAACACCGCCCGCCACTGTGGGCCTAGATCCTCACTGTCGCTTGGAATATCGCCCAGGGCTTGTAGCCGCTCCATGAAGTACTCACGCAGTGGAGCCAGGCTTGCATTATCCAAACGAGACACATACACTCTCATTGTCTCCAGAAACTCGAACTGGACTTGGTGCTCCAACGAGTACCGAACACCTTCCCGCAAGAAACGCAAAAACGGCGCTCTTAGTGACGAAGGGATCTTGCCTACCCCGAGAGATTGGCTGAACCTTTTGGCGAGTTCTCGCAGCTCCTGCTCACTACTTTCCACCTTCTCTCTCAACTCATCTTGCTCGTCAGCTTCGATTTCGTTACCCTCATCCGAGACAGAGGCTTCGAGGTCTTGTTTCCAAATGAGAATGGAGTTAAACATCTGTCGAAGCGCAGTCATTTGGATTTCAAGATATCGCACCGGAGCGTCTGTCTTTACTTGCTTGCCAAATGCTTTCACAACCTCGACACTCGGCTTCCCACTGGACGTGAAATATTGTAAAACTGCTGCAGCTTGGTGCTTCTTGCTAGGATTACACAGTGACACTCGGCCAAGTGCTACGAGCAGCTCTGCTTTGCGCTGCTGCTTTACTTCCCACTCACGGATAGCATCGGCCTTTTCCTTTGCGACGGCCGGGTCATTTTCCACCGCATCGTCTTCAAATTCTGGCTCCTCCTCTTCGGCATCTTCCATTTCACTTTCGAAGTGCATTTGCGTAAGTAGAACGAGAACTTTCGGCAATGACCACTCCAAGGAATCGTAGGGTGCCGTTGCATCTTGAAATTTCTCCACAAACAAGCATCGTACGTCGCAAAACGTTAGAAAGGCGAAACGCTGTGCCTCCTTCACATAGGAGACGACATCCTCGTCTTCGAATTCAATCTCCTCCATCGATTCCACGGATTGCTCGCCAGGTTCGTCATTTTCCTTGTGTTCTTCATCCGAGGTCTCTTTTGCCCTAGCCAGGTGCATCTCCAAGACCGAAATCAATGCTTCTTCCAGCGTGGATCGTGTTCGACAAACTTGTTGGATCTGGCGCTGGATGGCAGGATCAGCTTCAGCCATATCACCTTCATTGGTAGCACGCAAAGAGTTATCGTGCTTCTTGTCTTCTTCAATGATTTTGAAGACTGGAGAGGTAGTCCATAGTAAATCCGAATAAATAATTGTCAAGCTGTGCTTGATGGTGTCAACGCGCCGAAAACCCTCATCCAGCTCGGAGACCGATTTTGTTCGTCGACGCAACAAATCTCCCAACGCCACAACAAGTCTGTCCATCCGTCCTTGATGCAGGGCTGGTTCATTCAGCTCGTCATCTGCGTCCATTCCAGTCGCAGACGAAGTCACATCTGGAGGAAGGTACTCGCGGACATTTAGGTATCGCACCAAGCACTTGAGACGGCACAAAGCAACTCGCAAGCCGTACTCAACGTCCGAAATCTCTTTCGCTTTGGCGCCCTTTCTCTTCTTCCCTTTTGCCTTTTTACTTCGCGTTGTTGGTGTATCATTGCCAGACGTAGCCAATGCACCACACAGCTTCTCATCAGCTTCCAAAAGACGATCGATCTTCTCCATGACGTCTTGTACGAGCTCATGCACACTCACTTCAGCTTCACGTTTCAGTGACGCATGCTCTGTTTGGATCAAATGGGTAATAGACAGCGACAAGCTCGTCAGCAGCCCCTCGTCGGAGTGTAGGAAGTACGAGTGCTTCAACTTCTCGAGCAGCTCCTTGATTTGGCCACTGTGGTGGCCTATCACCTCACTCTTCAACGTTAGCATGGGGATCAACTGCAAGAGCAACTTAAGCTTGTCCGAGTCGGCTTGATACAAAAGAAACAAGCTCGGAATATCCTTGCAATAAGCCACGGTGATTTCCTCCTTGAATTAAAAGAAATCATACAAACAAGTTAGACTCAGCATAAAATCCGAAGTAAAAGCAAAACGTACTCTCAACTGCTCAGATTCCTTCCTGGCAGCAGCACTTATTGCTCGGTTAGTATCATTACCGACAAGTTTGCTGATCGACGCAACGAGGAGGCGTAGCAGGATAGTCTGCTGCTCGCTGCTGAGGTCTGGCGCACTCTTGTCCACTAGGAGCAAGTTTGTTATTAATTGCCAATCCTGAAGGACAACTGCACAGAAAGACAACGAGTTAGATGTTGAGGCCACATGACTACACCAAGATAATTTCAACGTACGGCAGTCGTCCAATCCCCAGAACGCATCGACAAGTGTCTCCACTGCAGCGTCTGGTATGCCGTGATTTTGAATGTATTCTTCCGCAAACTCCACCAGTGCGATAGCTTGAGTGTTGAGTTGTTCTTTCTTCAGTTTTGCGTCCTTTGTCTTGGACACAGCAACACCGAACGCATCGTACTGGAGACAAACAAATTCAGCGGCAGCCTTGCGAATGTCCCCATGCTCAGCGTCAAATACCAATTTTTCCACAGGCTGAAGCTCGATGTCAGAGCTGATAAGACTGCGCTTGTCAACCGCGATCAAAAGGTGGATGCACTCCTCAACAACAGCGTCGTCAACATCGTTGCAGAGTTCCAGATAGCGCGGCAAAAAGCGAGAAGTAAACAACTCCAGCTTCTCAGTAAACGCGTCGTTCTCGTACAATTCGCACAGGATTTCGACCACCTCAAGACGGACCGATGCCGATTTGTCGCTCAAGAGCCAGCCAAGATACTTCAAGAAGTTGTCCTTCAGGAACTGATCTGGTAGCGTAATGATCCAGTGGCCCAGACACTGGACACTCACCACACGAATCTCCGGCATGACATCGCGATACCGATGGACCACTACTCCAGTGAAAATCAAATTGACGAGCTTCAGCACCTGTTGGAACCGGGTCTCGTATAGTGACTTGTTGTCCTTCAGTAGTGCTATTTTCTGGACATTTGGGCTTTTCTGGGGACCAGGGGTCGTACCAGGCGACCTAGTTTCAGCGTTTAGCTGTCTTGTTGAGATCGCCAGCTGCTCCGAAATACACGCCGCCGTCCGCACCAAAGAATTGCTCAACGCTAATACTGCTACAGTCGATGTATGCCGGATCGGTCGAAGTTCAGAGCTGTTCAAAATTGAGACCAAGTTAGTGAAAGCACATAGAGCTCAATACTACTGTTTCCTTTACCTTGACAACGTCGTCAGCCAGTCGATGAAGTTGTTAGCGATATCTGACGTGAATAGGATCTCGCTCTCGTAGCACTCTTTCACAAAAATCTCCCAGAACTCGTCAAAATTGCGCTGGAACTTCTTCATCCCTTTCCCTCGAGACGTCAATGGATATTCTCCATTGGTATTTTCAAGATCCTCAACCACACGATCTGCCAATTCGCTCATATCCAGCTGAGCCAACGGCACCGTGCCAGGGACGCATTCGCCAATTCCTCCGCATGCCTTACAACAGTTGCAAGAAGGTCAGCTATGCATCCTTGATAGCCATCGGAAAGGTATCCTCACCTGCAGTACGAGATTGAGCACTTCTTTAGTGGCCTTCTCATCGTCTTCTTCGAACCGGTCGCGCCACTCGCTCAACAAGTTCTCAAGTGACACCTTGCCGCTTTTAATTGCCTCTACGTAGTCCCAACAGTCCACAGCATTAGCACTGCATCCTCACGCCAATATATCATCAGCACAACGTACCGAACAGCGAGGCTCCGTCCTCTTCCTCCTGGTCGTTATCATTCTCTGCCGGTGGTGTTGCACCTTCATCTGTCTCCGCAGCTGCCACATGTCTCTTGCTGCTTCTTCCGTCTCCAGCCGAACGCAAGCTCCGCGTTTGGCTCCATGGCGAGCGTTTGCGTCGGCTTGCTCTGGCCTTGGCCTGAGGGGTCTGCGCTGCTTTACGATCGCTCTTCGGCTTCTTAACCTTGGTCCCAGAGGGTGTGAACTCCTCGTCTTCGCCTTCTCGTCCTTCGTCGCTGCAATTTGCAGAGCACACACACACACCAATGTCAGGAAGTCGCACTTATACATACAAAACCTCAGACGAATAAAATCTGACAGCGAGACAACGACCATCACTCGTGTGCGCACTCTGACGTACCTGCTTTCCTCGCCCTGCTCGCTGTCCACGAGCGTCTCCTGCTGCTCTTCCCCAGCGTTCACCTCGTCGTCACTTGCGCGCGTGTCCTCCACCTGGTAGATCGGCGTGGGCTTGCGCCGAAGCCGCGAGCTGCGCCGCGCACTCATCGTTGCAGGTGTCTTCGAGTGCGGAATGGCCCGTCAAAGTGACTGAAAGCTGGCGCCAACAGGCAGAAAGGAAATCATCCTGTAACAGAACGACCATCACTCTGACTGTCCTTATAAAGAGATGATCCACCACCAATCACAACTTCAACCACGCACCTCTGGTCATTTGCCGATTTACCCCCAAGATGCGGCACCTCCGTTGGCTTCTGCTGCTTTTGGGCTCGTGCACGGCCTCCACGTACTCGGACAATGTATGTGACGACCCGAAGGTGTCCTCGCTGCCGTTCTGCGACGCGTCGCTGGCTATCGACGCTCGTGTCAGCGATCTAGTGAACCGCATCCCGCTCGAGCAGGCCGTTGGGCTTCTTGTCAACAAGGCGTCGGCCGCTTCTAGTGTCAACGTACCCAGCTACGAGTGGTGGAACGAGGCGCTGCACGGTGTGGCGTTGTCTCCCGGCGTGACGTTCAAGGGCCCGTTGACTGCGGCCACCAGCTTCCCGCAGGTGCTCAGCACCGCCGCGTCGTTCAACCGAACGCTGTTCTACCAGATCGCTGAGGCGATCTCCACCGAGGCGCGAGCTTTCTACAACGAGAAGAACGCGGGACTGACGTTCTGGACGCCTAATGTGAACATCTTCCGCGACCCGAGATGGGGACGCGGTCAGGAGACCCCGGGAGAAGACCCGTACCTCACGGGCGAGTACGCTGTGGCATTTGTGAGGGGGCTTCAAGGTGAAGCGATGGAGGGACACGAAGGTAAACATGAGAGCAAATTCCTGAAGATTTCGAGCTGCTGCAAGCACTTTTCAGCCTACTCGCAGGAAGTGCCGAGACACCGCAATGACGCTATCGTGACGAAGCAAGACCAAGCAGACACCTACTTGCCCGCGTTCGAGGATTGTGTGAAGCGAGGCCACGTGAGTTCTATCATGTGCAGTTACAATGCGGTGAACGGCATTCCATCTTGTGCCGACAAGGGGCTGCTGACGGATTTGGTCCGCGATCAATGGAAGTTTGATGGCTACATCACTTCAGATTGCGAGGCAGTAGCAGATGTGATCTACCGTCACCACTTCACGCAGTCGCCGGAGCAAACGTGTGCTACGACGCTGGATGCGGGAATGGACCTGAACTGTGGGGAGTTCTTGAGGCAACATCTCTCAAGCGCGATGGAGCAGGGCATTGTGTCGACGGAGATGGTGCACAACGCTCTCAAGAACCAGTTCCGCGTGCTGATGAGGCTGGGCATGTTCGAGAAGGGAACTCAGCCATTTGCCAACATCACCAAGGACGCTGTTGACACCGCTGCACATCGACAGCTCGCACTTGAAGCTGCTCGTCAGAGCATCGTGTTACTCAAGAACGAAGATAACACCCTGCCTCTGGCCACCGACGCTTTCTCTCAAGACGGGTCGCTTGCACTTATCGGACCACACTTCAACGCGAGTACCGCGCTGCTTGGAAACTACTTTGGCATACCTTCGCACATAGTTACCCCACTGGAAGGGGTGTCTTCTTATGTGCCGAATGTTGCGTATTCGCTTGGATGTAAGGTATCGGGTGAGGTTCTACCTGACTTCGACGAGGCTATTGGAGTTGCCAAGAAAGCGGAGCGCGTGGTGGTGTTCGTGGGTCTTGATCAAAGTCAAGAGAGAGAAGAGATCGATCGTTACCATCTCAATCTGCCAGGTTTCCAGATCGCACTTCTGAATCGAATTATTGCAGCTGCTTCGCACCCGATTGTCTTGGTGCTTATCTCCGGTGGCAGCGTTGACTTGTCACTTTACAAGAACCACCCCAAAGTTGGAGCGATTGTTTTTGGTGGGTACCTTGGACAAGCCGGTGGTCAAGCTTTGGCCGACGTGCTGTTAGGCAAGTACAATCCGGCTGGAAGGCTCACACAAACATTTTACGACTCGGACTACGTGAACACAATGTCGATCTACGATATGCACGTGCGCCCGACGTTTGTGACCGGCAATCCGGGTCGGACGTACCGATTTTTCAGTGGTGCACCAGTCTACGAGTTTGGTTTTGGGTTGTCGTACACCACGTTTCACAAAGCCTGGTCCGTCGAGCCGCCGAATGTGCTGGATGCAACGCTCCTCACTGAGCAACTACAGGGGGGCGGAAGTCGTTCTTGCGTGGCATCGTTTGCGATCACAGTGACGAACTTGGGTGACGTTGAAGGTGAAGATGTCGTCCTCATTTACGCCGAACCTCCTCAAGCAGGGGAAAGTGGGCGGCCGCTAAGGTCGCTAGTGGCGTTCGAGCGTACGGCGCTAGTTACCACAGGTACACCAGTCACCGCGGAATTCTGCCTGGATGCCAAATCGTTCGCTCTCGCCAACGAAAACGGCGACTGGGTCGTTGAAAAGGGCACCTGGACCATTCACGTAGACACGCTGCAGCACAGAATCAACGTGGAAGCACCAATCGTTCGCGACCCAGCGGTTGTTGAAGATGTTACACGCAAGCCGCTGCCGCGCGGTGCAGTGTGGGCCTAGCCCGTCGTTCCACGAGCCAGAAAACTCGTGCCATAACACGTGAGGACACATTGAGGACTTTGCTTTCGTGTACCAGCGATAGTTTTGTAAGAGGTCGTCGAGGTGAGGAGCAATCGACGTGGAACTTGACAGGCTTTACAAACGCCACAAGGCAACAAAAATGTAAATCGTGTGGAAGGCCAAGGGCTTGGATGCAACCTCCAGCTTCCGTTTGAGTTCCAAGATGGCCTACTTCGCATGCTGCTTGATCTTGATGAGCTCACCGTCGGCAGTCGCCTTGAACTTCGCATAGCGCTCATCAGCTGCAGTCGCCTAGGTCTGCCTATCGCGCTGTTGTTGCTCCAGTTGAGCGAGAAGCTCGGCAAGGCGCGCCTCCAGATCGCTTACTTGACTAAACGTGTTGATGGCAGCCTCTTGTGCCCGGCAACCCACAGCAGCAACATGAATTAGCTGTACCTGGAGCTCGGTTTCAAGCTTGGAAGGTCCCTGTACAGGTCCGCTGCCCACTTCGGATGCTGAAGCTGCCCGAGAAGCTGCCACTGCTGCAATAGCGAGGTCCTTCTCGAGCTCCTGGATCTACAGCCGTGACACGACGGGCTTTGAGCGAAAGCTGCACTGTTATCAACGTACCGTTTTCTGGGCGTTCTGGTGCGAGGAATCAGCAGCAGAAAGCTTCAAGACAACCCCCAAGGTGAATGAACGGCGGAGCGTCAACGCACAACGCATGAGCATAGCGTACCTTGCTCTTCAACGTCTGAATCTCCTCCGAGCTGGAAGATGAAGCACTCTCCGACGTGGGTGTTGGCGCTTGTGTCGGAGCAGGTGGTGGTGGTGCCGCGGACTTCATCGCGATCAACTGCTGCTGCATTTCCTTCAACTGGCGCTTCTCCACCTCCACACTTTCAAGAGCAGCCTTGCTGACGGTGTTGTCAGAAGAGGAGTCTGCGGGTGGAGCTGGCTTCGACTCTGTACCGTTCGGCTTCGTCATAGCAGCCTTCTCTTTCTTGAGCGCACTGTTCTCCTTAATTGTGCGCTCCATCTCGGTCTTCATGGCGTTGATTTCAGCTTCACCATCGTTTTGGGGGCTACTTATTATTGAGGAACTTTTTCTAACTTCTCGCCAAGTCTTAATTCTGAGTAAACTTCTGACTTCTGAGGACCTGCGGGGCGAGGGGGCATAGTGTTTATACCTGCCCTGAAAAATGAGGAATTGCATTTTCTGAACATTACGTACGCGACTATCCATTCGGGCACATGTGCAATGTACTCCGGGTCCCATCATCGCGCCCTCCGCTGCGCTTCGGGGCTCGATGGGAACCTACTCAGGTCGACCGCGGAACGCACGACCTCCGCAACGCTTCGGTGTGCATCCTGGTCGCGCCTAAAGATAGAACCTGCTTCGCAGTACAACTCCTCCGGCCTACGCACCGTCCCCTGACAGACCTCCGCTTCGCTCCGGTTGTCAAGGAGCCTCTCTAAGGCCTCACCAAGCATCGCTGGGTTGGCGTTGCAGCTTTTCCTCAGAAACCAGCGGTTGCAAGAGCGCGTACCGCTGGAGTAGCGATTTGTAGGTTTTACTCATTTTTCCGAGCAAAATATGCTTTCCTCAGAGATCAGCAGCGTTTCCTCATTTTTCAGGCCGTTCCCATCGATTTTGGATGGTGTGCCCGCAGCATTCAGCCGTCCGGATGACACTCGAGCCGATTCAGGACCAGTGTACGCTGCGTTCAAGGTTGTTGGGGCATTGCTGGTATGAAAAACCACAGCATTCGTCTCGCTACAACAACTCTTCATTCTCTGAGCGACGTAACAACGAATTCAGGAGCGAAGCCGACGAGGCGATGGTGACGAGTCGACGCTGCAAACAGTGGAAGTTCGTCACACAGCAACATCTCGGCGGCTGGCGATAATGAGTCAACGGAAGCTTCAGCGTGAGTTGAAGGAAGCCCGAGAAGCAGAGTAAAAAGCGCAGGAGTTTCTCAGTAAGCTGCAGCTGCTTAGCAAGTCTCAGAATACCACCCTCAAGACTTCCATGAGCAAAAAGATCCAGCAGAAGGAGGCATTGGTGGTAGGCGTGACCAACGTGATCAGGGAGAATAGACATAGGCGTACAGGCCTTTCTAAGTGCTTCCGCCGGTCTGGTTCGGCTCGGTGACTATATTAGAACGTAGCTAGATCATCGCAAGTTGGGGTTGTCGCCTCTGAACCGGTCGTGCTATCGCTAGGCGAGAGAACCGCGCTACAGGCGCTACGGTCCGTAGCCGACAGGATGCAGACATGGAGGCCTTTCCGAGGGTTTCCGCTGGTCTGGTTCGGCTCGGTGGCTGTGTGAGGACGTAACTAGATCAGCGCAACTCGGAGTTGCCGGCTCGGAACCGGTCGTGCTATCGCTAGGCGCGGAAACCGCGCTACAGGCGCTACGGTCCGTAGCCGACAGGATGCAGACATGGAGGCCTTTCCGAGGGTTTCCGCTGGTCTGGTTCGGCTCGGTGGCTGTGTGAGGACGTAACTAGATCAGCGCAACTCGGAGTTGCCGGCTCGGAACCGGTCGTGCTATCGCTAGGCGCGGAAACCGCGCTACAGGCGCTACGGTCCGTAGCCGACAGGATGCAGACATGGAGGCCTTTCCGAGGGTTTCCGCTGGTCTGGTTCGGCTCGGTGGCTGTGTGAGGACGTAACTAGATCAGCGCAACTCGGAGTTGCCGGCTCGGAACCGGTCGTGCTATCGCTAGGCGCGGAAACCGCGCTACAGGCGCTACGGTCCGTAGCCGACAGGATGCAGACATGGAGGCCTTTCCGAGGGTTTCCGCCGGTCTGGTTCGGCTCGGTGGCTGTGTGAGGACGTAACTAGATCAGCGCAACTCGGAGGTGCCGGCTCGGAACCGGTCGTGCTATCGCTAGGCGCGGAAACCGCGCTACAGGCGCTACGGTCCGTAGCCGACAGGATGCAGACATGGAGGTCTTTCCGAGGGTTTCCGCTGGTCTGGTTCGGCTCGGTGGCTGTGTGAGGACGTAACTAGATCAGCGCAACTCGGAGTTGCCGGCTCGGAACCGGTCGTGCTATCGCTAGGCGCGGAAACCGCGCTACAGGCGCTACGGGCCGTAGCCGACAGGATGCAGACATGGAGGTCTTTCCGAGGGTTTCCGCTGGTCTGGTTCGGCTCGGTGGCTGTGTGAGGACGTAACTAGATCAGCGCAACTCGGAGTTGTCGCCTCTGAACCGGTCGTGCTATCGCTAGGCGAGAGAACCGCGCTACAGGCGCTACGGTCTGTAGCCGACAGGATGCAGACATGGAGGCCTTTCCGAGGGTTTCCGCTGGTCTGGTTCGGCTCGGTGGCTGTGTGAGGACGTAACTAGATCAGCGCAACTCGGAGTTGCCGGCTCGGAACCGGTCGTGCTATCGCTAGGCGCGGAAACCGCGCTACAGGCGCTACGGTCCGTAGCCGACAGGATGCAGACATGGAGGCCTTTCGGAGGGTTTCCGCCGGTCTGGTTCGGCTCGGTGGCTGTGTGAGGACGTAACTAGATCAGCGCAACTCGGAGTTGTCGCCTCTGAACCGGTCGTGCTATCGCTAGGCGAGAGAACCGCGCTACAGGCGCTACGGTCCGTAGCCGACAGGATGCAGACATGGAGGCCTTTCCGAGGGTTTCCGCTGGTCTGGTTCGGCTCGGTGGCTGTGTGAGGACGTAACTAGATCAGCGCAACTCGGAGTTGCCGGCTCGGAACCGGTCGTGCTATCGCTAGGCGCGGAAACCGCGCTACAGGCGCTACGGTCCGTAGCCGACAGGATGCAGACATGGAGGCCTTTCGGAGGGTTTCCGCCGGTCTGGTTCGGCTCGGTGGCTGTGTGAGGACGTAACTAGATCAGCGCAACTCGGAGTTGTCGCCTCTGAACCGGTCGTGCTATCGCTAGGCGAGAGAACCGCGCTACAGGCGCTACGGTCCGTAGCCGACAGGATGCAGACATGGAGGCCTTTCCGAGGGTTTCCGCTGGTCTGGTTCGGCTCGGTGGCTGTGTGAGGACGTAACTAGATCAGCGCAACTCGGAGTTGCCGGCTCGGAACCGGTCGTGCTATCGCTAGGCGCGGAAACCGCGCTACAGGCGCTACGGTCCGTAGCCGACAGGATGCAGACATGGAGGCCTTTCCGAGGGTTTCCGCCGGTCTGGTTCGGCTCGGTGACTATATTAGAACGTAGCTAGATCATCGCAAGTTGGGGTTGTCGCCTCTGAACCGGTCGTGCTATCGCTAGGCGAGAGAACCGCGCTACAGGCGCTACGGTCTGTAGCCGACAGGATGCAGACATGGAGGCCTTTCCGAGGGTTTCCGCTGGTCTGGTTCGGCTCGGTGACTATATTAGAACGTAGCTAGATCATCGCAAGTTGGGGTTGTCGCCTCTGAACCGGTCGTGCTATCGCTAGGCGAGAGAACCGCGCTACAGGCGCTACGGTCCGTAGCCGACAGGATGCAGACATGGAGGTCTTTCCGAGGGTTTCCGCTGGTCTGGTTCGGCTCGGTGGCTGTGTGAGGACGTAACTAGATCAGCGCAACTCGGAGTTGCCGGCTCGGAACCGGTCGTGCTATCGCTAGGCGCGGAAACCGCGCTACAGGCGCTACGGTCCGTAGCCGACAGGATGCAGACATGGAGGCCTTTCCGAGGGTTTCCGCCGGTCTGGTTCGGCTCGGTGACTATATTAGAACGTAGCTAGATCATCGCAAGTTGGGGTTGTCGCCTCTGAACCGGTCGTGCTATCGCTAGGCGAGAGAACCGCGCTACAGGCGCTACGGTCTGTAGCCGACAGGATGCAGACATGGAGGCCTTTCCGAGGGTTTCCGCTGGTCTGGTTCGGCTCGGTGGCTGTGTGAGGACGTAACTAGATCAGCGCAACTCGGAGTTGCCGGCTCGGAACCGGTCGTGCTATCGCTAGGCGCGGAAACCGCGCTACAGGCGCTACGGTCCGTAGCCGACAGGATGCAGACATGGAGGCCTTTCCGAGGGTTTCCGCCGGTCTGGTTCGGCTCGGTGACTATATTAGAACGTAGCTAGATCATCGCAAGTTGGGGTTGTCGCCTCTGAACCGGTCGTGCTATCGCTAGGCGAGAGAACCGCGCTACAGGCGCTACGGTCTGTAGCCGACAGGATGCAGACATGGAGGCCTTTCCGAGGGTTTCCGCTGGTCTGGTTCGGCTCGGTGACTATATTAGAACGTAGCTAGATCATCGCAAGTTGGGGTTGTCGCCTCTGAACCGGTCGTGCTATCGCTAGGCGAGAGAACCGCGCTACAGGCGCTACGGTCCGTAGCCGACAGGATGCAGACATGGAGGTCTTTCCGAGGGTTTCCGCTGGTCTGGTTCGGCTCGGTGGCTGTGTGAGGACGTAACTAGATCAGCGCAACTCGGAGTTGCCGGCTCGGAACCGGTCGTGCTATCGCTAGGCGCGGAAACCGCGCTACAGGCGCTACGGTCCGTAGCCGACAGGATGCAGACATGGAGGCCTTTCCGAGGGTTTCCGCCGGTCTGGTTCGGCTCGGTGACTATATTAGAACGTAGCTAGATCATCGCAAGTTGGGGTTGTCGCCTCTGAACCGGTCGTGCTATCGCTAGGCGAGAGAACCGCGCTACAGGCGCTACGGTCTGTAGCCGACAGGATGCAGACATGGAGGCCTTTCCGAGGGTTTCCGCTGGTCTGGTTCGGCTCGGTGGCTGTGTGAGGACGTAACTAGATCAGCGCAACTCGGAGTTGCCGGCTCGGAACCGGTCGTGCTATCGCTAGGCGCGGAAACCGCGCTACAGGCGCTACGGTCCGTAGCCGACAGGATACAGACATGGAGGCCTTTCCGAGGGTTTCCGCCGGTCTGGTTCGGCTCGGTGGCTGTGTGAGGACGTAACTAGATCAGCGCAACTCGGAGTTGCCGGCTCGGAACCGGTCGTGCTATCGCTAGGCGCGGAAACCGCGCTACATGCGCTACGGTCCGTAGCCGACAGGATGCAGACATGGAGGCCTTTCCGAGGGTTTCCGCCGGTCTGGTTCGGCTCGGTGACTATATTAGAACGTAGCTAGATCATCGCAAGTTGGGGTTGTCGCCTCTGAACCGGTCGTGCTATCGCTAGGCGAGAGAACCGCGCTACAGGCGCTACGGTCTGTAGCCGACAGGATGCAGACATGGAGGCCTTTCCGAGGGTTTCCGCTGGTCTGGTTCGGCTCGGTGGCTGTGTGAGGACGTAACTAGATCAGCGCAACTCGGAGTTGCCGGCTCGGAACCGGTCGTGCTATCGCTAGGCGCGGAAACCGCGCTACAGGCGCTACGGTCCGTAGCCGACAGGATGCAGACATGGAGGTCTTTCCGAGGGTTTCCGCTGGTCTGGTTCGGCTCGGTGGCTGTGTGAGGACGTAACTAGATCAGCGCAACTCGGAGTTGCCGGCTCGGAACCGGTCGTGCTATCGCTAGGCGAGAGAACCGCGCTACAGGCGCTACGGTCTGTAGCCGACAGGATGCAGACATGGAGGCCTTTCCGAGGGTTTCCGCTGGTCTGGTTCGGCTCGGTGACTATATTAGAACGTAGCTAGATAATCGCAAGTTGGGGTTGTCGCCTCTGAACCGGTCGTGCTATCGCTAGGCGAGAGAACCGCGCTACAGGCGCTACGGTCTGTAGCCGACAGGATGCAGACATGGAGGCCTTTCCGAGGGTTTCCGCTGGTCTGGTTCGGCTCGGTGGCTGTGTGAGGACGTAACTAGATCAGCGCAACTCGGAGTTGCCGGCTCGGAACCGGTCGTGCTATCGCTAGGCGAGAGAACCGCGCTACAGGCGCTACGGTCCGTAGCCGACAGGATGCAGACATGGAGGCCTTTCGGAGGGTTTCCGCCGGTCTGGTTCGGCTCGGTGGCTGTGTGAGGACGTAACTAGATCAGCGCAACTCGGAGTTGCCGGCTCGGAACCGGTCGTGCTATCGCTAGGCGAGAGAACCGCGCTACAGGCGCTACGGTCTGTAGCCGACAGGATGCAGACATGGAGGCCTTTCCGAGGGTTTCCGCTGGTCTGGTTCGGCTCGGTGGCTGTGTGAGGACGTAACTAGATCAGCGCAACTCGGAGTTGCCGGCTCGGAACCGGTCGTGCTATCGCTAGGCGCGGAAACCGCGCTACAGGCGCTACGGTCCGTAGCCGACAGGATGCAGACATGGAGGCCTTTCCGAGGGTTTCCGCCGGTCTGGTTCGGCTCGGTGACTATATTAGAACGTAGCTAGATCATCGCAAGTTGGGGTTGTCGCCTCTGAACCGGTCGTGCTATCGCTAGGCGAGAGAACCGCGCTACAGGCGCTACGGTCTGTAGCCGACAGGATGCAGACATGGAGGCCTTTCCGAGGGTTTCCGCTGGTCTGGTTCGGCTCGGTGGCTGTGTGAGGACGTAACTAGATCAGCGCAACTCGGAGTTGCCGGCTCGGAACCGGTCGTGCTATCGCTAGGCGCGGAAACCGCGCTACAGGCGCTACGGTCCGTAGCCGACAGGATGCAGACATGGAGGCCTTTCGGAGGGTTTCCGCCGGTCTGGTTCGGCTCGGTGACTATATTAGAACGTAGCTAGATCATCGCAAGTTGGGGTTGTCGCCTCTGAACCGGTCGTGCTATCGCTAGGCGAGAGAACCGCGCTACAGGCGCTACGGTCTGTAGCCGACAGGATGCAGACATGGAGGCCTTTCCGAGGGTTTCCGCTGGTCTGGTTCGGCTCGGTGGCTGTGTGAGGACGTAACTAGATCAGCGCAACTCGGAGTTGCCGGCTCGGAACCGGTCGTGCTATCGCTAGGCGCGGAAACCGCGCTACAGGCGCTACGGTCCGTAGCCGACAGGATGCAGACATGGAGGTCTTTCCGAGGGTTTCCGCCGGTCTGGTTCGGCTCGGTGACTATATTAGAACGTAGCTAGATCATCGCAAGTTGGGGTTGTCGCCTCTGAACCGGTCGTGCTATCGCTAGGCGAGAGAACCGCGCTACAGGCGCTACGGTCTGTAGCCGACAGGATGCAGACATGGAGGCCTTTCCGAGGGTTTCCGCTGGTCTGGTTCGGCTCGGTGGCTGTGTGAGGACGTAGCTAGATCATCGCAACTCGGAGTTGCCGGCTCGGAACCGGTCGTGCTATCGCTAGGCGCGGAAACCGCGCTACAGGCGCTACGGTCCGTAGCCGACAGGATGTAGACATGGAGGCCTTTCCGAGGGTTTCCGCCGGTCTGGTTCGGCTCGGTGACTATATTAGAACGTAGCTAGATCATCGCAAGTTGGGGTTGTCGCCTCTGAACCGGTCGTGCTATCGCTAGGCGAGAGAACCGCGCTACAGGCGCTACGGTCCGTAGCCGACAGGATGCAGACATGGAGGCCTTTCGGAGGGTTTCCGCCGGTCTGGTTCGGCTCGGTGGCTGTGTGAGGACGTAACTAGATCAGCGCAACTCGGAGTTGTCGCCTCTGAACCGGTCGTGCTATCGCTAGGCGAGAGAACCGCGCTACAGGCGCTACGGTCTGTAGCCGACAGGATGCAGACATGGAGGCCTTTCCGAGGGTTTCCGCTGGTCTGGTTCGGCTCGGTGACTATATTAGAACGTAGCTAGATCATCGCAAGTTGGGGTTGTCGCCTCTGAACCGGTCGTGCTATCGCTAGGCGAGAGAACCGCGCTACAGGCGCTACGGTCCGTAGCCGACAGGATGCAGACATGGAGGCCTTTCGGAGGGTTTCCGCCGGTCTGGTTCGGCTCGGTGGCTGTGTGAGGACGTAACTAGATCAGCGCAACTCGGAGTTGCCGGCTCGGAACCGGTCGTGCTATCGCTAGGCGAGAGAACCGCGCTACAGGCGCTACGGTCTGTAGCCGACAGGATGCAGACATGGAGGCCTTTCCGAGGGTTTCCGCTGGTCTGGTTCGGCTCGGTGGCTGTGTGAGGACGTAACTAGATCAGCGCAACTCGGAGTTGCCGGCTCGGAACCGGTCGTGCTATCGCTAGGCGCGGAAACCGCGCTACAGGCGCTACGGGCCGTAGCCGACAGGATGCAGACATGGAGGCCTTTCCGAGGGTTTCCGCCGGTCTGGTTCGGCTCGGTGGCTGTGTGAGGACGTAACTAGATCAGCGCAACTCGGAGTTGCCGGCTCGGAACCGGTCGTGCTATCGCTAGGCGCGGAAACCGCGCTACAGGCGCTACGGTCCGTAGCCGACAGGATGCAGACATGGAGGCCTTTCCGAGGGTTTCCGCTGGTCTGGTTCGGCTCGGTGGCTGTGTGAGGACGTAACTAGATCAGCGCAACTCGGAGTTGCCGGCTCGGAACCGGTCGTGCTATCGCTAGGCGCGGAAACCGCGCTACAGGCGCTACGGTCCGTAGCCGACAGGATGCAGACATGGAGGCCTTTCCGAGGGTTTCCGCCGGTCTGGTTCGGCTCGGTGACTATATTAGAACGTAGCTAGATCATCGCAAGTTGGGGTTGTCGCCTCTGAACCGGTCGTGCTATCGCTAGGCGAGAGAACCGCGCTACAGGCGCTACGGTCTGTAGCCGACAGGATGCAGACATGGAGGCCTTTCCGAGGGTTTCCGCTGGTCTGGTTCGGCTCGGTGACTATATTAGAACGTAGCTAGATCAGCGCAACTCGGAGTTGCCGGCTCGGAACCGGTCGTGCTATCGCTAGGCGCGGAAACCGCGCTACAGGCGCTACGGTCCGTAGCCGACAGGATGCAGACATGGAGGCCTTTCCGAGGGTTTCCGCCGGTCTGGTTCGGCTCGGTGGCTGTGTGAGGACGTAACTAGATCAGCGCAACTCGGAGTTGCCGGCTCGGAACCGGTCGTGCTATCGCTAGGCGCGGAAACCGCGCTACAGGCGCTACGGTCCGTAGCCGACAGGATGCAGACATGGAGGCCTTTCCGAGGGTTTCCGCCGGTCTGGTTCGGCTCGGTGACTATATTAGAACGTAGCTAGATCATCGCAAGTTGGGGTTGTCGCCTCTGAACCGGTCGTGCTATCGCTAGGCGAGAGAACCGCGCTACAGGCGCTACGGTCTGTAGCCGACAGGATGCAGACATGGAGGCCTTTCCGAGGGTTTCCGCCGGTCTGGTTCGGCTCGGTGGCTGTATTAGAACGTAACTAGATCAGCGCAACTCGGAGTTGCCGGCTCGGAACCGGTCGTGCTATCGCTAGGCGCGGAAACCGCGCTACAGGCGCTACGGTCCGTAGCCGACAGGATGCAGACATGGAGGCCTTTCCGAGGGTTTCCGCCGGTCTGGTTCGGCTCGGTGGCTGTGTGAGGACGTAACTAGATCAGCGCAACTCGGAGTTGCCGGCTCGGAACCGGTCGTGCTATCGCTAGGCGCGGAAACCGCGCTACAGGCGCTACGGTCCGTAGCCGACAGGATGCAGACATGGAGGCCTTTCCGAGGGTTTCCGCCGGTCTGGTTCGGCTCGGTGGACTATGTTAGGAACGTAGCTAGATCATCGCAACGTCGGAGGTTGCCGGCTCTGAACCGGTCGTGCTATCGCTAGGCGCGAGAACCGCGCTACAGGCGCTACGGTCTGTAGCCGACAGGATGCAGACATGGAGGCCTTTCCGAGGGTTTCCGCCGGTCTGGTTCGGCTCGGTGGCTGTGTTAGGACGTAACTAGATCAGCGCAACTCGGAGTTGCCGGCTCGGAACCGGTCGTGCTATCGCTAGGCGCGGAAACCGCGCTACAGGCGCTACGGTCCGTAGCCGACAGGATGCAGACATGGAGGCCTTTCCGAGGGTTTCCGCCGGTCTGGTTCGGCTCGGTGGCTGTGTTAGGAACGTAACTAGATCAGCGCAAGTCGGAGTTGCCGGCTCTGAACCGGTCGTGCTATCGCTAGGCGCGGAAACCGCGCTACAGGCGCTACGGTCCGTAGCCGACAGGATGCAGACATGGAGGCTTTTCTGAGTGTTTCCGCCGGTCTGGCTCGGCTCGGTGGCTGTGTTAGAACGTAACTAGATCAGCGCAAGTCGGAGTTGCCGGCTCTGAACCGGTCGTGCGATCGGTAGGCGCGGCAACCGCGCTACAGGCGCTACGGTCCGTAGCCGACAGGATGCAGACATGGAGGCCTTTCCGAGGGTTTCCGCTGGTCTGGTTCGGCTCGGTGGCTGTGTGAGGACGTAACTAGATCAGCGCAACTCGGAGTTGCCGGCTCGGAACCGGTCGTGCTATCGCTAGGCGCGGAAACCGCGCTACAGGCGCTACGGTCCGTAGCCGACAGGATGCAGACATGGAGGTCTTTCCGAGGGTTTCCGCCGGTCTGGTTCGGCTCGGTGACTATATTAGAACGTAGCTAGATCATCGCAAGTTGGGGTTGCCGGCTCGGAACCGGTCGTGCTATCGCTAGGCGCGGAAACCGCGCTACAGGCGCTACGGTCCGTAGCCGACAGGATGCAGACATGGAGGCCTTTCCGAGGGTTTCCGCTGGTCTGGTTCGGCTCGGTGGCTGTGTGAGGACGTAACTAGATCAGCGCAACTCGGAGTTGCCGGCTCGGAACCGGTCGTGCTATCGCTAGGCGCGGAAACCGCGCTACAGGCGCTACGGTCCGTAGCCGACAGGATGCAGACATGGAGGCCTTTCCGAGGGTTTCCGCCGGTCTGGTTCGGCTCGGTGGCTGTGTTAGGACGTAACTAGATCAGCGCAACTCGGAGTTGCCGGCTCGGAACCGGTCGTGCTATCGCTAGGCGCGGAAACCGCGCTACAGGCGCTACGGTCCGTAGCCGACAGGATGCAGACATGGAGGCCTTTCCGAGGGTTTCCGCCGGTCTGGTTCGGCTCGGTGGCTGTGTTAGGACGTAACTAGATCAGCGCAACTCGGAGTTGCCGGCTCTGAACCGGTCGTGCTATCGCTAGGCGCGGAAACCGCGCTACAGGCGCTACGGTCTGTAGCCGACAGGATGCAGACATGGAGGCCTTTCCGAGGGTTTCCGCCGGTCTGGTTCGGCTCGGTGGCTGTGTTAGGACGTAACTAGATCAGCGCAACTCGGAGTTGCCGGCTCGGAACCGGTCGTGCTATCGCTAGGCGCGGAAACCGCGCTACAGGCGCTACGGTCCGTAGCCGACAGGATGCAGACATGGAGGCCTTTCCGAGGGTTTCCGCCGGTCTGGTTCGGCTCGGTGGCTGTGTTAGAACGTAGCTAGATCATCGCAAGTTGGGGTTGCCGGCTCGGAACCGGTCGTGCTATCGCTAGGCGCGGAAACCGCGCTACAGGCGCTACGGTCCGTAGCCGACAGGATGCAGACATGGAGGCCTTTCCGAGGGTTTCCGCTGGTCTGGTTCGGCTCGGTGGCTGTGTTAGGACGTAACTAGATCAGCGCAACTCGGAGTTGCCGGCTCGGAACCGGTCGTGCTATCGCTAGGCGCGGAAACCGCGCTACAGGCGCTACGGTCCGTAGCCGACAGGATGCAGACATGGAGGCCTTTCCGAGGGTTTCCGCCGGTCTGGTTCGGCTCGGTGGCTGTGTGAGGACGTAACTAGATCAGCGCAACTCGGAGTTGCCGGCTCGGAACCGGTCGTGCTATCGCTAGGCGCGGAAACCGCGCTACAGGCGCTACGGTCCGTAGCCGACAGGATGCAGACATGGAGGCCTTTCGAGGGTTTCCGCCGGTCTGGTTCGGCTCGGTGGCTGTGTTAGGACGTAACTAGATCAGCGCAACTCGGAGTTGCCGGCTCGGAACCGGTCGTGCTATCGCTAGGCGCGGAAACCGCGCTACAGGCGCTACGGTCCGTAGCCGACAGGATGCAGACATGGAGGCCTTTCCGAGGGTTTCCGCCGGTCTGGTTCGGCTCGGTGGCTGTGTTAGGACGTAACTAGATCAGCGCAACTCGGAGTTGCCGGCTCGGAACCGGTCGTGCTATCGCTAGGCGCGGAAACCGCGCTACAGGCGCTACGGTCCGTAGCCGACAGGATGCAGACATGGAGGCCTTTCCGAGGGTTTCCGCCGGTCTGGTTCGGCTCGGTGGCTGTGTTAGGACGTAACTAGATCAGCGCAACTCGGAGTTGCCGGCTCTGAACCGGTCGTGCTATCGCTAGGCGCGGAAACCGCGCTACAGGCGCTACGGTCCGTAGCCGACAGGATGCAGACATGGAGGCCTTTCCGAGGGTTTCCGCCGGTCTGGTTCGGCTCGGTGGCTGTGTTAGGACGTAACTAGATCAGCGCAACTCGGAGTTGCCGGCTCGGAACCGGTCGTGCTATCGCTAGGCGCGGAAACCGCGCTACAGGCGCTACGGTCCGTAGCCGACAGGATGCAGACATGGAGGCCTTTCCGAGGGTTTCCGCCGGTCTGGTTCGGCTCGGTGGCTGTGTTAGGACGTAACTAGATCAGCGCAACTCGGAGTTGCCGGCTCTGAACCGGTCGTGCTATCGCTAGGCGCGGAAACCGCGCTACAGGCGCTACGGTCCGTAGCCGACAGGATGCAGACATGGAGGCCTTTCGAGGGTTTCCGCCGGTCTGGTTCGGCTCGGTGGCTGTGTTAGGACGTAACTAGATCAGCGCAACTCGGAGTTGCCGGCTCTGAACCGGTCGTGCTATCGCTAGGCGCGGAAACCGCGCTACAGGCGCTACGGTCCGTAGCCGACAGGATGCAGACATGGAGGCCTTTCCGAGGGTTTCCGCCGGTCTGGTTCGGCTCGGTGGCTGTGTTAGGACGTAACTAGATCAGCGCAACTCGGAGTTGCCGGCTCGGAACCGGTCGTGCTATCGCTAGGCGCGGAAACCGCGCTACAGGCGCTACGGTCCGTAGCCGACAGGATGCAGACATGGAGGCCTTTCCGAGGGTTTCCGCCGGTCTGGTTCGGCTCGGTGGCTGTGTGAGGACGTAACTAGATCAGCGCAACTCGGAGTTGCCGGCTCGGAACCGGTCGTGCTATCGCTAGGCGCGGAAACCGCGCTACAGGCGCTACGGTCCGTAGCCGACAGGATGCAGACATGGAGGCCTTTCCGAGGGTTTCCGCCGGTCTGGTTCGGCTCGGTGGCTGTGTGAGGACGTAACTAGATCAGCGCAAGTCGGAGTTGCCGGCTCTGAACCGGTCGTGCGATCGGTAGGCGCGGCAACCGCGCTACAGGCGCTACGGTCCGTAGCCGACAGGATGCAGACATGGAGGCTTTTCTGAGTGCTTCCGCCGGTCTGGCTCGGCTCGGTGGCTGTGTTAGAACGTAACTAGATCAGCGCAAGTCGGAGTTGCCGGCTCTGAACCGGTCGTGCTATCGCTAGGCGCGGAAACCGACGCTACAGGCGCTACGGTCCGTAGCGGACAGGATGCAGACATGGAGGCTTTTCTGAGTGTTTCCGCCGGTCTGGTTCGGCTCGGTGGCTGTGTTAGAACGTAACTAGATCAGCGCAACTCGGAGTTGCCGGCTCTGAACCGGTCGTGCTATCGCTAGGCGCGGAAACCGCGCTACAGGCGCTACGGTCCGTAGCCGACAGGATGCAGACATGGAGGCCTTTCTGAGGGTTTCCGCCGGTCTGGTTCGGCTCGGTGGCTGTGTTAGGACGTAACTAGATCAGCGCAACTCGGAGTTGCCGGCTCTGAACCGGTCGTGCTATCGCTAGGCGCGGAAACCGCGCTACAGGCGCTACGGTCCGTAGCCGACAGGATGCAGACATGGAGGCCTTTCCGAGGGTTTCCGCCGGTCTGGTTCGGCTCGGTGGCTGTGTTAGGACGTAACTAGATCAGCGCAACTCGGAGTTGCCGGCTCGAACCGGTCGTGCTATCGCTAGGCGCGGAAACCGCGCTACAGGCGCTACGGTCCGTAGCCGACAGGATGCAGACATGGAGGCCTTTCCGAGGGTTTCCGCCGGTCTGGTTCGGCTCGGTGGCTGTGTTAGGACGTAACTAGATCAGCGCAACTCGGAGTTGCCGGCTCGGAACCGGTCGTGCTATCGCTAGGCGCGGAAACCGCGCTACAGGCGCTACGGTCCGTAGCCGACAGGATGCAGACATGGAGGCCTTTCCGAGGGTTTCCGCCGGTCTGGTTCGGCTCGGTGGCTGTGTTAGGACGTAACTAGATCAGCGCAACTCGGAGTTGCCGGCTCGGAACCGGTCGTGCTATCGCTAGGCGCGGAAACCGCGCTACAGGCGCTACGGTCCGTAGCCGACAGGATGCAGACATGGAGGCCTTTCCGAGGGTTTCCGCCGGTCTGGTTCGGCTCGGTGGCTGTGTTAGGACGTAACTAGATCAGCGCAACTCGGAGTTGCCGGCTCCGAACCGGTCGTGCTATCGCTAGGCGCGGAAACCGCGCTACAGGCGCTACGGTCCGTAGCCGACAGGATGCAGACATGGAGGCCTTTCCGAGGGTTTCCGCCGGTCTGGTTCGGCTCGGTGGCTGTGTTAGGACGTAACTAGATCAGCGCAACTCGGAGTTGCCGGCTCTGAACCGGTCGTGCTATCGCTAGGCGCGGAAACCGCGCTACAGGCGCTACGGTCCGTAGCCGACAGGATGCAGACATGGAGGCCTTTCCGAGGGTTTCCGCCGGTCTGGTTCGGCTCGGTGGCTGTGTTAGGACGTAACTAGATCAGCGCAACTCGGAGTTGCCGGCTCGAACCGGTCGTGCTATCGCTAGGCGCGGAAACCGCGCTACAGGCGCTACGGTCCGTAGCCGACAGGATGCAGACATGGAGGCCTTTCCGAGGGTTTCCGCCGGTCTGGTTCGGCTCGGTGGCTGTGTTAGGACGTAACTAGATCAGCGCAACTCGGAGTTGCCGGCTCGGAACCGGTCGTGCTATCGCTAGGCGCGGAAACCGCGCTACAGGCGCTACGGTCCGTAGCCGACAGGATGCAGACATGGAGGCCTTTCCGAGGGTTTCCGCCGGTCTGGTTCGGCTCGGTGGCTGTGTTAGGACGTAACTAGATCAGCGCAACTCGGAGTTGCCGGCTCCGAACCGGTCGTGCTATCGCTAGGCGCGGAAACCGCGCTACAGGCGCTACGGTCCGTAGCCGACAGGATGCAGACATGGAGGCCTTTCCGAGGGTTTCCGCCGGTCTGGTTCGGCTCGGTGGCTGTGTTAGGACGTAACTAGATCAGCGCAACTCGGAGTTGCCGGCTCGAACCGGTCGTGCTATCGCTAGGCGCGGAAACCGCGCTACAGGCGCTACGGTCCGTAGCCGACAGGATGCAGACATGGAGGCCTTTCCGAGGGTTTCCGCCGGTCTGGTTCGGCTCGGTGGCTGTGTTAGGACGTAACTAGATCAGCGCAACTCGGAGTTGCCGGCTCGGAACCGGTCGTGCTATCGCTAGGCGCGGAAACCGCGCTACAGGCGCTACGGTCCGTAGCCGACAGGATGCAGACATGGAGGCCTTTCCGAGGGTTTCCGCCGGTCTGGTTCGGCTCGGTGGCTGTGTTAGGACGTAACTAGATCAGCGCAACTCGGGGTTGCCGGCTCGGAACCGGTCGTGCTATCGCTAGGCGCGGAAACCGCGCTACAGGCGCTACGGTCCGTAGCCGACAGGATGCAGACATGGAGGCCTTTCCGAGGGTTTCCGCCGGTCTGGTTCGGCTCGGTGGCTGTGTGAGGACGTAACTAGATCAGCGCAACTCGGAGGTGCCGGCTCGGAACCGGTCGTGCTATCGCTAGGCGCGGAAACCGCGCTACAGGCGCTACGGTCCGTAGCCGACAGGATGCAGACATGGAGGCCTTTCCG